>CM053770.1:662779287-662806866 GCA_028658325.1 Potorous gilbertii
CCCAGCCTCAGGGCTTTCTGTGGCAGGCCTGGCTGCTATTCAATGGGAGCTTAAGTTCTTGTGCTCAGGTGGGGGCAGGGCTGCCTCCCAGGCTCAGTTCCCTCAGGGGGTTTATGTGGAGACCTTCCGTAATGGAGCTTCCGCCAAGCTCCTGCCTGCTCTGGGAGCCTCTGGCTGCTGCTACTGCTGCCGCTGCCTCTGCTGTTGCCTCCCGAGGGGGCCCGAGTCATGGAGACACCACGCTCCCCTCTCAGCCCATCCAGACGTCTCTTTCACTGACCTGTGCATCTGTGGGTGGAGGGACCTTCATGGCCACTGGAGATTCCGTCCCTGAAACCTGCTCTGATCTGTTTCTGTCCATGCGGCCAGGACAGGGCTGGGCTCTACTCCTGTCTTGTACGTGACAGACCTTTGGGATCGGTTTTTCAGAGCTCTCTGGAACGGAAATCTCCTTCACCCCATTGCTGTGTGACTCCACTGTTCCAAAATTTGTTGGGAGTTCTTTTTATAGAAAATTATGGACTGTGGTTTCGGAGCTAGCTTATGTGAGTCTTTCTACTCTGCCATCTTGGCTCTGCCCCTCTCTCTTTTAATTTTCAAGATCTCCATTTTAATCCCTAATTGGGGGTTTTTAATTTGTTCTTGTTCTTTTTCTAGTTTTTTTTTTTAGTCTCATGCCCAATTCATTGATCTGTGCTTTCTTCTATTAATGTATGCATTTTGAAATATAAATTGATCCCTAAGTGTTGCTTTGGCTGCAAATTTTGGAATGCTGTCTCATTGTTGTCATTTTCTTTAATGAAATTATTGCTTGCTGCTATGATTTTTTCTTTGACCCACTCACTCTCTGGGATTAGATTATTTGGTTTCCAATTAACTTTTAACCTATGATCACACTGCTCTTTATTAAATGCAATTTTTATTGAATTGTAGCCTGAAAAGCTTTCATTTAATATTTCTGTTTTCCTGCATTTGATTGTGAGATGTCTTTATGTGCTAATACGTGGTCAATTTTTGTGAAAGTGTCACATACCACCAAGAATAAGGTATATTCTTTTGTATTCTCATTTAGTTTTCTCCAGAGGTCTGTCATATCTAACTTTTCTAAAATTCTGTTCATCTCCTTGACTTTCTTATTTATTTTATGGTCAGATTTACCTAGCTCTGAGGGGAGAAAGTTGATGTCCCCTGTACTACATGTTCCTCCTGTAATTCATTTATCTTTTCCTTTAAGCATTTGGATGCTACATCATATATGTTTAGTATATATTACGTATAGTAATGATATTACTTCATTATCTCTGGTTCCCTTTAGCAAGATGTAGTTTCCGTGCTTATCCTTTTAAATTAGGTCTAATTTTTCTTTTGCTTTGTCTGAGATCACAATTTCTACCCCTGCTTTTTTAACTTCAGCTGAAGTATAATGATCCACTCTAGCCCCTTATTTTATCTCTGTGTCTCTGTTGTTGGACACTGGTTTTTAATTCATTCTACAATCACTTTCATTTTATGGGTGAATTCATAACATTCACATCCACAGTTGTGATTACCACCGTGCATTTCCTGGTAACCTATTTTATTTTATTCTCTCTCTTTTGATCCTTCTCTCTCTCTTTTTATTCTGTCTCTCCTCTAAAATCTGCTTTGCTTCTGACCATTGCCTTCTCTTGTGTGCCCTCCCTTTTATCACTCCTCCTTTCTCTTCTCCCCTTCCCCTCTCACCAAAAAACTCTGAAGGTCTTCCACTCCCAGATCAATTCTTTTTGAAGGCAAACTAGGCCACCTTTTGCCTCAATCCTTACCTGGCCTTATTTACTGAATGGGTGCTGCCTCAGATAAACTGAGTCCTGGAAAAGACTTTAGCTTAAAAAAGTTAAAGTCCTCTACTGCATTGCTGGCCATCTCCAGTCATATTAACTTATGTCTTGCCACTGAACTCTGATGACTCTGGAATAGAGAAGGAGGATGGTGACTTTGCACAACTCTTCCTCACTTAAATCTAATTCACTTGCAAGCCAAGACATCACTCTCCTGATATCATTGATCCTTTACAAGAATGAAGGACAAACAACAACAACAATGCCCTTCTATTTCCCTGTTGGGTAAGATATTTCTATTGCCCATTAAGTATATACGTAGATTTGTTTGTGATTGTATATGAATATATATGCATATCCCTTTTTGAAGCAATTTAGATGTGGGTGAGATTCAAGCATTGCCTACCCCCCCAAAAAAATACTTCCACCTCCACTTTAAAAGTTCTTCCTTATGCACCTCTTTTAAGTGAGATAATTACTCCAATTCTTCCTTTCCCTCTTTCTTGACTATTCATTTTTTGTCACATCATTCCAATATAATCAAGTCACTCCTGTACTCTCTATGTGGAATCCTTCTAACTGCCATAATTCTTCCTATATGCAAAGACACATGGAGTAACTTTACCAAATCCCTTACGATTTCTCTTTTGTGTTTACCTTTTCATGCTACTCTTGAATCTTGTATTTTAAAATCAATTTTTAATAAGTTCTATGGGGTTTTTTTTAACAGGAATGCTCAAAAGTCCTCTATTCTATTAAAAATCTATACTTTTCCCTTGAAGGCTCATCCTCAGTTTTTCTGGGTGGCTTATTCTTAGCTGCAATCCCAACTCTTTTGTCTTCTGGAATATCATATTCCAAGTTCTCCACTCTTTTAATGTGGTAGTTAAATTTTGTGTGATCCTAACTGTGGTGCCATGGTATTTGAATGATTTCTTTCTTAGTGCTTGAAGTATTTTCTCTGATCTAGGAGTCTAAAATTTGGCCAAATTTGGCTACAATATTCTTTAGATATTTTGGATGTCCTTCTTACTTTAGGATCTTTTTTAGTAGTGATGGGTAGATTCTTTCAATTACTATTTTACCCTATGGCTGTAGGATATTGGGGCAGTTTTCCTTGATAATTATTTGAAATATGATGTTTAGGTTATATCTTTGATTATGACTTTCAGGCAATACAATAATTCCTAAATCATCTCTTCTCCATCTAGTTGCCAGGTCAACTGTTTTTTTCTGATGAGATATTTCACATTTTCTTCTATTTTTTTCATTCTTTTGACTTTGTTTTATTATTTCTCGATTTCTCATCAAGTCATTAGCCTCAACTTGTTCAATACAAATGTTTAAGGAATTATTTTCTTCAGTGATCTTTTGTGCTTCTTTTTCCATTTGGCTGATTCTGCTTTTTAAGGAATTGTTTTCATCAGTAAATTTTTAAACCTCCTCCCATTTGGCCAATTCTGTTTTATAACATTATTTTCTACAGTATTTTTTTGCCTCTTTTAATGAGATATTAATTTTCTTTTAAGTATTTTCTTTCTTTGCTTTCATTTATTTACTAATTTGTTTCTCTACCACACTTATTTGATTTTGAAAATAATTCTTAGCTCTTCTACTGTGGCATTTTGTTGGTTCTGCAACTCCAGAATTTTATTTGAGATGTTATTTTAAAACTGTTTGAAGGGAATGTTGGAAGAGCTTGGCCAAGCACTCTACTCTACTATCTTGGCTTTACTCTGAGGAACTTATTTTTAACCATTCAAACACAGTATGACTAAGAAGGGTTTCAGGGATAGTTTGATGACCACTTGTTGGTGATGTAAAAGGGGGTAGGTATATTTTTCAAGTAGGGTTTGGACTAGATGACATCTAAGATCACCTCCCACTCTGAGATTTTGTAATCTCAAAGTATGCATCATGTCAAAAACAGTCTTGATCACCAGTCATCATTACCATAGCCAGAAGTGATTTGTTTGAAGAGGAGAAGAGAAAGAAAAGAAGAAGTGTGATGAGGAGAATAGCAGTTAGGTATTGCAGTGGATAGGCTTAGAGTCAAGGAGGCTCATCTTTGTGAGTTCAAATCTGACTTCAGACACTTACTAACTGTCACTTAACCCTGTTTGGCCTAGTTTCTCATCTGTAAAATGAGCTGGAGAAAGAAATGGCAACCCACTCCAGTATCTATGCCAAAGAAAGCCCCAAATGGGGTCATGAAGTAATAGACATGAATGTGTGTGTTCATCCTTCATTGCTGAAGAAGACCATGCCATCAGAGAAATAATGACATGACTTGTACTTGACTTTGTTTTGAGTGAGGGAAGACTTTGCAAGGTCACAAGCCTCACTTCTCCTCCAGAGCCATCTAAATCCAGTGACCAGATATTCATCAGGATGACTAGAGATGACCCAGGATGAGACAACTGGGATTAAGTGACTTGCTCAAGGTCACACAGCTAGTGAGTGTCAAGTGTTTGTTCTGAACTCAGGTCCTCCTGACTCTTGCACTGTACCACCTGGCTGCCCCGATGGACATGAGTGAAAAATGATTGAACAACAAAAACCATTTATGTGGCATTTACTATTGGCAAACACCGTGCTAAGTGTTTTGCAATTATTATCTCATCAAACGAGAATATTCATAAAGAATTTTGCAAACCTTGAAGTGTTATATAAATGCTACTTATTTTGCAAAAGTTGTCAAGTAGAATTTTGAAAGAAACAAGGGATTCTAAAAAGCAGAAGTGAGGTGAGGTGATAATGCATTTCAGGCATGAGTCAGTACAAAGATATGGAGAAAAGAAATGGAGTGCCATATATGAGAGGCAAGAGAGACATCTTGGGATGGTCCATAGAGTGAGGGAAGGGGAATAATGCTTGCTTAAGTTGTGAAGGTAAGTGAGAGACAAATAGTGAAAGGTCATAAATACCAGGGGATCTTGCATTGATCCTAAAGGCAATGGAGAGCCATTAAGGTTTATTGAGTAAAGAGCAGAAATTTAGGATTAGGAGGGACGTTGAGTCTACCTTCACTTTATAGATGAGGAAACAAGCAGAGAGAGGCTAAGTGATTTGCCCTGTTTCACCCAGCTAGTACCTGTCTAAGGTGCGATTTGTATGTGGGTTCTCCAAAACGCTCTATACATTACTCCATGTGTCAGACCTGCACTTTAGAAAAAATTATTTTGGCAGCTGTGTGGAGGATGATTTGAGGCAGAGAGATCACTTAAGATGAGGATCTGAGAGAGGTCATGGCCATGAAGGTAGAGAGAAAAGGATGCATGCATCTAATCCCTATTCCATACGGGATAACCATCCAAATACTGGAAGATAACTGTCATATCTTTCCCAAGTCTTTTGTCCTCCCTTGACTTAATTAATATCCCTTCAACTCGGCTATGAACAACACAGTAGTATTTTCCTTCCCAATCTTAGTTTTCTTTCTCTGGAAACTCTCGAACTTGTCAATATCCTTCATAAAATATGAAGCCCTGAACTTAGCACAGCATGCCAGCCATTTCCAATCCAGAATACTATTCCTTCTGGATCCTGTACTTCATTTAACGCAACCTAAGGTGACATTAACAGGTTTAGCCACTATCACATTGCTGACCAGTGGTTTATTATCCACTGAAATCTATGAACCCTTTTCACATGAACTGGAGGATATGATTCAAATGTCGTTTAGTTTCTCTGTCTCATACAGAGGCTGACATGACAAAGTCCTTAGTTTCAAATTGTACAAGCTTAGGAATGAATCAATTAATTAGCAATAATTTATTAAATGCCTATTATGTGTCAGGTACTGTGTGAAGATATAAAATGAAAATTCCTGCCCTCAGGGAGCTTACATGGTATAAGAGAAAACAACATGCACACATAAATAAGTATCTAGTGGAAGTGGGAGAGCACTGAAGCAGGAATGGTTCAACTAACCCTGAAAAAAATCTGGAAATTAAACACATACAAGTTATGAGTGTGATGTTACAATCATAGATTTACAGCTAGAAAGAATCGTAGAGATCATCTAGTCCAGGGATTCTATAACCTGAGGTGCCATGAAACTGTTCTAATAATGTTTCTGTTGTCATTTAGTAATTTCAGTTGTATCTAACTCCTCATGAACCCATTTAGGGTTTTCTTGGTAAAGACAGTAGTTTGCCATTTCCTTCTCCAGCTTATTTTACAGATGAGGAAACTGAGGCAAATAGAGTTAAGTGACTTGCTCAAGTAACAAGCAGGAAGTATCTGAGGGCAGATTTGAACTCAGGAAGGTGAATCTTCCTGATTCCAGAGCCCAGTACTTTATCCACTGCCTCATAACTGCCCATATTTTCAATATTTAGATCCTTGTATTTCTATATAATCAGTTTCTTTGTTAATCCTATGTATATTAGTTTGTGCATTTCAAAGCATTACTCTGAGAAAAAAATTTATAAGATTTATTAGCCATCAAGAAGACCCATGACACAGAAAAGATAAAGAATCAGCATCCAGTTCAAATTCCTTATTGTTAAGGAAACTAAGACTTAGCTAATTCAAATGACTTGTCCAAGATGCTACAGGTAGAATGACTGACCTGCGATTGGACATCAGGGCCTTTGACTCCAGATCTGATGCTCTTAACACAGAAATACACCAACATTTGGATCATTCACACATGGACTTATAGAAAATCACCCAGAAGATAAGTGGAGATGGAGAAAACTCTCCAAAAAAAACAATCCTACAATTACAGTTAGCTTAAGGAAAAACTAGTATGAGGAACAGAAAGGAAATATGGGGATAACTTTATGAAATAATTCAAAGGAAAATAAAAGTAGAACCAGAAGAACACAGTACAAATGAATTACAACCATTAAAGAGGAGATGTGAATAGCAATGAAAGGACAAAACGACAGTCGTGATGGAGACTTGAAGGAAATGGCTAACAAGTAGTTGTACCATTTTATGCATAAAATTTCATTTATTTAAATGTGAAGAGTTACAAAGCAAGTTTAATTGGTTGTATTGATGCTTCAACGTGAAATTTAAAATCAATCACTTTGCAAAGTTACAATAACCAGAAAAGGTAGGTCAGGCTTTAAATTAATGGCTGTGATTTACATATGTACCAGGTCTACAAAACATATTTATGCCCCAGTGTAGGTATTAAATGCATGCTTTAGAGTAACAGGAGTAATTAATCAATGTAATAGCAGTCACTCAAGAAATACAATTCATTTATCCTGTTACTTCAACAAAGGAGCTATGTTTCTCAAAGGTTCTGAGACTAAGCCCTATGTCCTCCCAATCTCATTCCCCTTGACTTCTAATAAAGTGAAAGAACTTACTCTATGTCTTTCTCATTTGGAAGGAGCAGCCTTTGGAAGAAGTAGAAGTCCAAAGTCAGTGGCCTTGACCTGGAACTGCCAAAGCTGCAGCATCCTCCAGAAGCCTGGGAGGGCAAGATTTCCAAATCATGCCTGGAGGGAATCATCTTGTTATTAAATAGGACTCCTTGAGCTAGATCAGATCCATGTTGGATTCTTCAGATGTGTCTTTAACTCAGTTCATTGGAGCCAAATGAGGCAGGTTGGTGAGGTCATGGATAATGTTGGACTTGAAGCCCTGAGATGAATGTGAAAAGTGATGAGTTCCTTCATACTTGGCTAGTGTGGTCCTAAAACAGTATACAATCTATTGCTAAGATCAAGAAATGAAAGGGCATAGTGGATAGAGTGCCTAAGTCAGAATCAGGAAGAAGTGAGTTTTAATTCAGTCTCAGGCACTTAGGTGTGGGACCCTAGATAGTCACGTAATTCTCTGTTTAGTCATCAGTAAAATGGAGATAATGGTAGCACCTACCTCCCAGATTATTTGTGAGGGTCAAATGAAATGCTAATTGGAAAGTGCCTTGCAATTAAAGCACTATGTAAATGCTAGTCATCATTAATGTTCTAGGATCAACATTAAACTTGGAGCTTTCCAGTAATAGAAAGATTCCCAAAGGAATTCCTAACCCTAACCCTAATCCTAAAACCTCTAGAGAGCTTTGCATAAGGCATTCTGTGCTCTGGCCTAGAAGGAAAGGCCAAAATTAGCTCTTAAACCCTGTGAGCCTGAGATGAGGCTTTCTCTTTTTAGGGGATTAGTAGCAATGGATGATTCCTAACCACCATCTTGAAATGAAATCAAGAATGTAGACCGTAGTAGGTGACAAGAGGATAACTCAGACTATTAGGGAACTTTAATCCAAAGTGGTTTACAGATAAGGCTGTCTGATAGTCCATACTTGTGAGCTACTCAGGAGACAAGCAAAATTTCACCTACTGTATAAGCCACAGTTTTCAACCAGAGCATGATGTGGTATTAGGTGCTATGGGGCTATAGGATAGTGTAAAGAGAAGTAGATTAATGGTCAGGAAACCTGGATTCTTGTCCATGTTTTGCTCTAAATCATTGTGTGACCTTGGGACCTAATTGGTTAATGATGGTAACATTTTTATGAGCCAACATCATGTTCAGTCTATCTTCAGTTAACAAACCTCTCCATCCTTACCTAGGCTGCTCTATTGGATATTAAATATAGTTTATTGTCAGGGTCATACTCAAAGACCTTTTCCAATTTGATAGGACCTGCCAGATCTTGGCCTCATTTGGCATCACCTTGGAGGACCTGTCTCCAATAATACAATGTGGAATTGGAAGAGAAGGTGGAATTTGAACCCAAGACCTCCGAATAGTATTGAGCATTCTTTCCACTGTTCCATGCTACTAGGTTCATGGGAAGAGTTTCCAGTGATAGGAAGCAAGTATAGGCTTCAGGTGGCCCTCGAGAACTAAGTAGGCTGAGTTGTCAATCATTTCCTCAGTCAGAGGACTGGGTTCACCATGCTCAGACAATTTGCCCCTTTCTCATTTTGTGTGGGTGAAACTTTGCTAATGACTCACTTTCCTTCAGGGACATGACTTTCCCTTTCCAAGCAACTCTTTCCATCTTCCATCATGGAAGTGTAGCTTTATTTTCAATCCCACCTTCCCCTCAGCTCGTCAAAAATCAATGTCAGTTGTCAGGGGAAACAAAGAGCACAAATGCCTGTATCTGACTTCCTTGCAGCCTGGAATACCTACAAGCTCACAATTCTGTCTTTAGGAGTATATGGGTTCCAGAGTCTTTGCAGGCTTTCAACAATTCAATGTCTTTTTCCGCCATATACACGCCTTACCTTAATGCCTCTAAAGAATGACTCCTGTGATCACAACATAGCTCATTTAAGTAAGAAACCCTTCATCAATAAGAATCCGTTCCTCCCCTCATTCTCTACTGGTCCGTATAATAGCTAACATATAATGCCAATCTTTGAATTTCTATTCATCTATTTTTTTAGATCACATTTGCTGGTTTAGGAGAATGGCATTTAGGACAAAGATCAGCTTCTCCAAGTCAAAGGCAAGCAGGGGTGTTTAAAATGAATAATAAATCACAATATATAATGTCGCCTACATCAAGTTTGAAGCTCCTTAAGAGCTTATGGAATTCTGAGAGGAACCTTGTTTGCCTGTAGGTACTCCCTGTAATTCTTTGCCCTAAATCCAAGTCTTTTGATTGGAGCTCCAAAAAGGAGGCTCTTAAACATCTAAAAATGTTGGTAATGTGCCACACTACTGAACACATATATACATAACTTCCATCTATGGCCATTCTGCCCTATTCCTTGTCTAAAAGGAGAGAGACAAGGTATGAGCGGTACCTGACTCTTATTCTAAGAGATGCACAAGGACATGGGAATGATAGCCTAGATCACTTTCTGGTATTAAGTGATGTGCATGAAAAGTGGAGAGGGCACATGATTGACTGCTAATAGTGAATCAAGCACCAATCACAACACATTCCCTTGTGTCACAATTGTATGAAGTATGGCTTAGGTTTGAATGTTGTCTGGAGTGGTACAGGGTGGAGGACTTATCACAAAGGGTTTAAAGAATGAAACAACGATTGAGAAAATGGAGACAATGAGTCTAGACTACTCATTTTAAAAGTTTGGTAGTAAAGGGATGAAAAGAGAAAAAGGTTAGTTTTATGACTTAGCAAAACTTATAATATTGTTAGGGATTGGATAGACCTGATCATATTTATGAATATAGGAGGAGTTAATGAAGAAACAGACACTGAAAATACTTAAGATAGAGCAGATAAAATAAATGGAGCAAGATCCTAGAAGATGAGAGAGATGTTATTGAGGAAAACAAATATAGTATTGATAAGATCATTGAGCATGAGCATCTTTTCCCAAGATCTTCTTTCTTCCCTTCCTTTGGCCTGGTTTGCTCTCTCTTCCCAACCTGAATTCACATCAAGAGGTTAGGGTTCCCAGAGGAGGGTGGTCATGGGACTATAATTCATTCTCAGCATCCTAGGGTAGCCCTTTTCTGGAGGAGCTATATTTCTGCTACTTATAGCTATAGTTCCTAAGACCTTTCTAGTGTGTTTTCCACTTAATAAATCAATCAAATGGTACAATTAACTCTTAAACAGAAACATGTACCAAACAGAAAGCAAAGCAAGAATAATAAAAAACCTAACAAATCTCCCCCCCATAAACCTAGGACTTGCTCTAGATCTCCCAGCAATGCGCATAGAGTCTGTGGAGAAGAGTGGGCACGAATTTACAGAAATCTAACAGAGTAACAAATTAGTAGACAGTCTATGTGCCCAAAATAATTCACAACTTTGAACTGTCTTGATATCCTCGGACTTCTTGGGAAATATGGCACAAATTACCTGCTGAACAGGACTGTTTCTCTGCTGGTTACTATATATCTTCTTCCTCCAATCAGCTTCCAGCAGCAACACTGTTCCTTTAAACATATCCCAGCAACAAAATTTTTCTTCCAATCAGTTCATCTCCCAGGAATAGATGTAAAGGCTCTATTTCTTTAGTTTGTAACAGGAAGGGGTTGGATAGATTTAGTCTGCAAAGACCTATGATCTTCTTTAGCTCTCAGCTCAGCTACTTATCTATGAATTGCTTACTCAGTTGTGTTCATCTGTGGTTAACACTGTTCTTTTTAAAATTTTATTTAAAAATCTGTTTATTTTTACATTGCAATTATGATTTGTCCCATGCTGTACTCTTCCCTGCCCCTACTGAACCAAAACAAAAATGAAATGAAGTTAAATGAAATAAATAACAAAACCCTCACCATAAGCATACATAGTCCAACAAAACAAATTTCCACATCAGATATGGTCAAAAACCCATTTCACTATTTGCATTTGGATTCATAGTTTTTCATGCATTGACCAGAGTACTAACCTTTCAAATTTGTTTTTCTCTACAATGTTGTTGTCTTATATATTGTTCTGCTAGTTTTGCTCACTTCATATACATCATCTCAAAGAAGTCTTCACAGTTACCTCTAAAATTGTCCACTTCATCATTTCTTAAGGCATAATATTCCACTTCATTTGCATTCCCCAGTAGGAAGACTGTCTTTTAGTTGTCAAGTGTTGACTACTACAAAAAGAGTTGTTACAAATATTTTTCTACATGTAGATTCTTTTCCTCTGTAACTTTTGGGGCATAGTTCCAAATTGTTTTCCAGGATGACAGAAACAATTCACAGCTCCACCAACAGTGTATAGTGTGCCTGCTTTCCTGCAGTATCTCTGTTTGTCATTTCCATTTTTGTCATCTTTGCCAGTCTGATGAATGAGGTGAAATCTCAAAGAGACTTTAATTGGCTTTTTTCTAATTATTAGTGATTTTGAGTGTTTTTCCCATGGTTATTGATAGCTTGAATTTCTGCCTTTGAAAACTGCCTCCTCCTATCATGTGACTATTTACCTAATGGAAAATGACTCCTTGTCTTCTTTCAAGCAGCAGGAGGCAGTCTTAATACCTTCTTCCCCACTGGGAGAGAAACTACCCAATGCCCCTCATTCTATTTTACTTTGCTTCTGTTTTTCACTCTGATTCTTCCATCTCTTCCACAGTGTTCTCAACTTTTGTTTTCTATGTTAGGATAATAAATATGGAATTGCCCTGTAGTTTTCAAAAAGTTATAGTTATTAAGGTTTCTTATGATCGAAGTTTTCTTAATAGTCAAATATAAATTAGCTGCTAAGAAACCAGACACCTCAACCATCAGTACTTTCAATTAGCATTTTTTTCCTATGAAGGACATATTTATTTTGAGTTCCCTCAGAATGGTGTTTCTCTCCAAGAACTTTTTTCTCTGAGTTTACTCACAGGTTTTCTTGGAAATGTCCATAATTCTGCCCCTTCTCAAAAATAAAATTATTCCAATCTAAAACGGTCAATTCCTTTACTCATATGTAGAATCAATTTAGGAAAGAGGAAGGATTGACACTGGAGACAATGAGGCTAGGATGGGCACACCAAAAAAATACACTGAAAAATCCTGGAGTACAGAAAAGGAAAATTGAATAAGCTATTGTCTGGAGGACTCTAAAGTCGAAGTCCAAGTCGTCTACTGATGATGAGGAATCAAGTGGCCTTGGGAGTTTGACGAACTTCCAAAATGTTTGGAATACTTCACGTTTTCCCAATGACTGGTAAAGTATTTTCCTCTACAAGGTAGATGTTAAAAGTCTCCTTATTCTCATAGAAGTTAAGTCTTGATAATTTGCCCATTCTCCCACAGAATCAGAGCTAAGATACCAATCCAAGTCTCCCGACTCCAGGGCTCTTTCCATACTATACGAAATTATGAAGTGAACACTTTTAAAGGAAACTGTGAAGATCTCTGTGAAATTATGTATATCAAAGTGAGCAGACCTAGGGGAACAAGAGGTTTTGTGTAAGATGCAGTAAGTAAGAAGTGAGCAAGAGGTGACAGAAAGAAGTGTTGCATAAAATTGAGAGCCTAAGTATGGTGAATCAGTAATGGAGTCAATTCTTTTTCTCCAGCTACACTCTCCATCTTGGGGTCAGGAGAAGTTGAAAAAAAGCAAAAACATAGATAGTAGTGTTTACCAGAGTTGAAGATTAATTAGGCAAGTAAAGGAGAAGAAGGTGGTATCCAGGCAATCTTGAAAGGGAGTGGAAAACACCATTGACCTTCAACTCAATTCAGAACATTTACTAAGTCTCTGCTATGTGCCAGGTACTATGATTGATGCTGGATACAAAGACACAAATGAATGGAAGTTGCTGCCTTTGTGTTCTAGGATAATACAGAATATACATAGATATATGTGTGTATATACATATAAAGTGTATATAAAATTATATAAAGTAAATTCAAGAAGGAAAGGTACTAACAACTAGGTGGGGGTGGGGTGGAACATCATTTCAGAGCTGATCCCTGAGAAAGGCTTTGAAGAATGCTAAGGACACTGGGAAGGGAAATTGAGAAGGGAATGCATTTCAGACATGGGGAACAGTCTTGGCAAAGGTGGAGACACAAGAGATGGAATTTTGTATTCAGGGAACTTCTAGCAAGTAAATTGGACTATAACTGTGAGTATATAAAGTATAACAGAAGGGGAAGAGAATAAGCATTTCTATAGTACCAACTACGTATCAAGCATCATGCTATATGCCTAACTTTTACAAATATCTCATCTGACCCTCACAACAATCCTGCAAAGTAAGAGTTGTTATTTTACAGTTGAGGAAACTATAACGAGGTAATTCATCAGGCTATGAGCCCACAGAGGTAAATGCAAAGTCCTACACTTAGATTCCAAAGAATCAATTGCAAGATAAAGAAAGTATGGTGTGGTATGATGAGATAACAGATAATATAAAGAAAATTGGAAAGTTTTAGACTACTGAAGGCTCCATATGAATTAAGGACATGATACAACAGAGGAAAAAATCTTAAAGTAATGTTAGATTGCCTTAACAAAGGCTTTAGTGAGGCAAATGGCACTCATCTACTGTAATCTATCCTAAAGACAGCAACTAGTATCGAGTCCTGGGCACCTCTTTCAAAAATGAGCATAAAAAAACCAAGAACAACCAAGATAGCAAGCATGAGAGAGACTCTGCAACAAAAGATCAGTTAAAGAACTGAGAATCTTTAGCCTAGGGAGGGTACAGCTGAAGAAAGGTAGATTTCACTTCAAATTAAGGAAAACATTCCCAACAATTAGAGCTACTTGAATGACATACGAATGCAACAGAGTATTATTGTGCCCAAAGAAATGGTGAAAGACAATATCAGAGGAAACTGGAAAGATCTTTATGAACAGATGCAAATCAGAATTGACAGAACTAAGATTTATCCTAACGATAACATTGCAAAGGAAAACAACTTTGTAAGGCTTTAGAACTTTGACCAATGCAATAATAAATCAGAAATCCATAAGAATGAAAATAAAACATGCTACTCATCTCCTGGGAGAAAGTTGATGAACTTAAAATACAGAAAGAGACTTATTTTCAGACATGGCTAAATAGGAATTTTGTTTTATCAGACTATGTAGAAATGTGTTGCAGTATTTTTAAAAAATTTGTCCAACTAAATTGAGCAAAGGGGAGTGGAAAGAGAGGGATATATTGATTTTAAAAATACTTGTTACTTTGAAAATGAAAAATAATAATAAACTAAAAATAAATAAATAAAATAAGTTGGAGAGAGGAGGGAAAGAAAATAGTGGGCCTTTCCTTCTCCGGAAGTCATAGAACAGAAACCGTACAACTACAATTATTATAAATGTCATTCTGGTTTGGGGAAGGCTTGGGCTAAATAAAAAAACTCTGAGATCTCACCTATTCTGAAATTCTGTCAGTGTGTAATAGCACTCCACAATCACCTTCATTACCTCCTAGCTTCTTGTCACCAATCTCCTTCTAATTGCTCTATCACAAATTAGAAATGACCAAATCTTTTAATTCATTTGGGAGATGTACGTCATAGCTTTCATTGTCCCTGCCTTTGGCTGCCCCAATCTACTCCTGAAGGATGTGGTTCAATCACACCCTCAGATGGTGTGTGATTGTGGTTCTGGACCAAGGTAGCCTCAAAAGTTTAGTTTAGACCGTAACTCCAGACCCTCATCAGAAAACACATTAAGTCACATCTAGGTGGTGCAATGGATTGAAAGTTGGGCTGGGAGTCAGGAAGATCTGGGTTCAAATTCTTCCTCAGACACTTCAATGATTGTGTGACCCTGAGCAAGTCCCTTAGCCTCAATTTCCATATTCAGAAAATGAAAGAGTTAAACTTGAAGGCTTCTAAAATTCCTCCCAGCTCTAAATCTATGATTGAATGATCTTGATTTCAATTCCAGAACAGCCCAACCTAAACAGGTTTCTCTGATCTATCTATCAAACATGAGTCCTCCCTACCAGTCCACAGACCATTCCAGAGAGAAGACCATAGTCTGAGCATGCACTGGACGTAATTCTTCAATGCTCTCCACCTAAGCCAAGACCCTCATTTTATAGTTAAGGAAACTCAAAGGACAGAGAGACTTGAACCCAGGTCCTCTGATATCATTTACATGGGGAAATTATAAGGAAAAGAAAAAAAGAGCAAAAAAAGTGATCCAGCCTGGTAGCTGCCTCCTTTCTTGCTTCCCTTTAGTATAAACACTACCTAAGTAGCTGCTGGGTTTCCAGGGGTCCTGAAGGTCCAGTTATTTTGCAATTAACAAGGGTAAAAGGAGCCCTTTCTGAAATACTTGCTTGGGGGCTCAGACCTTATAACTAAGTGATTGTTTCTGCCCACTGGGAATGAACTCTGACTAAATGAGCCTCTCTGTCTGCAGCAGAGATGGCCTTGGGTTTTTATGCTACCCTCACAAACACTTTCTCTTCTTCTTTACTTGAATTTTCCTAATCTTGTCTTTTTTCTTGCTCCTGACGGTGAGAGAAGGATTAGCTGAAGGAGCTCTGAATTCTGAATTAGTTGCAGCTCTGATCATTGATTTGGGACCAAAAAACTACCAAAACTCAGTGTAAACATCTGGAAAAGGGTATTAAAAATATCTCATGCTTTCCTCTTTCACAAGGCAAGGCTGGAAAGAAGGATTAGTGGATTGATCTCTATAAACTTTCTAAGTTTGTATATAGATGGATACATAAATATTTGTGAGTCTATAAAGATATGGATATATATGTATATATAAACTTGGAAACATATGCATATGTGTGGGTGTGGGGGAAGTGAGGCAGAGATAGAGACACACAGAAAGAAAAACACAAAGACAGAGCCAGAATCAGAGAGACACAGAGACAGAGTGACAGAAACTGACCACTAAATCATACAAAAGAATCCCTGCAAGCCACATATTGACCTAGAAAACCAAATATTAACATTATCTGTGCTCTATTGTATTTTATTTATTTTATTAAATATTTCTCAATTACATTTTAATCTAGTTCCACAGCAATTGGAAGAATTATGTCCATTGTGCCTATGGCCATGCTTCTGACATCTGTGTATTATACTATGTCGTCCCTGTGCTTCATAAGCACAGTACATGTACATATTTGTATATAAATACATGTGTATAGAAAGACAGATACTAGATATATACATGTGTACACATATATATGTATATATGTATAAATAAAACAAACTACACCCCACAGTGGTTAGGAGACTCGAAAGAGATAATATATGTGAAAGTGCTGTCTGTACAAATCAGAGTGATGTCAGTGTCAATTAGGATTGTGACCATGACTGATGTCTGCATTCTCCAAGAGATCTGATAAAACTCAGCTACGAAGTCTACACGTACAAACGGGACATATCCTTAGAGCAGACCAGTAAGAAATCTCAAGACAAGCTATTAGCATGTAAAATTACTTGAGCCCCAAATCTATCTTCTTGTTTTACTAATTACCCCCTCCTTTTTGTATGTGTAATTTTAATGTGGGCAATCATTTGGAAAAACTGGGCACAGGGGATTTGGAGATTTCTGAGTTCAGATGAAGCAAACTCACATAATTAGAACGTTAAGCAATATCTTCCAGAAGCAAAAAGAAATTGTTCTTGATTCTCGGTGTCAGACTTGCGGAAGGAAAAGCTCTAATCCATCAAGTGTTTTGAACCTTGACATTTGGGATGTGGGCAAGGAATGAGAAAATGCTTAAGAAAACGCACATCATTCTACCACAAATGATGTGTGCTAATGATAATGCCCTGTGTTTCTCCAATGCTTTATATCACTAAAGGCACCTCCATATCCACTGTCTCACAGATGTTCTAGAAAGAAAGGGATGGGGAAAGTTGGCATCTTGGGGTGAGTGGGGGTGTCTTGCCCATCAGCCTCCTAAGTCCTTTTGGCCCATTTCATGAGCAAGGTGAAGAAGGACAGAATGTCTGCCAGAAAGGTTTCTAGCCAGATCCACACTAAGCAAAAACACATTTTCTGTGAGTGTTATATTCATTTAAGGCATACCTTTTTCAGGTAAAATGAAGCCGGACACTGAGCAATGACTGAGTGAATATGATCAGTATAGAAAGCCAGTCTCAATTATTCATACCTAAAAAGAATACTGAATTTGACATCGGAGGACCTGTGTTTGACTCCTGACCCTTACTGACTGCTACTGAGACCATGGGCAAGTGGTCTTTTTGGGCCTCAGTTACCTCATCTGTAAAAAGAGGTGGTGAATTAACCCTGAAGGGCATCAGGTTCCAGATTTGGCTTAGAATGAGTACTTGCCCAATGATGAGGAACTGTAGCAGCAAGTGCCCCAGCATACACAGGAGGGCCTGCTGCACAGGTTCTTAGATCTCCTTTTCTAGAAAGAAAGCAACTTTTGATAGGTCAACAATCTTCTTTAATTATGTATGCCAACAGAGAAAATACAAGCAGAAAATAAAGACCCACAGACAGGGCTTCCAACTGTCTGACCATAAGCAATACATACACTATACATTGCCAGACAGATCCATAGTTACCAGAAAGAAAACCAACAACATCTGAGTTTTCAAAGTCAGGGGGCTTCTTAACAGCTACCCAGAATCCCTTCTGGCACATGAACCTTCTTCCAGAGAGTGAGACCCAAAGCAAAATCTCTCCTCAGAGCATATATACACTTTTCAGTCAGACGTTACAACCTCCACGACCCAGTTCCTCATTAGAAATTAACAAAAAGTGTGGGTCTTCCTACAAAACAAGCATCCCCTAATCTAAAGGCCCTTTAATGGGAAGGGAAGGTCTTTACATTACAGGAACTAATTTTACCTTTCCATTCTCAACCTTTAATTTGAGTCGGGATGCTTCATCATCCCGTGTTAAGCATATCTTCCAGTTAAAGTCACTTCTCAAATTTAACTCAAGGTTTCCAACTCCATGATCTGGACACTTGTAGAAAGCATAACTGCCAGGGCTTTGATAAATAAAGGTTGTTTATAGCACCTGCCTATTAACTTAAGCAAGAGTTTGTGAGTGGTACATGGATCCCTAGCCTGAGTTAACTACTAAAGTGAAGTCTTTATTCATTCACCTAAACAAACATTAACATATAACTATATTTTTATATATTAAGAACTGAATGGCCTCAAAGGTCATCTAATCCTCCACCATCAAACCTAGAGCTCATTTAAATCATACCACACTATGCAAGGAACGTGTGCTGCTACGCTCCAGATATACCAAGATAAGATGACACAGACTCTGCTCTCACGGAGCTTACAATCTTAATCGTTCAGAGTGCAGTGAGATATACACAAACAACTGTAGGAGAATATAAAATGTCAAAGCACATGTCCAAGGGAGGATATTGTGAAACCCTTGAGGAAGGAAGGATGATAATCTGAGATAGTGGGTCAGGGAAGGCTTTAAGGAAGATGTGGCACCTAAGTTGACTCTCAAAGGAAGGGAGAGAATAGACAGATATAAGGGGAGTCTATTTTAGGAAAGTGGGAACTCTATAAGCAAAGACTTGAAGCAGGAGAGAGACCAAGATAAGACTGTGTATAAGTTAATTGAGTTGGATATAAAGGATGGAACAGTGAATAGTAATAGACAAATTTAACAAGATAAATTGAAGCCAGATTGTCAGGATCAGGAGTTTATGCTTTATCTGGCAGTAATGATATTTATATAATAGTAGTTAACATTGACATAATAATAGAACTTAATAAATATTGTCTCATTTGAGCCTCATAACAACCCTGCTAGGTAGGTGTTGCTAGTATCTCCATTTTACAGATATAGAAACTATGGCAGACAGAGGATAAATGACTTGCCTGAATTCACACAACTAAGTGAGTGTCTGAGATAAGTGAGATTTGTTCCAACTGTATCATTCTATCCAGCTAATCAGTTAGCTGGTGCAGAATGGGGAACCCCTACTTTTAGCTTGATCAGAATGGTGCATTAAAAAAATCTACAAGGGTAGCCGTGTGAAGACAGGGGTAGCTTGGAAGTAAGAAGACTTATTAGGAGACTATTATAACAATTGAGTAGTTGGGGAAAGATTAGGTCCTGAACAAACCTGGTTGTAAAGAGAGTTGAAAGGAAGAGACAAATATAAGATACTGGGAACAGAGAATTGACAAAACATAGCAACTGATTGAGTAAGTGATGAAAAGGGAGCAGGAAGAGTCAAAGGTGATTCCAAAACTTTGGATGGAGGTGACTTAGAGGATGGTGGTAACATCGCTGCCATAGGGGTGATAGGCGGCATCTTGAGAGAAGATGAATTCAGGCTTGGAAATATTGAGTTCCAAGTACCTGCAAGACCTTTGGCATCAAATGCCTCCCTCATCTACAGAAATTATTTTACATTTCTGTTGTTGTGGCTCAGTTGCTTCAGTCATGTCCAACTCTTCATGACCACATTTGGAGTTTTCTTGGTAAAGCTACTTCTTTCTGCAGTTATTTTACTAATGAGGAAACTGAGGCAAACTACTTGTTTAATTACTTGTCCAGGGTCACACAACTAATCAGTGTCTGAAGCTAGATTTGAACTCAGGAAGATGTGTCTTCCTGACTTGTGGCCTAGGTGATCTATCCACTGTACCACCTAGCTGCTTTGTATTTACTTTGCATGTTGTGCATTCATTTATTTATTTATTCATTCATTTATTTATTTCTGTGTGTGTGTGTGTGTGTGTGTGTTGTTCCCCCAATAGAATGTGATGCTCTAGAGAATGTTTCAATTTTTTTTCCTATCCTCAGTGCCCAGTATGGTACTTGACATGTAAGAAGTATTTAATGAGTGCTTTGTTTTTGTATATGACTGACTGATCCAGCCCAGTAGTGCCTTTCATAAAGTAAATATTTAATAAATATTCACTGAATGAAACAGAATGGAACATAGTGGGGTGAAACTAAATTGAATCAAGATGATAGTGTAGAGTAGATAGATGGAAATAATAGAGGAGAGGCACTCTAGGCTAGAGGGAAATATCAAAATGGTAGCCATCTGCATGGAGGTGATAAATGAAGGCTGGAAGTGGATGGAGTCACTAATGGAGATTATGGAGAGTAACTTTATTGTCTATTATCAGGAGTCAGTTCCCCCCAATGGAAACCTCAGTTCATAAGGTTCCCCCACATAATTAGCCAGAACAAAAGACTCATAACCCATTTGTTAATTACATGTTCTACCAAAAAGAGAAATCCCCCCTTTTTCTATTCCAATGCCAAAGTATTATTCTTCAGCGGAACTATAAGACTGATTGACTGCTTTGCCTTAGTTGTTTATATCATGCTTAACAGAGGATGCCTGTGTGCCTCGCTGGTTTTATGTTCTTCGCTATAGATCAGCTAGAGGCCAGAGAGATGCCTTGAAAACAGAGGACAAGTGCCCCAAATAAGGGCTACAGAAAGGAACAGAAGTTGACAATGCTATAAATAACAAGGAAAGGACTCCCAGAGATTGTCTGAAGCCTGGCTGGCACCCTCCCCATAACTCAAAGCTTGAGGCATACAGGTCACTTAGTCCCATAAAGCCCCACATTGGAAGCTCCAGGAGATGCGTGGAAGAGAGTATCTTTCAGTCGAGAGAGGGTCAGCCTCTATATCACGTTAAAAATACCTTCCTGGTCAGCAATGCTTCCCAGCATCCTTGCTTCTCCTCAAAAGGAAAGACTCGTAAGCGATGTGGGTTATGTTAACTTCACAAGCCGGATTACGGTTTCCTTCAGGAGCCCCAGCAGAAACCCCAGTCACTTCTCAGACTCATTCTTGGGGAGAAAAGAAGATCCACAGCCCATTATTTCAACATGAGCACCTACCTTCGAGAGTACTCAGTTCCATCAGTACTGCTATTTCAGAGGTTAAACCAAATAAAACCTTCAGGTAGGTGAGTAACTGCCCTGAAATCTCCTTCCCTGACAGGAGCACTAATGCCAAATTAGATTTAGGATTGCAGATGTGAGAAATCTCGGTGGATGTCTTTGCTGACTGTTCTTTTTGGTTTGTTTTTTCAGTCATTGCTTATGGTAGACCCTAGGACAAATGGCACCATGGAATCAAGCTCAATGAATGCCCAAATTATTTTTTTTTAAAAAAAAAACAACAATTAAAGGTTGTATCTTTAAAAACAAGGCCCTAGCATTTCCCAGTTTTCACAGCTAGTCAACAGAAGAGCAGGGAATAGGTGATGGTGTTATGGCATTGTACTTACCTAGTTCAAAAAATGTCCAGTTGAAATCTCACAAGGCGGTAGTGGAGATGAGAATGTTGATATGTGCGATCTTTCATGAGGGATGAGGATGCTGTTGACACACTGTCAGCTGTGTAACAATGTGTTCCTTGGGCTTCCTAGTGACAAAAGAGTTTGCCTATGAGCAAAGGAAGCTAACCCATAAGGCACATTATTTTAGATAGATGAACCAAAGGTAGACATTTTGTCAGCAGGGCATCATGATGTAGCAGCTAGAGTTCTGAAACTGGTGTCAAGGAGGCCTGGGTTCAAATCCCACTTCAGGCACTAGCTATGTGACTATGGACAAGTCATCTGACTTCTCTTGACCTTGGTTTCCCCATCTGCAAAATGGGGCTAATTACCCAATCAACTACACAGTGTCATAAGGATCAGTGGAGGGCATGTTACGTGGAACACTTCAAGCACAAGGTCATTATGAATCCATTCTAAAGAGTCTGATAACAACCGTAATTTACATTTAGATAGCATTTTACATAGACTATAGTTGCCACCTCTAAAGCACTTTATATAGAACGCAGCAGATACTTATAAAGAACTTTCAGGTTTACAAAATGTATTACGTATATTGTCCCGTTTGAAACTCAGGTAGGCACTGCAGAGTTTGTTAGCCTCATTTTCTAGAGGGAGAAATGAAGGCTCACAGAAATGCCAGAACTTACCCATAGTTCCATAGTGAATGCCAGAGACAAGAAGATGAAACAAATGTTTGTTCATTACCTGCAACTCCAGGAAGCCAATGGTATTATCACCATTTGGCAGATGAGGAAACTGAGGCAAAGAGCATTTTAATGACTTCCCAGAGTTACACTAATAACTGAGGCTTGGTTTGGACTCAGGTCTTCCTGACTCTAAGGCCACCACTCTATGTGCCACCTAGGTGCCCAAATAAGAGCTGTTAGAGATTATAGCAATCATGTAGTGATCCAGTACCTTGAAAACAGAGGCATCTCAATACTAACTCCAGGTCCAGCTACGTGAATCCCCGTTTCTTTCCCTTAAACTAGGAAAAAATAAGAACAACTGCAAGTTATCTTAAACTTCTGCAGGAAGGAGGGGTGTTGAATAGAGGAGACCATGGGTAAATGGAATCAAGCTTACTCAGAGATGGATTACTCATCCAAATTAAAGGGGGCCAGTCCATGCCTTTGAGTTCCTTCTCCAATGGAAATGACAAATTTACACTTTCTCAAGTAATATGGCCCCAGATGACCAATAGCATGCATGTCTTGGGAAACAAGACAGATTTCCAGGATTCCAGGGTAGGGTCATGGAACAGAAGGAAGCTAAGTGGGCCATGTGGAGAACAGTCAATCTATCAACTGACAGGCATTTACCAAGCACTTACCATGTGCAAGACACCGGGATTAAATCTGTGACCTTGACCACAACCTAACCTACTGAGTTTTCAATGAATGGGAGAAGCATGGGGATTGATTGATAGATTGGGGATGAGTCTGGCAGCTTAATCTACTTTTCTCAAAGTAAAGTTTGGAGTGGGACAGATGCTGATATGGCTGATATATTCATTTCTACCCCCAAGAGAAGTGGGAAGCAGTTAAAAATTGGAACCCCCTCCCCAAATTCATAGCACGCTTTCCTATCAGGCTCTGAGCTATGTTGACTATTAGACAATGAACAGAGAAGTAAGTCAGTTGGGACTCCCGATCCACCAGCAACAATCTTGTCCCATTGAAAACCATTAGCTTACATAATTCTGGGGCAGAATGGCTGGGAGTGGTGTGAGCAGGAATGTTTTGCTGACTGCTGTCGAAATGGGTAACAGACTTTGCATATTATATCACCATTTTTTGTTGTATTTCACATGCAGTGTTTTTCTGCTTTTGACTTGGAGGTGTGAGAGGGAAGGCTCTAATCATATGGCCTTGTACAGATGCTCCATTTGCATTTCTATTAATCCAGGCCCTCCTGGAGATGCTGGAGCAGAGACACAGCATGCTTTGTGTTTGAACTTGTGAGAACCCATACCCCTGCTTAATAACTTAATACATATGTATAGCCTCCTTCAGACAGCCCACTAGGAGGCAGAAGCAGGGGGAGGTGCACTCCCCACCAGCCCGACTGCTGGACTCTGCTGAAAATGGGCAAAGGCAGGAAAGAGAACCTTACTCAGCAGAAGCCCAAGGTCCGGAACGCTGCCTGGCCCATGACACTGATTAAGGAAGCCCATTCTGGAGGTGCAAATCTACCTCAGTACATACATGACATATGTGTGACACATATATGCATGCACACACACAACTTACCTAGGAACTTTCATGGTTACAGCCTAGTCTCCTGTGGTATCAATATTTGTGACATGGCAACCGTCAAGAATTTGTTTCAGCCAGAAATTGAAAGATAACTCAGAGTTCTTAAGAATAAAATAACCTACTTCCCTCCCTTGAGGTTTTTGTTTTTATGTTTTTCATCTAAAGCTAATATTCTTGTTGGTTTCTGGAGTGGGCAGTTTTACAGTGGTCAGTTAAAGTACTGATGGGCAGTGATAAGGTAGAAGAGGGAAGCTGGTGATGTGTGGGTCTTGTCAATGAAGTGCATAAGCTGAAAAGTTTGGGAACCATGGTCCTAAAGTCACAGCGGACCAACGTCCATTGTAGATTTGTAACTCTGTTGCCTCCTACTCCTTGACTGTTGATAATAATTAATGCTGATGATGGCGGTGACCATGATGGTGATGATGGTGTTGACGATGATTATGAACTGGCGTTTGCAGAGTAGTTTGGTTTTTTGTTTTGTGGGTTTTTTAGGCTTGGTCTCCCTATCTTGCCTCAGCTGGAAGTGCATCAGCCACTTGTGGACAGCCTCATGATTATTTGGTACAAAACTTTGACGCATCCCTTTTCTGACCTAGGCCACTTTAAGCCTCCTTGAGCATCCAGGTGAACCCCAGTTCCTGAAGTCTCACCGTATTAGTGTCAAATTGAGTGTAGACATCCAATCCACTTTAGTCTTATTGCTCCTTAGAATTCTTGCACTCGAGGAATCCACCACCCTCAGCCTCTCCTGAAGCACAGATTACACAAGTGAACCTTTGTGATCATCCTGGATAATGCTTTAAGGTTTGCAAAGTGCTTAAGAGGTATTCTTTCATTGTATCGTCTCAATAGCCCTGTGTGGTAGGCACTATAGGGGTTATTCGACAGATAGATAGATAGATAGATAGATAGATAGATAGATAGGGAGACAGACAGACAGACAGGCAGACAGACACAGACAGACAGACAGACAGATAGATAGATAGATAGATAGATAGGCAGGCAGACATAAGCAAGCAGACAGACTGATAGAAAAAAATATTTACTTAACATATTCAAGGCACTATGCTAAGCACATGGAATCTCAAGGCAAGGAGAGATAGAGACAGATAATCCCTGCCCTCAACAAGGTAAACCCCTATTGGAAGAAGATAACACATATATAAAGGGGGACTGACAAGGGAGGGAGAGCAAAGTGGCAAAGTTCAGAGAGTCAGGAGGGGAGCTAAGAGAGAAGTATTCTTGGAAACTATGGCTGCAGGCAAGAATTCACCAATCAGAGGAGGGACCACAAAGGTGGAGGCAGATTGAGGTTGAGAAGGCTATTGGAACAAAGGTGGAAAAGGCTAGAGGGCTGAGTGGACCCTGGAGAAGAATGAACATAGATGGTCTAGACTCTTGGTGAAATAGAGATCTAGGCAGTAAGTCACCAATCAGAGGCAACACAGGAATAGAGACATCTTCAGGATGAACAGCTTGTTGATGTGGCGGTGGGAGAGGCTGGAGCTTATCCCCTTTCAGGCTCAAAAGGACAAACGACTTAACTGTAGTGACTTCCCAACAGAGCCCAAAATATCCATTTTTACATTCTGAAGGCTGCTTCAGTTCAGGTGAGGAGATGGGTGGCAGTAAGATATTGGAACCCTGTAAGGCCACTGTGTGGGGAAAGGAAGAAGGGAGAAGGAAAAGCAGGGCCATGCTGGCCTGAAGAGGAGTTTAGCTGGAATGAAGAAGTGTGATTATCCTCATCATGTGAGGGGCACCGTGGCATCGTGGATAAGTAAGCCAACCTTGAAGTCAGGAAGCCTAGGTTCAAATTTTGCTTCTGATCCATCCTGGCTGTGCTTCTCAGTGACCCCAGGCAATTCTGTAAAACTGTGAATTGTCAATATGTGTTGAAAAAGTTAATTTCCCCACCAAGAATTCCTTATATCAATAAAATCACAATCCAAAGTTACACACACATATGCACACACACACACACACACAAACACACACACACAACTGAAAAGATCTAAGTACAGAGCTCAAATGTTTCTATGCCTCTAAGAGAAAATGAGAGAGTAAGTGTGTGTGTGAGAGAGAGAATTGTGTGTGTGTGTTGTGTGTGTGAGAGAGATAGAGAGAGAGAGACAGAGAGAGAGAGAGAGAGAGAGAGAGAGAGAGAGAGAAACCAAGGCTTCCTTATTTCTCCACAGGTCCACAGGAGTTAACTTCAAGTGATGATCTTACCCAGTCTAAATCTTACCACTCATCAACAAGATTTCCTCAAGTTTACCAGAATGGGAAATGTTCCTTTTACCTTTTTCCTGAAAAAAGATCTCAGTAATCTGCAGAATTTTAAATACAAGAATCTTACTTTCTTCCCAAAACATTCTACTTTCTATTCCATTGTTGTGTCTAGTATATCATGGACACTCATTAAATATTAAATGAGAGGAAGGATGTGGATGATGGAGGTGATTCTCAGCTATGTAGCACAAGACAGAATCCATGGATGACTGAAAGGAATCAAGGGACAAAAATAAATTAATGAAAATCTAAAATATGACCCATGGCATTTCTTAAAAGCACTGATGCTTTTGAACTTTAACATATATTATCACAACTGGCACTCCTAAGGATTGGCAAAACTGAGGAAGACATCAGAGATGAACAGATTTTAATCATCTATTTAATAATCTACAAAACTCATCAGCCTCCTCTCTAACAGAGAAGAGTTATCATTTATATACATATATCTGCACATTTAAATATCTATAAATATCTATGTATCTGATAGATATCTATATATCTGTAGACATAGAGATATCTCTGTTTCTAGACAGAAATGATAGAGATAAAAAAGAGGATCTTGAGATTATATTTATTGTTGTTGTTTAGTCAGTTTTTCATGTTTGACTCTTCGTGACCCTGTGAACCATACTGTCTCTGGGGTTTTCTTGTCAAAAATACTAGAGTGGTTTACCGTTTTCTTCTCCAGTGGACTAAGGCAAAGAAAGGTTAAATGACTTGCCCAGGGTCACATAGCAAGTGTCAGATCTTCCTGACTCAACCCCATCCACTGATCGCCCTATCTGCCACAGAGATTATATAGATATACACCAGCACTGAGTAAAATATCCTATTTATCAATTGGAGAATAGCAGAATAAATTACGGCATATGATTATTATGGAATATTGTTGTGCTTTAAGAAATGATGAGAAGGATGCTGTCAGGAAAATCTGAGAAGATTTATATGATCTGATGCAAAGTGAAATAAGAAGAACCAGGACAACACTGTATATAGTAGCGGTAATATTGTACATCTATCCACAGTGAATGACTTAGCTATTCTCACAATACAATGATCCAAGACAATTCTGAAGGACTTATGATGAACAATGTCATCCACTTCCAGAGAAAGAACTGATGGAGTCTAAATGCAGATTGATGCAGACCTTTTTAACCTTCTCTATTATTTTTCTTGTCTTTTTTTTGCAATATGTTGTAATTATTGTTATTAAGTAGTTTCAGTCATTTCTTATTCTGAGTGACCCCATTTGGGAATTTCTTGGCAAAGATACTGGAGTGGGTCTGCCATTTCCTTCTCCGGCTCATTTTATGGATGAGGAAACTGAGGCAAAAAGGCTAAGTGACTTTCCCAGGGCCTGAGGCCAAATTTGAACTCAGTTTTTTCCTGAATCCAGGCCCCACACTCTATCCACTGCACCACCTAGCTGGCCTATGCAACATGGCTAAGATGGAAAATTTTACATGACTACACATTTATAATATATTTCAATTACTTGCCTTCTTAAGGGGAGGGAAGGAGAGAAAAGAAGTTGGGAGTGAATATGAATTTCAAAAAATGCTTAAATGAATTTAAAAAAATTTTGCTTATAGGTAAATGAGAAAA
>CM053770.1:662806966-662861293 GCA_028658325.1 Potorous gilbertii
AGTACTCCATTACATTCATATACCATAATTTATTAAGCCATTCCCCAATTGATGGGCATCTCCTTGATTTCCAGTTCTTGGCTACCACAAAGAGTGCTGCTATAAATATTTTTGTACATGTGGGTCCCTTTCCCATTTTTTGAAAAGAAAAATCCCAATGTCGATTCTCTAAGGCAAAATGCCTTCCACGCTCAGAGAAAGAAATATGGAAGTCATTCGCAGAATGTAGCAGAACATGTTTGTGTGTGGGGGGGGTTTAATGTATTATGTTTTGATTTGTTATATGATTTCTTCCACTTATGTCAGTGTGATTACATAACATCACTATAGTGAAAATATGCTCAATAGGAAAGTATATGTCGAACCTATACAGAATTGTATGCTGTCATGGGGAGGGAGGGGGGTAGGGGGGTAAGGTGTGGGGGTATAAAATCTTAATTTTACGGAAGTGATTGTAGAACATTTATAAATAAATAAAATAAAAATTTAAAAAAAAAACACAATTCCTTACACACAATAAGCACTTGATAAATCCTCATTGGATGGACTTATATTCAATTTACTAATAAATTTCAAAATAAATTATTATTCCAAGATTCTTTTTTCTTCACTATATTATTTACAAAAGTCTCCCCCTCCAAATTCAGAAAATCTACTTTTATCCATTGGTTCTTTCTTCTAGAATCACACAAAATAATTGCTCTTTGGGGGGAAAAAAAGAATTTTCTGTTGCATCTTGTGCTTAAAATTTTTTTCTATCTTTTTATTCTACATTTTCCAGCCTGAAAATCATTCTCCTTGTTAGAGAAAATAGAAATAGAATTAGAGTTGGGGAGTTCCCCTTCCTCATTGTCATCAGTAATCACTTATTCTTTTCTTGATCTTATCTTGGACACAGTGTTTTAAACTTGTTTATTACAGATTTATCACGAACCTCAGCTCATTGTATGCTTTAGCCATCCTAACACTGTTCTTACAGGACTTAGAGGTTCCTGGTGCTACTTTGCAATCTTCTTTGGTTGGATATTCCCCTTTTATTGCCTTATTCTACTTTTTCTTTTGTATTGTAGGTCATTAGAGAGTTCCTTGTGCAGCCACATCAAAATTTTTAAATGGCTTTTTCCTTTTCTTCCTCAGAAGAATTTATCATGATAGTATGGTTCAAGTTTAATAAATAAGAGCCTCCTGTCCCTTTAACATTCCTAAATCATGAGATTACACTTAAACTTTCTCTTAAATTTTCAAAATGTGCTTTCCTAAAATCTGGAATATGGAATATGCATCTGACATCTCCTCCTGAATCATGAATTTTAAGATGCCGTGGTCACACTTTTCCAAGGTTTCCATCCCTTCCAATGTAATTCTTTTTGGTCAGTATTAAGTCCAGAATAATGGATCTCTTCATTTGTTTCTCTTTGAAGAGATGAAATTTCAACTAGGTAAGGCAAGAATTCATCAGATTTAATCTGTTGAATAAAACCTCCAAGAGATAAGTAGGTAGCTCAAAACCCTCATTACTACGGCATGTTGCTTCCATACCAATTTTTTATCTGTGAACTTATCATCTTCTTCTTCCATCTGGTCTGGAAGTCTGCATTCACTCAACATATATTTATTAAGTATTGACTATGTGCTAGGCACAGCACTAAATGGTGAGAATACAAGGAAAGACAAACAGCCCCTGCTCTCAAGGAATTTACAAAGTAACAGGAGAGACAACATGTAAAGAAACAGGTACCTAGAAGATCCACATATAATAGAAAGATAATCTTAGAGGGGAAGGACCAAGTGTCTAGGAGGAGGGAAAAAGCCTCCTATAGAAGGTGGTGTTTGAGCTGAGTCTTAAAAGAAGGCAGGAATGTCAAGAGGTAGAGATGAAGAGGAAGAGCACTCCAAGCATGGGGTTCAGCCAGTAAAAAGGCACAGAGGTGGGAGATGAAGGATTACAAAGAGAAAGAAGGTCAGTATTAATGTACCACAGAATGTGTGGAGGAGAGTAAAGTGCAACACTAGAAAGATGAGAAGTAACCAGAGTGGGAAAGGAATGTTAAAATATCTATTAAGCACTTACTGTTTCCAAATACTGTGCTAAGCACTGGAGACACAAACTGAAAATCAAGACATTCCTGCTTCCAAGGAGCTCATATTTTAATTGGAGGAGATTATACATAAAAGAGGGTTCATGCTGATATTCAGTTCACAGAAAATGGAAAGGCTAGGCAGTACTTAAGTGTGCAAAATCACAGAAGGCCCAGAGCATATTGGGGCGCAAAGGCTGAGCAACTGAGAGGAGAATGGGTTCAAGGGTTAGAGTGGAGTGAGACTCTTAGATGTCTCCAGAAGAGATAGAGA
The DNA here is from genome assembly GCA_028658325.1 of Potorous gilbertii. Classification (NCBI taxonomy): domain Eukaryota; kingdom Metazoa; phylum Chordata; class Mammalia; order Diprotodontia; family Potoroidae; genus Potorous; species Potorous gilbertii. Next base: position 662,809,319 of record CM053770.1, read on the forward strand.
TCTGGAGGTCAGAATCCAGATGATATTGGGATGCCTCTGCCTGCTGGGAACTAGAGACTGGGGCACGGATAAGTCTATGGATCCCCTCCACAGCAGCAGATTGTGCTTTGATAATCATTTAATATAAATTTTGTACTTTAATAAGGACCAAAGCTTGAATTAAGAAGAGTCTGGGCCTAATAGTCTCTTTATTCTCTGAAGCAAACTCAGAGAATGCCTTTTGCTATGTCTACATAGCAAATAAGGTTGATGGCATTCCTTAAGAGACCTTCAACCTAAGACTCTTTTTCTGAATAATGGAACATTTTACATATCTTAATATTTTGTGGACATATACTATGTTATGGCATGCTAATGGCAAAGAAAACACAGACATCTTGGATCATAATTTCTATTTGAAACTTTGTCACACTGTTATCCTATTGGATTTACAACCTATGCAATTAAGAAATTCCTTTCTAATGGTCTAATTAATCACTCATGGAGATCATAAATCTGAAGGACACAGAACATCTTCTTTGTCCTAAAACAGATGTAAATCTGACCAATTTTTGTATCATCAGTCAGATAGATAATATCTGGCTCCGTAGTACTGTTACCGTTTCTTGAAAGGGAATCAAGTAATAAAATGTATGCATTTAGTCTGTTGCCTCTACTTTAACCAAACTTTCAGGTCAACAGCTTCTACTTCATTCTGTCACTCATATTTGATACAGGAGGCACTAGGGAGCCACTAGAGTTTATTGAGCAAAGAGTGAAATAGTGAGATCTACACTTCTAAAAAATCAGTTTGGCATCTGGGTGCAAAATAAATTGGAACAGGGAGAGATATGAGTCAGGGAGAACAATTAAAAGTCTATTTTAGGCCATGTTGGGTGGCACAGTGGATAGTGTGTTGGGCCCCAGACTCAGGAAGACTTGAATTCAAATCCAAGCTCAGACGCTTCCTAGCTGTGGGACCTTGGGCAACTCATTTAACTCTGTTTACCTCTCTTTCCTCATCTGTAAAATGAACTGGAGAAGGAAATGGTGAACCACTGCCATAACTCTGCCAAGAAAACATCAAATGGGTCAACAAGAGTATGATATGAATTAGTTTCTCTTGGTTCCTGCAACTCCCTCCCAGAAATAAGAAAGGTTATTTCTCATATCTTAACTTTCCCTAATCTCTGCATTTTTCTGAGATGACTTGGTAAGGTTGTTCCAGGAAATAAGTCATGAGGTCACTGCCTCTCCCTTGAGGGGGCTTTGGGCCAGCCCTGGAGGATACAGTCTGTTGCTACCAGGAGGCATTGATTAGTGGGCTGCATGAAAGAGAATTTTGGAGCAAGTTGTACTGAATGAAGTTCACCGTTTCAGGGATCACAGAGGAATGGAGACCTGGAGATTTCCACATGGTCCTGTGGCACCTCTCATCTTGAAGGTTTCTCATGTAAATCACTTTTATCCCTTTTTAATTTTAAATTTAATTTTTAATTTAATCCCTGAGCACTGACAGGTTGCTCAATTGATTCAAGAGGTTCAGTAACTGTGTATCTTGATTTTCCACTGAATGTTGAATATTTTTCAGGGGCTCAGGATAACACTGGGCATTACTACACTAACCCCCACATGTCCCTATACACATCCCACCTAATCTTTCAACAACTTCCACTTCCCCACTTTATCCAAAGCACTTCATCAATTCCATTGGAAATTACAAGGACATCCAAAGACATTGTTGGCATGCTCAAATTGCCTTCAATTGAATGAATATTTAGGAGTTTACAATTAAAATATATCATGTTTTGGTTTAAAAAGAAAAGTCCTGAAATTATAAATGCTAGGGTCTAAAGTCACCATTACATACTCAAAGGGAATTTTTATCCCTATCTCAGAAATGCATCTTTCGATTTTTATATTAATCATGCTTAGCTTCTTGACCTTCTGTGCATGGTTAAATGTCCTCTCACTTTGACTTTTTCCCTAATTAATGGGTGAAACTTTGGACTTTTATTTTTTTAGCATACCAGTGTTAAAACAGGACATGAATTCTACATAGCACATCTGTGTGAACACATCTGCAGAGAGGTTAGTCTTTATAAATCAAGACGAATAGAATTTAAAATCAATCGACCGTTAGACCTCACAGTCAAGCAGTAGCAAGTTTCTCTTTTCTCTCTTGATGTGAACTAATAATTGATCTCTTTTGTTGAGAGTGGGTCCTGACACCAACATCTCACATACCAGTGATACAAAATCAAGTCTTTTTAAACTTTTGAAAAACCCCTTCTGGAGGAAAACTGAATTTTGAAAAAAAAATCTCAACTTAGCAATAAACTCCTTAAGAGAGAGACAGTCATCTAAGCCACAATGCTTCAGTCCAACAGCGGGAGCACGATGCCCTTCTTTCCACCAATTTAGTCAATTTCCCACAAAGCAAGAAGGACCGCCACCAAGCAACTGCAAACTTGAATGCGACTTGCCAAGTTTAGTGTTGCTTACAGTTTTCTTCTTTACCCTCAATCCTGTTACAAATAATGCAAACCTGTTTTTATTAATTTACATTAAGTTCATTTAACACCGATGAAACAGACCAGAAATGGATAATGAGGAACATTTAACAAGCTCCTACATTAGGGCTAATCATGCTCTGTTTACGAGAGCTGATCTCATTCTCAGAGAAGATCCCTGTAGAATGAATGCTCCATCCCTATTTAACAAGTGAAAAAAAGGGGGGGAGAGGAGAAAGTCACAAGCTCCCCAATAACAAAGAAATGAACAAGCTTAATAATCTCCAATTTGGTTTTCCACTCTACTTAATGATATGGGCAATGGGAGTTCGGTGGCCAGAGTCCATGAGGAAACAGCTACAAGTACTGAAAATTTAATTAAAAGTCAGAAAACCATTGCAGTGAAGACTCAGCAGAAAGCCATTTATTTTTAAAATCTAATATATTCTTCATGACTAAAGGCTAAAGCACATGCTGACTTCCACATTTAGCTGTAACTGATTTAAGCCACTTGATGGGTTTTTTTTTCTTTCTTTCTTTTTCTTTTCTTTTTTTTCCCCCTCTGCTCACAGGGTGGTGCTCAATTTGCAATGGAGTAAATTGGCAGAATTTAATTTGGTGGGTTTTTTTAACTCCATAAGAAGAATCCTCATTAAAGCCACACAATCGGCTGTATACTTTTTTCATCATTAACTAGCCTAACTGCAGGTAAAAGAGATACAATTATGGATTTATATAAATCCTATTGTCAATTTATAGCTGAAAGACTGGTGAGTTACCTCATTTTAAATAGGTTATTTTTTCCCTTAACCTTTCTTTGTTTTAATGAGGATTAAGTTTGTCACTGTCTGAGGAGTCTGTTTGCAGGAAAGTTTCTCAGAAATTATAAGGAGGAAAAAGTCAACGCAGAAGAATACTCTTGGCTGAATTTCAAATCTACCTGTAAATTTATCTCCAAAGTAGTTTATCTATGGTACATGGACTTTACCGCTGTATGCAAACTCTATATCCAACGGGCAACTAGGAGCAGGAAATGAGACCATGAGAGCACAAGGAAGTCAAGGGGAAATTGACCTGGAGGGAAAGGAGGAAGGAAAAAGGAACAAGATGGCAAGATAGAATTTATTACAGAATCATAGAATTTCCCAATTGGAAAGGACTTCATAAGTCATCTAATCTAACCCCTATCTGAACAAGAATCTCTTCTAGAGAGTACCCAACATGTGGTAATATGGCCTTTACCTGAAGCCATCTAACAAAGTCCTTGAGGCAGCTTCTCTCACTTTTGCGTGGCCTGAATTGTTAGAAAGTTTGTCCTGACTTCAAACCCAACTAGGGAGAGAACCATAAGAGCTTTAAGATGGTACATAGTAGCATGCTCGTTTATGGTACACACTTTTTTCCTCAGAAAAAGATGCCCTAGTCCATTCCCAAGAGATGCATTTGAGGGCTCTTTGCTTTTAAGATCTAGGGTGGGACTCAACATTTGGTGTTTTGCCACTGCTAATGCCCTCATTCTATTTATGGGGTCCAGGAAACTGGAAAACTCCAGTAAAGATGAAAAGTGGGGCCATTGGCTTTGAGGAACTGAAAGAGGTGCCAGTCAAATAAGGAGTTTGTATTTGGAAAATAGAAGTGTCAGTTTTAAGACTCTGAATAAAGGTGAAGCATCTCTAAGTGATGACAGGATCTGGGCTGTGGTCACAGTGGTACATACCTGATCTGAAGAAGAAATTAATTTCAATCTCTAAAGCACAAGACTTTATGTTATTTTTATATTAAAGGCTTTTCATCCATGCCATACCCCCTTAAAATACCCCACAAGGCTCTGTCCTTGAGCCTTTCTTTTCTCTCTATACTGTCACACCAAAAGTTTGCATTACTCTTCTATAATGTTTTCCTAATTCCCTCCATCTAATGCAGTTAATTTCCTTCTCTCCAAATACCTGATTTTTTTAATGTCCTCTAGTCCATTTAAGGGCATTTGACTCTTAAAAATGCTTCAGAGGTTAGACCTTTAGTGAAGACAGGAAACAAGGGTAGACAGGGATATGACTATTTCCTTGATTCTGCTTTCTGCTTTGCTTTCTTCCTTTTCAATTTTTCTTCTTCCTCCCATTTTTCCTTCTTGATCTATATCAGCTCTGGGCATTCTTGATCAAACCCCATTAATAAAGTTTCAAATAACTGAGGTGGAGTCAGATAAATTAGGGGATACTGTCTAGAGAGGGAAATGAGAAATAGCCCATGCCCAAATCCCATTAAATGCCTGCTCTATCTTTCACTACAAGGGATCTATTTTAAAAGTTCAACATTATATGCATGCCTTCTCCTTCCCAAATTGAATTACAAGTGTTAAATCTCCCAAAATATTGGGAAAAATTCAGCAACTCAGAGATATGTGTAGGGTCATTATATGAAAGGGGTTGGTTCTTCCTGTTACTTCCTCAATCTACTCCATTTGACCTCTTCAGAAATCTTTTTTTTTTCACTGACCATTTTCTTGTCACATTTTACATTTTATTTGTCAGTTGGTCATCAAGTATTTATTAAGTGCTTACCATGTGCCAGTCATTGTGCCAAGCTCTGGAGATACAAAAAAAAGGCAAAAGCAATTCCTGACCTAGACATGTTTATATTCTAATGGGGGCGATGATACATCTAGGTATATTCGCATTATATGAAAGGTAAATGGAAGGAAGTCTGAACTATTCTGATTGGCCTTAGCAACTGGAAGAACCAGAAAAGTCCACCTAACAGAAGCACAATGATGAAAGATGTAGTGTTGTGTTCAGTAAACTGCAAGTAGGTCAATGTTGTTGTATCATACAACATGGAAGGGAGTAAATTATAAGAAGATTGGAAAAGGTAAGAGAAGACCAGGTAATAAGGAGATATTAAATGTCAAAAAGCATGGTTTATATTTCATTCTAGAGATAACTGAGAACCACTAGAGCACATTAATTAGGACAATGACAGAGTCAGACCTATGCTTTAGAAAAATCACCTTGAGAGCTATTTGAAACTATGTCCAAAGGGCTATAAAACTGAGCATACTCCATGACCCAGTATTACAACTAGATCTGTATCTCAATGAGATCAAAGTAAAATGGAAAGGACCTATATGAACAAAAATATTTATAGCAGCTCTTTCTATGGAGGCAAAGAATTTGAAATTGAGGGAATGCCCATTAATTGAGGAATGGCTGAACAAGTTGGAGGGTGATGGAATACTATTGTGCTATAAGAAATGATGAGCAAGATGTTTTCTGAAAAACCTGGGAAGATTTACATGAACTGATGCAAAGTAAAATGAGTAGAATCAGGAGAACAGTGCACATAGTAACAGCAATAATGTATGATGATCAGCTGTGAATAACTTAGCTTTTCTCATCAATACAATACTGACAGTTCCAAAGGACTTATTAAAAATTGCTGTCCATCTCAAGAAAGAACTGATGGAGTCTGAATGAATATTGAAGCATGCTTTTTTAAAATTTATTATTCTTGGGGGTTGTTTGGTTTGAGTTTTCTTTTGCAACATGACTAATATGAAAATTTTTGCAAGATTGCACGTTTAATTTTTATTAAATTGTTTCCCTTCTGACTGAAGAGGAAAAGGAGGGAGGGAGAGAATTTGGAACTCAAAATTTTAAAACATGTAACTGAGGAAAAAAAAATAAATTTAGGGAAAAAAAGAAAATTACCTTGGCTGCTGTGTGGAGGATAGATTGGAGTAGGAGGAGAACTGAGGCAAGGTGACCAATTAGAAGACTATTAAAATAATCTATGAAAGAGGCAAAGATAATTTGTACTAATACTGTCACCATGTGGATAGAGAGAAAGGAACATGTACAAGAAATGTGAAGTTTAAAATCACAAGATCTAATTGGGGATTAGATATGTGGGATAATGAGAGTTCAAAGTTGAGAATGACACTGAAGTTGTAAGTCTAAGTGATTGGAAGAATGATGGTTCCCTCAACACTAACATGAAAGTTCAAAAGGAGGAGAGGAAAGAGAGTGAGTTTTGTTCTGGACTTGTTAAATTTGAGATTCCGTTGGGACATCTGGCTCAAGATGTCTAAGAGGCAGTTGGTGATGTATGATTATAGGTCAGAAGCAAGTCTAGAATTGACTATATAAATCCAAGAAATATATACATAGAGATAATAGAACTCATGGGAACAGATGAGATCGCTTAGAAAAATAGTAAGAAGAGAAAATAGAAGAACACGCAGCACAAAACTTTGGGGGGATATTCATGGTTATGGAATATGACATGGATGAAATATCAGAAAAAGAGACTGAGAAGTGATCAAAGAGAAAGTAATGACATGAAAACCTAGAGAGGCGAGAGTATCCAGGAGGAGAAGGTGACTCCCAGTCTCAAATGCGGCAGAGAGGTCAAAGAAGATGAGTACTGACAAAAAGTCTTTAGATTTGACCATTAAGAGCTCATTAGTGACTCTGGAATAGACATTTTTAGCTGAATGAAGAAGTTGGATCCAAATTACAGAAAGTTTAGAAGAGAGTGAGAGGAAAAGAAGTGTTGGCACCTGACATAGATGACTTTCTCAAGGAATTTAGCTACAAAGGGGAAGAGAGATATAGGAAAATAGCTAATGAAAATGGTAGGATCAAGGAAGGAATTTTTCTAAGGATGGAGGGAGACATGACTGCTTTAAGTAGCAGAGGAGCCAATAGAGCAAAGAAATAAAAGATAAAAGAATGGGAAGGATAGTGGGGACAATTTGCTGAAAAGACAAGAGGGGATGGGATCAAGGTTGTATGTAGGGGTTGACTTTGGCAACTAAAAGGGCCAACTTCTTCTTATGATGTAGGAGTGAAGAGGGTGTATCAAGTTATCTGAATAATGTGAGATGACAATGAGGGGAGAAATGGGAGCAAATGATATTTTTGTTTTTTGCAAGGCCAAGTCCTTGGCTGAGAAAGTGGGACAGATATTGAGGTTGGTGACTTGAAGAGAGACAAGAAATTTTGAAATAGTTTATGTGAAGAGTGAGATAGTGAATTGATTAGAAAGGAATAAAATATTTATCTTGCTGCAGTTTGGCTGATATCAAATTGTATTCATTTACAAGGGACTTACCAGTATGGTTTCAAGATTTCTCCTAGATCCATTCAGCAGCACATGAAAAGAAGCAGATGATGGGAGTATCCTGGGGTTGGAGGGTAGCAAGACTTGATTAGCAATAGGACAATGTAGCTAAGGATTCCAAAATAGAAGATAGGGTACAGTTTACCAAGAGTCAAGATGGAAAAGGAAAGGAAACACTGCCTGGGTAGTATGATGGTCTGGGAAAGGACAGAGAAGTAGAGGGAACAGAAATCAAGTTCAAGATGTCTAAGAGGCAGTTGGTGATGTATGAAGCATAAATTACAGTTAAGAGGTCATAAGGCCTAGGAAAAGGGGATAAGATAAAAGATTATGTTCAGATAAGAATTTTTAGAGTTTGTGAATAAGAAAGTAGATGAAGATCTGACCATCTCTGCGTGGAGATGAGGTAGAATGGAAGGTCATAATCTATTCATAAATGAATAGATTAAGGAACTGGAAAGTTAAGTTATCTGAGGGAGCATCAGCATGTCAGCTGAAGTCCTCTAGTTTAATGATAGGAGATGGGAAGGAGAGAAAGATTATGGCGCTAAACTCATTGAGCTCAGGTGTTCAAAAGATAATAGTAACTGAGATCTGGATCAGGTGATAAATTTAGATAGAATGAACTTCATAAAAGGAGATGTGTCCTGGTGAAGGTGATAGGGGAGAATCTGGAATTGGGAATAAGGAACAAGGTGGGTTCCATTTCCCCTACTATGACAAGTGATTTGTAAGGGGATGGAGGGACTAGATGAAGGAAAAGAGAAGTTCTTCACTTTTTAGCTTTTCCATATCCAAGGCATTTGATAGCATGATTGTTTTACTTTTCATGACGTCTAAAACCTTCTCCTTGAATTTTGACTGCTTTGAACTTTTCATCTTCTGTGAGAAAACTCATCCCACCCTGTCTTTGGAAAAGGAGATGAGGAATTAATTGTGTGCCCAAATTAACCTTTGTTAAGCTATGTAATAAAAATTCTTTTATCTGTGAAGCCAAGGTCCCTGTTCAAGTTCTTAATGATCTTGGATTTTAAAGGGATCAATTATTCGGATGACATGAATGTATATACTGAGAAGTTTTGTGACTCACTGGACTGAATTTTAATGACAACTTGATGTAGAAATTGAAAATTATTCCTCTGAGATTTCAAGGGCAATACCATTCCATAAGAAAGGACTATGGAAAGTTGCTGTGGGGGACAGTTTCTCTACCCAGTGGCAAAGGGACCAATCAAGCTATGATGGAAAATACAGTTGAGGTTTTGCCAATGTTTTTGAAGACATTTCTTCATGACATATATAATCTGCCTGAATGAGCTGATATAATTTTTCCTACCTAATACATGACATTTTGTCTTTCACTTATTAAGAGAGAGTGATTAATTAAAGGTGCAAGGGATTGCAATCAGGAATAAAAGAAAATCTTTCATGTTCCCCACACAGTTCAGAAAATAGCTAGAAACTGCCAAATACTCCTATGTTTTCTGCAAGACCTTATATAAAGATAAATCTGATATTAGAACTTAATAGAAAAATGGATGATGTTCAGGGAATATTTTCATATTCTGGTATTGTTACAGTCCAGAAGTTTGAAATGATACATAGGTTCAACTCCATTTTAAACTGGGTCATGTTCTTTGAATTGGGGTTTTAATCTTTGGCTTAGTACACAGCTCATTAAAATTTATTAATTGGCATTCCAAATCACCAATAATCAGAAAAATGCAAATCAAAACAATTCTGAGGTTATAACTCATGCCTAGAAAATTGGCAAAAAATGATAACAGATAAGAATTCAGTGATGGAGAGGTTGTGGGAAGACAGGCACGCTAAAACACGTTTTGTAACCATTATGGAAATAATTTAGAACTCCCATAGAATCACAATTAAACCATTTATACTTTTTGACATAGCTATGCCAGTATTGACATTTACCCTCAAGGAGGTCAAAGATAGATAAATACAAAATTATTTATAGTAGCATCATTTGTGGTAACAAGTAAAATGAGGAGGTGTGCTTGATTACCTATACTTTTCCAACTCTAAATCTATGATTGTGTGATCCTGAGAATCTAAGGGCTCATCCAATAGGAAATGGATAATAAAAAAATTGATATGTGAATATAAGAAATATCTATGCCTTATGAAATAGTAATTCAGAAAAATTTATAAGTATTTGCATGAAATGCTACTGAGCAAAATAAGCAGAACCGAAAGAACAACGTATGCAACAAGTGCAACAATGTAAAAGAAAACATCAGAAGACTTCAGAATCCAGATGACTCGTTTTTATTCCAGAAGACTAGTAGTGAAATATACCTGACTCCTTGTAAAAGACAACTGGTGCACCACAAGCACAAATGATTATATTCAGTTAGACGTGCTCAGTGCTTCAGGATACGACTAATTATGTATCTCTATTATGAGGGAAGATTGCAGGATATAAGGAAGTAATATAGGAAATGACATTCATTTATTTTAGGTTATCAGTAAAACATTTTTAAATTGTTGCCATTTGGATTGTTTGGGTGTGGTTCCTTTGGCTCATGGCTTAATTCACATCCCTTAAATAAATATGAGTTACTCTTAAGAGCAAAAGAATGTCCTGCATTAGAAAAATCATTTTTCTTTTACAGATGGAACATTTTGGGGTTTGGTTTGGTTTTCATCAAAAGGCAAGATAAACTTTAAACTTGGGATAGTGCTGATCTATCAAAAAAGGGCCTCCTGAATGTAGGTTGGGATTGTCTTTCCCAAGAAGATGAGCTAGGTAGTAAAGAAAGCCCTAAACTATGTCACAGAACCTATCTTCTTGAGTCAGCTACCTAGAGGAAGGGCAGATTTGGACAGAGAGAGCAAGGGAAGCTGAAAGGAGGGTGAGCATCAGTCAAGATCATTCCTGTCACACAACTGGCAGAGTTCAGGACCCCCCTCACAAACTGAAGGTCACAGTGTTCCCTGGAGTCAGTTTAATAAATAAGAAGGTGATGAGTATGCAAGTGTTAAAGCATGAAGACATTTTTATGGATCTATTTTCTAAAATTCTGAAAATATTTTTTCCCCTTTGCTAACCTTGTCAGGCTCCTCATTGACAGTGCTTAGGTCAACTCAAATAGCCTGGGAAAAAAAAATCCACCTCATTCTCCCATCTCTTAAGTAAAGGATTTTCCCTTCTCCACTTGCTTTAATTGTGAAAGGAGAAATGCAACATAAGCAACGTAAAAAAAAATTGAGTCTTGCCATATAAGAACACAGAGCAAAATATCTGAGAAAGGTTACACCTCTTTAAGGATGCAAATTGATAATGGAGCTTTATATCAAAACAACAGAGCACTGTTAATTTTTTAAAAGGTGCAAATTGCTAATCTTACTTAAGGCTTTTTTTCCCATTGCTTATTAAGAACCCGGAGTACAGAAATTTTACACAAAATAAACTCTTAAAAGTAAGAAAGCTAATCAACAGAAGCTGTACTGGAGAGCTCATTTGGCTCTCCTAAGATCCATTCAGACTTGTTGAGGTAACAAAATTAGCTCTTATCTACCTCGGTGGTATGCGTCAAAGGCACAGAAACTCCTACCACTGCAAAAGATCAGGGCTGACCATTGCCTCATCAGTGTTTATTCCCAGATACACCCAATGAGAAGGTGGCAAACTCAGAACTTGGCCTGTTCCATCCAAACATTATAGTTTGAGTGGGGGAGGGACATAGGGAACCAGAAAAGAAAGTGACTGAACTTGATCTCACTCTCCAAAAGAGGAAAGGAATTTGAAGTCTTAAAAACCCAAGTCTAATCCAAAAAGAATGATTTGATCACCACCAACAACCACCCTCCCGCCTTCCCAAATGTATGAATTATTACCTGTGTGAACTGAGGCAAAATACTTCATGTATAAGGGTCTCAGAAATGAAACTAATAAATAGATGCTGCAAGTAGAAAAATTGGAGGGGAAGAAATGGAGATGACATTTTTGTTCTCTATTTGAAGCAATGAGATGATGCAGAGAACACTGGACTTGAAGCCAGGAAGACATAAGTTCAAATCTAGCCTTAGACACTACCTGTATGACCCTAGAAAAACCACTTAACCTCTACCTACCTCAGTCTCTTCATCTGTAAGACAGAGATCTCTGATAATAAGAGCAGTCATCTCTGAGGTTGTGGTGAGGATAAAATGAGATATTTGTAAATTTCTTTAAAAATCATAAAATGTGAAATTTTTGTTATTGTTATTATTTACACTTTGCAGACAAGAGAAGACAAAGGGAAGAGAGAGAAGGAGAGGGGAGGGGAAGGTAGAAAAAAAGGGAAAAACAGGGGCTGGAAGGGAAGAGACTTATCTACATTTTACCTATTGTTCCTGAGATGTAAAGAATGCTGTCAAAGGAGCAGGGTTGGAGAAATTTTTGCCAATATTAAGTGTCATTGCCTTTCCCTAAAAGAGCATGTCATTACTTCACCTGAAAGCATCAGCTAAGTCTGAAGTTGCAAGTGATAGATACTACAGATGCCGTCAAGCAAACCCAGCTGAGTAGAAAAAAAGCTTAGAATCAGAGCACCAGGGAAGTAGACCAACTGATTCATCCTGCTGAGACACTGTGATCATTGAGGTATAAATACAACATACAACATGTGTCAGTTCACCCTGGAACTGTTAAATGTGACAGCTGACCTCCCTCTGGGGAAACTTTAACTTGCTGCTATAGAAGCATGTCAAGGGGAATTGAGACACAGAGGGAAATAGAAACTTCCTCTTAGGAGCAGGAGTTGGGCGGGGAAGGAGGATAGGAAGTGGGAGCCACCAGTTATTATGTAGTGGGTTGGCTTTCACCAAACAAGAAGGTACTATGAAGTCAAAAACTTTAAAATTGTAAAGGCCCTTAAATGTCATCTAGCCTAACCCCAATATTATACAAGTGAGGAAACTGAGACCCAGAGAAGTGAAATGACTTAGGAGGTCATTCAGGAGATATGTAGTAGAACTAGGATTCACAATCACATCTCTTGGCTCAAAATCTGGTGCTCTGACCATTATACCATAGCTGCCTCTCTCCACCTGTAGATTAGCTGAAAAATAATGCATTCCAGCTTGGTTCTTTTGCCATTCAGCATATTTTGAAGTCATCCTCTTTTCCCCACATCTGAAATCTGTATTTGTGTGGGAGAGCAAACTAACTGTATTATTAGCCTAAGTAAAATATAATTCAGAAAGTTAATCTGCTGCCAAAAAAAATCATTTAAGGTAAATTCAAATACAAATGACTTTCAAATTACCCACTGTTTAAGATTGTTCTATAAGTTTTCTCCTCCACTAGAATGAATAATCACTAGCTGAATATGGATGTAGAGTACATTAAAAGCCAAGTGGAGATTTCAGGGGGTAGAAAGAAAATTAAGCCAGTGATATCACTGACTTTATGAAAATTTCCTAGAATTAGAGGCAAAAGTTGGGTTTCTATATTTCTCCATGACCATTCCCAAAAGGTCTCTGGAGATGAAGATGGAAAGGACTTCCCAGCTGCTCTTTGCATGTGTATTACTTAGGCTGTTCAAATTCAGAACCTTGAAGGTAGAACTATTCAAAGATCCCCAAGCAATTGTTGTTGAATATTGAGCAAGACAGCTTAAAAAAACAATGAGACTTACTGTAATGACACTATTTCCACATTTTAATTAGGTTCCTTTAGATCAGAGGCATCAAATTCTGGAGTCCTCAGAAAAAATATACAACTAGAAAGAATGACTGTACAATCTAAAGAGAATTTAAAGAATGTGTCAATGAATGGCACTAAGTCTTGATATACTATACCCCAAACTTGGCTCTCCAACTTTTAAGAGTCTTAACAAAATATCTTTATCATTTTGTGAATATAGGAGATGAAAGACATGTAGATCAAAGAATAGCATGGTGTGGTAAAAGGAGCATTATTCTCTGTGTCAGGGAACCTGGATTCAAATCTCAGCTCTGCTACTCTTGTGATCTGAGCCAAGTCACCCAAACTTTTCAAGCCTCATTTGTTAAATTGGATGAAGTTTGTTCAAAGTGCCCTTCAATTTCTGTGTTCCTATGATCCTGCCATTTAAATAAGTGATCTTTTGTTGGAATGATTTTGGGGTCAATAATACCTTCTCTCAGAATTCCCAATCCCAAATAATGTCTCTAACCTTGTAGCGAGACAGCCTCTTGCTAGACATCACCTGCCTACTGTAGGTCAGAATGAGTCGTTGTTTGCAGTTAAAGCAACATGAAGCCAGTGGAGGCCAGTGAGTTGCTAAGTAGATAGAGGAATCTACAGTTTTCACTGGTGAGGCAGGTAAGAAACTATCAGTCCAGAGAATCCATCTATAAAATAAAAGTAAAGCTACATCACAGGAATGAAATTAGCAAGGGTTTGATGCTAAAACTTATGCTGAATTTATGGCATTTTCTTTTAAAGCCAACGGAATTTCAACAGAGCAGTATAAAGTGAAGGATAAACTACAGTTTTGTGCCAGGATGCCAAAATATAGGAGAAGATACTTCCTTCTATGAATGCTCCCCAGTTCACTGGCTCTCTACCACACGGCACTACTGCCTAATGTTCCTACCATTCTCCTGGGGCCCATCTGTCCTGCATGCTAAACACTTATCTTCTGCCTCACCTTGCTTTCTCCTGGAAATTAGTGGAAAGATTTCCATTTGCAATCTGCATTGAAATCTGATAGGACCCCACATGATTACTGGGTTGGTTTGTATCATTCCCCATTCTCTCTATTGGAAGGAAAGAGAATAAGCCTCTACATAGTGCCTATTATGTTCCCAGCATTGTGCTAATTGTGTTTTACAAATATCATCTCACTTGATCCTCACAACAGCCCTATGAGGTAAATGCTATTATTGCTCCATTTTACAAATGAGGCAACTGAGGCAAACAGAGTTTAAGTGACCTGCCCAGGGTCACGTAGCTAGTAAGTATCTGAGACTGAATTTTATTTCAGGTTGTCTTGATACCAGACCCAGCATTCTATCCACTGCACCTATCCGTTCTATCCGCTAGTTGCCTCACCTATTGCTTCTTCTTGATTAAAAGCAGTACTAAAAAAATAAAGTCAGAAAATATTATTTAGATTCTTAGAGTATCAGCAGAGAGTAGAGTACAGTACAGGCTCAGTAAAGTCACAACCTCCTTCATCGTTGGTAAGCAAGTAAGGAAGTCAGATACAATCCTTTAGAGCTCTAGCCCTGAAAGAAGCAGGAGGTAAAAGCTACCCTAATTTTATATTAGCCTAAGGGCAGAGAGGCAGCTAGGTGGCACCATAGCGCACAGACAACAGGGCCTGGAGTAAGGTGGACTCATCTTCCTGAGTTCAAATGTGATCTTAGACACTTACAAGTTGTGTGACCTGGGCAAGTCACTTAAATCTGTCTGCCTCAGTTCTCCGAACTATAAAATGGAATGATAATATCATCTACTTCCCAGGGTTGTTGTAAGAATCAAATGAGATATTTGTGAAGCACTTAGTACAGTTCCTAGCACGTAATAGGCACTTAAATTCTTCTTTCTTTCCTTCCATATGCCAGAGACAAAGATAGCTTTTCTCTGTAGAGAGCTCCTTGAATAAGTAGTTCCTGTCTTTAACCATAAAAATCCCATTCCCCTTTCATCTTATTGTGCATGTTCTGTTTTTAATTTCTTTCTCCCCAAATCCTCCACTCAAGATCTACCCAACGGGTTAGAGGTTATCTTGTTGTTTCAGCCAGAATTCATAAACTCAAAGACACATAGATCTATAACAGAAAGGAATTTCAGAGAACAATATGACCTATCCACAGTCACACAGGTGATAAGAGGTAGAGACAGAACTCAAAAAAAGTCCTCAGGCTCCAGTCCCAGCATCTTTGCTAGCATACTATGTTACCCCAAAACTTTGACTGATTTTTCTTTTTCCCCCTTGACTTCCTATCCTATATTACATGTATCTCTATTCATATTATAGCCATGGACCACATCCCTAGAAATGTAAAGCTTTTTGAAGGGAGAGATTTTCATTTTTGTCTTAACAGTCTCACCTGCTAGCACAGTGCCTGGCACATAGCATCCGCTTAATAAATATTTCTTGAACTGAATGAAATGAGATAGAAAGATTTGGTGCTAGTGAGTGGGAAAATCTTTACATCAGAGTGATTATTGAGCTTTCCAAAGAGGACTGGCTTGAGTGCCATGAAAAACGTGACCGGAACATGCACCCTTTGACTTGAGTCTGATTCCATGTTCACATAGCATTGGCTTAGGTATTCCATCCTTTGCCTAGGCTAGGGCCCTCACCACCACCCAGGCCTGAACTGCATTCCTCTTGGAACCTCCAGGTCTCTTCAAGGTTCTCAAGTAAGGATTATCTTCTACAAAAGACCTTTCCTGATTCCTCCCCTTTTTAGTACTCTCCTGACCCACAAATTTCTTTGTGTATATTTTGCTTTTATTTGTCTATGTGACTTGGAGTTAGGAGTGTCATCATGTTGTTTCCCTCCAGTAGAAGGTAGTAAGCCCTTGGAATACAAGGACTTCCATTTTTGTCTCTGCTTCCATGGACCTAACACAGGACCTACTACCTAGCATGTGCTTCTTGAATTAAAATGACAATAGCAAAGATTGCAGTCTAACAGAGGGCATGAGGCTGGAAATCAGGGCACCTGCGTTCCCTAGGCTAGGCTCTGCAACTTGATGAAAGTGATAAACCACATGCCTCAGTTTCCCAATACAGAAGACTAGAAACTGGAACAAAGCTTGAGGCTGCCCTGCAGCCTAGGCAGAATTATCACTTAGAATCCCCAGCAGCTCAGCAGCTCAATAGCCACTCTTCCAGCTTCACCAGTCCTAATATAGCCTTACGTTGGGATAGCGCTTAGAAAAGATAATAGCCCTCGCTGAGCCAGAGAGTGTTTGAAGGGCATCCTGAGAGACCCAGATGGATTGAAATGCATGGGAAACAGACGAGGCTGTGTGTTGAAATGTGTTTTTATTCATTCAGAAAGAATGTAGGCAGTGTTTACTTTGTCCTCAAGACTATTCTAAAAGCTGTGAGTACTTTTTTAGAAAAAAGAAAAAGATACACTATGGTCCCTGCCTTCTGGGAGCTCCTAGGCTTCTTGGGAAGTCCACACATGAAACTGAATGATGGCAGAAGGTAACTGATGATCAAATATCTAAATGAGGAGGATACATCAAAAGGGCTACAGGAGTCCATGGAAGGAGAGCAAAGGATGGGCAGCAGCGTTCATCGTCAGCTTTGGAGGGAAGTTAGGCTTTATGCACTAGGGAAAGACTAGGCAGAACCCAGCTAGCACTGAGAGGCTTTATGATATCATAACAAAATACCAGACCTGGGGCAAGAGCGATCTGAATTCTAACCCTGACTCTGAAGTTTATTACCGGGGGAACTCTGGGCAGACTTTTGAATCAATCAATCAGAAGTCATTTACTGTGTTATTCTTATTGAAGAATTATATGCTTTTCTTTAATAAATCCTCTAAACTTCAGTTTCTTGCTCTTTAATAAGGGGGGGAAGGGAAAGAATAAACATTTGTATAGTACTTACTATGTGCCGGACATTGTGCTAAGGACTTTTATTTAAGAATGTTATCTCATGTTAGTAATGTATGAATTATTATTTCATTATAATTCATTGTTATAATAATTGATTTACTTATTCTCTTACGAAGAATATTAGCTCATTGGTTCCTCACTTCAGCTCTAGGAGGTAGGGACTCTTATTATCCCCAGGAAGGAACTGAGACAGACAGAAGTTAAGTGACTTACCCTGGGTCACACAGCTAGAATCTGAGGGCACGTCTGAACTCAGGTCTTCCTGACTCCAGTTTCCTATCCACTGCCTCCCTTAATGGCCAATAGGCAGATTGTAGTACAAAATGTGGGGCAGCTAAGTAGTGCAATGAGTAAAGCTCTGGGTCTGGAGTCAGGAGAACCTCAATTCAAATCCAACCTCAGACACTTACTAGTTGTGTGACCCCAGGCAAGTCACTTCACCCTGTTTGCCTCAGTTTCCTCATCTGTAAAATGGACTGGAGAATGGAAAATTTCTCCTGTATCTTTGCCAAGAAAACCCCAAATGGGGTCACAAAGAGTTGGATACAACTGAAATAACTAAACAACAAAAAATATAAAATTCAAGCTTCTTGAGGACTGAGAGGCTCTTTCCTTTGGTTCTTCCTATCCCAATACCTAGAACATATGAGAAGCTTGATAAAAGCTTGTTGATTGATTTTAAGTTGAAATGACAACAAGAAACATAGTACCTACCTACTTCACAGTCATTATGAGAAGAGTCAATCATAGGTTCATAGATTTAGAGCTTAGAGGAGACATTAGGGTCCATTTGATCCGTACTATCCCCTCCTGTATTTTGTAAGCCCTAAATAGCTATAAAAATGTGAGCTATTGCTCTCCCAGATTTTAGTGTGTATCTATTTTGGCGTTAACCTTCTAACCACAGAATAGTTATTCTGTATTTCTGCTCCCAAGTCTGGTGCTCAGCTGTTCCAGGGAAGACCACTTTACTGCCGTGTGTTCCTGGCCAGGGCGGTGTGGCATGCCCAAGGAAGAAAGGGGATACCAAGCTCTGGATGCTTCCTGCAACCTTCTGAAAGAGAAGGTCATCGAAGGAAAGTCAGAAAGGAAAGTGAGGTGCCAGATAGAGGCAGAGAAGGAATGCACACCAGTAGAGAGGGTTTCCTAGGGAAAACTAGAAGGGAAGATAGATGTGACAGATGGGCAAGGGTTGGATAGAGGGGAAAAGCCAAACCAAGTGAGGGAGCCAGGATGACACGGAAAAGTTAGAGCTGGTAAAAGAGGAACAAAACAACGCTATGACTGTTGAGAAGAAAAAGGAAGTTCAGAAAACTAATAAGAACCAATTAGAAAGAAAGTGAAAAGACTTAGTCAAGGAGGATGGTGTTAAAAAGTAAATGAAGTGGAAATTTTTTCAAGTGTTAAACTCTACCCAAAAACAGTATGAGGGAGGATTTTCACACTGAGAATCTTAAAAAGAGTGAGGAATAGATATAACAAGTCTTTTGCTTGTGTTTACATGGTAATAAAACAATGCTAAGTCATAATTAAAGCACTTTACCAACACTAATTAAGGTAGGTAGGTCAATATTATTGGCCTGGTGTGTTTTTTAAGGAAGAAAAAAACCTTGGAGCCAAGGAGATTAAGTGACTCAACAGGATCACACAGTGATTGTGTTTCTTCAGAAATGATCTATGTAAGTTGTGTTGGAGAGGAAAACTGGGTTTGAAACAGAAATTTCTAAAAACCAAAAAGGAAGAAAAATCTAAGCTAGGAAAAAAACAAAGGGGAGTTTGGGTATCATTTCTCCACCTTCCTTGGGAAGTATGCTTAAAATGTACCTCAGGGCTTAGCCTGAGTTCAACACAGTGGGATTTGACATAGCCAAGAATAAAAGCAAAAAAGGGGAGATGGTCCCACTCTACATCAGGCAGAAGATACATCCAGGACCCAGTTGAGAAGTGGGAACATAGAGACATGAATGATCAAAACATGTTGGAAAAAGTCAAAGAGTGAGGTAAAGGACAAGTGGGCAAATGGAGATGTCATCATTGCCACCTGCTCTCATCAACATTTCCGTTGTTGCATTCAATAGCAACACATTCCACAATATATGGAAAGGCTTTCCTCTTACCCTGGAACACCACACTTGGATCCTGAATCAATAATTGAACTGTATTACCAAACCATATGAAGGATAAAAACATTTCCCCCATAAGTACTTACCTAAATTGAATTGGTAGCACTTGAAATTAGGCAGCCAAGTTCTCATGTCAGTTTTTCCATATTTAAAAAGGAAACACACAAAGTATTGATTCTCAACACTTCTATTGGTTCAGTTGTATCTAATTCTTCAGGACCCCACTTGGGGTTTAATTGGCAAAGACACATGAGCAGTTTGCCATTTCCTTCTCCAGCTCATTTTACAGATGAGGAAACTGAGGCAAACAGGACTAAGTGACTTGCCTGTGTTCACATAGCTGGTAAGTGTCTGAGGCCAGATTTGAACTCACAGAGTCGTCCTGACTCCAGGCCATCGCTCTATCTATTGCACCTATAGGATCACAAATTTAGCACTGAAAGAGACTTTAGAAATAGTAGCTTTTAAGATGGGGGCTGTGAGTTTTATTTTTTCAATATTTTAACAATCATAATCCCACATAGTTGATTTCCTGTGTAATTCTATGAAATTTACTTTGTGCATTTGAAAACTTTATTCAAATAAGAAGTCAACCTGCCAAAGGGGCCCATGACATAAAAGTCATTGAACTCTAATTCTACATATAAGGAAACTGAGATCTAACAGGGTTAAATGACTTGCCCAGAGTTACACAGTAAGAGTATGAGCTAGATTTTACACCCAGGTCTTTCTGACTTCAAGTCTATCAATCTATTCACTGTACCCTACAGATGCTAAAGGGACATAGACATATTAAGCTCCCTGAGGGCAAGTTCTGTTTCATTTTGGTTTTTATACCCATAACCCCTGGGGACTGATACACAGTAGATGCTTAACAAATGCTATTTTATTGATTACAGTTTTGTTGTTTGTTGAGAAACAGTGCTTCAGTTCTCCCATGGACCTTCTTTAGTATAAGTTACAGTTCTTCTATGAATTAGTAGAAGGTCTTTGAGAGTTGCCAAACTCTCATAGACAAAATATTCATCTCCCCAAAGCCAATTGTGTGATGATCCTCCCCAAAGTTAGCTGCGCAGGCCTTTGGACAATAGATAGAGTATTTAGCATCGGTGCTCAAAGCCTTTCTGGCTTGGTAGGATCTTCCAGAGCTTGTGGAACTCATATAGAACTCAGGCCCACTCCCTGTCACAATGAGGCATCAAAGCAGGATTTGAGTAGATGTTAAAGTCAACTATTTTCTAATCACTTTTCAGATTTTCCAGAAAACATTCATGTGTGTACTATTTCTAAATTCTCAGTTCTCTTCATCTCATTGTGACAAATTATATTGAATTATAATCATTGTATAGCACATTGAAAATATGCTTAGATCACTCCTTCATCAAAGGGATTGGATCATGATGGGAGTTGAGTGCATACAGTTCAAAGCAGGTGCCCCTAGAAAGCACGTTTTCATTCTGTAGTACATATTCAAAGCTCTTTGGTGGGAGGGTCTTCGTGGGAATCGAGTTAATGCATACGGTCACTATAGACTGGAAGGGATGGAGGAATCTTATTGTCTCCAAACCATCCCTCTAGGAAAGTCTAGCCTATAACGTGACAAGTGAGAAGAGACCCATTCCGCTTTTCAGTCTCTTTAGTGGTTGATGTTATTCCTTTTCTGCCCCTGAAATTTGTGTGTCCCTCCCACCATTACTATGCCTTCCGGCCCTGAAATCAAATGGAACAAATTATATCTTTCCTCCCTTTACTCCAGTAATGCCTTTCAAATACATGACGGGACTCAAAAAGCATAATGAAGCACCTTTCATTTTTCAGACAGATTTGTTGTTGTAAATATAAAAATATGTAAGGCATACAAAATGGATGCAAAGTGTGAGAGATATTACAGTGTAGATAACTAGCACTAGGGCCATGAAGAATTGAGTTCAAATCCTGCTCCTGAGAAAATGGGCCATGTGACCCTGGGCAAATCACTTCACTTCAATTTACAGTTTTAGAGAGTTTCCTATAAACTGAAGAGCAAGTACCAGTCTGTATTGGTGGAGTGAGTTTTTTCAGTGGACATTCCCTATACCAACAAAACCACAGAACAAGACCATCCCTCTCCCTTCGTTAAAAAATACGAAATAATTGGGCCAGAGAGATCATTAACAACTAGAGGTGATCAAGAATGGCAACTAAAGGGGTAATACTTTGGAAGTGAGCTAGAAATTCCAAGAGGTGGTTCTCAGGTCCTCTCTACGTTTTCCGCTCTCCACAACAAGCATAAATGAGCTACTTGATTATATCCTGCTGTGCTTTGATATTGAGACCCCTCATCAATATTGTGATTTTTCCTGCATGTGCTACAACTTGTCAGTGCTATTCCAAAAATACCAAAATATTACAGAGAGCATTGTGTCCAATCCCAGTTACCAAATGGAGATTCTTGATTCTCCACCATTCTCATTGCTGGCAAGTCCTACAATCTATTTTTCAATTTTTCTTTTAACAAGATTAGGGGCTAAGAATATAAACTGTATTGTAAATTCTTAAGGGATTCATACAGGCAACAGCTAGAGCAGTGGAGACAGTGCCAGGCCTGGAAATCAAAAAGATCTGAGTTTAAATTCAGGCTCAAACACTAGCTATGCCACTTTGGACAAGTTACTTCACTTCTTCCTGCCCCAGTTTCCTCAATTGTAAAATGGGAATAATGATATTACCTAAGTCCTAGGGTTGTTGGAGGGATTAATGAGATCACTGTAGTGTATTCAATACTGTACCTGTACATAGTAGGCATTATATAAATGTAAGCTATTATTATTTAATGAGGCTTTTTCCATCCTGGGCCATTGTTGAGTACTAATTGTTCAGAAAGATATCTTTAATCTGCAATTAATAGATTTCTGGCAGTACCTACAGTACCTAACAGTAATGTCTTTAACCACTGCCTGCAAAGAGGTTTTCTGCAGATATATATTTTCCAGATAATTTTCACCTCTTCTTTTCTACTTTTGGTTCTTACCACAGATCAGATTTCAGAATATGTCACCTCCTGTCATCAATATATTAATTCTTTCTTTGTTACTATCTTCTACCCAGTATGCTTTGCTATACCCTTAGGGAAAATACAGGCCAAGGATAAAGCTGATCCAATGGCATACCAATACACCAAGATCCACCCAGGGTCCTTGTTCTGTATACATTCAAGCAAAAAATAAGTAATTTTTTTAATAAATGAAGAGCATATTCATCAGAATAAATTAAGGCAAGAGATGAGATTTGAACTTAAACCCTACACATTTTCCATAGGAATGGCTGACTTTGGATTTCCCTTTCCCCAAAGCACTATTCATTTGGCAAAACCTATTTTCCTATGTGACAGAATTTGCATTGGACAGAGAATGAATTGTTTTCAGTCTACAGTGAAAGCAGTGAAAAGACATGTTTTTTCCAGCTTTGTGCATAGATGAGATGTCAGGACAATTTAGTATTCAGACATTCTTTAAGAGGTAGGAGCCAAAAAGAGCAAATAAATAATCCCTAGCCTGTATGCAACTCACCAAAAATAAGAGAATCTTAATTTATTTTTCCCAATGAAAATAAATATATACACAAGAGCAGATACTTCAGTGTCATCCAACTCACCTGCCTCAATGCCATGTACAGTTTTAAACCTTTAGAAACCATCCCAGCTGGACCATATCCTAAACCCAACAGTTGCTCAATGGTAAAAGACATCACAGGTGAAAGAAACAAGCTCCAGCAACCAAGAGATGCCCAAAGAAGAGAATATATGCTTCTTGGATTGAAGAAAGAGAGGAAGGAAAATGTGCTTGTGAATAATGATGTCATCTGGGAGGCCCCTCACTTTTCCCACCTCTTTTATCTCCTGCTTTATTGAGATATAAGAAGTAGAAGAAGATACTGAGAAGTCCATAAAAAAGGAAACATTTAGGGATTCTTTAATAAATTAATCAACAAGTATTTATTTAATACAGTGTGCCATGCACTGTACTAGATACTGGGGATATAATGAAAATAAAACCATCTCAGGGACAGCCCATGCAAAGGCAAGGAAGTGGAAGCTATAGGATATTGTTTGTGAAAAATGGAAAGTGAGATGCTTTTCATTCTGATCCCATCAAGAAAGGCAGGTAAATTGTAAAAGATCTAGGTGTGGTGGCACATGCCTATAAAACCTTCTACTGGATAACTGCTGGAACTGGCTGGCTGAAGTTAGTTTCCCAGTCACAAGTCTCTCCCCTCTGAAGTCCATTCTCCACTCAGTTCTCAAGCTGATCTTCCTAAAGCACAGATCTAACTATGCCATTCCTGACCCTACCTACTCTGGTGTATCCCTGTCTCCTCCAGGATCAAATATAAACCCCTCTGTTAGTTATTCAAGACCCTTCATACCTTACTCCTTCCACCTTTCCTATTTTCTTAGACTTTATACCCTCTTCCACAAAGTACATTGTCAGCCAGTGACACCGGCCCCCTCAATCTTCCTCGAACAAGACATTCCATCCCCTGACTTTAAGTATTCTCACTGACTGTCCCCATGTTTAGAATGTTCTCTCTCTGAGCTCACCTCTCCCTCCTAGCTTCCATCTTTCTTCAAGTCTCAGATAAAATCCTATCAGTCACAGAAAGCCTTTCTCAATCTCTCATAATTCCAGTGCCTTCCCTCTTTTGATTAACTCTCATTTGTCCTGTCTATATCTTGCTTCTACAGAGTTATTTGCATGTTATCACCTCCATTAGACTGTGAGTTCTTTGAGAGCTGGGACTGTCTTGAACCTTTCTTTATAATCCTATTGCTTAACAAAGTGCCTGGCACATAGTAGGTACTTAATAAATGTGTTTGACTAATGGACTTGAGCTCAGGAGTTCTGAGGTGTAATGGGACTCAGGTAGATCTTGTGCCTGCAATAGTTTTGGCATCAATATGGGAAGCCTCCAGGAGTGGGGGGAGAAGTCTTCATGCTGTCTAAATACAAGGTCCAATTTCTCATGACAATTAGCAGTGGGATTGGACCCATGAGTAGCCGCTGCACATCTAGCCTGGATAAGATAAGGAGACCCAATCCTAATATATAAATAGACAGATAGATAAGTAAATGAATGAATAAAGGGACAGAGATGAATAAGTGCACAGATGAATGAATAAATATAAATGAATGAATCAATTGGTAAATAAATAAAAATATGGAGACACATAGGAAGTAGCTTCAGGATAACTAATGACTATCTGATCTTTGTCATACTTAGCTGATTTTCCAAGTTACTCCTTTGTCTTCTCCATCCACAACTGTATGCTCTAACCACGGAAACTGATGAACCACAATGATAGGAAGAGAAAAATAGGAAAGATCAATCCTAAGCAAAACTGTAAAGGAGAAAAGTTTGTTTTTTGTATATCCATCCTCCACCCAAACAGGCTGAGGCTTCTCTATGGCTCCCCAACAATGGTCTAATTCTAAATCTACACCAGAGCAATTCTTACCTTCAAAATTCACCTATCCTGGGATGCTCACCCACAAGGGTAGGGCAGTGAAAAGAATGCTAGATTTGGAATAAAAGGACCTGGACCCCTACCAATTACCATGTTGAAGACCATGGGTAAGTTGCTTTACAACTCTTGTCCTCAGTTTGCTTTTCTGTAAAATGAGGTGGTTCAGCTGAATAAGTGCTAAGGAAGGAAGGTGTAGTAGCTCAGCTCTACTCAATGATGATCTTGTAATCTTTGCCAGGTTTCACGACCAATCTGGTCAGCTAATCATAGCAAAGCTCTTCTTTGGGGCAGTCAGGGAGTCCAGACTCAGGACTTATTTCATTGTTTCATTGTATGAGTGAAGAAATGTGCTCGACAACCCAAATAGTAGTAAGCAGTGGAAATGGGAGTTAGTGGGTAATAATGCCTTAATGTCTTACCTATGTGGAAAGAATATTGATGTCCAAGTCAGAGGAAAAGGGGTTCACATCCCAATCCCTATACTTCCTACCTGTGAGATCTTAGGTGAGTCTCAACCTTCATGCCCTCAGTTTTCTCCTCTATAAAATGAGGCGGTAAGCCAGATAACCTCTAGGGTCCCTTGCAGCTCTAGATCTACGATTCATGAGCCTATGAGCATTTGCTATAAGAGGAGAGGGAAGTATATTTGTACCTGTGAACTACATAACTTTTCATCTCTTTCCCCATATTTTATTTCCACATAAGGGTGAAGTGATGGAATAAAAGATGGAAGCTTTTCAGCTCTTTCAGTGACCTGGTTATTCCCAAGCACTCTCTATTTGCTTTCTTATTCAAAGATGGAAAAAAATAGGTCTTTTTCCTACTTACATTCACAAACTGAGCAATAAACCAGAAATAATGGAAAATTAAATAACGGCAAGTCAGGTTTCTTCAGGATGTCTCTTTTTTCAAGCCTACTGCCTACTGGTCCTCATGTTTCTCCTATGTCTCAAGTCAGTGCCATGCGTTTCTTCTGAAGTTCTACTTCCAATATAATTGTCAAATTGCAGAGGCATTGCTGGCAAATATTTCAAAGATACTTCACCCTCCCCTCATCACAAAGAGTCATAGGATTGTGGATCACAGAATAAACTTGACAAGCAAATGCTTTATGTTGTTCCCCCTACTTGGAATGCCCTCTCTTTTATTCTTCCTTTCTCCAAGTCAAATCTTCAATTCCACTTTAAGGTCCATTTCAGTTCCCATTACTTCACCAACCTTACACTACAGTGATCTTTCCCTAGCTTTAATTCCCTAAGCTCATTGTACATATATTTACATACCAATTTACCTAAGCACCTAGGTTTGCAACTTTGCAATCACTTTCAACTCTCCCTTCTCCATATTCAATCAGTTGCCAAGTCTTGTGATTCCACCTCATCATCATCTCTTAGTAATATCTCCTCCTCTACACTCACTCCACCACAATCCTGGCTCATTCTCCCATTATCTCTCACCTAGACTCTGTAATAGTCCTGCCAAGAGATTCATCTTTTTACAGTTTTTTCTCTTCTCCAATCCATTCTCCACACAATTTCCAATTAATCTTCCTGAAGCACAAGCCTCTAAACCACATCATTGCTTTTCTCAAAAGTATTTGCTAGTTCCCTATTGAAACTAGGCTAAAATACAACCTCCTTACTTTGATATTTAAAGCCCTTCACAATCTGTTTTCAGTCTACCTTTTCAGTTTCATTCCATGTAACTCTCTTTCAGGTATACTATGGTTCAGGCAAATTGTCCAATTTGCTGTTTCCAGAATTTAATATTTCATCTCCCTCTTTCAATTCTTTCCACAAGCCATACTCATCTCTAGAATGTACTCCATCCTCACAGTCAACTCTTTAATCTTTGGCTCGTTTTAAATACCCCCTATTTCATTAAGCCTTACATAATCCCTCTAGATGTATGTCTTATCACTCTCTCCAAATTATATTTTTTTATTTCTGTGCATGTTGTTTCCAATAGAATGCAACTCTCTTAATGGTAGGGGCTTTTTTATTTTAGTTTTTGCATTCCCATGCCTAAAATGTATGCTTGTCTTTCATTGCTGAAGAAGACCATGACCTGAGTTCAAATCTCACCTCAGACACTTGACACTCACTAGCTCTGTGACCTTGGGCAAGTTACTTAACCCCAATTGCCTGGGTCATCTCCAGTCATCCTGATGAATATCTGGTCACTGGATTCAGATGACTCTGGAGGAGAAGTGAGGCTGGTGACCTGCACAGCCCTCCTTCACTCAAAACAAAAGTCAAGTGAAAGTTATGTCATCATTTCTCTGATGGCATGGTCTTCTTCAGCAACAAAGGACAAACACACACACTTTCTGCCTAAAATGAAAGCTTACACAAAGGAGGCTTAAGATTATAAAATTTAGTGGTAGATTGCACCTTAGAGATTACTTACCACAACCTTCCTCATGTTACAATTTCTCACCTCACCAATCCATTCCACATACAGCTCAAGAAATTGAAATAAGCTGTCCAAGTCCATAGAGCTAATAAGTAACAAGGGCAGTATTTGAATTCAAGTTCTCAAATAACAAATCTAGTGCTAAACCTTCCATTTAGTTGAAAGGTTCTCTGATGTTTTTCACACATGTTGTTGTATGTCTTTTGTTCTCAAAGAGGACCACGGCATAAGGAAGATGATGCCATGACTTACAAGTGAATTCGATTTAAGTGAGGAAACACCATGCAAGGTCACCAATCTCACTTTCTCCTCTGGAGTCATCTGGGTCCAGTGACAAGGTATCGATCAGGAAGACTGGAGATGACCCTCTTTTCACATCTGAAAGATTATGGCAATCCAAGTCCCCTGAATCCGATGCCCGTGGTCTTTTCATAAGTGTATACAAAATATATAGAGAGAAAATACTAAGGAATTTTGGGGTGGGGAGGCACTAACCATTGGGAGGAAAAGGTAAATCCTCCTGTAGGAGCTGTGCTTTCAAGGATTCTATAAGGCAGAGGTCAAGAAGGAGAGCATTCCATATATGGAAGATAGTCTCTGCAATGGCCCAGGGAGGTAAAAGTATCTAAGAATGTTTCATTTCTCTCTCTCTAGACTGTAAATTTCTTAAGAGCAGACACTAGGTCTTCTTCTTAAATCCCCTCTTATGGACCAAACTAGAGTTATCAGCACATAGCAAACTCTCAACAAGAGCTCACTTTTTAAAATTTGGCAACGAAGTTCTCTGATGAAAGCAAAGCCAGAATGGTATTTGGAGAAGAATTAGTCAATCAATATGTATTTATTAAGCCCTTACTCTGTGCCAGGTACTGTGGTAATAAGTACAAAGAATGAAACAATACCTCCTCATAGTGAGAAATAAGGAAATTTGCTCCTAGCCAACATAGAATAGGATGCAGAAGTTATTAGGGAGTTCATAGCTAGTATTTCATTCAATACATTCTTTTTACATTCAGAAAAATGTTCCTTCCATCAGGAACACATCTGGTAACCAGCATTTGACTGTCTGGATCTTCCTTGGAAATAAGGACATTCCAAAGAACTAACCATAGATGGCCTATGTTCCTTTCTGCCAGCTCCTCCTCCCCACAAGCAAAAACGCAAAATGCCAGCTAGAAGAGCAGTCAGAGCCATTGGACTGACTCCCACTGAAGTTTTGCCTCTCTCCACAGATGTCAATTGAGAGGCTTAACATGTTGAAGGTGTATGTTTTGAATCTTAATGAACAGAAGAAGTTGTTTGATGACTGTATCATTCCTACTATGGCGAAGTAGAGAAGGGTCAGGATCTGAGAGGCCCTCATTTTACAAAGTCCTCGTTTTACCGATAAGGAAACCAAGCCCTAGAGAAAGTAAATGACTTATCCAAGGTCACACAGAAATAATGTAGAAAAGTTGGGATTCAAAGTCTTTAGACAAATAAGATCATAGGTTTAGAACTAGAAGGGACCTTAGAAGTCATTAAATCAAAATTTCTCATTTTTCAGATGAGGAAACTGAGGCATAGTACAGTTAAACACCTCACCCATGGTCACAAAACTAATAAGTCTCTGAGACAGGATTTGAACCCAAGGTTTTCTTACACCATATCCATATCTCTATCTACTGTACCATGCTGTCTCCCAGCACTTCACACCAATAAAGGTTTTCCCACAAAATATAGTCTTCTACCTAGGCAGGAATTCTTGACCTGGGGTCTGTGAACTAAATTTCAATGTAATTTATTTCCTTTATAATGACATGTATTTTATTTTATGCATTCAAAAATATGATTCTGAGAAAGAATCTTTAGCAGACACTGACAAAGTAGTCCAGGACACACAGAAAGGGCTAAGAACCTCCAGACTACGGATTCTTATAAAATAAAATTTCCTTCTTTTAACTTTTAACATGAGTGCTTTAAACACTCATGAAGGGTAAAACTAAGCATGCCACTAAACAAACACTACAAAATCTCCTTCTTCCTGAATTGGCAGAGAATTTTTAGAGTATACAGTACTATAATGTACTCTAAAGCAGGCTGAAATATATAGAAAAGGTCAAAGAGAAGGGAAAGGAAGCACGTTAGGAGAAAGAGAAGGAAGAGAAGGAGGAGGAGGGAAAAAGAGATGACAGAGAAGGAAGAGGAAGATGATAACTTACATTTATATAGCTCTTTAAAGTTTGCAAAGTGCTTTACTATGTAATTTCTTTTGATCCTCTCCATAACCCTGTGAAGATGGTACCCTGATTGTTTTAATTTTATAGATTAGGAAACAGAAAGGTTAAGTGAATTGCCTAGGGTCTCACAGTTAGTAAGCAACTGAAACAGGATTTGAATTCAGGTCTTCCTGACTCCAACTCAGTCACTCTATTCACTGAGCCACCTAGCAGCCACCTGCCTGGCCCCAGCAATAGATTATCTACTATCCAAGGACCAGCCGAGTAGGGAGAGGCTCATCAGGTTTCAAATACAGACTGAGAAATTTACAAGCTATGAGACCTTGAGGATGTCATTCAACTTTTCTGAACTCTGACTGAGTTAGTGGCCTGTAAGAAACTTTCTAGCTCTAAATCTCTGACTCTAAGAATCCTTTAGCCATGGCAAGGTAGGAAACAAATAAAAGCACAGAATGACCTTCAGTCTCATATGGCCCTCTCTTGGTAAATTCTTAAGCATATCAAACAGTATTTAATATATAGTAGGAATTTAATTTTTTAAAAAAACCTGTCCATTCAGGAATTCTGTGAATTCTACTGTGATGACAGAAGACAGGTGGGAAGGGGGCCTGAGAATGCTAAAAGTTCCTCATTTTAAGATAAGCCATCTTTGTCTTCCAGTCAATGAATCACAGATTGGTATGAAACCTAAATGAGCCAGGATGGTTTGAATATAGTGAGCAGAAGTTCTAAGAGTTTCCCCATTTTCATTATTTAGGAACCTCCCTAAGACTGATCCCAACTATGAGGCAAAGGCTTCAACAGCTGCCACTGTCCTTTCTGAACCAAAAAATAAACTCGAGAGAGACTGACAGAGGGAGGCATGGACACTCCACCTTCAGATTCCAAAGTCAGACACTAGAAATTTTAAAACAAAAACAAACAAAATCCCTTCTCTACCACAGTTATGTGTTCAAACAGCACTCTTCCTGGGACTTGAGCCATTTATCTCAGCATCTGGGCCAAATTCCAAAAGATAGAATTCCAACCTTGAGCAGACCCTTCCCTAATCCATATGCAAGCAGCTCCTCACTGCCTGCCTCTTTGTATTTCTGCATGTTGCTAAACAGCTGCCATGTTGTTTCCCTAGAGAGGTGTTCCTTTATCTCCCTTACCTATCTCACAGGGCTGTTGGGAGGCTTAATTAATTAATGTTTCCTGAATGCTTTGAGGTATTCAGATGAAAAGTGCTAGGTGGAAGAGAAGAGGAGTATTATTAAACCCTCTACCTGGAGACAAAAGCTTCCCACTGAGCCTCATCTCCTAGCGACCAGAGGACTCTGGGGGGGCTGCGTGTATCACCTAGGACTCTGAGGTGGAACTGGATTTTTGTCACTGCCATCATGTCATTCCATCACCTGACAAGTGACAGAGTAATCAAAATGTCCCACAGAATTAGGAGAGGCTACTCCAGTGCATCTCTGGTGCTAGAGGGAGGAAAGGGTAAGATGGATGGTTCTGGAGCACATAATAATGTTGACAATCCACAGTTGACTCAGGGGCTTTATTTTGTCATCAAAAATTCCAGAAACAAGGAAGAGGAACAGGAGCACTTGAAGACAAACACAGGGAGGATAGGCAGCAGGGAGTGGGGGAAGAAGGAGGAAGCATGAAAATATGATAAGGAAGAAAACCAAGTTAAGAGATTAGCACATTCAGCCCACACCTCCCCTGTGAGTGTGTACAGGCATGCACGGTTGCGCATGCGGTCTGGGCGTGGAGGAACTTGCTTTAATATGCATAAGTTGTCACATTCTCAATACTGTCTAGCAAGCATGGTCGTATGAAAGCTGTCATTGCATAGCTGATATTACAACCCAAAGCATCTGACTGCACTAAAGGTGGGCGTGGAAATCTGTACATACATAAAAACTGTGGTTTCTCCTTACCAGGGCATGTAGCAGGTGATTCTTTCAGGGAAACATCATCTGTCTTGAGCAGGAAGGGACCTCAAGAGAACATCGAAGCCAGACCACTTATTTTACACATGAGGAAACTGAGGCCCAGAGAGATTAAAGAACTTGACAGAGATCACAAAGAGAACAAGTATAGATCCAACAATCAAATCCAAGTCTTCTTACTCCAAGTCCAACAGTCAAGTCAAGAGAAGCTTTTATTAAGGACTCATTATATGTCAGGCATTGCGCTAAACACTAGGGATTCAAAGAAAGGCAAAAACATTATTCTTGCTGTAAATGGGACTAAAATTTACCAGAATTTCCTTGAGAGAGTTTCTTTCTGGCCTATCCACAGCATGAGAAGGCCCCTTCCTCAAATTAGATTTTCCTAAAAAGAGACAATATTGTCCTAGGATCTGATTGGCCCACTTTTTCTAATGCAGTTTCTAGGTCACCAAAGCACCCAAGCACTTGGAACCTATACCTCTTCTATGGATGTCATGTACCACACAAGTCACTATGTCCTTCATCATATTCTGCCCCTCTGATCAGATGCATTTTCACTGAGTGAAGCATCCAGAGCATCTTAGTACCACTATATCCTTGTAGTGTTAGAGCAAAGTAAACCTCCTTTTGTTAACTGTTCAATGACTTGTGAGTGCCTCGTTTCATCTCATCATCACACCTGAACTAAGAGAGTGCTAATATAAGAATGCCTACAACATTTGACATAGTTACTGCAGGTTAGGATGAAACAAGATGGCATCCTTACTCTCTGCATTACTGAGTTGGAAGAAGAGCCCTGTAAATAGGGAGGAGCATTTATTAAGCACCTCCTACATGTCAGGCATTGAGAAATGTGCTGCCAATCAGGTCTTTTAGTGAAGCGAAGTTGATATTTCTTTGTTCCATATTTGAATTACTCCTTTTTATCACCCCTGTCAAAAGAAGGATTCTTATTTGTAGCTGGATAGCTGTGGATAGGATGATAAGATGGCAGGTGGGAAGTGACCTCCTGACCATGTTTGGGTCATTCTCTCCATGGGACAGGGAGTGGGTTCCCATTCAGGCAGAAGGGTTACCTCAGTAGGTGCTGGAAAAAGCTTCCCAGAAGAGGACAGAAAGCATCTAGTCCATAATTCCCTGATTGTTGTTGACTGTTCTACATAAGTTGGACTACCAGCACATTCAGGCACTAAAGGGAAAGCTCTCAGCTTTCAAGGACTATTTAGTGAAAGCCAAGGAGCAGCTAATAGAGCTGATGCCTGCACAAATGAAGAGATCTCTACTAATAGGAGTGGGGACTTCTGGGCTCTAGTTAGGAACCACCCTGTGGTCGGTGACCTAGAAAGTCCAGTTTTTGCTGAGATCTGAGTCAGAAGACTAGAAAAGTTGATGAGACATGGGATAGAAAGTTAGGAACTTCCACTTGTGGTAAGAAAGATGCAGGCTTATCCTATCAGTGCTCCTGAGAGGTAGAGAATTAAGTTGTCAAGGATGACACTGAGATTGCAGGCCTAGATGACTGGGAGGATGGTGAAAGTTGACAAAGTGTTTGGAGTGAGAGATAATGAGTTCTGGTTGGGCATGTTGGTTTTTAAATATGTACAAGATGTTTAGTGCAAGATGTCTAAAGGGGAATTGGTAGTATGAGACATGGATTAGGGCCAGATATATAGACCTGGAAAGTACCTGTATAGAGTTGATCATTGAGCACATGAAGAGAGGATGAAATTACCAAGTGAACTAGACTAATACAGAGAGAAGAGCAACCTAAAGCCAAAGATAGAGCCTTACAGATATCCATGGTTAGTGTACAACATGAAGAATCAACAAAGGAGGCTGAGAAGATGCCACCAGACAGAAGGATAGAGAGATCCTTGGAAAGAAGAAAAGTATCCGAGAGGAGGTGACCAAAGTGTCAAAGGCTGAGGAAAAGCCTGAAAGGATGGGGACTGGGGAAAGGCCTTAGATTTGAAGATCTATTGATTGATCATCAAGAGATCATTGTTGACTTTGGAGAAATTGGCAGAGAAAGTACTAGTCTGCATTGATACAGGAAATTCATCGCTGGGAACTTCCAGCATGGGGATATGTGCATGTGAGTGTGAATGTGTGTGTGTGTAGGTACTGTCTGTGTGTGTTCATACATATATGTATGCTAACATATGGTCCAAAGCATCTATTAAGGTAATAGGTATATAGAAATAAAACAGTTTATGTGACCCAAAAACATATAGAATAAAACAAAATATATAAGCAAATATGTATTGGTTTAATATTTTGTACCATATATAAATTTGTATATCATGTCAGCACTGTATGGATATGTATGCATACATGTATATGTATGTGTGCACTTATATAACACATTCACATATGTGCATATATGTGTGTATAATGTAAAAATTGTTAAGCCAATACATATTAGTTTATATTTTTTATGTTCAATTATATGTTTTGGAACCAAAGAGATGTATAATTTAGAGAGAGAATATAAGAATATTATTCAATGTAGAATGTAAGTTTCTTGAATACAGGGAACTGTTACTTTTTTTATTATTACAGCCCTGATGTCTTATACTGTTCAAAAGACCAAGGTTAGATAGAAAGATGGAAAGATGGCTAGAAGGAAGGAAGACAAGAAAGGAAAAGAAGAAAGGAAGGAAGGAAGGAAGGAAGAAAGAAAGAAAGAAAGAAAAAAGAAAGAAAGAAGCAAGGAAAGAGAGGGAGAAAGAAAAGAAAAGAAAAGACTTTTGGGACCAAGGAGATAGATACATAGACATAGACACATACATGTTTTTATACTTGGTCTAGATAGATATAGAGAGGGAGAAAGGGAAGGAAGAAAAGGAAAAAGAGAGAGAGAGAAACAGATTTTTGAACTGAGATACACATATATATGTGTGTGTGTGTGTGTGTGTGTGTGTGTGTGTATTATACACATACATATCTCCTTGATCCAAAAATGTTTGTGTACATGTGTATGTATGGCATGTTTATATATATATATATATATATATATATATATATATATATATATATATATATCCTTGGTCTTTAGAACAATACAAGACACCAGGAATACAATGATTTTTTTTAAAGTAACTATCTCTTGTCCTCAAGAAAGATATTCTATAGGGCATGTACAAAGACAAATACAATACAGGACAGGGAGTAATGGGGTGAAAAGAACTTTGAAACACCCAGGAAATTTTGAGAGAAGAGAAAACGCAGTGGGGGCTGATGAAGTCAGGAGAGACTCTATGAATGAGGGGACCCATGCATGGAATATTCCCCTTGAGGCCCAGATAGCCCTGAGGGTTTCTGACTAGGAACAGTCCTGGATCATGGAGGACGGGGAAGGGTCAGAGGATACTACAACTTGCAGTAAACCAACACAAGGACTTGAGGAATGAGGAAGAGACTAGAAAAACAGCAAGAGAGTCAGTCAGCAACCAAGCATTTATTAAGCACCTACTATGTGTTAGACATTGAGAAACGTGCTGCCAATCAGATCTTTTAGTGAAGCACAGTTAATATTTCTTTGTTCGAGCTTTGAATTACTCCTTTTCACCACCACCAACCCCTGCTAAAACAAGAATTTTGTTTTCTCTAGATAATTTAGAAGTTCTTAATCTAAATTGCTGGGATTTGTCATGGACAACTAGGGATTTGAGCGTTTACAGAAGACACCAATCCAAGAAGAGACCATTTGTGCTTGTTTGAACCTGCCCCCAGATTGCAATGCACCACTCTGAGAATTTGGACTGCAAGAAACTGATGTGTGAAAGTTAGATTCCCATGGGGCTTGCCCTCATTTAAATAAGACCAAGTTAAAAAGGCAAGCTATCCCTGCCCTCTCTTACCCCACCTCATTTGGAGGACTCTATCTTTCCCCCCAGCATAGAGACATACCTCTCACATGGATTCAAACTTTTCCACAGCTGAGCTCTATCCATCCTATGAGTATGGAAGTCACGTAAACAGAAGTGGGAGTCCAGTCTTAAGTCTTTGAAGGATGAACATCGAACATTGATGGATGACATCGTTGACCTCAGAAGTCTGAGCATCCAGTTCTTTGGACAAGGATTTTGCTTATAGTTTCGCATTCTCTGTAGAGCTTCCTCTAGGATTAAGGGAATAAAGACCACTGAAGAGAAATGCCCAACATACTGAAGATGATGTTGGAGCACTAACAAGTAAGCTTTTGTGGGGGTGGGTTTTTTTCTCTCCCTGGTAACTCTCTCCAGTAAGTCAGAAGACAGAAAAGGCCAAAAGCTTAGCATCTGGGATTTCCTAATATTCCCAAAAACAGCTCAATTCCTCCTGAACATCAAGCCATCAAGTATTTGGTAAATCTTCGTGCTACCAGATTCTCCAGTAAGTCATTCAGCTATCGGTCAACAAATGTTTATTTGGTTCTTACTATGCATATAGCAGCGATGCGAGGTTGTAAGTTGTTAAAAAAAATTAAAGTATCAATCTGCATTGGTAAAGTAAGTTCCTCTTACATCCAAGAAATCATAGATCTATACAAAAAGAGAAAAATACGCATAAGGCTGAAATAAATATGGAATATAACATATTATTCTTTGCAGGGGTAGAAAATAGACAGAAGACCTTGGGCTCAAGAGCTAGTTCTCCTCGCTGATCTGCTATGTGACCATGGACAAGTTCCTCAACCTCTCTGAGACTGTTTTCTTTTACATAAAATGAGGATAATCCTTATTGTCTTCCATCTTATGGATTGTGGGCATCAAAGAGATAATGTATGTAAAAATTAAATGCTTCATAACTGCCACAGTAATAGCTAGCATTGATGTGGCTGACTTTAAGGTATAGAAAATGCTTTACACAGGTTACCTTATTTGATTCTCACCACAGCCCTGGAAGGTAGGAGCTATGATCATCCCCATTTACAGATGGGGAAACTGAGGCTAGGAGGAGAGCAAGAGAGGACTCAGGGCCATCTAGTTAAGACATGATGCAGGATTTGACCTGGCACATGGGAAGTACTGATCAAATGCTTAGACAAGATGTACATATGTCAAAAGTTGGACCACAGTAATAACTCACATGGCTGGAGTCCTTCAAGGATTATGAAGGCTTCTCTGAGGTGGAGAGTACAAGGTTTTTTACACTCACTTTACAGATAAGGGAGCTGAGACCTGGAGAAATAAAGTGATTTGTCCAGGATCAAGCTGCTTATTGGTGAGTGGTCAAGGAAGGACAGCAGCCAAGGTCTCCAGACCTCAATTCAGCCTTCTAACCACCATGGCTTCCCATTCGTTATAACAGATGATAAAAGGGAGTTGACAACATGTATATGGATCTGAGCTGTAAGAACTCTGGAGGAGTAAGGGAGAGGGCTTATCTGAGTCAGGGGAAGGTTTCACAGAGAATGTGCGACGATCTTGTCCTGAAGAATTGATGATTGAAAATCATCACAGATTTAGACTTTGAAGGGACCTTAGAAGTCATCTAGTCTAATGCTTCATTTCATAGATGAAGGAACTGAGAACCACAGAAAGGAAATGACCTACTTAAGGTCACACAGGTAATCTTGGAAGAGCCAGGATTTGAACCCCAAAATCAAAATGCCTTTTAATTTGGTATGCTATGTTTCTCTGGTCTTTCTTAAAACAGTCAAATACATTCATCTACAAGCTTTATGTTCAGTGGAGATGTAATAAACACAGGCAAATTCTGGACTCCAACCCAAACCTAGATGCACTGGGACTGAGTTCCCCGACATTGGACTTCATTTGAATCTTGCCTCATCTTACCAACAACCCACTTCCACAGCATCTCCCTGTAAAATAAACAAATCCCTTTCCCCAAGTCAACATTACTTTTGTCATTTTCATGGATGGTTGTAGACTCCAAATTGATCAATTAACAAAGGTTTATTGAACTCATTTAGAAAGGTGGTGAGATGCCACAGACAGAAAATAGACTCTGTAATTGTTACAATCTGGATTCAAGTCTTGCTCTTAATTAGGGTCATTTCTGTGACCCATGGCAATTCACTCAACTTTCAGAACCCCCAGGAAACAACATGTACATATATACAGAATGAATTCAACAGAAGTACTAGAGGATTAGGGACAGAAGGTGCTAGCCCTAGGTGAAAAAAACCTACTGCAGAAGGTGGTACTTGATTGAATCTTGAAGGAAATAAGGAATTCTAGGAGGCAGTGACATAAGGAGGGAGGGCATTCAGGGAATGAGGGATGGTCAATATAAAGCCATGAAAATGAGAGAGAGAGAGAGAGAGAGACAGAGACAGAGACAGAGAGAGACAGAGACAGAGAGACGGAGAGAGAGACAGAGAGAGAGAGAGACAAAGAGAGAGAGACAGAGACAGAGACAGAGAGGGCTAATTTGGCTTCATCAGAGTATATGAAAGGAAATAAGGTACGTAATGAGACTGGAAATAGAGGTTGAGTCAGGTTGTGAATGACTTAAAAGCCAAACCAAGGACTTTATATTTTTTCTTAAGGGCAATTAAAAGTCACTAAAATGTATTGAGTAGGGGGAGCCAACCGGCAGGCTGCCTAAAGGCTCGGAGCGTCCTGCTGTCCCACACTCTCCTAGTATGTGGCCAACTACCAAGAAGTTCTAGGACCAAGTGAACAAGGCCCTTGTTCCCAAGGGAACTCACTTGTCTCACTTGCCCTGAATTGAGTGGGATCAAGGCAGCATAGCATCCTTGGTGCGATCACAAAAATTAAAATGCATGATGAAAAAAAATCCAAAGGGCTTGTGCTTGGAAATGTAATTTAGCGTCTGGCAGGAATAATCCCAGAAAATCGTGTCCATTTCTTGATCACATCACTAAACAAACAGTGAGGGGGGACATCCTACTGAGAGACATTTTCACATTCAAAGGTGCTAAAAACGGGCTAGAGCTCGTCATTGCCCCGTGGGAGGCCTCAGTTCAATTTTTAGTCATTTCCCCCTCAGTCCCCAGACTGGTAGCGGCTGGCAAGGCTGAGGAAAGGGGAGGGGGGCGCACCTCTGAGCTGACCTGTTCAGCTGTTCAACAGAAAGTTGATTGGAATGGGAAGGAAATTCTAGCCCTTCTCACTGTTGTCAACTGATCTGAAAAAGGAAAGCCTGTATGAGAAAGGAGAATAAGAAGAAATCAAATCCTCCCTAGGGCAGCACTAGGGCAAGAGCTGAAGAGAAATGCAAGCCTCACTGTGTATGCAGTAGGCAGTCCTGCATTGGGCAGTTAAAGGTGGTTTGGCTTCTTTATTGTTTAACTAAATAAAGTTAACATCAAAATATTCTCCACTATCATGGAGATCATCTGTTGTAACAAAATCTTTCTAATTTTTCTTTGAATTCAACCCAATAAACACTTATCACATACCTGCAAAGTACAAGGAACTTACTGGATAAGACACTAGAGATAGAAGGATGGATAAGCTGTAGAGCCCACTCTCAAGGAGTCTACAGCCTTAGCAGCTAAATGCCCTTCATCCAATAGACTTTTTGATCCCAATATCCCACTTCCATAGTAACCTTCATCATCCCACCCACAAATTCAACATAACGTTAAAGCTTTGCACCTGTCCAATGCACTTAACATGCATTCTTTTGTATTATGATTGTTTGTGTAGATGCCATATCAGCCTAATCAGTTGACAGTCAATCAGCAAATATTTATTAAGCATATATTATGTGTTAGGCACTGTAATAGACAGTGGGGATACAAAAAAAGGAAAAAGGCAATTCCTGCCCTCAAGTAGTTCATAGTTTAATGAGGGAAACAACATGCAAACAGCTATATGTCCACAAGATATAGACAGAATAAATTAAAGAGAATCAACAGAGAGAAGATGCTTGCATTAAGGGGGATTGGAAATGGCTTCTTGCAGAAGGTAAGACTTTAGCTAACTCTTGAAGGAAGCCAGGACATGAAGAGAGAGAAGCAGAGAGTTCCAGGCATGAGGGATGGCCCATGAAAAAGTCACATAGATGAGAGATGGAACACCATGTGGGAGGATCCAAGAAGAAGTCAGTTTGGCTGCACCAGTCTATGGAAATGAGGGCAAGACTTCATCTTATTTGAACTTTATATGTGCCCCATAGCTTAGCCAAGGTCTACGGATGCAGTAGGTAGCAAAATGAGAAGAGAGGTACGTTGCATACATACACACTCACACACACACACACACACACACACACACACACACACACACACAATTATAGCATATGGGAGAATGGAGAAAAACCAAGGAAAGAACCAAGTCAAGCACTCTGGGACACCTGAGGAGAATCTCAGATTCAATAAAGAAATACGGGTCCTGATGGAAGGTGTTCTGATTTTTTCCTCTCTTCTCCAGCCTCCAACCCTTGCTCTTACAGTAGGTGGCTTACCTTCCTACTTCACTGAGAAGATCATAGTCATTAGACAGAGTGATGGACTTGTAGTCAGGAAGACCTAAATTCAAAACCTTGCCTCACAGTCTTACTATATGGATGACCCTGGACACAGCACTTCTCTCAGCTTCAATTTCTTAACCTGTAAAATGGACATAATAAAAACACTTACCTCATAAGTTAGTTTTAAACTATTAAAATTGAGAATTGTGGGATACCCTGTATATTATATTAACTATTTTTATAAGTATCTGCAATCTTCTTCTCCTATTCTTCAAAATTTTTCAGTATAACATCTACTCTTTTTTTTCCTTCCCTCTTATCTCAGAAAAAGAGATATCCCTCTTTCTCATGGAGGAGAATCCCTCTACCTTCAACTTTGATCTCATTCCTTCCTGTTTCCTCTTAGAGCTTTGTTCCAGCTATCATTCCACCACTGCCCCCGCCTCAGCTCTATGGTTATGTAGCTTTCTTCATCCTCTTGATTAGTCAACAAGGATTTATTAAGTGCCTACTATGCACCAGGGAAAGTACTAGACACGAAAATCAGGACAAAAATATGGTCCCTTCCCTCAAAGAAGTCACATTTTAATGGGAGGGACAATATACAAACAACTGCATGCAAGATATCGACATTAAAAATAACAGAAAATTTCAGAAGGAAGTCACTAACAGTAGAGCAGACTAGGAAAGGCCTTTTGCAGGAGGTGGGATTTGAACTGAGGCTTGACAGAGGCCAGAAAAACTTCACACAGGATCTGGCACAAGCAATAAATGTTTCTGATTGATTGATTGATTGGCAGGAGGGAGAGGTGAAGAAGGAGACAATTCCAGGAATGGGAGGCAGTCAAAGAAAAAACTCAGCGTATGAAGATGGCATGTCCTTCCTGAGAGACTGTAATAAGGTTCACAGAGAGCAGTCAAGTGTTAAAATACTAGCAAAGTAGAAAGGAGCCAAGTTGTGAATGGTTAGAGAAGAAGATAGCAAGTGGATGTGGAGATAGCCTGGGGAAGAACTGCACGGTGGAAGAACTGAAGGTCGTGGTAAAGCAAAGAACAGGGGTATGGGTTGCAAGGCTGACGGAAAGATGGAATGATAAGAAAAAATTTTTGCTGACAAAGAATCCCAGAGTTCATAAAAATGGAAATGGACATTTTCCAGGTAATGGCAAATCAATGGTATAATAGTTTCTATGAGTAGCTGAGAGGCAATGAAAGAATAAGTCATGAGAACTGAGTAGATCAAAGAACTGGAAAGTTAGGACGTGTATTGTATCTGATTCTTCATGACCCCATTTGGGGTTTTCTTCACAAAGATATTAGAGTGGTTTGCCATTTCCTTCTCCAGCTCATTTTACAGATAAGGAAACTGAGGCAAACAGGGTTAAGTGATTTACCCAGGGTCAGATTGAAGCTAGATTTGAACTCAGAAAGAGGAGTCTTCCTGAATTCGGGCCCAGCACTCTATCCACTGCACTATCTAGGGTTGAAGTATGCTAGCCCTGGGGGAATAAATCCAGGCAGAGTATCAGTAGATAGAAACAGATCCATTAAGGGAGGCAGATGATTAAACACTTCAAGACTGGACCTCTCTAAAGGTTGAACCTTATGACAAGTGGTAGTGTTATGTCCAGTGAGGCCCAGAAGGCCCAACTCATAGCAGACAAGTATAACCTCAGGGAGTCCAGTCAGGAGACATGAGCTGTCAATTAAGGAGGCATCTGATCCAGGAAAGGTCTTCAGAGCATAGAAGTAGGCCCCTGGGCTAAAATGGAGGCCCCAGGCTGGCAGTCTGGTCCAAGTCTGACCCTTAATTCTCCCACCTGAATCAAGCCTACAAATCTAATTCTTCTTAAAATATTTAACTATCTTCTCCAATCTAAAAATCCCTGATTCCTTTAACTGATTCTTGAGTGCCCGACTTCAAGGTTCATCATCATCCCCATAATCTCATGTGAGATGTTCTGTAGCTTATAAATGCCCTTCCTAAAATGTAATGTCTAGAGTTGAACATAATTCTCCAGATATGGATCAACTAGGCAAAGTAAGGTATAGCATTATCATCTCTCATTCTGGACACTCTTATTTCAGCCTAACATTGAGCTGCCACATTTTACCAATGATTCGGATTGAGTTTGCAGTCCACTAAAAGTAAACCCATAATTTTTTTTCAGCTCCACTTCTATCAAGTCATACATCCCTATCTTATACTTGTGAAGTTGATTTTTTAACCCTCTGCCTCAGACTTTACATTTATCTGCATTAAATTTTCTCTCATTCAATTCAGCCCTAGGTTCTAACTTTTTGGAGAAATAGCTATCCCTCCTCTTAATCTTAATCTTCTTAACATGCCACCTATGTCTAGATCCAAGGCACTGATAAATACAAGACCAACCAGAAATCATTGTTCTATCCCAGGGGCTCTTAGCCTTTCTTATGCTATGCACCCCTTGGGCAATTTGGTGAAGATTAGGGAACCCTTTTAAAAATGACATTTTTATATACATAAAATACAGTCCCTAAGATTACCAAAGAAACCAAGCATATTGAAATAGTTTGGGTTTTTTTTAGTCCCACATGCCCGAGGTTAAAAACCACTCCCCTATCCCTTTCAGTATCATGAGAACTGTCTCCCATCCTGCTTCGTGGAGGTGGTATTTATAACCTTGGCAGGACCTAAAGAAGACCCTAATGTCCAGAATGTTCCTGCCTACAAGACCCTCCCTGGGACCTGTGGATAACATTGGGCAAAGGGTTGGGGTTGGGGTACAAAATGCCTTTCGACACCCATCATCCGACCCACCATGAGGGAAGATCTAATTTGGTGAGGTCCCATCCAGCTTCCTTCTCCATCAGACTTTGACCAGCTTATGTACAGTTGAACTGGGATTGCATTTTTCTTTAGCGCTATTCTAAAGCCTGAAGCCCTACTCCAGGTGCTGTGTAAATGGTGGTGATTAATAATAATTTTTAAATTCCATGCATAATAGGAAGATAGTCAGCAGGCAGGACTGGCCTGATATAGAATCACGGCAGTCACAGGTATTCAATCATATACATCAGCTCCTTGTCTTACGATGAACAGCATGAATTTCGATCCTCTTAGTACAGAATGGGCCGAGGCACACAGCAGGGCTAATTTCCATGCTGTTCCCTATGCATGCTAATCTAACCCCTCAGTTCTTATATAGCAGCCTGTTTAAAGGGCTGGTGAGTGGTGAATGTTTGAAATGGGCTACCTTAGCAAAACTTGTCACATTTTAAGACCACCACCATAGTCACATAGAAGTGATTTACAAAAATAGACTGCACTCATGGACCAATATGTTTTTTTCTCAATGGTAAAATGTCTTTAGCACAGCCATTCTGGACAAAGGAGGAAGCCAAGCCTCCCCATACCAAAATTAAAAAAATAGCAGTGTCTTTCCTTAGTTCAGAGTACAACCTGATCCAACACATCCTCTCAATCTCCACCAAGGACTAGGAGCTAGGGGTAGAGAATTCAGCAAAAATTTCAAATGGCAAAAGCCAGATCATGCTCTTCTCTCTATTTCATAATCCAAGCAAAGAATCACTTTATCCTACATGCTACCAATATCAGCCTCTTCTTTTTCTCATTTAGAGACCACTAGGGGTCAATCAATCAACTGAAGAACAAATAATTATTAAGCATTTCCTATGTGTCAGGCATTGTACTAGAGGGTAGGGATGAAAATAAAAAAAAAAGGAACAGTTCTTGCCTTCAGAAAAATATCCCTTCTATTTGAAGAAACACGTATAGTTATCCTTTCCATATCGTTGGGGTTAGCAGCATAGACCCTCCCCCACTCCACTCCTGAGATCTGGAAAATCCATGTAAAATATTTTGACCTTCCCTTCATACAAGAGAAGAAATCTGAATTTTTTCTTTGTCTTTTATGGGGTGCTTACAGCACCTTGTAAAATTTGGGTTAAGTGCTTTATCATAGGCTCTGTGTTGTCTGCTGGTCTTCATGGGTTGTCTGTGGATTCCACAAAACTCCCCCAAAATTCCCACTTGATTTCTTATGTTGACCCATGATATATCAAAACTGTGATGGGGAAAATCTCAATGTGGAAGGGAAGACTGTATATACAAAGAAAATAAAAGGCAACTTCTAGCACTAGCAGCTAGAAGGGGTGACCAAGGAAGACCTCAAGAAGAGGGTGGGGCATGATCAGAGCTTTAAAGGACTCTAGGGATCCTAAGACATGGAGGAGAGAAAAAATACAATCCAGACATGAAGGGCAGCCTGTGGAAAGACAAAGGGATGAGAGGTGGAATGCCACGCGAGAGTAACAGCAGAGCTGTTATGTAGCTTTTCTTAAGGCTTG
Source organism: Potorous gilbertii (assembly GCA_028658325.1). Classification (NCBI taxonomy): domain Eukaryota; kingdom Metazoa; phylum Chordata; class Mammalia; order Diprotodontia; family Potoroidae; genus Potorous; species Potorous gilbertii. Next base: position 662,853,459 of record CM053770.1, read on the forward strand.
CCATCATTGCCCCTAAATGCTGGAATCAGTCCCTGGGGATGCCACTCTTGCCCAGGGTGCCTGTTGGGGATGCCCATCTCATTGCTGGACCTGAATTCTTCACCATCCTCACATTTGCACAAATAAGCTTCATCCCAAAGGTGAGTCCAATCCTAGAGGAGTTTATACCCTTACAGATTACTCACAAACTCCAGGAGACCTACACCTTTAAGTTGCCTACCTGAACATATATCCACTTACAAGATATTACATTCTCTCCATTTCCAACATAATCACATCACTCTCTGATGATTATTTCTCAATAGACTCAGGCAACTATTAACTCTCTCCACCACACTAACTCTGTCTCTCCACCCTGGATATCTCTCCACATGCTCCATATTCCATTGCCTCAAGGACCGGTTTCTCCACCAATTACCAGCACCAGGGACAGCATCCTGATTGATCTCTTATAGCCCGAAGGATATAAAGCTGCCAATTACTCAGCTCCACACCCCTTTCACTTTTCACAGAGTTTAACCCAACAAGCACTTATTAAACACATACAATGTGAAAGACACCATGTCTAACAATCAGGAAACAAAGATGAAAAACAACGCAATCTTTTACCCCCACAGAGCTTACAATATTCAAGTGGCATAGAATATATGCACAAATAAAGATGATAAAAGATAGAATAGGAAAATAGAAAAGAACAAGTGTAGACAAAGCGCTGTAACGCATTTTAGTATGGAAAAACAGCTTCCATGTGGGGGAGTCATAGAAGTCTTCGTGGAGAAAGTGGCATCTCAAATGGGTCCTGAGAAGTATTGACAGGCAGAGTGATGGCAGTGTGTTCTAGGGATGACAGCTGGTCTATACAAATACACAAAGATGGGAGAAGACAAGCTTAATTCAAGAGCAGTCAGTAAGAAGATAGAGATGAAATGTAGAATGCATAAATGGCAATAAAGTTAAATAAAACTGGAAAGCTCTATGGGAATCAGATTTGGCAGGGCTTTTGATGGCTAGTTAAGTAACCTAAATGTTATTCATGAAGAGTCATTGAAGGTGTTTGAAAGAAGGAATACCATGGTAAGACTAGTACATTAGGAAGCTATAAGAAGAAAGCATTCAAGAAGGGAGAGTTCACAAGGTGGGGCAGGGAGATGGTGGAGTAGGGAGGCAGTTGGAAGAGTGTTACTATAGTCTGAGAAAGAAGAAATGAAAGTGATCTAGCAATGTGTTTGGGGAAGCAGGGAGATATGGAAGAGATCTTGCAGTGCCTTTATTTCTAGTCTCTGATGCCTCAAATCTACTGAAATCTACCTCTCAGAACTGGTTAATCAACAAGAAATTATTATTTGATTTCTATGTGCTAGGGACTGTGATAAAAACTGAGGAGGAAGGAAGGAAGGAAGGAAGGAAGGAAAGGAGGAAGGGAGGGAGGGAGAGAAGGCGGGAGGGAAGAAAGAAGGAAAAAAGGAAAGAGGAAAGAAAGAAATAAAAAAATAGCTCCTACCTTCAAGTCCTTTACATTCTAACAGGCAAGTCAACATGTATTTATTCAGGTATAAACAAGATGTGTACAAAATAGATACAAGGTAACATCAGAGGAGAAAGCATCAGTAGCTGAAGTCATCCAATGGCCTAATTGCCAAACAAAATTAACATTTTCAGTCTTCCTCCTCCTCCTTTACTTTCTTTATCTCTATTAAGTATTTGATACTACTTTCTACCAAATCCTTCCTTTAAATATTCTCTCTTCCCCTCTGAGGTAGCACATTATTGATTCCCCTCTGTTGCTTTTAACTCTTCTTTCAATGCCTACTTTCTTCAATGCTTACTCCTTTTACTTTTCCCAACTCTTAAAGGTGGTTATTGCATAAGTTTCTTCCCTTGGCCCTCTCTTCCTCTCTCTAGACTCTCCCCATTGGGAATTCAATGTAATCCTAAAATTTTAAATGTCAATTCTAAGTAGATGACCTTTTCTATATCAGACCTGACCTCAATTACCTATAGAATACCTAACTAACATTTCTGTCAGGAGCCCTACCACTCACCTGGACTCCTATGTCCAAAGCTATATGTTGTTTTTGAACTTTTCCTCTCTCTCTTGTCTCATGTCTAATCAGTTGCAAAATACTGTACATCCTACCTCTACTATATCTCTTGCATCTGTCCCTTCCTCTTTTTCTCACTGCTACCAATCTAGTGCAAGTCCTCATCACCTCCCTGGCCATGAAGACCTTTTCCTGATTCACTTTTCTTCCCCTTATGATTTGTTCTTCACATCCCCACCTGCCTAATTTTTCCAAGATACAGATGTGTCCATTTTACTCACCTATTCAAAAAATCTTTAGGGGTTTCCCATTGTCTTGAGGATTTACTCTGAACTCCCTAACGTGGTAGTTAAGACTTCTCCATATTCAGCTCCTACCTTTATATCTAGCTACTTCACAAACTATACATTCCAACCTGTGTTCCTCTTCAAACTCAATATTACATTCCCCAAATCCATAGATTCTCCAAGACCCTCCATAACATCCACAATTACTCTCTACTTTTCTCCACTTCTCATAATCCTTCTCCACAAAGATTTCCCGGCTTTCCCTAGTACTTGGTGTTCTTTGTCCTCAGTCTAGTACTTTCAAGTCTTGTATTATACTTATTTATTTGTATTTTAGAGAATTTATTATGCAAGTATTATGTGCCCAAACTTTGCTTACCACTGGGCATAGTAGCACAGGCAAGCAAGAGAGTCTTTGCCCTAGAGGAGTTTATATTCCAATGGATAATGTTGTATCCCTTCTCCCAAAACCAAACAAAAAAACAAGATACCTGGACCCAGGGCTGCTTTACTTTTTTCTTTGTATCCTTGTCCCCTAGCACAGTGCTGGCATATATAGTAATGGACACTTAATAGAAGTTATTAAATGTAGAGTCAATTTCAACTGACCATCTTAGAAGGCATAAAGGAAAGAAAAGAGTTGAAGATGACTGAGCTTAGTAATACTATCAACTGAGGCAAGAAAATTGGGAAGAAAGGTAGATTTAGGAGAGATGGCAAGTTGTTTTCCATATAGTGAGTCTGAGGTTACAACAGGTGGAAATAGTCACTAGACAATATGTTGCCACTAGAAATATGGTACTAGACCTCAAAACAAGAATTGGGGCTGAAGAAATCAATTTGGGAGTCATTTACATAGAGGTGATAAACTCAAATCATGGGGCTGATTGAGTTTATCAAGAAATTTAGCAAATAATGTTGAGAGAGGACTCAGGACAAATTTTAGGGAAACACCCAGACTGAGAGGGCTGAAGGCAGAAGATGAACCAGTGAAAGATCTGGAGGAGTGGCCAACTGAAAAAAGGGAAACCAAGAAAGATTCATATCACAAAAGTAAAGGGAGGAGAGGTTACAAAAAAGGAGAAAGTGGTCAACAGAGTCCAGTGCTGCCAAAAAGTCAAAGAAAGGATGATGATGGAAGAGGGGAACAGGACCATTATATTTGGAAGCTAAAAGGACATTCATCGATGTCCTTGAATAAAGAAGTTTCAATAGACTGGTAAGATAACAAGATAGATTTCAAGGGGTTAAAGAGATGAGGAGGAAAGGTGATAAAGCAGTAAAGGCATTGAGGGTAGGTGACCATATCTAAAAGCTAAATAATGGTTCTGAAATATTAGCAATTAAGAAAAAATGATGGAATGATAGTTTGAATGGGGAGCATTATCAAATGAATAAATACTGTGACTAAGGGAGAACTGAGTGTGTTTAACCAGAGAGGAAGGTGGAGAGAGACAGAGAGACAGGTGTGTAGACAGGAAGGCAAAGGGAGATGAGGTTACATGGGTTCTTGGGAAGGAAAAATGTCTGATGTGAAAAGACTATATGAATTTTGGAAAGCAATAATAGTAGCAAATTATATAGCAAATAATAACATTGTAGTAATAATATTAATATGTAAATATTAATGCTTATTAATTTTAATAAAATCATGTTAATGGTATATTATGAAATAATGAATTATATATTAAAATATCATATTAATAGTATTATAATAGCAAGATGTAGCATGTTAAGATTTGCAAAACCTTTTAGTTACATTATCTTATTTTATCCTCATAACCATTCTGAAAAGTAGATACAATTATTATGCCCATTTTACAAATAAGGAAACTGAGGGATAGAGTGGTTAAATGACTCAGAGTCACTGTGTTTGAGGCAGGATTCAAACACAGGTCTTGCCCCCTCTGAAAGCAAGAAATCAATAGGAATTTAGTAGTGTATCAAGCAGTGTGGCAAAGGCTGGGATTATAAATATAAGCAGAAAAAAAGAATCCCTGTCCTCGGGGGAAGGCAAAGACACATGCTCTTGTGAAAGGAAACTGAAAGGAAAAGAGAGAGTGGAAGGGAGAAAACCTAGAGAATGTGCACCCCAGAGAGCAATGAAGATATAGCTGACCTGGCATCCTCCTTAAAATGGAAGATAAGGGAGAAACCAGCCCATTAGACATAGAGTTACCGCCCAAGTGAGAAGTCCAGGAATGAAGTGAACTTCTTGGGCATGACAGAGAAAGTCTGAAGAGTCACTCTGCCTGGTTTCAGCTCCAGGGAACAAGATGGCCTCCTCCACATCTCCCTGCACCCTATCCAACACCTGTGTTGTCTTGCCTCATTGGAGGACAGGGTTCCTTAGGAGCAGGAACTGTCTTTTTATTAATTATACTAGGATGATGAATATAGTGCCCAGCACATAATAGGTCCTTAATTGATGTTTATTAGATGGAATTGGAAGTCCAAAGTGTAGCCTGGAGAGGAATAAACCCGACACTCTATCCATTATGACCCTTGGTCATAAGTTTGCGTGGGATATATAATGCAAGCCAATATAGGACAGGACATATGTGAAATTGGCCAAGGAGCTCTGTCGTCCATAAGTTATTGCAACTCAGGAGAAAGAAGAGATTCAGTATGAATCTAAGTTCTAAGAACACTCAAACTGGGACTTGGAGCTCTAAGGTTCTATTCCTAACCAACCATATGACCTTAAGAAAGTGACCTTTTCAGATGACAAGCCTCATGACAGAATGATCCTCATCCTCCCTAGGAGAAGGTTTTGACCACATGTCAAAACTGGTAAATTGGAGAAAGTCCAGAGAAGAACAACCAGGATGTTAAAGGATCCAAAGATTATACAAGGTGAGGGTCTCTTGGAAACTTTAGCCTTGAAAAAAAGAAGACTTTGGATCAGACATGATAGCTGTCACTTGGTAAACATTTATTCAGAGCCTGCTACATGTCCCACACTGCATTAATGTCTGAGGATACAAAGAAAGGCAAAAGTTTTGAAGGACAGTCAAAAAGAGAGATATGATTTGTTCTGCATGGTGACCCCAAAGGGCAGACCTAGGAAAGATGAGTGGAAGTTTTGGAGGAGCAGATTGCAACGGGAAGAAAAACTCCCTATGGAGGAGCTAGGCTACTTCAGGGAAAATGAACTGTCCCCCTTGCTAGAGGTCTTCACCACCTTTTGGCAGTATGGGAGAAGCATTTCTCCTTCACAACCCTATTGAGTTAGGTGACCTGTGATTCTACAGCTATCAGATCTCACCGATCTAATAACTCACACTGTCAGGTTCAGGGTACTATGAGGTTTGTTGGACTGAATCACTAGACCTAACGTCTTCCTTTCTAAAGTGAGAGTTTGAACTAGATGATCTTAAAGGTTCCCTCCAGTTCAAACTCTGGAATTTGAGTATTTATTTGTTTACTCATTTAAAATCTCAGCATGAGTTGATAGCTCTTTGCCATGACATTCTCACTCTGTGTTCTTTTTTATACTTAACACATCCCACCTCCTCAGGCTGCTGACTTGGTGCTTTCCCACCCATTGTAGTTAATATGATATACTCATTCATTTTTAGAAGGAAAAAAAGGAGGAGGGAAAAAAGGAGTGAGGGAGAAGGTGAAAGGAAGGAAGGAAGGAAGGAGGAGGGGAGGGAGGGAAGGGAAAGGAAGGGAGAAAACAGAAGTAATGTTCTATGTCCCTAAAGTCCTGAGTCTATATCCTATTTCTCTGTGCATTAACTATAACTGTTGTAAATGTAACCCAAATAAAGCTGTTTGACACTCAGTGGCTTTACTATTCCTCAAAAAGATGTTGTTTAAAGGCTGAGACTCAAATTTTCTAAAGTTACTCAGAGCTGATCTGTGTATAGAAAGAGACTGCCTTAGCCACCTTAGCTCAGATCAGCTTCTCTTCTCATTTAAAAAAAATGACATACCCTAATATTGTAATATGAAATATAGGCTGGTATAGTGGGTTGAAGATTAGTCTTTGAAGACAGGAAGATCTGGGTTCAATTCCTGACTCTGACACATCCTATCTGTGTGACCCTGGGCAAGTCTTCATCTCTCAGTGTCCTCAGGCATCTAAGATTCCAAGTTATAGATGAGTTGCTGATCTGCATCAGTAAGGGAGCTTTCACACCAGGAGTTCCCTACCCCAATGAAACCACAGGTCAAAACCAAAAGAGCCCCCCACCTTGCCTTGTACCTCTAAATTATCTTTGGTCCACTCTGTCCTTGGCAACACTAGCAAAAGAAATACTTTTCCTTCTGCACCATCCTGCCTTACTCCCACTATCATCCTTTCCTGCTCCTAGCCATGAGATGCTAGGCAAAGCTAGAGGGACTCTTACAAGCTTGCTACAAATTCATGTTACCCAAGCTCATCTGGGTCCTCACTGCAATGAGACAATCCCTTTGTCACACTTTCCACAGAAGCTATTCCAAACCCTCTCTTACTTCCTGAAGCCTCCCACATTTACTCCTCCCTCCTTTCCCTGAACTAAGGATGTCATCTTTTATTTTACTGAAAAAAAAAATGAAAGCAAGGGGTGGAGCCAAGATGGCGGAGTAGAAAGACTCACATATGCTAGCTCTGAACTCACAGCTCATGGATTTCCTCTAAAAAGAACTCCCAACAAATTCTGGAACAGTGGAAGCCGCTCAGCAGCACAGTGAAGGAGATTTCTGTCCCAGAGAGCCCCGAAAAACCGATCCCAAAAGTCTGTCATGCACCAGACGGGAGCAGAGCCCAGCCCAGCCCTCCCCTGGCCACATGGCACTGAGAGGAGCGAGCAGATCCGAGAAGGATTCAGGGACAGAATCTCCAGTGGCTGCAAAGGTCCCTCCACCCACAGACACACAGGTCAGTGAGAAAGACCTCTGGACAGGCTGAGAGGGGAGCAGGGTGTCTCCATGACTTGGGCCCCTTCGGGAGGTAGCAGGCGGCCAAAGGCTCCCAGAGAAGGCAGGAGCTCGGCAGCAGCCCCATTACGGAAGGTCTCTGCATAAAACCCCTGAGGGAACTGAGCCTGGGAGGCAGCCCTGCCCCCACCTGAGCACAAGAACTTAAGCTCCCATTGAATAGCAGACAGGCCTGCCACAGAAAACCCTGAGGCTGGGGAGCAGCATTTCAATCTCAGACCCCAAGCACTAGCTGGGCAGACCTAGGCAGGGGGTGGAGATGAATCTCAGAAGTAAAGTAACTGGCAGGGAAAATGCCCAGAAAAGGGAAAAAAAAATAAGACCATAGAAGGTTACTTTCTTAGGGAACAGATGATTCCGTCCTTCCTCTCTGACGAGGAAGAACAATGCTTACCATCAGGTAAAGACATAGGAGTCAAGGCCTCTGTATCCAAGACATCTGAAATAGATATCCAATGGGCACAGGCCATGAAAGAACTCAAAAAGGATTTTGAAAATCAAGTTAGACAGGTGGAGGAAAAACTGGGAAGAGAAATGAGAGAGATGCAAGAAAAGCATGAAAAATGGGTCAATATCT
>CM053770.1:662861793-662974293 GCA_028658325.1 Potorous gilbertii
AGGGCAGATTGGTGATAGGGGAAATTAGAATACTCAGTGTACTGGGGTGGGGGAGGGGACAAATGGGGAGAAAATTTTGGAACCCAAAATTTTGTGAAAATGAATGTAAAAAGTTAAATAAATAAATTTATATTAAGAATTGAAAAAAAAGAAACCCCCCCCCCAAAATGAAAGCATTCAATGTGAGCTCTCTCTTCCATTCCTCTTCATGTCAAAACTACTTGACAGTGGCCCCCTCCATTTCTTTCTTTATTTCTGGTCAGGTCCTCCTTGCCAAGCCCATCCCTTTTACATATGACTCCAGTAGATTACATCCTGCATCATCCTGCCATTTCTCAAATCTTCAGCCTCTTCCTATCAACTTGTTCCTTCTCTTCCACCTTTAACACCAAGTTCCCCTCCATCCTTAAAAATTTCACTAGATCCTTCCTCCCCCTCTCAAATTATCATTCTGTCTCTCCTACCTTTCTCAGCAGTTTTCCCCTATTTTACAGATGAAATTTGTAAATGGAGACTCAGAAAGACCACAACTAGTAGATGTCAAAGTCAAGTTTCAACCTAGATCCCCTGATTCCAGGTCATGCTCTCACTCCACCATAAAACTCTTTATAGAAAGGACACGTGGGTTAGCTCTGAAGGCTACCTTTGCATATTAATAATAATACTCATTTCTTACAATTATGTGATACTTTAAAACTATTCCAATTTTGAGGCCTTTTTTAAAAAACACTCATTTCTGAATGTTATTTTTATACCTCTCCCCATTCCCATAGAACCCTCCCTTATAACAAAGAAATACAATTAAGTAAAATAAACTGACAAAACAGTCATATCCGACAGCATGTGCAACATACTGATTCCATGGACCCTCACCTCTCTGTTGGGAGGGAGCATAAGTATTTCTTCTTCTATTCTCTGGAGTCAAGATTGTTCATTATACCTAGTCTGAGTTTAGCTGATTTGTACAATTTTCCATTAATACTATAGTGGTCGTTGACCATATTATTACTTCGGTGTTGCTTCCTTCACTCTATATAATTTCATATGTCTTTCCATGTTTCTCTGAATTCCTCATAGTCATCATTTCTTTTGACATAGTAATACTGTATTCCATCATAACCGTATCACAATTTGGTGACCCATTCCCCAATCAAAGGGCACCCACTTGATGTCTAATTCTTTGCTACAACAAAGAGTGCTTCTGCAAATATTTGATTATATATGGGATCTTTCTGTCCTTGAGGCATATGCCCAGTGGTAGAATATAAATATTTAGTGATTTCTCTTACACAATTATTTTCCAGAAAGACTGGACCACTTCATAGCTCTACCAACAGAGAGCTCTCTTCCCTACAACCGAATGAAGATAGGAAGCATTATTCTACTTTGGTTGTGCCTTCCAGTGTTGCAGATCACAATGCATTCACACTTGCTCATCCTATGTCATTGCTGTCCATGTCCATGTACTGCAGAGGGTACACCCAGCATGCGAGGGGACTGTCTGTGTTCTCTTCACAATGGACAGCTACCAATGGGACACACTGCTGTCCAGCAGCTTTCCTTGTTTTTCTCATAACTAATTTATTCATCCAGCAAGTCTTTGGTGAAATCCTTCATTTGGCACCTCCTGATTTGTTGTGTACTGCTAATGTCCATAGTTCTTCAAGTGATACGAAACTTCTGAGTTTTTTCTGAGGCCACAATGTTCTATGGCATGTAGTCATGCCATGACATCAGGAGCATGGAGTGGAAAAGGTGAACCTTTATTTCTAGGTGATGCTTGGTGTCATTAAAAAAAATTGAGATTTTTAAAAGTCCTTTTTCCTGTTCGAATCTTCTTCCTGCTCAAATTTTAACTGTGTAAAATTGTATCCTCCATCTGTCCCCACCAGTACTGCGCTGGTAAATGTTTAACAAGCGGCCCCCTCCTTGAAGAAAAACGTTCACTGGACACACTTTTAGGTTTAACCCATATTACTATTGTTTTCAAATGTCAACAAAAGCATCAATTTCTTAAAACAATAAATAAAGACCTGATTTTTAATGTTTGCCACTGCCCAAGGTATAAATGCTCCTACTGAAAATTTAACAATTGGCTCTCCTAATAGGAACTGATTTAATTACACCCCAACTCTTCATATACCCTCTCCCTATCACCCAATGAAAGGTAAACTTCTTAAGGGCAGAGACAGGATTAACTGGAGTTTTGGTTCTGCCTCCCCCAATGCCTAATTCAGTGCCTTACAGTCAATAAATGCTTAATAAATATTGGCTGAATTGAATTGGATTCATTTAATCTAAAGGATTGAGTAGATAGTTTATCAAATTATTACATTTAGGAACATGGTTGGTGCTATAACTTTTCTATTGAGGGAATTAGGTGGTACAGTGGATAGAGTGCCAGGCTTAGAGTCAGGAAGACCTAACTGCAAATCCAGCTTCAGATACTTACTGGCCATATAACCCTGAACTTGTTACTTAACCTTTGTCTGCTTTGCCTTTCTCCTTTCTGAAATGGGGATATTAATAGAACCTACCCTTCAGGGTTGTTATGAGGTTCAATGAGATAGTATCAATAATTAAGCCATTAAAGTCCATAATAATCAATGTTTTGAGTTTCCTGCAAATCTTTATATGTGTACATATATATATATATATAAGCATACATATACAAATATATATATGAATATACATATATTCCTTGATCTAATGACTTTGAGCCTTCAGCAAAACAATAACTTTCAACATCTTCCTTTCCTTGCATATGAACTTTGGGCTTGATCACTGAATTTGGAGTCTGGAAATCACAGACTTCAGGTCACAGCCCCAAACTCACCAGGTCTGCAATCTCAGGCAAGTCCCTCTAATGAGCCGGTTTCCCTTATGCAAAATGAGGACAATGATGTTGGCATTAGAATAAAGAAGAATGGTCTTGGAAAACAAAAGTATCCCTCCCCTCTGGGGGGTTTATGTTCTAAAAGTGGACTGGATAAATAACTACAACATTCCTACACAGGAATTTCAAGGGTTGAGAACACAGTGGCTGACCACCCCTCATGTGGTTGACATGAAATGAATAGTACGTAAGAGAACCAAAAGGATTTTTGAATATATTGAGCTTTTCTCCTGCCATTTGAAATATGCAGAAAGCTCACAATAGACTACCTATCTGAAGGGTCAATATGGCATTGTGAAAAGAATATAAGTCAAAGTCAGTAGCCCTCAGTCTGAGTTCCAGCTCCAGACCATAACTAGACCTATAACATTGGTCAAGTAATTTAACTTCTCTGGCCCTCAGCTTCCTCATCTGTAAAATGGGAATAGTAATATTGACTCATCAATCTCATGATATATACCTATTCGTGTCTAAACTAGAATCCTTAAAGGAAGAGGTAGCTAAGTGGATAGAGCACTAGACTTAAGAGTATATAACTAGGCAAGTCACAATCTATGTGTGCCTTGGTTTCCTCATCCATGAAATGAGACTAACCTTTGACATACCTCCCTGGGTTGTGATGAGTATCAACTGAGAGAACATTAATAAAACCTAAAATACTATATAAAGATAGAAATTACTATTTTCACCCCCTTGTGATAGTATCCATAGAAAGAACTATTTGATTTCATTGTTTAAACTGTAATATTTCTTTATCATTTCTCTCACTATTCATGGAATTAGGACTCCTTTCCCTAATTCCTTATTTAATTCCCATCATCCATAAGTTTTAAAAGGCACAACATACCTTGCTGTAAGCTGTAAGTACATAGTATTGTGACCTTCATCGTTATTATCTATAGACTCTTTTCTGTGATACGATCAGACTATTGCCTGCTTCTTACACTGTTGCTCCCAGGGAGGAAGATTCTCTTGGAAAGAAATTTCCACTTCCAAGTCCAGGGATGACTTAAGTCATCACCTCCTCCCTTTTCCCTACTCATGCGGCCATGACCCTCATTTCCAACCATTTCTTGAGAAACCCCAACCTATGCTGAGCATAAAGGTTGACTGATCCTCAGAAGGAGTCCTGGACTCCTACACTGCTATGTTACCTTGAGTTCCCTCTCACTGCATGGGGTCATTTCCTCTGGCCAGGACAAAATAAAAATGTGTTTGTTTTCCTATTTGGGGCTCTGAACCTCTTTATTGGCACCTAAGGTTTACTTTCATTCGTCAGCGTTTCTAACTGGTCTTTTAACAGGGAGATAAAGTTGAGAGACTGTGTGCCCAAGGCACCCCTTGGGGGACCAAGAAAAGGCATGAAGCATAAACTAAACCCCTTTGCCCCACCCCCTTACTGACCAAGACTGTCCATCAATAATTATCTCTCATTTGTAGAAATGGTAGAAAGGACATCTTCCCAAACATCCCAGCTAAAAAACCTCTTGAAAAATTCTTGAAGTTTTTAATTCAAGGAACAAGCACTACTGTAGACCAAAGAAGCAAGTGGGGTAGCTGGAGGGAAACCCCAAGGAATGGCCTTTGATTTTTCATCCTCAGACAGTGGCCGCCTTTTTCCCCCCTTTTCAAAAGGTGCAGTTCCTCAAAAATGAGAATTCTTGTTTCCATCTCACTTGGTTTGAGCCTCCAAATTCAATTGGAAACAGGGCTTTCTATGGCCACAGAATCCACTAGCAACTTTCATAATTATTAGGAATGTTCCTTCTCATTAACAAGGGGTAATTGTTTCTGTTTTGTAAATTGATCTGAGATGAAAGGGGAGAGTTAATAATTTATACTGTACCCTGGAAAGGGGGCTGTGAAAAGACTCTACTGCGGAAGGATTTGAATTAAACAGTCTTTCGCCCTTTTAATATCTCACAAGAGATTCTTCTGCACTGGTTCATTTACTTTAGTGGACACCGCGGTGTGGCCCATTGATTGGGGACAAAACTTCTGAAGGGCCTGGTGTGCGCCCCTGTTAAAACGTGGGAAGAGAGGAAAGTTGGCCGTGAATTAATTTGATTCTGTACCTAATTCTTTTTTCAATGGGATCCTGTGTCCCATTGCAGAGGCATGAAAAAAGGAGACACTGAGTTTGATTGCTCAATATTCATCTACATTTTCCTCTCTATGGGCACAATATGCTTGGCTTAATTAACTTTTCTCAAAGGTGAAGCAATGCGCACCATCTGCTGTGAGACAATCACATTTGTATGCCTCTCAGAATAATCCCTTTACTCCTGAAGCAGCTATGTGGAGTGGCCCAAACCAAAACCTTTCAGAACATCTTGGTCTGGGAGTGAGAGGGGCCAAAGTCACTTTGGCCCAGTGGCTTGGTTCTGGGGAGTCCCCGCATGGCCCTGGGGAAGCTCTTTTTTGGTTATGGTGGTTACGACGGTCCCAGCACCTAGACACCCTGAGAAATCTGGGGAGCTGGCTCGTCCCTTCCTCATCCCGCCAAATTAAAAATTCTCCATGATTCATTGAAAGCTCAGCTCTGGGACAAGCGCCCAGCAGGAGCATGCTCCTTTTCTCCTACCTCTTAATTTCAGAACCCGGCCAAAGAATGGGGAGAGGGCAGAGTGAAAGGAACTCTCAAGTCACTCAAGATCCCGACGCGAAATATTGAGGCAAAGTTTAGCCATTTAATTTTTTAATCAAGCCTCAAGGACCACACAGTGCTATCAAGGGTCTGCTGAACTTGCTCTAAAGCTGGGTCATTATTTGATCTTTGTAGCTGGTAATCTGATTATCTCATTGTGGAGGTAAACTTCAGACCCAATCTTGTTAGCAGCTGGCCAGGCTGGATTACTACGGCTACTGAGCTGGAAAATGAGCTGAGCAGTCCGCCTTTGGCCTTGCTCTCTTTGAGACCGAGCCGGCTCCTTCGGGTGTCTATTTTTGTGAGCCCCTGGCAGCACTTTATTCTTAAATCTTACAAGGGAGTGTAAACATATTCTCCAACAATCATGAGCCAGACTCTTAAAAAACACGGAGAGACACGTATCATGTATGTGTCTCCATGTATGCAAACATATATGTGCTCGTACATGTACACACACGCACCTATACACAGATACAGACAAACATGTGCCCACAACCAAAAAGAGCTAAGAACAAGTATTGCTCTGTTCCACAAGTTTCTCAGCACCACCACTGCCCTTTTAAAAAAAAATTATAAAACTCAGATATTTAATTAAAGAAACTAATGAGTGGCTCTCTCTACTTGGAGATTCACACTGAAAATCAAGTTGCTAAAATATGCAAATACTCCCTAGAGTTGTGTGGTCCCTGCTTAAGACACTCACAGTTTTGCTTGTGGTCTCACTGTGGCATTGACTGCTTTTACAGTGAATGCCCAGGGCAGTCAAAGCCCAGAAATTCTTGGAAAAGAGCTTGAAAGAGTTCAAAGGCTCCAAAAGACAAAAAAGGACTAAGCTGGGATTTTTATGTACACTGAAAAGGAGAATACCATATAAGTTCCTTAATGCGGGCTGTTATGGCAATGGGGCCCATATCAAAGCATGATGGTGCCTCGCAAAAAGGGCTGGAAATTTTCTTGCACACCATATGCAAAAGAGAAATAGGGAACTCCTAGGCCAGGGCGGTGGTTTTGGCGACATGAAACATTGAATGCTCTTTTCGGACGCACTATTGAGAGGACAAGGAATTCAAAGCGTTTGAATTCGGACAAGTTTTCTGCCTCAATAGGCCATAATCAGCCCCCAAGAACTGAGTACTCCTCAGTGTAGTGGCCCGCTCTCAAGACTAACCATGGTGGGGTCTTTGCTGGCTATTATGGAGACCATCAAAGGAAGGGCTCTTATGTTGGCTTTCTCTTATCAAGGCCGCTCCTACCAAAAACTCCTTGGGTGCCGTTTCTAAAACCCAGCAAGCAGAACTGCTTGCAGCCTTCCAAGACAGCAACACAGCAGAACGGGACAGGAAATAAATTCTATTGAGCATAGTGAGAGAGGTAAAGATTCTCCTCAAATCAAGAGGACTTTGTTGGGTGTAGGGGTAGGGGGCGTAGCATTATTTTGCAGAGTGAGTTCTGGCCCTCACTTTGTTTCCAAACCTTGTGGGATCCACTCCCGACATGCAGAAGATCCAGAACAGGCTTTGCTACAGGATTTCCCACCATGGGGAGAATGGTAAGTTCAGCCTTTCCATGCTTTAAAAGAAAGAAAAAACAACTTTGATTTCTTCTTGCAGCTTCCTTTTCCAACATTTAAATGTTAAGCTGTCCAGAAACTTCACCAAAATGCCTAATAAGTCTGAGTACCATGGGGCCTGTTTGCAAAAGAGGAATCCTTCTGTTTTCCTCTGTTGTGTATTTTGTAAATGAAAAGATCCTTTCTTTTTTCTTTGGCCCCTCCTATCTCATTCCCCCAATAGTGCTTTTCTAAAATGATGGTTAAACATATGTAAACATAAATTATTCTTTTTTTACCTTTTTTCCCAACCAAACAAAAATCCATAGGTATCTATGAGCTTGCCTACATACCAGTTTTTCCTACTCCATAATATGAATTCTTCCTAAAATGTAAAACTATTCCCTCTACATTTATTGACTCATACTATGTAGAAAGGAGACTTTTGGTGAACAAAATTAAAGAAAAGATATAGTACCTATATCTTCCCATATGTCCTGTGCCCCTTTACACAGGTAAGTGGTGCCCTGTGCTCTACCAGCTAAATGTGTGACTGCCTTCAGAAATAATCACATGATAGATTTCAGCATAGAACAGTAGAAAAAGAGCTAGAATTGGGCATCCAGAGAGATGATTCAAAACCTTTCTCTGACTTTTACCAGTGACATGTTCTCTCTGAGCCTCCATTTCTTCATCTGTAATTTGGAAATAAATAAGCCTATAGAATTTACCCCACAAGATTTTTGTGAGACTCAAGGGAATTCATTTATATAAAGTTCTTAGTAACTTGGGCAGAGTTCTAGACCTAGAGCCAAGAAGTCAGGTTCAAATTCAGCCTAAGTGACTGAGCAAGTCACTTAACCTCTGTCTGCCTCACTTTCCTCATCTGTAGTATGTATGCATCAGGCGCTGTACTGAGTACTAAGGATGCAAAGCAAAAGCAACCCTTCCCTTCAAGGAGCTTACATTCTAAAGGAGGAGACAATATGTAGAGGAAAACGTGTGTGTGTTCGTCCTTCATTGCCGAAGAAGATGATGCCATCAGAGAAATAATGACATGACTCGCTCTTGACTTTATTTTGAGTGATGGAGGGCTGTGCAGGTCATCAGCTTTACTTCTCCTCCAGAGCCATCTTGATCCAGTGACCAGATATTCATCAGGATGACTGGAGATGATCCAGAATGAGACAATTGGGGTTAAATGACTTGCCCAAGGTCACACAGCTAGTGAGTGTCAAGTGTCTGAGGTGAGATTTGAACTCAGATCCTCCTGACCCCTGCACTGATGCTCTACATCACCTAGCTGCCCCAGAGAAAAATGTATATGCATGATATATATAGTGTAGGCAGAAAGCAATTTTGAATGGAAAGACTTAACGGAGATTGAAAATGGTATGCTATAGAAAGGAATGTTTGAGTTGAGTAGGCTGACCACTTGATGATGAATTCTTTGGCCATGGTAACCCATGAAATAAACAAAACAAAACACCCATAATGGACCCCAGTGCTGTAAGATTTCTACATTGATAGTAGTATGTTGCTATAAATGGGGACAGAAGGTGGCAAGCATCACTTCTTGGATCATCAACTAAGCTATTTTTTTTAAATATATGCGAGATCCTGGTCCAATGACCTTGTATTACACACAAGGACACGCTAGAACCAGCTCATATAGGTGCATGCGAGCAAAATATCAAATTTTCAGTGTGAGCGCTTACTCCTTAGAAATGAGCAAATGCTACAAATCAGGACTTGATTTATTGTTTTGCTTACTGTCTAGGCTTAAGAAGTGATCAAGAAAATGGTAATAATGTAAAGTAAACTTAAAATTGTATCATATTTTTTTCTAAAGAATCAGTAGTTAAACTTTTATCAGTATATTGCTGATTACTTGATACAGTATTTCCAAAATGAGACCCATGAAAATAATTGCATGTCATGCATTAACATATAATAGCAGAAACTGGAGAGAGAGAGAAATTCTAAAAAGAATTAAAAATTTAAAAAATATATAAGTGAACAATTACCTCAACAGATTGGAAAATATGATTCAGGAGTAAGGAAGGAGAGAGGTCAAAGATCTCAAGGCTACATGGAAGCAAAATACCTAAATATCAGGAAAACTTTCTGTGAGAAGAGAAATAGAAGGTGTGACACAGAGAGCACCAAATAATATCATAGGAATTATATTTTAAAAATAGAAAACAACTTGCTACTGATACAAGAGCCATTCCTGAATCAACTGTACGCTGACATATAAGTCCAGGCTACTGACTTATTAGATTAAAGATCAAAATTAATACAAAGCTAGAAGAAAGAAAAAAGAGAGAAAAAAAATATATTCTGTGCAATTAGCCTTAACTTCAACCTGACCTCTTTAAATAAATTATTGACATCAAATATGAGATGGAAAAAAGGATATAGATACTAATTCTAATTTCATACAGAAGTTTGACTAATATAGAACAAGGAAAAAGACTCTAAAAACCATCTTAGTCAACAAACATTTGACTTACTTGCCAAGCAAAGAAATATGTCATCCAAGGCAACACCAATACATAATTAAAACCCATTTATAAATTCTTACATAAGAAGATAGTGGAAGATTATGATCAAAAGCACTTCATAAAAGAACTGTTCATTCTTCATTTTCTTTTTTTTAAAGATTTGGACTTATTTTATTTAGTTATTTTTTTTATTTTTTTAATATTCTACAATCACTAGCAAAAAGCTTATATTTTTACCCCCCGCCTACCTCCCATCACCTCACTCCCTCCCCAAGATGCCATACAATTCTATATATGATCTACATATACTTTCCTATTGAATACGTTTTCACTATAGTAATGCTGTATAGACGAAGTAAAATAAATGGAAAAAATCATATAACAAATCAAAACATAATACACACACATATGCAAACAAGATTTGCTGCATTCTGCAAATGAATTCCATTGTTCTTTCTCTGAGCGTGGAAGGCATTTTGCCTTAGAAAACAAATGGGAATTATTATTTTTTTTAAGTTCTTGCATTATTACAAAGTTCCAAGTCTACCAGAAAAAACTCTCGCACACTGTGGTCATTGCTGTGCACAAATTTCTCCTGGTTCTGCTCCTTTCGCTCAGCATTAGATCATATAAGTCCTTCCAGACCTCTCTGAAGTCTTCTTGTTCATCATTTCTTATGGCGCAATAGTACTCCATTACATTCATATACCACAACTTATTCAGCCATTCCCCAACTGATGGGCATCCCCTTGATTTCACTCTTCATTTTCTAAGAAACCAAATGGCATCACAGAGTGATGTCTTGACTTGTGCATGAATTAGACTTAGTGACAGCATTACGCTCTCTTCCAGAGACGTCAAAGTCCAGTGGCAAGACAAAAGGTAGGATGACTGGCAATGCCTGGGATGCAGTAGATGATCTTGGCATCTTCAATGTCTGACCAAGCTCCAAGCACTCCATAGCACCTACTTCAGCCACCTTCATAGCTGCTAGAACAAGTTGTTCTCATTTGTCCATTCCTCTGGGAGAAGTCTTCACATACTTGAGGTAGACATCCCTCTGATTCATCATTGGTTAAATTCAACCTGGTTTAGCCCATCTTCCAAGACAGTTTTGCATAGTACAGCCACTGGGCATGCTACAACTTCTTGGAGCCACAGGTGAGAATCGGATGAAAGGTGGACACAAAAGGTGGATGAGAAGTTGAAAAGGGCTTGCAAAGCCTCACATCAGAGGTGCTAATCCTCCCTGAACATCTCATACACTCCTCATAAAATAGTGAGAAGCAGTAGAAGAAAACACCTATTTAAAGACAGATTGGTAGAGATCTAACTAATAAAAGTCATTATGGTGACATCTAAGTACGGTATTGAAAGGAGAACAACAAATAGATGTAAGCTGGAAAAAAATCTACGGAGATGTTTATGAAAAACATTTTTTAATCATCAACAACATTAGATTCACTATTTTGTACTCTAGCATCACAGACTCAGATGCACTAATAGAAGAAGTAGAAATAGTATAGAAAACAGAGGTGGGAAAAAGCATCTGTATTAAGCCCAATGAAAGACCATGCTAAATGCAGTGCAATTTTTAAGAAATCAAGGGATAAATTTTCAAGATATCTGAAAGGAGGGGAAAAGTCAAAGGTGTAGAATGTCTCTTGGATCTTATAATTTTAAAGTTACTGAAAAAACAATAACTTCCAAACCATATGCTTCTTTCACAGTCATATAAAATGTTTTTTGGAATGTTCTACAGAAATATCAAGGACACAAATCTTGATGTGGGTATTAGAAGGGGAGAGGCAGGCTTTCATGAGTGAATACTACACTTGACATATCTTTACCATCACAAAATTGATAGACAGGATCCCAATGTACTTACTCTTTTTTGACTATAAGAGAGCATTTTATACAGAAAAGCAAAATACTCTCTTAAAGATGCTGCCAACAAATTGTTTCCCATGCAGATGTCAAGATTATACAAGATTCCTTGGAAAGGTAACAATAGATAAAATCTTGCTTGACAACCGTCCGTTCATTTGTTCATTTATATCAAGGAAAGCTTAAAACAAAGAGAAGTCTATTAACTTATAGTGAATATTCTGTCATTGAGGAGATCCAACTAAAAGTCCAAGTCAAGGAGAGGTTCTCTGTATATAATGAGTTCTTCCAGATATTTCTGTTTACAGGTGATGTTGTGCTTATTGAATCAAGGCTCAGAACATTACAGAGCCTTTAAAGGAGATCTTTAACTGCTCTAAAAAGTTTGGACTAACAAGAAAAAACAAGTAAGTAAAAAAAGGTCTATTGTGTGGACTGTGATATGCAATTGAATGGATAGCCCATGGAACTTGTCAATAGCCATCCCAAGTGCTCCATTAGCGCTCCTATGATGTCACAGCACATTGGATGACCCTTGTGGGAAACTTATGGGAGGACCTTATACAGGACAGATAGGCATGAATACATATCGATCTTCATCATTGTAAGAAACTTTCAAATCATTGAGAGCCTAGATTTGAGTTTGAAAATACATATAGATAAAGATAGAGACAGAGGTAGCTGTATATGCATACATACTTATTATGATATGTGGATGAATAGAAAGTGCACTGAGTAAGTCTACTAACATCCTGCTAGGTACTATAGATGCACAATGAGTTAAACCCATAAATGAGAAGGAAGAATAACTAAGGCAGGATTGCACTTGGGAAGCTACACCATATTTTCAGTTATCCCAAAATGCTTATCTCCACAAAATCGATCTATTTAGCCTTCTCCTAGTGATGTTTTATGACTATAAATAATGAAATACTACAATCTTAGAATAATCAAAATTGCAAGTATTCCAAAGAATACTATAAAGACCCATGGGGGTGACTAAGTATGCGGCAGCACAAATATTACTAAGGATGCTGTGAAAATGGTACAAAAGGTAATATGAATAATATGTAGTACAGTATCTAACCCATTCGAAGAGTGAACAGCCCACGTGTTATATTGATGCCCTCAATATACTAAGAGAAGCAAATGAAGGACCACAGTGAATGAGGTAGATTTCAATGGAAGGTTTATAAAAATACATTTTACACAAACACACACACGTGTGTGTGCATAAATACAATGTGTAGAAGTTGTTATCTCTACAAAGGGATAGGTACTACACAAATCAGTGAGATCACAAATACAAGTGTACTCTTTTTTATAAGGGAGCAGTCTAAACCTATGAAACATGTGACCACAGATATATTTCTATTTGAGTTTGGCACCACTGATCTAGAAGGTGAGATATTTCTTTGATTGGACATAAATCAGAAGTCTTTGCTCTTAAGGAACTTGCTCTCTCCTCTTAGTTGCTAACTTGTTAACATAGTTTACCATAGATAGGTTATGCTGCATAAAATTGCCTTGCGGAAAATTGTTCTAGTGGATTCTTGAAAAAAAAACCTTGTCTTCCTTTAAGACTCATCTGAGATATTCTATAGACCCTCCCCTAATCTGATTTTAGTTTTTCAAATGACCCACATTATAAGTATTTGTCTATGTGTTTTATCTCTCCAAGAGAATGTAAGCACCTTGATTGCCTGGACCATTTTGTCATTCTCTTTGTGTCCCTACACACAGTTATTCATATATCATTTCCTCCAGGGCTATTTCCTCAACTCTCACCCAAGTTGGGAGATTAGGTCTTCAGAAGACAGCTGACAGATTCTCTTCTGAGTGTTCTAGGGATATCTTGAGGGTAGTTGAGTTTTTCTAGGATTGTTTGCTATCCTCCATGCCAGTGGAATGTTCCTCATTATCAGCTAGTGAAACTCAAATTAGCCTTAAAAAGAATCATTTACAGTGCCTATATAGCAAATGTCATAGCAATAGCCCCCAAAATTGAGGACACACTTACACCCTTGCTCACATGATATCCCTGGGGAGAGTGGGCTCAAACTTAGAAAGTTCATATGACTGAAGGGTAAACTCACAGATCCTGACTACTAGAAATCCTTTTCTCCATCTGTGGAATCTTCATCTTTCTCTACTGGGTCATGAGGGTCAATGCCTTATAACATCTTGATGAGATCTTTCTTCATTGAGTCTAGCTTGTTCTCACAGTATTTCAGCACCCAGTTCTGCTGGGGTATGCTACTCCTGTAGAATGAATGCCATATCACTGCCACTGGAAACCTCAGATCATCCAATTTTTTGTTCACAGAGTTACCACCTGGTCAGTGAAGGAGGGGGAAGCAAGAGAAACTCAGTACTCTCCCCCAGTGGAAATTTCTTCAACCCCTAATCAACTCAATACTGCTGGAATGACTTGCTGAAAGGTCCCATAGGTGTGTCTTATCCCTTCAGGCAATTACAAAGTATTTCCTCATCATCTGTCTTCCTCTAATGAGCAAACATTTCACCCCAAATTGAATAAAATCTCGTTCACATCAGGTTTTATTGATCAATTGATTCAATAGAAAAGTGTGCACCTTCTGTGGTTTATTGGGGTGGAACAGATTCTCCCACCCTTACCCTCCATTTTAATCTGCCAAGCACTACAGACCAAGCTTGGGTACCCTCCCATTATATCAGGGTTTGTCATTTGTATCCAAAAGTCATTGCAAATATGATACAGCACAATTTCAACATAGTGTGATGGTCAGAGTGTCTCCCAGTTACCATTATCGAGCATAAGGATATTTGAGGTCATGTCCTAAAAAATAATACATCACTGTCAATTAAATAAAAGTACCTTTAAAACCTTTAATTTTAATGTTGGAAACATGCCATGTAAAAAGAGATAATAAAAGTTAGATAGTTATCCATGTCAGGTAGTAAATTACTCATCTTTCCTGGAATTAAACTGGAATGAATGTGCCCTGAAGAACTATTGGCATAGATCCAGGAACACTGGGTAAAATAAAAGATCACATGGAGATCTTCCTCATTCAGGGGCTGCACAAATTAATTAAAGGCTGATAAGACTGGTGTTTGCCTTCAATCATGGCAGCAGTGCTCTGGAGTTGTTACCATAATAAAGTATTATCTGAGCTTAGTAGAGGTTAATCCATCCAGGTGCCAGGCAGTGCACTAAGCACTGAGGATACAAAGAAAGACAAAAGCAGCTCCCCTTCTAATGGGGGAGCCAACGTGAAAACAATTGTGTATTCAGAAAAAAATAGAGGAGATAGGTAGATAGATAGATAGATAGATAGACAGACAGATAGATGACAGGTAGACAGATAGATAGATGATAGATAGATAGATGGTAGATAGATAGATAGATAGACATACACACTCACATATAGTAAACAGGAGGTGATCCCAGAAGGAAGGTGCTAACAACAAGGGAAGGCATCTTGCAGACAGTGGAATTTGAGTTGAGTCTTAAAGGACACCAGGAGTCAACTAGTGAAAAAGGAAACTATGGGAGACAGTTAATGAAGAGGCATAGATTCTGTAAATGAAGCGTCATCTGCAAGAAAAAGAAAGTAGACTAGTTTTCTTTTACTTAGTGTTTGGAGGGGAGTAAAGTAGAAGGAGTGGGCAGCTAGGTGGCATAGTGAATAGAGTGCAGTCAAGAGGACCTGAGTTCAAATACAGCTTCAGATGCATATTAGCTGGATAACCCCAGGCAAGTCACTAACCATATTTTCCTCAGTTTCCTCATCTGTAAAATGAACTAGAGAAGGAAATAGCAAACCAATTCCAGTATATCTGCCAAGAAAACCCTAAATAGGGTTACAAAGAATCACACAAGTGAAAAGTGTCTGGACAACAACAAAGTATAAGAAGACTGGAAAGGTAAGAAGGAGTCAGATTGTAGAGGGCTACTAACATGAGTTTTACATTTGATTCTGGAGGTAATAGGAGCTATTGTAATTTATTGAGTAATGGAGTGATATGGTCAGACTGTGCTTTAGGAAGATCTTTCTAAGTGGAGTTAAGTGGATGATGGAGTGGAGTAGGGAGAGACTTCAGCCAAAGAGACTAGCAGACTGTTGCAGCAGTCCAGGAGACAAGTAATGAGAGCCTGCAGCAGGGCAATGACTTTATGAGTGTGGAGATGAGAGAGGTGATGAAGATAGAAACTACAGAACTTGACAGTAGATTACATATGTGATGTAGAGTAAACATGAGAGAGAATTCTGGGATGACATCAAGATCACAATCCTGAGTGACTGGGAGGATGATGGTGCCATTAACCAGTAAGGAAGTGGGGAAGAAGGGAGAGCTTTGGGGGAAGATAAGTTCAGTTTTGGATATGTGGAGTTTGAAAAGTCTATGGAACATCTAGGTTTCATGTCACTGAGTTGTTGAAATGCACTTGAGAGCAACACACATACCCACTCTGTATTTGAAACCTCTCTAGTTTAGTACACACACACACACACACACACACACCAGATAGTGTTTAGACTCCCTAAGGAAACCTTCGAAAATCCATAATGTCTTTACTCTACATTAGACTAGGAATCCAGTGGAAATATGGAAGTATATAATCAGTTGATTGAACAAGCTTAGAAATTCAATATCTAGGCATCAATTTTAACAAAACTCTTAAAAATTCATATAGTAGTGATGACCAAAAAAATAAAAAAGAGAGTCATTGAGACATTTCTTAAAATGGACAGAAGGAAACAATAGAAAGTTGGGAAGAAAACCAGTTAAGTCAGTCAATAAATAAACATTTATTAAATGTCTATGTGCCAGGCATTATGCTAAGCGCTGGGGATACAAAAGGAGGCAAAAGACAGTCCTCAAGGATCCCACAATCTAGTGGCAGGTCTGTTTTGAAAGCTATATGCAGAATTATGATTTCTTTTTTGTTTTGTTTTTGTTTTGCCAAAGTAACATTCCTAAAACATACTCTATTCCTGTCACTCTTACACAATCAACTCCAGTGGTTGGTAATTACCTCCAGGATG
The DNA here is from genome assembly GCA_028658325.1 of Potorous gilbertii. Lineage (NCBI taxonomy): Eukaryota > Metazoa > Chordata > Mammalia > Diprotodontia > Potoroidae > Potorous > Potorous gilbertii. Next base: position 662,878,316 of record CM053770.1, read on the forward strand.
AAACACAACCTCTTCTATTTGGCTTCATAGCCCTTTACCATCAAACTCCAACCTGCCCTGACAGCCTTATTTTGTACCTTCCCTCCCTCCCCTTCATGTACTCTACTGTCCAGACAAACTAGTCTTCTTTTTATTACCTATACCATTCTGACCTAGCGTGTAATAGGATATAGAGGGGCTGTGGTCTTGGCTCTTTGCATTTGCTTTCTTTTTAAAATAATTTTATCTCTTATCTAGAGTGCTGGATCTGGAGTCAGGAAGATATGAGTTCAAATCCACTCTTCATACTTACTACTGGTGGTGTGACCCTGGGCAAATAACCTCTGCTGGCCTCAGTTTCTTCATATGCAAAATGGGAATGATAATGGCACCCACATCCCAGGACTGTTAAGAGGATCAAATGAGTTAATGTTTGTAAAGCCCTTATCATAGTGATTGGCACATAGTAGGCTCTACATAAATATTAGTTGTCATCATCATTATTTTTGTTAATTACCCCCATGCCTGCCATGCACTCCCCCTCACCTTAGACTCTTAGAATTCCTAGTTTCTCTTCAGAGGTTTCAAATTCCTTCATCTATATTAGATCTTCTCTGTTCCCCAACTACAAATACCTTTCAAAAAATTATCTTGTATATATTGCATTTATACTTATATGTATACATGTCTCCTCCTATGGATAAGCAAGGGCTTATCACTTTTGTCTCAGGGCATAGTATGTATCTACTTAGCACACAGTAGGTATTTATGTCTTAGCATATTGTAGGTATCTGATAAGTGTTGAATGAGTGATTAAATCAATATTTTAAGGTTGATGTAGCTAGGGCAGAGATTGAGCACTTACCCATATACACATACACACACACACACACACACACGCACACACACACACACACACACACTTCAGAATGACCGTGAAAAGGCTCCAGCAGTCTTACCAAGTCCATAAATGACATATTATCTAATAAACTATAATAGTTTCTAAAACACATCAGACCATCCTTTCAAATGATAAATTTCCATGAACTATTAATGAAGTGGTTTCTCTCTTTCTCCTCTCTCTCCCCTTAAAAAAAATCCTCCAGTCAAGCATTTGAAGCTTAGGCCAACTCAGAAACTCTTTATATATCAAAAACAACTTTTCATACCCAGTTAATACCATAGACAGAGTGAAAGTCTCTCCAGAATCATTAGCCTTATTTTCCTAAGGAAGCATTTGCTTTTTTCCCATTGTAGGGAAGAAATGCTACTCCTCAAAGTAGATAAGAAAAATGCTAACCCTAAATATGCCTTATGAACATGCAATATTCCTCTAGGTAACATCCTGATGAAGACGACTGAAAGTATCGTGGGTCGTATTTCTTTCACTTCCTTCACTTCAAACCCCCTTTTTTCTAACTTATCCTTAAAAATTAATTAAAGCTGATTAGGTGACTTAGTAAGTGAGTGCATGGTTTGCACCTCTGTGTGTGTGTCTGTGTGTGTATGTGTGTGTGTGTGTGTGTGTGTGTGTGTGTGTGTGTGTGTGTCTTAGCCCTGTTAATCTCTATCCAAGAGAACAAGGGGCTGAGACTTTTCTGGGACTTTCTGGCTAGGACTCCTGCTACCAGAATCATAATCACATTATAGAAAGGAAATTAGTGATATCCTCTAGGAAAGAATTCTATTGTAAGTTTATATTGAAATCCTAGTTAATTTCTTTTTTGATACTTAAATCAGTCAAGGTTCTTGTTCTAGAAGTTGAGAGCCCTGAAATAATTTTACTGGCCTTTTAAGTTTAAAAAAAAATGACTTTTAAGAAAATAACCTTTTCATTGCTTAGAAAAACAAAATAAGATTATCCAGGAAAAAATATATTAATTGATGGTCTTCTAAAGAAGGGATAAGCATTAAGTGATACAAAGCTGATAGTTGCCCTGTGCTTTGAATTAATCCCGTCATTATATGACATTAGACTGGAATACTTTCGTTCCAATCCATCTTTAAGAATGGTGTTTGATTAACCAAGTTAATGATAATTAATCAAGTTTAAAAAGCAGCATTTTTACCAGTGATGAATGATGCCATCTTTCTATACTGTATTTCAGATACTTCATGCTCTCATGGGCAAAAAGAAACATCAGTCATTTTATAAGATTGGGTTATTATGCCATGGCTTAGACTCTGCACAATATTTCTAGCAAATGCAAAGCACAAAATTCCAGAAGCAGGAGGAACCTCAGTAGACAGCCCAAACCATGCCCAAAAGGAATCATCACTATAATGTACTTGACAAGTATTGGTTGTTCATCCTTCCTTCTTGAAGAGGGCCAATGACATCAGCAGGGTGATGTCTTGACTTGCAAGTTAATTGAATTTAAGTGAGGCAGAGCAGTCTTATTCTCTCCTCTGGAGTCAATCTAGGACCAGTGACAAGATCTAGATCAGGATAATGGGTGATGGCCCCAGATTCAGTGGGAGTCCTTGGTCTTTTTAAGTTAAGGTCTTTCCCAAATCTCAGTTTGGCTAAGACCATGTCCATTCAGTAGTTAGAGGTTAGGTAAGAACTGAGGTAAAGATGGCCCTAGGGTGCCTTCAGAGAAGAATCACTTTGGGAGGGGAAGACTCTCAGAGTTTTCTGCCAGAACAGAAACAATTACTATTTACACTAACTCGGAGTCACCAAAATCCAAACAATGAGCTAGTGAGACTTGGACTGGGACCTATTATTGGCCAATCAGCGAGAGTCAGAATGATTTGGCTTTAATAGTCAAGTAGTTCCAATTGAATCCCAATGACTTTATCAAAGCTTGGTTTTCCAGAGCTATATTTCAAAAACTCATAAATGAAAACTACATGAGACAAAAGGATTAAATTAATTGTCCCCGTTTGGGAGTGGGGGAAACTAATAGGATAAATAAGTAGGGAAGGAAAAAATTTAGCCTCAAAACCCCAAGATATCTTGTGAAGTATATAAGGGATCAAAATTTATATTCCTTTGGACAGAGCACCCACATGTAAAAGTATGACTCTCCATAGGAAGGAAGGAAGGAAGGAAGGAACTAGCAGCATTGCCCAACTGGAATGGGTCATTTGGGTCCCCGGAGGAGTAGCTACTACTACTCACAGATTACTGTTCATCCTTCATTCTTGAAGAGGACCGATGACATCAGGATGGTGATCTATTGACTTGCAAGTGAATTGACACCAAGACCAATGACATCAGGAGTCTTTACTGGCAAGTGAATTGGACTTAAATTAGGCAGAGCTGTGTAGAATCATCAGCCACACTCTCTCCTCCAGGGGTATTTAGCCTCTCTCTAAAGATCTCCACTGACAAGGAACTCACTACCTCCTGAGATAACCAATTTGGAGTAGCTCTAATTGTTAGGAATTATCCCTGGCCTCATGCCAAAATTTACCTCTTTGCCATTTCCATCCTTCATTTCTGGTTTTGTCCTCTGGGTCCAGACAAAGTAACTTTAATCTCTCTTGCACAGGGCAGCCTTTCAAATTGTTGAATGCACAGATAGATAGATAGATGGATGGATAGATAGATGGATGGAATAGATAGATAGATAGACATGTATGTATGTAGTATTATATACACACATATATATATATGTATATATTATGTACATATATTTCATCCTGAGCCTTCTCCTCTCCAGGCTAAACATGCCCAGATCCTTCAACTGATTCTCCTACAATTCGAACTCAAGACCCTTTATCATTCTAAGTACCCCCTCCTCTGGAGTTGGCCAGAATTTGGCACAATCCTCTAGATGAGGTCTGACAAGGACAGAGTTCCAGAGATGGTCTCTCTGTATCATCTCTTTATTCCTAGAAGACAAGCTTTTACTGCAACCCAATATCACATTAGTGTAGGGGAGCACTGTCACATCACACTACTGACTCACAATGAATGTGCAGTTCATTCAAACCCACAAATACGTAGTCTACATTATGGATTATAAACAATTGTGCAGTTGTTTTCAGTCGTGTCTGACTCTTCATGACTTTATTTGGGTTGTTTTTGTGTTTGTTTGTTTGTTTGTTTTTGCAGACACTGGAGTGATTTGTCATTTCTTCTATAGCTCACTTTACAGATGAGAAAACTGAAACAAACAGGGTTAACTGACTTGCCCAAGTTCACACAGCTAGGAAGTGTCTGAGGACAGATTTGAACTTTGGAAGATAAGTCTTCCTGACTTCAGGCCTGGCGCTATACCCACTGCACCACCTCGCTTCACTATCACCTCACAAACAATAAAAACGCAGTTGCTAAGAAAAGAAGAGGGCTTGGAGTGGGTGTCATCCAAAAATGTAAGATGAACCAGTAGCAGGGCAGAGGTTGAACTAGTCCACAGGAATTGGGGTCCTTGTGATTTACTCCCCAGCTTATTAGGCTTAATTCCTAGCATAGACCCCTGTATGTCACCATTTTTAAACTAGTAGATTTATATGCTATATCTTTCCCAGTAGCATGTCAGTTTCTTTAGGGCAGGCACATTATTTCATCTTGTCTTTAGCTTTAGATATTGCTCTGGATCACAAGAATCTTTGCTCTTCTCGCTTTATCTTCCCTTCAGAAAGAATCTGTGCTTATACCCTCCATGGCTCCCTGTTCTAAAGGTTCAATCTTCCAGGTGGAATCTAAGTGAACCCTGAGTTCAAATTTGAGAGCTCTGCTTAAGAGAGGTATAAATATAAATAGAAACTCTATGGCCTCAAGAAGGTCTTGAATCTTCCACTCTAGATCAATCCATATATTTTTCTCATCATCAACAAATGAGATAATATTTATAAAACAGTTAACACAGGGCCTGGTACATCATAAGTGCTCAACAAATGCTTGCTCCCTCCTTTCCCTTCTCTTCCCTCACCACTCCATTCAGTAGTCTCAGCTCTTTCTTAGGGGCAGTAGATAAAATGTTGGGCCTGGAGTGAGAAAACCTGAGTTCAAATCTAACCTCAGACACTTACTAGCTATGTGACCTTGGATAATCATTTAAATATGTTTGCCTAAACTTTAAAATGAGGGCAATGATAACATCTACCTGCTGGGGTTGTTGTGAGAATCAGATAATATTTGTATTAGATACAATATTTGTACAATTAGATATAATATTTGTACAGTTAGATACAATATTTGTACAATTAGATAATTAAATACAATACTTGTACAATTAGATATAATATTTGTACAGTTAGATACAATATTTGTATAATTAGATAATTAAATACAATACTTGTACAATTAGATATAATATTTGTACAATTAGATACAGTATTTGTACAATTAGATATAATATTTGTACAATTAGATACAATATTTGTACAATCAGATATAATATTTGTACAATCAGACACAATATTTGTACAATCAGATATAATATTTGTACAATCAGACACAATATTTGTACAATCAGATATAATATTTGTACAATCAGATACAATATTTGTACAATTAGATAATTAGATACAACATTTGTACAATTAGACAACAATTGTAAAGCACTTAGCACAGTGCCCTGCGAGGAAGGGTCATAGAAATGTTGGATGTTATTATCAGCCTTCTTATTCCCAGTCTCCTCTCTGAAGCTGTCTTGCTCTCCTTACACTCCTTTTTCTCCCCTTCCTCTTCCTCTTCATCTTTCTCCTCCTCCTCCTCCACTCTCAGTGTGCTCCAAACTTCTTGATTCAAACAAAACCCTTTCCTCCAGGAAAGTATTTCATTCATCTTTGGAAGTTTGTAGAAGGAGCTGCATTGATATTCCCAGAGCCAAGTACAGCATCATGCACATAGTAAGTAAATTCTTAATAAATACTTGAGTTGGGATAAAATGCTAGAAAATATTGCCCAAATTCCTCAGACTTGCCTATTTTTTAGTCACTTTCTTGAATCTGAGGTGGGGAGGTGGTCTTCCAAGCCTTCTCAGGAGATTCTGAGCCCATGAAGTTTGTTTCTTCACCCAGCCAAAGGAATTGCAAATTATCTGTGCCCAAATGCACGTAGACATACACACGCTTCCTGTTTTATTACATTCTAAATAAGACTTTTTAAAACGCTAACTTATCAGAAATACACCAGAGGAAAAAGAAACAGCATGGATGTAACCCCCTACTAATGAGGCACTAATGCATAATTATTATAATACACGCACTGCTCTCCACTGAGGAATATTTATAAACACTGAAACAGTCGGGTTTGCAGTGAAGTCTCATGTACAGATTGTTTTTCTCTGGTGGTTTGTCCTTTTCTCTTATTGTAGTCATATTTAATGAATTTCGCAAGGCTGCACTCCAGCCCAGAAAATACTGCAAGAGTGTGTGTATTTAATGTGTGCTGCCTTCAATGAGTGTGCGGAGCCAAGATATTAAATAAAATGAAGTGCAAGGCATTCGTTTGAAATTCTTGAAGGTGAACTGCAAGAGGATTATAAGGCTGCCATGACAAACACAAACAGTATGGAAAGGAACTGGTCGAATTCAGTCAAATCTTTGGGGATTGGGAAGGGTGGGTTTTGCTTGAGGGGAAGGAGGAGAGAATAGGATTATTAAAATTAAAATGATTATTGATTAAATTCAACCAGGTCTGTTGGTTATTTCCCCCACATTGGCTTGTGTGTGAAACCACAATCTGGAGCTGGTAAAAAGCAGTAACGATTTTGTCTTGTTTCTTTGAGTTCGGGTCCAAATCTGTGGTTTCATCAGCATAGACAGTTCCCAAAGCAGTCACATATCTACCAGAGGCCCAGACACTCCCTTACTTCATGGGTGCCTAGAAGGAAAGATGAAATTCTCTCTATGAATATATTCTGCAACTTAGAGTCCTACAGAGTTCACCAAGGCATCAAGAGATGACGTGACTAGCAAAGGGCCACAGAGTCAAAGTGGGTGTGGAGGCTGGCTTTCAAAAATCACAGAATCTGAGAGTTGGAAAGGACCTCAAGTGGCCATCTAGCCTCTGCTTGAAGACCCCCAAGAAAGAGAAACCCATCATCATCTCAAGGCAGACCATCCTACTTTTGGACAATCTTCATTATTAGGGAGTTTTTCTGTTTCTTGTTTCCTCTGACAGCAAGCCTAAACTGGTTTCTTTGCAACTTTTATCCAATGCATATGTGTGTATGTATGTATGTATGTATGTATGTATATATATATATATATACGTATATATATATATACGTATTAATATACGTATATATATATATATACGTATATATATAGATATATATATAGATATATATATACACATATATACACACACACACTCCTGGTTCTGCTCTCTGGATACAAATAGAACAAAAATATTCATCCTCTACATGACAGCCGTTCAAGTGCTTGAAAAGAGCCATTACATACTCCCTGGGTTTTCACCAGGCAAAATATACCAATTTTTTAAATCAATCTTCACATGACATGGACTTAAGTTTCTTCACTCTCCTATTTGCCATCCAATGAGTACTCTCCAGGCAATGAACATTCTTCTTAGACTGCAACTCAACATCCATGTTGCTTCTCAAAGAACCAATACGTCTCATGGCCCCGACTGCATCCTAGATTATTTCCAATTGTCCTGATCTATATCAAATAACTCTATAGCAAATATCCAAATAGCTCTGGAAGAGAAAGTGAGGCTAGTGACTTTGCACAGCTCTCCCTCACTTAAATCCAATTCACTTGAATGTCATGGCACCACCTCCATGATGTCATGGTCCTCTTTGAGAATGAAGGACAAGCAGCAAGCACAGCTCATGAGTGACAAGCTCCTTTGGTCAAGGATATGACCCAAGATCCACAGATACATGTTGACTTTATTGTGACCATTGTAACAACTTCTGACCATTTTGAAAACAATCCCATGTACCCAGGTTCAATTTTAAAGAGGTTTATTTTCCCTGAGTGACTCCTAATGCCAACATCTACTTTGAACAGTGTCATTCTCTCCATGGATTGGTTATCAAACTTCTACAGTGCCTATGTACAACTCTTCCTTAAAGGGAGGGCTCAGATTCAACATGGAACTATCAATCAATCAATCATTAACAAGTACTTAGTAAGCACTAACTATGTGGTAGGTTGTGATAATCTGTGGGGAATAACAAAAAGAGTACCTGTCCTCAAGTAGCTTACATTTTAATTGGTAAGAAATGTGTAAATAAATAGTTATGCCAAGGTACATATAGAGTAGATGGAAGGTAACCTGAGAGAAGACAATATTCTTAAGGTCATGATTTTAATAATAAGTTTAAAGTTGGAAATCTCTCATTTTTATATATAAGAAAACTAATTCTTACATTTGAGGGATAAGGGGTACAACTGTATAAAGCATACACATAGATAAGTCAAGACAAAATAGATATGAAGTAAACATAAAGCGAGGTTAAGACTTCTAACACAGGCGTAGTTATAAAGGATCACAGATTCAGACCTGAAAAAAAAACCTCAGTAATCACAGAACACAATCTCCTTATGTAAGGAAAGTAAGGGTCAAAAATGATTTGCCAAAAAGTTATGAAGTTAGTAAATATCAAAAACAGGATTTAAACCCAAGTATTTTTTACTCTAAGTCCTATCATATAGTCTCCCCATAATGAAAGTGATAGGGAGCTGTAGTATCTTAAGACTTATTGAAACTATAGGATAATTTGCATAGCCCTGGAGCTAGCTGCCACAGGCTTAAAGGGAGTTGAAAAGAACATCTCACCCTATCGTAGATAACAAGTAACCCGGGGAAAGTCTCCTAGTGTGGAAGAGAGAAGAAGAGGAAGAAAATGACAAGAGGCTCTTTTCTGGGTGGTACATTTGTAGGGATAACTAGTAACATAAATAGTAAATTTAAACAATTTTGACTAATCTTAGTACAACCTCTATAAGAGCTATAATATTCCTTTTAAGGAAGGATAAACCCCTGTAGACATGAACAGCTGTAGCAGATGACAGCATCAGTTCAACAGTGAAAAGATGACAAGAGTAGCTCTTAGGAGAAACCACAAACAACAGCTTCAGAGGGCTGAGTCACAATGGGGCAGTAGAGATGCTCAGTAAGTTTTGAGAAGTCAGAGCCATTGGAAGTATTCCAGCCAAACAGCAACTCTAGGATCGCACTTTATCTAGAAAACCCAACAAATAAGATTTCCCTAACACATATAAAACATGAAGGAATGGAGATATAAACACATAGCAAAAGCCACCTGGGAAGATCACACCACCATAATTCCATGAAAAGGATGACCAACTTGCCAACACATACAGCTCAGTTACTGTGACATAATTGGGCAGCCCCAAGGTCTGGACAAACTCCTCAAAACTGAACATTTTCTATAGAAAGCTTCAAAGTAGAAGGAAGTCTGATGCATTCATAGGGACTAAGGGCTGTCTTCTTGCGCATCACTTCAACTATTTCCTTCAAATCATCTGTCCTGTATCCCAGATTGAACTAACAATCATCCCCTATAGACCATGTTAGGAATAAGAAAGCAATATACTGCCTTTTTCCTACACTAGTACACTTCAGTTCCTTTGCATTTAACAAGCAAGTAGTCTGAGATCTCATTAACATTCAGACCAAACTGTTTCCTTTTCTTTAGGAAAAAATGCTCTAGTGGCTAACCCAAAATGTTCTGGCTTCTTTATACATAATAGAAGTAACCTGTGACTTCTTCAATGGGGTATTATCGACTGGGTCGATCTCCTCCACCCAAGACACTGAAAATAGAATAACCCTTTCTTTGGCTACCATAATGGAACATACTTACCGAGAATGCATTACTTTCTGGATTGCGTATGACTGAAAGCTTTTGTAAAGGCTAGAGACTGCACCAAGGATTATAACCATCATTAACCAACCAAGATCGTAGGAATATATTTCAAAAAGAAACAACCAACCTCAAAGGCCAACTTTCAAACAGTATAAGTCAAAAGGAGAAATCAAGCTTAATTCTATTAGTGCATGGGGAAAGTTTTCAAAAAGAAAGACAATAAGTCCGTCAACCAGTAGGATGGAACTTTCGTTATCCCCAGAACCTAGCATTATATTCACATAACAGACATATTGTTGAATTTAGTTACATTGGAAAGAAAAACATTTGCTGAGTGCCTAAAATATGCAAAGCACAATGCAAAGTCATTCATTCATTTGCTGGACCTGGAGTCAAAAAGACCTAAGATCAAATCTAATCTCAGACATTTACTAGCTAAGTAACCATTTAGAGAAAATCTGAATTTCTGTCTGCTAGTGTCATCATCTGAAAAATTGTTGTGAGTATCAAATGAGATAATATTTGCAAACCTTAAAACTCTGTTATTAGAATGTTATGATGATATATCATTATTAAGTCTTATTATGTTCCAGGAATTTTACTAGGTCCTGGATAAACACAAAACAGTCTCTATGTTCAAGGAGTTTACACTTGACGGATAAGGGGCAAAAGGCATAGAGCATGCATGTAGATAAGCCAATACAAAATAGATATGAAGTGAACACAAAGTAATTTCCCTTGGTGGGGAATACTAACAACTGTGGGGAAAAAGAAGATCTTGATGTAAGAGGAAGCCCTTAAGATGAGCTTTGAGGAGAGTTAAGGTTTCCAAGAGGCAGAGGTGAGGAGGAAATGCATTCTAAGAAGGTGAGGTGGAAGGATTGTGCAAAAGCAGAGTGGAGGGAGATGAAATAGCTATAAATGTAAACTATTACCCATGGGCCAAAAAATCAATTTCACCACCATAAGAGGAAGAAGGTTTGTCTATTCAGCAGTTCATCTAGAAAAGATTAGGGGTTTCAGTGGATTAGAAGTCCAATATGAGTCAACACTGATATGACAGCTAAAAAATGAAATCATAGACTTCATTAAGAGTTGCCAAATTTCTAAATAGAGATGATGGCCCTATTATATGTTGTCCTGGCTAGGCCATATCTGGAGTGCTGGGTTCTGTTCTGGGTACCAAGGTACTAAAGATACTAATAAACTGGAGAAAATCTAGAGGAGAAGAATAAGAAAGGTGGAGAGTCTCTGTGTAAATATTGATGGAAAAAAAATAGACACATTTGACCTGTCCCTCCCCACCCCTCATAAAAAGGCTTAGGGGGATATGGTAGCTATCTTCAAGCACTATAGAGACTCTCATGAATAGAAGAAAGATGAGAGGGTTTTTTTTTTATTTTATCTCATATGGGAGAACTAAAAACAGTAAACAAAAGCTGCCCAAGAGGTAAATTCCTAGCAATTAAGGCTACCTAGAATTGGAATGGGTTGCCTAGAGAAATGATGAACTTTCCCTCCTGTCCTTGAAGTCTTCCCTGAGTCCCAAAGTTGCTAATGTTCTCTCTGCATTATACATTAAGTACGCCTGAGTTGCATAGCCTTCCCTGCCCCCACCCATCATCAAGTAGAGTGGAAGCACCATGGGCTCTGGAACCATTTCATTTTAATGTTTGTATCCTGAGCATCCAACACAGGAATGTAGTAGAGGGGATTCATGTAACAAACAGGCATTGAACTAAATGACCTGTGGGAGCCCTTCCAATTTTCAGATTCTATGAGCCTTCTGATTTATATACAAGTTGCATTTCTTTCATAGTTGGTGCCTTTTTTTTCTTCTTTTTATTTAATGAATTTTTACCATAATTCTAAAAGTCATGGGGTCCATCTTCTAGGAGCTTATAGACTGACTACTGATGTTATTGGGTGGCCATTTTTCAGCCACGTCCAACTCTTTGTTACCCCATATGGGATTTTCTTGCAAAAATACTGGAGTGGTTTGCCATTTCCTTATCCGATTCATTTTACAGGGAAGGAAATTAAAGCAAACAGAATTAACAGACTTGCCCATAGCTAGTGTCTGAGGGCAGATTTAAACTCAGGAAGATGAGTCTTCCTGACACCAAACCAGGAACTCTATCCATTGTGCCACCTAGCTACCCCATGCTAGAGATAGGTAATGCTATAATGATATAAACATAAGCACAGAGCAATGCTTCTTTGAATCTGCGGAACCTAGAGATCCATATTGTAGTCCTGGGTCAAGTACCAAGTGTAAATTTGGCCCAGGGACTTGAACTTTTGGTTTTCTCATTTGGAGGCTGACAATGATAGCACTATTCAGAATCTCCATCACAGGGTCATGTAAAGACAAATGAGATACCCATCCCTTCACAGAGAGTTGATGAACAAAAGGTATAGGAAGAGATATATATTTTCTAACACAACCAATGTGCAGATCTATTTTGCTGGAATATACTCATTTGTTACAAGAGAGGGCATTCATTTTATTTATGTCAAGGAGATTTATGAGACACAGAGAGGAGTAACAATGATGCTGCCAAAAAAGAAATAGAAGGTTGAACACATTTTACAGAATACACAGAAGAGTTCTATGATACTGCAAACTCCTTGAGGGTAGTAACTTGTCATTATTTGTGTCTTCAGTGGCTGTTACAGTGCTCTGCATGGAGTAGGTGCTTAATAAAAGCTTATTAGACTAATTATATTTAGAATTATCCATGTTGAATAAGTCAGAAGATACTTGTGAGATATCTCTCTTCCATTCTTCCCTTTTTTCTATAATCTACCTAGAATAAGATTCCAAAGTACCTTGGAGAATAAGAAAGTGAAGACAAAGACTTAAGGATGGGAGAATGTATATAATAGATGTCTTCAATGATGTGAAGGATTGAAGAGGAGGTTTTAGAGGTCCATGGATTCTGAATTTAAATTCTTAAATAACAGACTTGTGGATAAGGGATTAACCTTATTCTGCTTGGTCCCAAAAGGTAGAGCTAGGAGCAATGTTAGGCTCTTCTAGAAGATAAAACATCCTAACAATTAGTGAGGAATGTGAGATTAGAGAGGGAGATGAAAGTACCCGATTTGGGGCCATGGTAGAGAAAATCCAGGGTTCAACCTATAAAGAAATGAAGACATGTCTGGATTGGGTGCCTTCTTGAAGTGAAGGTTCAGAGAGGAGTCATCCAATCAGAGGAAAAGGCCACAGAAAGGAAAGTTACTTCCCATGTGTGAATTCCATTGCAGGAGTGAACTTTTAGGATGAGAAAGTTTAGGAGCATGGTAGAGAAAGTTGAGGGCACATCCTGAAAAAGAATAAATTGAAGAAAAATGAATAACAGAAACCTATTTTCTGTCTTCCATCCCACTGAAAAAAAAACTGATAAAAGAAATACAAACTTACAGTAGTAGATATAGACATAGACATAGACAGTCAAGCAAAACAAAATTTTTCAATGTCGATTAAATATGCATATAATTCTGCCACCCGAATCCATCACCTTTCTATAATAGATAGTTTGTTTCATCATTGGCACTCTGAAATCATTGAATGGTCATTGTATTGATCATAAGTTGTTCGTTTTTATATTGTTGTTATGGTATGCATTGTTCTGGTTCTGTTCATTTCATTCTTCATCAATTTATAAAAAGTCCTCAAGATTGTTCGTTTTTACAATATCAGTGATGCATAGTATATATTGTTCTTCTGGTTCTGCTCACTTCAGTCTCTGTCACTTCCATAGACTGCCTCCCATTTTTGGAATGCTTTCTATTGTCACCTCTGCCAGCTTGAAACCCTCACTTACCCTCCTCCTATGAGGTCCTCTTTCACAGCCTCCACAAATTGTTAATGGTCTTCTTCCCCCCAAAAAAAATTTGCTTTGTATTTTCTTTGCACATAATTTGCATTGAATTATTTCAATCCCTTTTACACCCTTTGAGGTGGTGATGTGGTGATACATTTAGATGAAACCCTCACTCAATCATCTTGTTTCCTCACAACATTTAATCTTATTTGATTTAGTTCATCATTTTAGGCAGACAAAGTATTTTTGAAGCCTGATCTTCGTTCAATCTTTATTTCTTCAGTGTTAAACTAATTCTGGCGATCCTCAAAATATCATGTAAAAGTACAGAGGTGCCACAGAACTGCTGACAGGCAAATGTGATGTCATTGTAACTTATGACATCATGTGTTCTGCAGATTTTAGGTTATCTGTGCCTTCAGCCAAGTGTGATAAATAGTACAGACTACACCTAGGTTGCTCAACTGTTGGATGAAAGGAAAGATACTATTTCTATTTCTGCAATGAGATGGAAAGCCCACCAGGTGTTACCAAGTGACCTAACACTTCTGCCTAAGGTCTCTCAAGTATTACCACTTTCTCTATCTGTATACACTTTAAATCCTAACGCAACATCTGACCTTCTTACTTGCCTGAGTCTTGCCATCTACCAGTTATTGCACCTTTAGGACCTTCGGTCCTTTCCATCTACCTTGCAGTTGTCCTTTCTTTTAGGTGTCACCTCCTCTAATCTGAGCTCCATGAGACCAGCGACCAGCTTTTTCTGTCTTCTGTGCTTAGCATAGTACTAGGCACATATCACAAGTTTAACCAATACTTTTTATATTCATTCATATCATTTCAACCTACTAACATTTAATTCTTTGAGGTCAGGAATGTTTGGGGGTTCTTTTTTCTTTGTGTTATCACCACCTAGAACAGTGTCTGATACATATTGAGCGATTAATAAATGCTTGTTGAATTGAATTACAATTAAATTAATTATCCCCAGCATCTAGCATAGAGCATTGCATATAGTAAGGGCTTGAAGAATATTTCCTTGAAGGGAGAAAACCAAAATTGTTCCTATGATCTTAGGACACAGAGACATAAGTTAAGGTCAGTCTTCATCTAGATCCCAATGTGAAGCCCAGTGAATTTCTAGTCTTCATTTTCTATGAGATCAGTAGTTTATGATCAAATTTCAGATGTAGCCAACACACTGGAAGGGACCTTTCAGAGTTTGTAACCTTAAAAGTCACAAATATTTTTTCTCTCCATCTTAGCTGAAGGTATCTTGTTAGCTAGGTGGCAGCCAGATGAAATAGTGGATAGATTGCTAGACTCAAGTCAGAAAGGTCTGCATTCAAATCCAGCCTCAAACACTTACTAGTTATGCAACCCTTGGCAAGTTATTCAACCTTTCATTTTCCTTATCTGCAAAATGGGGATCACAAGAGCACCTACTTCACTGGGTTGTTATATGAATCAAATGCAATAATATGCATAAAGCACTTTGCAAGCCCTAAAGTTGTATTAGCTATTGTTATAATTAACTTTTTAAAGATAAAAAATATCACGTTTTTGTACAATTGATAATTCAAGTCTTTCATTTCCAGGTGTTCATATTCCTTACAGCAATATACATCATAACCTCTCCATGACTTAGTAGATAGATTTTGAGAGTGACTTTAAAAAGCATCCTCTATGGCTAATCTGGTAACGAGTTTCTCCAAATTTAGCCAGATTGGTCCTCAAATACAAACTCACATTTTCTCACCAGCTCTATACTCAAAGGCTTTAAAGTCAGTAAGACTTGTCTGTCAGTGCTTGCAACTACAGGAATGGCCTTCAAAAACCCATGGCCCCCGGTATACCACTGAGTTGCATCAGAGTAAGGCTTTCTTGGAGGGAAGAGTATATATCAGATAAATTTTAGAACTGAGGAAAGCACTTTGATGAGAAATCCCATCAATAACTAAGATCACTTTAAAGTACAACTGATACTGTCCTTAAAGGTCCTTTCTTCAATTATCAATTCCAAGGCACAGGCCTTGTAGGTCTCCTTTCCCCACACTCATTTACTCTGTGCTCCTGGAAGCTGTTACTTTTATCTGAAGTATTCATCCATGCCAAGGATTGAACTGGACAATTACTATGATGTAGCCTCTCTACTTCAAAATGAGCATTTTTTTGCTATATATCTCTGAATCTCTCTGACTGGCTCTTCTAACCCACCTATTGGAAAAACTACATTCAGCAAATGTTTTTGTACATCCTACTATGCAAATTAAAAAGTACCAAAGCAAAGGCATCCATGTATCTCTGCCATTCTGAGATACTCACCAAGAAAGATTAAGGTGGGGGAAGGGAGAGATGTGCTTAAATGGCTCAAGTGAGAAAGTGATGGCTTTGGGCCAATTAAAGTTGAATATAAATAAATTGCGATGTTTTAATGAAGAGGAGAGTTTACAGTATCCCCATGGTTAGCCCCTTAAAAAATTGTAATGAAATCTACAGCAAGAAAAAAAATAATCCAACTCATTTAACCTAGCTGAGGTTATAGATCACAGTAAATAATGTTTGCTGGAACAATGGAGCCAGAAAAAAAGAAATTTTGAAATATAAAAAGCCCTTGTGTGGAATGTAAAACATTCAAAGCTCAATTCATTTTCCCTTTGCCTAAGTGTCCTGTACTTGAGGAAACATTCTCCATCACCTTGACAGGATGCTTTCCTTTGGTATACAGGTTTTTATTTACCTGAATTATTAATGTTGCCTTTGTTTGTAGCTCTATCTTAATTTTTCTCTCTTCATTCACCTGTCATGATTGTTTTGATTCACATTTCAGGAGACGATGAACAAAATATTTCTTTGGGAAACAGGCTAGTGTCACCAATATTTTTGTACTGCTAACAGATTATTCTGTTTTCCCAGGAAAAACTCAATCATTTTGGTTTTTGCATGGACTGTCAATCATTGAGATTATGCTTTCAATTTATTGAGTGGATAAAAGATAGACTTTAAAATATGCACTGTATGTCAGTAGAAAAGCACAGAGTACGCAGAGAATACAGGCATAAGCAGATTCACCATATGAAATGAATGCCTTTAAGAAAAATCCCTCAGGCCAATTATAGTACACAACAATTATAAATGTTCTCCCAAGTCTGATTTTTAGCAGTATGCCCCACCAAAGCTATGTGTGTGCTAGGGTCCCCCCTCAAGAGGTTGTAATGCATTTGATCATACAGTTTTTCTTTTTTTTTAAAAACTCTTCTATGTCACATTCATGAAAGACTGATAATAGATTAAATTCTGCCTGAGAACTTGTTTGATAGAGTTGAAAGTTTTGTTGAAGAAAAATGTCGTTGCCAAGACAAATGACTTGAGGTTTGAGATTAGCTTGAGACAAACTCCTGGAAGCCTTTATTTTAAAGAAAACAAAATTCAAGCAACGGCTTCCGCCCTTTCTAAAATGGATTTCCAGTTTTCTTGGTTCTCCTTTACAAGGAACGCACCTTGCGTCTTAGAGAAAAATTAAAGCAGGCCTTGACTGTGCAAAAGTTCGTTACAGCTCTCCCAGAAAGTCCAATATCTGACCTAGTCCCAGCCAACATCACAGAGGTTAGAACGAGAAAATGAATCGGGAGTGCGTATGTACGAACACCCCGTGATTTCAAACAGACTAGGCTCATTGGAAGGGGGTGGGGGTAAGGTTTTTTTCCCTTTGATTTCTTTTAGAAGGATAGAATGAAAGGGACAGTGATACATATTTTAAGCCCTGTGAATTCACAATGGGGCTTTAGAATAAAGAGGTAAAAACCTTTGAACTAAACAAAGGTCCATCACCGCGCCCTTCTTCCTCACCATTGCGCTATAAAGGAAATTATGCTGACTGGAGGGATCAGCTGGCTTTTTTCCTCTACACCTCCATACACACAACACAACACAACGCAACACATCACAACCACAGCATTGTCTTACATGGTGTGTGTGCGTGCGTGCGCGTGCATCACGTTGTTGAGTCCTCTTGGACACGATCTCTTATCTCCTAGAGCTCTGTGAAAGCATGCACTCAGGGCTTACATCTGAGTGTCTCTTTGTACTATCCCAAAGCCCAGCGGCAGAGCCGGCTGCATTAACTTGATTAAAGTAGGGCTACTCTCAGTTCTTTGGGCTCTTTCTCTGCCCCTAGATTAAAGACAGGAAAGCTGCCTTCTCCAGAGCGGGGTTGGTTTGTTTTGTTGGATTTTTTTCCTCCCCCTCAAAAATCACAACTTTCAAAAGGGTCAACCAAAGACAAAGGCTCTTGTGCCAGAAGAAAAAGAGAGGCTTTTATGACAAATGATGTCTAATTACCCCTTTGTTCCAAAGAGACAGCGCTTATGGTGAGTGGCTAGAACATAACAAGCCATCAGCAGTGCTTGACAGAGCATCCGCCCAAGCCTCCTGAGAAATGGCCTTCCGTAAGGACCAGTAATTTTCCTCAAATTGCTTCTATGAAAATAGCTCTTTAAGTCTCAGTCTTTGAAAGGAAAGCTGAAGGCCAGGGAAACATTGCAATCCATGTGTAATAGGGCCCGAATCCATTATAAAGCTACGGAAACTGACAAAACACACTACAGGTGGAGAACGTCTGTCCTCTTCCATATGAAATGCTTTGTGGTGCATTTTCTGAGGGAATATAAAGCAGGGGGCACCAGGCCTAGGGGATAGACATTGCTTGGGGGGCATGCCTCATCTGTACCCTTTTCCATTGAACAAAATGGTTTCCTTCTGATGCAAGAAGAAAAGGCCTCCCATTGACCTAAGTCCTTTGCTTGTCAGTGGTGAGAAAAGATGGCATGATTTTGGACCTCCACAAAAGCAGTGACTGCATAAGGATGATGAAGCTCAACATTCCATCCAAAAAGGTAATTAGTATTTAGTCATACAAACCTAATATTTTCTTTCCTACTTGCATACCTAGCAACTATATTCTTTCTCTCCAGGCAACTTCCTATCATTCCCCAAGTCATGATTTCCCTGAAGTACCATTTTAAAAAAGAAAAAAAAATGTGATATACACCTTTTGTAGCCAGCCTTCTTCAAAGCCATATTTCCCTTTCAATGATTCTGATGACCCAGGCAGTCTTGTGTTATTTTTTTAATATAAATCAAAGAACATAAAAAGAATGCATCATTATAAGACAAAGTCCAAGTGAATTGAAACTTTAAATTGTACATGGATTACCTTAAGTAAGGGGTGACATTTTGGGAAAAGGTCAAATCTATGGGAGGAGGCACATTTTATTTATGAGTGAGAGTACTGATTTCCCTGGGGTAACTCTGAGTTCAGCTGATGAACCCCACCAAATTCTTTTTTTGGAGGACAAGCTATTGTACTAACTTCAGGCCACAAACTGCTTGTGGTCTAAGAGCTATGCCCAGATGATCAGAAGTTTCAGGTCATATTGTAAGTGGGGTCATTTATTTCTGTGACCAGTTTTGCTGCCTTTTGAAAGCAAGACACTCCTCCTGGTTATTACAATCTAGAAAAACCACTTGGGTACTTCAGGTCCAAATGGTCATGCTCTGGTTTTGCCCCTTTTGGCTACCTTGAACCCCCTTCATTTTATGAAATCTGCCAGATTTTCTAAGTAATTTTTCCATACTAGAAACTTCCCACTCTCATACAGTCTTACTAATTGGCATCTCCAAGACTGCTCCCAAAGGAAATAAACCAATCAGAAACACTGGAGCAAGAGCCCACCCTTCTCCTTAAAATACTTGGACTTCTTTAGCATCCCTGAGCTACCTGGATGTATAGATTTATAAGGGACCCAGATATCTCACCCATTAAATTTGGTGTAACAATATGCTGGATATGAAGAGTAAGTAGCTCCTCAAAAGATTATCAAGGGCTTCTTTCTCTTCTCTCCTCATGGGAAGGTTCTCTGGCAATATTCCTAGCTGTATTTCTTTGCTATTGAATTCCTTGTAAGTATTGGCTCTTACCCCCATTTGGAAGTGCTATACAAGTATATTTTCCTTGTTGTCTCTACCTTCCCCTCCATCCTTCCTGAGATACCTACAGTTAAACCACATGGCTTTCCCTTTTGAGCCTTTTTTTTCAGAGGGGTGAAGTTGGAGTAGGGGAGGAAATGGACTTCTGGTTTCATTGCTATAAGGAATTCTTAAGGAGAAAACTCTATGAATGAATGACTGAATGAATGAGAAAACATGTATTACATTCTTACTGTGTACAAAGCCCTGTGACAAAAACACAAAAGTAAAAATAGTCTTTGTCATCAAATAGATTATATTCTAATGGGAGAGATGATACATATAGAGAAGTGGTTGCCACAAAGAGTGATTTTAGCTAAGCAAATTCTAGAGATGGAGAATGGAGCAACAGAGGAGAAGATCAACACATATGTTCCAGGAATGATGGCAGTATTGGTTCAATTATAGTTCCTGACTTGATTACCCACCCCTCTTCCTCACCACCACACCAGGCAAGGTGGTTGAAAAGACAATGGCTATGGAGTAAAGTGAATTATGTCTAAGGCTTCCTCAATATAGTGAGCCAATGTAGATCCATACTTGATCTACCTTGAATGAGGCCACTAAGAGGTTCTTTATTGCCAGTATGTGTCAGAGGTCAGTTGGTTAATCAGATAACATGTGTTAAAAACCTACTTTCTGTCAGGTGCTGCAGTAAGCTCTGACAATACAAAAAAAAAGGCAAAAAAAACCAGACCTTCCTCTCAAGGTAGTTCCAGCCCAATGAGGAAGACAACGTGCTAGTGACTATGTACCAACAAGCTATAGACAAGATAAATGTGAGGTAACCTCGAAAGGAAAGCACCAAGATTAAAGAAGACTGGGAAAGGTTTCTTGCAGAATAGAATAGGGGGACTTTCACTGAGATTTAATGAAAGAATGGGAGCCACAGACAGGATCATTGAAAATTTAGCAGCTTCCAAATTGAAAGAGCAGAGCGCTTGAAATATGATGTCCTATAAGTCAAAAAAGCTAAGATTACAACCAAGAGTAACCTTTCCAGAAACCTGAGTATAAAGCTTCAGAGGGAAGAATAGACATTTAAGGAAATACAGGACTTTCAAGCATTTCTGATGAAAAGTCCAGTGCTGAATAGAAAAATCTGACTTTCAAATACAAGACTCAAGGAAGTAGAAAAATGTAAACATGAAAGAAAATTCGTAAGAAACTCCGTAAAGTTACATGGTATACCTTTCTATATGGAAAGATAACACACGCATCTTCTTAAAAAGTTATTATTGGGACAGTTAAAAGGATTCTACATAAAAGAGGGTGCACGAGTGAGTCAGTTGTGTTGGGATGGTGTTAAAAAACGTATAGATGAGAAAGAGGGATGCCCTAGGGGAAAGGGGAAGGGAGAAGAAGAATGGAAGAAATTATCTCACCTAAAAGAGGCACATATAGGAAGGCTTTTATAGTGAAGAAAATTATGGTGAGAGGGCAATGCTTGAACTTCACTTACGTCTAAAATGGTTGAAAATGTGAAAATAATATGTATATATATATACATAAATACTGAGTACATAAAAGATGAAAATATGTGTGTATGTGTGTATATGTATACGTGTGTATACATAGATATACATATGTATGTATGTGTGTGTGTGTGTGTGTGTGTGTGTGTGTGTATATATATATATATATATATATATATATACATATATATATATATATATACCTATTATCTAGTAGGTAATAGAAATCTATCTTACCTAACAGAAAAGTAGTAGAACAAAAGTACATTACAGTGAAGGGGATAAGAAAAAATTGATATTTTTTTCAACTCTAAAAAATTAAAAAGATAGAAGGGAGGTGATAAAGAAGAGAGCAGATAAAAGAAAGCAGTTGTTAGAAGCAAAACAAACTTTAGAAGAGTGTAAGGATAAAAGGAGAGAAAGATAAACAGAAGAAAACAAGATGAAGGGAAATCCACAGGTAGTAATCATAACTTTGAATGTGAATGGGATGAACTCAATCATAAAAGAGAAGTAGATAACAGAATGAATTAAAAACTAGAATTCAAAAATATGTTGTTTACAACAAGCACATTTGAAGCAGAGACAGAGTTAAAATGTGACTGAACAAAGTACTTAAACTGAAGTTAAAAAGGCAGGGGTAGCAATCATGATCTCAGACAAAGCAAAAGAAAAAGTAGACCTAATTAAAAAAGATAAGCATGGAAGTTGCATATTGCTGAAAGGAACCATAGATAATGAAGTAATATTACTAAACATATATGCACCAAATGGCATAGCATCCAAATTCTTAAAGGGAAAGCTAAATGAATCATAGTAGGAAATAGGTAGTAAAATTATATTAGTGGGAGACCTCAACTTTTCCCTCTCAGAACTTGACAAATCTAACCATAAAATAAATTTTAAAAAGAAGCCAAAGAAATCAATTGAATCTTAGAAAAGTTAGATATGACAGACCTCTGGAGAAAACTAAATGGGACTAGGAAGGAATATAACTTTTTCTCTGGTGTATATGGAACTTTCACAAAAATCGACCATGAATTAGGGCATAAAAATCTCACAACCAAATGCAGAAAAGCAGAAGTGTTAAATGAAGACTATAGCAACATAAACCATAAGATTATGTCAATAGATGCAGGAAGAGTCTTCAACAAAATACCACACCCATTCCTATTGAAAACACTGTAAACGTAGGAATCATTGAACTTTTTAAAAATTATATTTATGACAATATGTAATAATATAATAATATCTATCTAAAGTCAAAACCGTTATCTGTACTGAGGATGAACTTGAAGTCTTCCTGACAAGACCGAGAGTGAACCTAGGATGTCCATTGGCACTACTATTATTCAATAGTATACTAGTAATGCTAGCTATAGGAAAAAGACAAGAAAAAGAAACTGAAGAAATAAAAATGGACGATGAGGAAGCAAAACTTTCATTCTTTGCAAATGATTTAACAGTGTACTTAGAGAATCAAATAAAAAATGAGTTGAAATAATTAACAACTTTCATAAATTTTCAGGATATGAAATAAACCTACATAAATCATCATTTCTATATATTTCTATATATCATTTCTATATATCACTAAAGAAATTCAGTAGGAAGTGATAGAGAAATTCCATTTAAAATTTAAATTCCACATAAAATATGTGGGAGTCTACCTGGCAAGTATGAACTCTATTATAAAACACTTTTCACAGAAATAAAGACAGATCTAAACAATTGGAGAAATAGTAATTGCTCATGGATAGGTTGAGCCAATATAATAAAAATGACAATTCTACCTAAATTAATTTACTTATTCAGTGCCATACTAATCAAACTACCAAAGAGTTGTTTCATAAAGCTAGAAAAAAATAGTAATAAAATTCCCCTGGAAGAAAAAAAGGGAATTGTCAAGGGAATTGATTTTTTAAATGTTAAGAAAGGCAGCCTCACAGTTTCACACCTCAAACTGTATTACAAGGTGTAAATCATGAAGACAATCTGATTCTGGCTAAGAAATAGAGTGGCAGAACAGTGAAATAAATAAGATACACAATATATAGTAGTAAATGACTATAATCATCTAGTGTTTGATAGACCCAAAGACCCAACCTTTTGGGTTGCCAACATCTGGCAAAAATTTCTGGGATAACTGGAAAGCGTTCTGGCAGAAACTGGGCATAGACCAGTATCTCACCCTGAATATCAAGATAAGGTTAAAATGGTTAAATGATTTAGACATAAAGGGTGATATCATAAATAAAGAGAGCAAGGGAAAATGTATCTGTCAGATCTATGGAAAAGGGAAGAGTTTATGACCAAATAAGAGATAAAGGAGATTACGGGCAGTGAAATAGATAATTTTGATTACATGAAATTTAAAGACTTTTACTCAAACAAAACTAATGCACACAACATTAGAAGGAAAAGAAGAAATGGGAAAAATTTGCAATAAGTTTCTTTGATAAAAGCCTCCTTTCTCAAATATATAGGGAACTGAGCCAAATGTATGAAAATAAGCCATTGCCCATTTGATAGTCACAGAATTTGGACAGTTTTCAGAAGAAGAAATCAAGGCTATCAATACTCACATGAAAATAGTGCTCTAAATCACTCCTGACTAGAGAAAGGAAAATTAAAAACAACTCTGAGATACCACCTCACAGCTATCAGACTAACATTATAGAAAAGGAAAATGACAAATGCTCAAAAGGATGTGGAAAAATTGGGATACTAATGCACTTTTTTAGTCCAATCGTTCTGGAGACAATTTGGGACTATGCTCAAAGGATTATAAAACTATGTGTACCTTGTGACCCAGCAATACCACTACTAGGTCTGTATGCTAGAGAGATCAAAAAAAAAGAAAAAGGACCCATTTGCATAAAAATATTTGTAGCAGCATTTTTTTGTGGTGGCAAAGAATTGGAAATTGAAGGGATACCCATCAATTGAAGAGTGACTCAATAAGTTATGGGATATGAATATGATAGAACACTGTTGTTCTATAAGAAATGACAAGAAAGATGGTCTCAGAACAACCTGGGAAGACATATATAAATTCATGCAAAATTAAGCGAGCACAACTAGGAGAACATTGTGTATAGTTACAGCAATATTGTAAGAATGATCAACCATAAAAGACTTAGCTACTGTGATTGACAATGATTCTAGAAAAATATAAAGACCTGTGATGAAAAATGCTACCCATTTCCAGAGAAAGAACTGATGAACTCTGAATACAGACTGAAGCATACTTGTTTTGCTTGCTTTATTTTTATTGTTTTCTTTTGTGTTTTCTTTTGTAACATGGCCAATATGGAATTTTGTTTCGCTTGACTTTACATGTATAATTGAAATCAAAGTGCTTTCCTTCTCAAGGAGCAGATAGAGGCAGGAGGAAGGAAGAAAATTTGGAACTTAATTTTTTTTGAAAATGATCAAAAATTATTTTACATGTAGCTGGGAAATATTTAATGAAATAAATATTCTTTTTAAAAAGTACTCAAATATAATCTCTAAGTCACTTTCCTTGGAAAATATACTGCCCACAAATTTTGGGACAATGCCAAATAAACGACAAATGTCATTCCCATGAGTTCTCCCCAATAAGATACTCTAGTCTTATTTCAGCATGTGAAAATTATGTTGTATAAAATACCTTGATTCTAGAAATTACTCATGAGGTTTCTAACTTTAGAGCCAAATTCAATCAATCAACAGGTATTTATTAAGTGCCTATTATGTACCATACATTGCACTAAGTTCTAGGGATGGAAGTTCTAAAAGGAAAAATCCCTGATTCAAGAAATTTGTGCCATAGGTATTAGGTGCCATGCAGATATCCTCTGAACTGAAATAGATCACTATCCTCAAACATTGGATTATAGTCCACTTCAGACTATAAGTCCAGACTTGAAGACCCAATATCTTTGTGGGACCTGCCAGAACTTTCACTTAACTGACATAGTCTTCAAAAATCTAAGGTCTCTCCATGGTACATAGAGATACAAAAGAATGACTTAGTGAGAGAAGATGTTCTAGAGCCAGGATTTCTTAAACTTTTCCCACTCTTCTCTATTCTGCAATTCATTAGCATTGCACGACCTGAGAACATGCACAGTGCAAGTGCACATGCTTTGCGTTCAGAACTAAGACTGCAGTGAAGTTGTACAATGTAACAGGGGCAAATGCTGCCAGAAACTGCTCATTACACATTTGATTTTTAATTTTTGGTCATTGCACATTCAGAAATCTTTTGCAGTTGCCAGATTTTTTGTGACTCCATATGGGGTCGAAACTCACAGTTTAATAAGCAGTCTAGCCTAAGGATCTTCAACCTGGGGTCCAAGAATTTATTTTCGGTAATATTTTGATAACTGTATTTCAATATAATTGGTTATTGTTGTAACCTTGTTTATTTTATTTTATGCCTTTAAAATTATTCTGAGAAATAGTAGATAGCTTTCCCCAAACTTTCAAAAGGTCTATGATTAAAAAAAAAGGTTAAGTTTTCCGGTTCTATAGCAAAAAGAATGACATATCTGGTATCATTTTCATAGGCGATGGAATCAGGATTTGGAACTGAAAGAGACCTTAGATGTCATCTAATCCAATTTTGCAGATAAGGAAACTGAGGCTTTGAGAGATCACACAGGTGGCAATTAAGAAGAGGCAAGTTTCAAACCCACGTTCTCTGACAAAAAAAATTCAGTATTGTTTCCCTAGTTTCCTTTGCAAGAGGACCTACATGGTCCTTGGGCCATGAATGGCATTCAAACCCTGATAACTTTGGCCTAAGTTCCTGAGTTCAGGGACTATTTCCTTTCAGTCCTTGTATCCCCAGCATCTAGCATAATGGCACGGTACATAGTAGGTACTTAATACTTGTTGATTTATTCCTTGATTCTGACACTAAAGGTAGAAACTTCATGAATTATTCCTGGAATAAAAATATTTGTTCAAACTATTTTCCACAATACTCTGGGTTGCTGTACAATCATATGAGCAAAGAATGAGTCGGTACTGTCCTCCTAAAAATCCAGTTTGGTTCAGCATCATTCAGGAAGATTATTCTGAGAGGAATGGAGGGATATCCATAAATGCACTGAATAAAATTGCTCAAATGAATTGGTGGGCTTAATTATTAAGCTATAATTCTGTGCAAGAAACAATTCAAAACCCCACCCTTGTACTATGGAAATAGAACTAAATAAGGGAATTGTTTCCCTCGGGTGGCTATCTCCCTGTGAATTAAACCATGAAATCTCATAATGCATTAAATCCAAAGACAAGGCGGGTCTGGCCACTCCCACAAACCAAGCAGCTGCTTGGGGACAGCCAGTTGCCAGAAGCAGTCACATAGGACCTAGAGGGCAACAAGCCAGGAAGAAAAGATGAAATAGTTGCCTAACATCCCCCTTCTGGTCTTCAAGATTCCTCATAGAGAGTGTGCTGACAAGTGACTAAGTAGGGTTTCTGAGGATAAGACTTACAGGTAACGTCATTCAGGTGGGGGAGGGCCAAAACAGAACTCAGTGGCTGGCCTCCAGAACCCCACCACACTAAGAAACCCCAGAATAGCCTGAAGGCAGGTGCAAACCCAGCTCCAATGCTCCCTGGTGAGGGTGACATAAAGAGAGCATACATCTATTTTATTCTCGATATTTGGGTGTGTGTCTTTAAGTGGCAGGAACACATAATTTTGACTTAGAAATGTAATTCACAAATATTAAGCAAGAGAAAAGTAGTGGCTGTTTCTCTTCCTGCCCTTTTCACCAGAAAATTATTTTTATTTTTTTAAATTTTTGCTCACTTTCTTTTGAAGACCCGCAAAACCAGTACATGCCATACATTGATTAGCCAGGTCCTCTCTTCATTTTTACATCTGTACAGCTGAACAATGTGACGATACATAGATGGGTGTAATGTACCACAAAGGCATGCTCACTGAAGCTTACAACCAGAATGTGTCAGCCTCAAAATGAAGAACCATCCAATCTCCCTAGCAGGCTACTAAAAGCCAGGAGTCACAGCTCTTCAGACATTCAACCTACTAAGTGGCATTTCCCCCAATCCATATGGCCTCATCTTGGAAAAAAACGACTCCTTGCTTTATGACTAGATATCCATACTGGACTTTTAAAGGATGAAAGCAGCATCTTTTACAATCCAGACATCTTGTGATTCATGATTCCCCAAAATTGGATTGATTGACTTCTCTTTAATCACTGAGGACCTCTCTTGATACTTATCACAATGAAAGATAGCATATCATTTGTGCACTCAAAATAATAGAGAAGGATGAGATAGGAACCTTTGATCCCACCAGTGAAATGGCACTGCATGGGACGGCTGTGGATGACTTTTGTTACTGGAGTAGGTGCCTGCAAAGGGCCAGGTGGTGTTTATACAGATGACTGAGCATGTTACAATGTGTTCTTCCTTTTGGATAAAACATTAGCGTATCAGATGTGACAAATCAGATGTTCATCTTCCACACTTCTGCATTATTTTACATGGAGAATTAGACGATGTGCTGCCTTGGCTTTTGGTTTTGGGTTTTTTTTTCTCTTTGAGAATAAGTTTATGTATGAAGTTCTCCCAGTGCTATGCATAATCATGGTCTCACAGAATAATGAACTGGCTAGGTAATATGATAATTTCACCTAGAGCTCCCATGTTTTGCAAAAGAAAAAAGCATGTGATATATCAAACCAAAAGTATACCAGTCATGAATAACAGTCATTACACAGCATATCATGTCTCCCCACTAGTAGATTTCAAGTGTGGGGAAAATGTGTTTTTCTCCTGTTTTTGTTTGTTTGTCCATACATATGATATCATTGGCAGTAGAGAACTCCAAAGGTACGGAAACCTCAGAAACCATCTAGACTAGCTCATACACCAAGAAGAATCCTTTCTATAACATACTCACGTGGTTATCCGTTCTCTTCATAAAGACATCCATTGGGGAAGCAGCTTTATAAGACAGTCCATTTCTCTTTCTGTACACAAATAATTGTAATTCTCCATTGCTTGCTCCCAGCTCTGTCCTCAGGGTCCAGGCAAACCAAAGCAAATTTGTTCCCCCATATGACAACCCTTTAGATCCTTCAAGACAGCTATGTTGTCCCCACTGGCCCACCCAATCACTATGTACCCAACTCTCTTCTCTGTTTGTACATCCCCATTTCTTTTAACTATTCATCATTTTTCCTCATATCACATGATCTCCAGGTCCTTTGCCATTTTGATTACCTCCTGTTCACTCCCCAGCTTATCAATGCCATTCCTAAAGTATGGTGCCCAGAACTGAACACAATACTCCCAAAGTGATCTGATTTGGGAAGAGAAGGGAAGGAATAAGCACAAGCATTCTGAAAAATCCCTTATACTCTCCACACTTGGTAAGCAAGAAGGAGATTTTTCAGACATCTGCTGCTCTTGTGGTTGACTTTCATGATCAACTGCCTTTTTATCCCACCTATTCATGAGCAACTCAGTTTCTGGGGGCTTTTGGGTGAGGCTTTATATGTATCAGGGCTTGCTTACCTGACTGTCCTCATGATGAGGTTCTGACTCAGCCGCCTTTAATTTCTATTTGGTAGAATCCCTCCAAAGCCTTAATGCAAATGGAAGATACTTTTCCTTGTTACCTTCCAGGTCTTAATTAGAAATTCAACTTCCAATCACATCTACTCCTTCCTTTTGCTTTGTTCATCTTTCTCTGATGATCAAATTAGAGAAATCAACTTCCTTGTTCCTACTTCAGTGTCCTCTATACTAGCCCACCAATAAGTTGGAGGACCACTTCAGAGGATTCTTTCTGTATCCCAGGACTTAAACCGTATCACCTTCCCCCACCCCCATTCTATTCTTCTTTCCACAATTGGACACAAAATTGCACCAAGTTCCCTTCAACCTGATCAAAACAGAAGATTTATGGTCAGGGTCACCCTGGACTCCTGACATTGTCCTCTGAAAATGGAAGCCGTTGTATAAGGAGCTGTGGTTGTTTGTGCTTTGTCCTTGAAGAGGACCATGACATCAGGAAGATGATGCCATGACTTTCAAGTGAATTGGATTTAAGTTAGGAAGGGTTGTGCAAAATCACAAGCTTCATTTTCTCCTTTGGAGCCATCTGAGTCCAGTGGCAAGATATAGATCTGGACAACTGGAGATGGCCTCCACATAAGGAGCATTTACTGCCCAAAGAATCAAACTTCAGAATTCCACACGCTGATTTTGGTGAGGTCTTTCCCTCACTAGTATATCCACTAAGCCAAAACTTCAGACCCCAGGGAAGCTTTCTAGGACTGGAGTTTGGGTGAGATTTTCCTCATCCTACGTGTAGCCCAAGTCTTTTAAATAGTAGGTGTCACTATTGCTTTTTAAAATACCATACATGTAGCAAAAAGGTTGCCAGGGACGGGAGATACCAAATCAAAAAGGAAATATCCCTTGCCTTCAATGATACTATACAAAACAAAGTCAGGTGCAAGTCATGTCATCATTTCTCTGATGACATGGTCTTCGGCGACAAAGGATGAACATACACCCTTAATTGGAGGAGACATAATGAGTATAACAAATACAAAATATAATATAATGAATATAAAATAAATAGAAGATAATTTGGAGAATCAGTAAAGGTCTTGAGCTGAGTTTTGATGGAAACTAGAGATTCTAAGAGGAGAGAAGGAAGTTCATTCCAGGCATAGGACACACCTGTACAAAGGCATGGAGAGAAAAAATGGCATATCTTGTGTGAGAGGAATAAGCACCAATTGAGAGACTACAGCAAAAGTCCAGACGTGAGATGGTTGGCTCCATTCCAGTTCTAATCAGGCCAGAGTTCATCGGTAGCTGCCTGTCATTAACCCTTCACCTCCCATTGTGAGTTGAGAGTGCTCTGATACACCAAGTAAATAAAATGAAATTTTTTGTTATTCAACATAGTTTGGAGGAAGTATTCAGGCGAATAAAATGCTGTTAATAGAGTAATAAAGATGGGAGATGTGGGAAGAAGATATTTTCAGCTATTGTGCTCAGAGATTCCTGTTTCGTGATGGGTCTATTGATTGCCTAAGGGAACTGAGCTGATACCTATCTAAACAATAATATAAGCATATATTAAGTACTGATTATACACATGCCACTGTGGTAGGTTCTGGGAATTCAAAGACAAAACACAAAACAATTTAACTAATGATAATTGATAATTACCTCTGCGTAAATTTGCAAAATCCCAAAGAAAAAAGATTAGTTTAAAAGCAACATTTCCAGAAGGCCTACATTACAAGGGTCCTAGCACTAAGGCAAACAATGAGCTCATCAGAAAAGTTTATTCATTTTATTCAACTTTATTTTATTTTCAGGGCTACATTCTCTCTCCAACCTCATCTTCATTCCCCTCTTCCCAGCATTGGGGAAAAAATGGTTACAAACATGTATAGTCAAGCAAAATAAATTTTCACCTTGGCCGTGTCCAAAAAAAATTATGTTTCATTCTATAATCTGAGTCCATTTTCTCTCCATTTAGATATGGGTAGCATGTTTCATGAGGAGTCTTCTGGAACTCTGGCTCATCACTGTATTGATCAGAGTTCCTAAGTTTTTTGGTGTTGTTTACATTCACAATATTGTTGTTATTGTGCAAATTGTCCCCCTGGTGCTGCTCACTTGACTTTGCATCAATTCATACAAATCTTTCAAGGTTTCTTGGAAACCATCCCTTTCATTTAACACTAGCATTCCGTCACTCCTACCATAACTTCTTCAGTCATTCACTAATTGAGGCACCTCCTGAGTTTTTAATTCCTTAATTAATTTAATTCCTTGCCACCACAAAATATTTATAACTACTATGAATATTTTTAGACCTATAGGTTTGTTTTCCATTTTTTATCTCATTAGGGCACAGACCTATCATATTATCAGTGGGTCAAACAGAATGCACAATTTTAACTTTGGGGAATGGTTCCAAATTGCTTTCCAAAATGGCTAAACCAGTTCACAGATCCAACCAAAATAAAGTTTGCTAGTGTGCCAGTTTTCCCACAGCCCTTCTAGCATTTGTCATTTTCCTTTCTTGTCCATTTTGCCAATCTGATGAGTATGAAGTGGTACCCCAGAGTTGTCTGAATTTGTGCCCAGTGAAGCTTACAAGGAGTTTTCAGAGGGAGCTGCAGAAGACTATGACTGCAGTTGGGATTCAGTGGGGATGGAAAACTTGTCAAGTGTGTTATTGGAAGGATTTCTTTTCAGGTGTGGTGGACTAGATGATTGCTATGGTCCCTTCCAACTCTAAAGTTCTACAACTCCATGAAGAGTTAGAGAACACGAAAGAAAACCCATGAATTCTAAGGCTGTGGAGAACAATCAAAACCAATAGCCTGAAGTTGGTGAGTAGAAACATATAAGACAAAGGATAAAGAGGATATGAAATTCTTCATCCGGATCATGCCCAATAACTATGAGTGTCCCACAGGGCCCTGTCCTGGACCCTCTTCTCTTCCTCTTCTACTCTATTTCACTTCTGCTCCCAGAGATTTGATTATTATTTTTAAACCAATGATTCACAAATCTACTTACTTCTGCTGACCTCCAGTCTTGGCTCTCCAGTTTTTTGTTGGACACCTCAAACTGAATACCATATAAATGAAACTGAATTCATTATCTTTCTCAAAACTGCCTTCCTCTTCCAAACTTCCCTATTACCATCAAGGGCACCAACTCCCCCAACTCACCCAGGCCTATAACCTTAGTATTATCTTCAACTTCTCGCTATCTCTTGCCCTCAATATTCAGTTTGTTGCTAAGGTCTTCACAATATCTCTCAAATATTCGCTTTCCTCTCCTCACACCACCCTAACGTAGCTCCTCATCATCTCATGCCTGGAATATTACAATAGCCTGCCAGCTAGTCTGCCTGCCACAAGTCTCTCCCCACTTCAGTCCAGCCTCCACTCAGCTATCAAAGTGATTTTCTTAAAGCACAAGTCTGACCTTGACTCTCCCTCCTACTTAATAAACTCCAGGGGCTCTGAATCACCCCCAAAATCAAATATAAAATCCTTTGTTTGGCATTTAAAGCCCTTCATAATCTCCTACACCTTGCACTGAACCATGTCATTCAATAATACTGGCCTCCTTGCTGTTCCTTGAGCAAGACCATCTATCTCGACTTCAAGCGTTTTCACTAGATATCTCCCATGCATGAAATACTCTCCCTCATCTCTGCCTCCTGGCTTCCATGGCTTCATTCACTCCAGTTAAAATCCCACCTTCTACAGAAAGCCTTGCCCACCCCTCTTAATTCTAATACCTTCCCCCTGTTCATTATTTCCATTTATCATGTATATAGTTCATTTGTACATAGCTGTTTACATATTTTCTCTCCCTTTAAACTATAAGATCCTTGAGGGTAGGAACTGTACTTTGCTTTTTGGCACATTTCCCCCCACCTTTGTACAGTCCCTGAAATGTAGTATACACTTAATAAAAATGGACTGACTGACTGAACCACAGCATTGTCCTATGGCTAGGAGCATCATCCTGTGAAAAAGAGAATCAGAAATTCTGAAGAAGAAGGATACATTTTGGATGGAAAGCTGCGGATAATACAAGGCACTTTGAAATTCAAGGCTGCAGGAAGAAAAGATTCATCATGGTGGTTGATTGGTCCCCAGTGAGCCAGACTGATATAGATCTAACATGGTCAACCAGCAAGCATGCTGCCTTTCTGGGTCACGTATCTGACTGAAAGCCTGCCAAAACTTATCAAACATTCAAACTCTTCTATATTCCTGCTGAATCGCATAGGAATAAAATAATAGAATCACAGAATTGCAGAGCTTAGAGGTTCTGAACAATGTCTATATTACCTCCTACCAGGAATCACTTCTATAGAATTTTCCAGAAGTAAGTATTCAGTGTCAACTTGAAAACCTTCAATAATGAGGAAC
Organism: Potorous gilbertii; assembly: GCA_028658325.1. Classification (NCBI taxonomy): domain Eukaryota; kingdom Metazoa; phylum Chordata; class Mammalia; order Diprotodontia; family Potoroidae; genus Potorous; species Potorous gilbertii. The sequence goes on from CM053770.1 coordinate 662,911,357, forward strand.
TTACTACCTACCAAGACATACTCAACCACTCTAAATATTAAGAAATCCTCTCTTATATTGAGCCAAAATCTACCTCCTTAAAACTCCAGTGCGTCATCACTATTAATACATCCCTCTATCATGTGACTGATGGGGCAGGTAAGGGGAAAGAACACAGGATTTGGAGTCAGGGAGACTTGAGCTGAAATCCCCCCTTAGACACTCTCTAGTTATGTGATCCTGGGCAAGTGACTTAGTCTCTCTTAGCTTTAGTTACTTCCTCTTTAAAATTGAGATAATGATAGCAAATAAATCACAGAAATGTGAGAAACAACTGAAATAATATACATAATGTGCTTTGCAAACCTTAAAGCATTGGGCAATGATGATGGTGATGATAACGACAGTCTTTCAAATATTTAAAGACTATATGTGGGTGTGCTGGTAAATATTTAACCACTGGCTAGGGGGTGGGATTGCACACAGCTCACTTTTAAAATTAACCTACATGATTAGCACTTTCTCTCATTTTCTTCAATGTAGATTAACATTACAACTAGTGTTGTTGCACAATCAAATTCAACTCTTCATGACCCCACTTGGAATTTTATTGGCAAAGATACTGTTGTGGTTTGCCATTTTCCTTCAGCTCATTTTACAGATGAAGAGACTGAAGCAAACAGGGTGAATGACTTGCCCAGAGTTATAAAGCTAGTAAGTGTCTGAGACCAGATTTGAACTCAGCCCTTCCTGGCTCCAGGACCAGTAGGGAGATCTGAAGGTTTCATGGAGATGTTCTCACCTGAGCTGAAGTTTGAAAGGAAAGCACAAGGATTGCAAAGCACAGAGTTTGAAGAAGAAGTCTTTTCCAGGCAAAGGGGAACAGATGTAAGAGATATTCTGTAAGTATAACTAATGAGACTCCTGGCAACTGGCTGCACATAGGATGGAGAAGGGTCATTGAATACTAATTCTGTCCCTCCCCATATCAGCCATATGAACTTGAGAAAGTTGAATAACTTGTATTTTCTTCTGTAAAGTGAGAATAAAAATATGTGTTATTTTATTTAAAATACTACTTATTTATAATATTTTAGACTATTTATCTATAATACTTTATTATTTATAATACTATTTATAATATCCCAGCTCACTCTCATGTTCCTCAAATTATAATGCATTCATTTACCTGGCAATAATACAGCACAGCAGATAGTGCTCTTGGTCTGGAGTTGGGAACAGCTGAGTTCAAATCTGGGCAAGACACAACTTTTCTCAACCTCAGTTTCCTAACTCTAAAATGGAGAGAATGATAACACATACCTCCCAGGGCTGTTGTGAGGATCCAATGAGATAATATTAACACAAGTATTTAACACAGGGCCTGACACGTAGTAGACACTAAGCTTAATAAATGTTTATTTCCTTCCTTCCAGTCGTTAGAGAGAATATTATGTAATGATTAGAGTGTTGAATTTGATGTAAAAAAGACCTGGATTCAAATCTTGCCTCTTTTCTGTGTCTGTGGACCCAACATTTATTCTCTTTGACCTTCAGGCAACATCTTAGGACTTATGTATGGAGTCATGGAAAGATTACAATCTGTACTGGTGAACTGACTGGTGAACTGGAAATTCCCCGTACAAGCAAAATTGCAAGTTTATCTGTTTACATTTTATATCAACCAGTGTAATGAAAACTCCCTAAGGGGAGAAAATACTTGTCCTTTTTGGTTTTGTTTTGGTCTTTGTCTCTCCAGCACTCCATAGTACATTGTACACAGTAGATGCTTAATAAATGCTTGTCTGATGAATAAGTGAAATGAGATAATGCATGTAAAGTGCTTTGGAAATTTACAGAAATACCCATGAATAAAGATTTCCTTTGGAGATTCTCCTGGACAAGCTAATTGTTCTATTTTTCGGGCTATGGTGACAAATAAACAATATTCTACTAATAGTCAACTCTTTTATGAACATCAGCATACATTTAACTATTTATTCGGATTAAGATACTTGCCTTTTAATAAAATTTATATCACCAGTTCCTAGCTCTGAACCTAGCACACAGTAAGGTCTTAATAAATGGTTACTGAAACAGAATCCCAAAGAAAAGGTAGAGAAGACACCTTCTCCTCTTCTTCCCGCTTCTTTACAGAGGTCAAGGACTACAGCATGATATATTTTATATAACATCTAACTTTTGGGACATATTCATTAGTTTTGCTGAACTTTTTCTCTTTAAAAAAAATTTTTTTTCAATGACTGTCTCTCTGGAAGGGGATGGGGAGAAAGGATACAGTAGAAAATGTAGGTGATATAAAAACAGAAGGTGCCAATAAGGTTTTATGCAGAAAATAAATAAAGGCTCATTAAATTGACTTAAATACTCAAGGAATTTTCAGAATGGAAGGTGGGTGGTTGGGTAGAAGAAACTGACGTAAGAGCTACAACACAACAGGCTTGAATGACAATTGAGATCTTCTCCAAGACACCTCATTAATTTCGCTCTGGAAATCATTTGGGAAACAATTACTGAAAGAACCCACCCCAAAAAAGCATGTCTGCTATTTTGGCAAGACTGAAAAAGACAGATGAAGTCTATTCTTGGATAGGCGACTTCATCTTTCTTCAATGGCTGTGACATCAAGTTGTGAAAGTTGTGGTTTTAAGAAGGTCCCACCTTCACAGAATGCAGCACCCAAGGTGAGCTGGAATTTCACTTTTTGGTAAGTTCTAATTTTTCCCTTTCCTCTCCCCATTTTCAGCACTTGGGAAAACTCCTCCGAGATGGCAATCGACAGAACTGGTGGGAAAAGGTTGCTATCCTGTCATTTTTGCAGGATTTGCACAAAACTGTTGGTCCTGTGAAACATCAGAAGGGAAGTACACCATCTGCTTTCCCTCCATACTCAAAGATTCCACAAGTCAGTGGGAGTACTTGAAAGAGGGCTATGCCTGCTAAGAAAGCTTTCCTTCTCCTTTTTATATTTTTTATAATCCCATGCCCCGGTGCTCCACACAAATAGACACATCCCAAGTTCATAAGCCTGAAGCAGAATGAGTCGGGAGAAGATGAGAACCTCTCACAGATCAAGGGAGGAGAAAAAGAAAAGAAATAAAAAGATCATCCACCAGGACCAACCATCCAGGGCTGCAGAGGTAGAAAGGAAGACAGATTAACCAAAATTCTGAGTTTGCAGAATAGATTAATCATCAAAAGACAAAGAAGATATTCCCTATCTAGTGAAACTTTTTGTTTGGTTTTTATCTTTAATATTTCCCCACAGAGGACAGACTAGGACCCCAAGGAGTCCAATCTTAGCTCAGATGAGAAAGCAGACATTAAAGAGTATAAGAAAGAGAAGCGAAGAGTTATTTAATGGGCTAAAGATTGAGGGACTTTGGTGAATTGGCGGATTGTTATTTTTTTTTAGAGGAGGACTTAAACTCTAAGAGCCTGAGACAAAAAACAAAAATCATGAATAAAGGCTAGGAATGGAAAGAAAGTCTTAGTATAGAAAGGAGTGGAAGGGTCCAAGATGGCAGCTTGAGGCCATTCTGAGCCCCTCTCTCTTCTTTATAGGTTTGGAGGGGTCTCAAAATCTATTTTTTCAAATACATGGCCAGACCCCCAAACCAGATTTAGGGTTGTACCAATAAGGTCATCAATATAAGAAGAGTATTGGGCACAGTGAGAGAGGCAATAATAGACAAGGTCTTTGCCCTCAAGGATCTTCTAGTCAAATGAACACACCTCTACATATAAACACAATGAAGAGAAGCATATGCTTCTTTATTCAGGACAACTTAGAGCTTAGAGAGAAACATAGATGGAGAAAGGTGGAGAAAAGATGGGATGGTCAGAATCAATCAAAGATAATTCTTCAGATTCTGGTCACAAGCAAAGGTTCCTGGAGGAGAAGAGTCTTGAGCAAGATCAGTAAAGATAGGAATGCAGTGGTTCAGTGGAAGAATGATGCAAAGATATTAGAAACAGGACCATGGATTGACACATATGGGCCAGAAATAACAAATTGTTTTCTCTTGTTAGAGTAATAATATTAAGCGATAGCTACATAGCACTTTAAAGATCCCTGGTAAGTTTATATACATGACCTCCTTACTAAAAATATGGTGAAGTCAGAGCTACAGCCTTCTGACCCCGATCTGTGCAATGAAAAATAATAAACCATTAAGCTCTGACAGCATTAAGAAATTTTGGACGCTGTATGTTGCATTCACTTGACATATGTTAATTACCTCATTTAATTCTCATAACAACCTACGTAGGTGCTAGGAGTTACACATACATTTCATAGATGAATGAACCAGGATGCAGAGACTTGACCAAGAGCATATGACTCATAGTATCACAGACTTAGACTTGGGAGAAACTGTAAAGACCCTTCTCATTTTATAGATGAGAAGATTGAGGGAAAGAGGGATTATGAGACTTGCCTAGGATCATGCAGCTTGTAAGTGTCTAAGGTAGAATTCAAAGCTAGGTCTTCCTAATTCTAAGTTCACCAGCTTATATTACTTCTCGATATAGGGGGCCAAGAAAAACAGTAGACCAAGAAAGAGAAAATTGTTAATGCTATGAGGACAAATGATGTAAGAATTTTTGTATAATTTTATTATAATTTCTCATATCTGTGCAAACGAACTTTAAATGTAATGACTGGCAGGTGTTATCATTGAACTTCAAAATAAAATTTTTCATCCTACTACCTCTGTTGTATACAAATTCACTGAGCCAACTCATCCAATTGATTCTACAAAGTATTCTTCAATACCAGTCCTTTTAGTCAATGGAGATAATCTTGGAGAGAACATTGTTCTGAGTCATCCCAATAGGGTGTAGACAATATAGATAGGGAATTGGACTTGGAATCAGGAAACCTAGTACTTAAATTCTAACTCACTTATTAGCTGAGTGACCTTGGTCAAGTCATTTAATCTCACTGTGCTTCGGTTTTTTCCTACATAAAAGGGGGACCTGTATTTAATGTCCTCTAAGGTCCCTTCCACCCATAAAAAAAATCCATGATTTAGTCTAACCTGTAATCTAAACTCAATTTTTGCCATAATCTTTGGTGACAGATGGTATTTTCAAATTCTCTTGCTTACTCTCTTTTTTTAATCACTGCACACTATATTTTTCCATCTAAGCATCTGATATATTGATTTTGTGTATTCCATCATTTTCATGCCCACAATCTCTATAAGGACTTCAACTTATATTTTAGAGTTGACTCCTTTTCCAATAACATAGATCTCAGGGTTCTTTTCCTTTCTTCTATCAAATAGCATGGTACCTGAATTTATTTACCTTCCTATGAATCCACTCCTTGCCCTACAGAAAATCTGGGCCATTCTGATTGCTCATGTGGGCCAAGTGGCCACTGAGAAGCAAGTCCTGACAGATGACAGGTTACAAATCCACAGAAGTGGAGAGATACACTTGTAGCCCTTAGAAAACAAGTTCCTTTTAACTGATCATACTCTTTTTGAGACGTATTTCTCTTTGTTTGATCCTGTGTGGGATAGAACAACAGAGCAGCATTCTTCCCCTTAGAAGTTCTTCATATATCTGAACTCAGCCTGACATTGAAAAGTACTCCATAGTGTGGCTCACACCTAACCTTTGCAGCCTTATCTCTTACAATTCCTGTTGCCTCACTCTATTTCAGTCAACATCGCCAGCTACTTCTTCCCTCCTTTATAGATGACATTCTTTCTCTTACACCTATGCCTTGGCACAAGTAGTCTCCCATGTCTGGAATGTGCTTCTTTCTTCCCTCAAAGTACAGATCAGTTGCCATCTCCTCTAATTCCAGGTCCTTTCTGACCCTACTCCCAGTGGTTAGCACTCTCTCCCTCTTGAATTAACTTTGTAATACTTCATGTGTCAGAGGAATAAGATTTAAACCCAGGTCCTTTGACTCCAGCACCCCTGATTTTTTCCTGTAATAAACACTTTGTATTGATTTCTTTGCATAAATACTGTATCTCCTATGTAGAATATAAGCTCTTTGAGGACAGGCACTGTTCTCAAAACATGGTGTCATTTTTCTTTGCATCCCAATCACCTAGGATAGAGTCTTACCCAGAGTAGTTGTTTCACCAGTGAGTTTTTAATTGAACAGTCATTAAGTTGCCCCTTTAGATTTCTTTGCCTCTAGTAAATACATACAATTCTTTTAACTCCTTTTTGTCTTAAATTACTTTTCATATCTTAAATTACTTTGTTTTACCTCTTGTTAATAATAACTACCATTTATATAGCACTTTAAAGTTTATAAAGTGCTTTACAAACACTATCTCATTTTATCCTCACAACAACCCTATGAGGTTAGTAGTTACTATCTTCATCATACAGATAAGGAAACTGAGGTAGAAAGAGGTGAAATGATCTCCCTGGGGTTGCACAGCTAGTTAGTGTCTGAGGTTGCATTGGAACTCAAGTTTTCCTCACTCCACGCCCAGCAGAATGTCCATTGAGCCATTTAGCTACCTAGAACAGGAAATTGTTCTCCTGCTCTTCACTGTTTCTACATCCTTTAAAAAGTCCTGGCAGCCAAAATTGGACATTCTTATGAGAATCTGACAAGTGATGTGCTAATAGGAAATGGCTCCCCAGATGGGACATGTCATAATCTAATTAAGTCATCTTAGTATTATGTTGGGGGAAAGGGAGGGGCAGAATAACACACTGTCGATTCCTATTCAGCTCCTGGTCTAACTCACAAGCATCCTTCTGCTATATTATTCCTGTCCACCCTCCCAGGCCTAGCTCTGTGATCTGGTCTCCAAATGTGTCAGTTCACATTAGTCTCTATTGAAATTTATTTTTAAATAAACTATTGTTTATTCTATACTAATCTGTTCATTTCTATTCTGATCTTTTGAAACATAGCAGCCCATCCAACTTAACGCCCTTTATCAATAAATGCCCATTTGAAGCCTCTTTCTAAAAGAATGCATAAGCCTTGGTGTTTCCACTATTTTCTCAAACCATTTGGAAACATCTTGCTATGTTTCCATATTCTCTCAGAAATCCACAAGGTCCTCTGACTCATCAGATGTTTTGCAACATTTATTCAGAGATGTTTGGATTCTTTTAACTTCCCTGGAAGTCATTCCTTTTTTTCATTAATAGGTTCCCTGTTAGTGGGCTTTTGGGTCATCTCAGCAACAAGATGTTGGACTAGACATTTGCACAGATTAGCACTGACTTCCATGACCTCTAAAACCTCTTCAAAACGGAAATTAATTTCCAAAGATAAAGTAACTTCAGCTGTTTCCATCATATATGAATCCAAAAGAAGGTTAAGAAAACAGGGGATGGACACTCATCGACCCTGAACTCACTCAGCACCCCTCCCCGACCACTTACGCTAATGGCAATGAGATTGTATTAAGAAATTCAAGTAAATGACACAGTTTTACTTCAAAATCCACCCCTCTATCCTGTCCCCTATTTCCCTCTTTCCAGTACCATACTGACACCAGATCCAGACCTTGGGAATTTGCTCAGGCCAAAAGAGCCAGCTTAGCTACATCCCTTCAGAAGCAAAAGCAACCAAACATCACCAGCTCTGCCAAATTCTGAACTGCTGATAATGGAGAAACAGTTTCTGCTCATGTCAGAGAAAGAAGGCTCTGAACTGGCAGTGCCAGGTCAGAGAAAGAAGGAATAGAAGGAATGGAACGTGTCACTAGGATTAGGATACCATGCATGTGGGGAGTTATGCAGCATTCCACCAAGTCTGAGGAAAAGAGCATAGATTCTAGATGGGACCAGTTCTGACCACCCAAAAATCAGTTGGGGCAGAGACTTAGGCTGGGGAATTGTGAGGTGCTTATTGTCAGAGAAACCTTGGATGTTATGAGATTCAGCCCCCAAGAAAAACACAACCACAGTACAGGAGTCAGAAAGTGAGAAATAAGCACAATGGGAGGTAGGGAGACTGAAAGTATCAAAGATTTCAAGAAAAACCTTGAACATAAATAGATAAATTAACCATAAAAACAGTTACCATAGAAGGAAATATGGCTTTCAGATCAAGCAAATTAGTTCAGGTATGTACAAATAAATACTTCAAAATGAAGGAAAATGATCCATCATTGGACAAGACAAAAGAACCTGGGAATTCAAGAATATGAAACTACAACATGATATTCCTAAGATATGAGAATTATAACAGCAGAATTTGTAAACTACACAACAAAAATAATGAGCAGACCAGAAAAATTTGATTTTGCAATGGTATGCTTCACCAAAAAAATGGAAAAGACTCAAACAATAAATTGAGAACGCAAATATGCAGAAATGAAGGACAACCTAGAGGAGAAAAACAAAACAAGAACATTAAAAGAAAATATGCTCAAAATGCAAGAAAAAGATAGGATACAAAGAAACAACCTAAGGATCATAGATCATCCAGAAGAACATGTCAGACCAAAAAACTCTGACATGCTTAACCATTTACAAAATATGACATTCAATGTTAAAGAAGAATTTGAAACATTTTTAGAAAGAAAACAAGAACTGAAGAGAATATTTGCTCCTGGAATACCCCAAACAATAGAAATGCAAGAGGAGTGCATAATAGCAACAGGAAGGCCAGTAGAGACTTCTTTCTAAATGTATACAAGGAGAGAGAGATGAAAGTGGAAATCTGGTAGGGATAGCAGTGAAGAAGCAGACAGAAGACATTTTGGAAAGAACCTGGTGCTGCTTTTGTGGTACTATATTATAACATGAGAGAGCACGTGAAGGGGGGATGATGAACAGGACAATAGAGAGAAATTAATGATGTGCCAGGATCAAATCAAGGACTAGCAATGAGGGAAGGGTTACCTCTGTGGTCTCAGAGAGAAAAGAAACTTCAGGGGAGTGGGCGAGGAGGAGGAAACAAAAATTTAAAAACAAACATAAAAAAGGGATAAAGAAGAAAACCATATTGTGTTGAAAGGAGCGAAAGACAACATCAGTAATAAACTTACACACTCTAATTTAGCATCAAAATTCATAAAGGACACGTCTGAGCTTCAAGAATACATGGACAATAACATAATTATGACAGGAGACTTCAATATCTCTCTCTCAGTGTTGGATTAGTCTAGCAGAAAGATAAACAAAAGGGGAAATATGAAACTGAACAAATTTCTGGAAAAATTTGAGTTAAAAGACTTGTGGCATCTCCTAGGTGAGATAGCAAAAGAATATAAATATTTTTCTACATCATATGGAACTTTTACAAAATTGACCATGTACTAGGGCACGGAGATAGTGCAAACAAATTTTAAAAGACAGAAAGAGTCGACATATCCTTCACAAACCATATTACAAAATGAATCAAAACTGGTTCAGGAACCACAAATGAAAGACACATATTAAAATCTTAAATGATGAGTTGGTCAAAGGACAAATCATAGAAACAATAAATAAGCAATAGAAATATAATGATGATGTAAATATGATGATAAAATGATAATATAAAACATACAAAAATTTGAGAATGCCACAAAGTAGCCTCAGGGAGGAAAGTGTATCCTTAAAATTATATCCTTAGAGTCTTCACAATACATTAACAAAATAGGGAAAGGGCAGCTTAATTAGCTAGATGTGCATTTTTTTAAATTAGGAAATCCAAAATATAAACCTATAATAAGCACAAAAGATGAGATATTAGAAATTAGAAGGGAAATAGATGAAATTAGAAACAAAAAACAAATAAATGATAAATAAAACTAAAAGTTGGTTCTCTATAAAGACTAATAAGATGATAAACCTTTAGCTAATCTGATTAAAAAGAAGAGAACAGAAAATCAAATCAATAAAATAGCAAATCAGCCAGGAGAAATCATGACAAAACCAGAAAAAAATAAAAATAGTAATCAAAACAAATTATGCACAGTTATATCCTAACAAAACTGAGAACACAAAAGAAATAGAGGGATACTTTCAAGAACATAAAGTACCAAAACTATCAAAAGATCAGATAGAGATCTTAAATAACCTGACCTCAGTAAAGGAGGTAGATCTAGCTACAGAGGAACTAATAGGAGAAAAAAAAACTCCTGGACCTAATAGATTCATAGAAGAATTCTATCAAACTCCTATACAACTTCATACTTCACAAATTATTCTCAAAACTGAGGGGGGAAAGCACCTTACCAGAATTGTTTTATAAGACAAATATAGTCCTAATACTTAAACCAGAAAAAGATAAAACACAGAAAGAAAATTATAAGGCAATATCAGTAAGGAAAATTGACTTAAAATCCTATAAAGCATCTTGTAAGAGATTTATCCAAGAAATCATTCATTATGATCCAGTGGAAGTTATGCCAAGGATGCCAGGGTGTTAGGAAATCAATCAGCATAAGTAATCATATTAGAAATCATCCAAAACCATATGATCATCTCAATTGCTGCAAAAAAAGATTTTGACCAAAAACAATATTTTATGCTAGAAATCCTAGAAAGTATAAGCATAGAGGGATCTCTTTTTAATATCATAAACATCTATCTAAAATCAAAAAGAAGCCTCCTGCAGTGGGGATATACTGTAATCGCTTCTAATAAATACAGTCATGAAGCAAGGCTGTCTTCACTTACCTTCCACTAGTGATATAGATACACTTTCCCCACTATTATTTGATATAGTTCTGAAAATGCTAGCAATAACAATAAGAAAGAGAAAGGAATGAAAGGAATAAAATAGGTAAAGGGAATGAAACAAAACTATCCCTGTTTTCTGATTAAATGAAGACTTATTTGGAAAACCCAAGGGAATTAGCAAATATAATAATTGATGCAATTCAGAACTTCCACAAAGCTGCAAGCTATAAAATAAATTCTAAAAAGTTGACAGCATTTCCATATAACAATAACAAAACAAAAGAAACAATAACAGAAAGAGAAATCTCATTCCAAATAACTATGAAATACACAAACTATATATATGGGGATCAATTTCCCAAAGCACTCTACAAAAGATTTACATGGCTTCAATTGCAAAGTGTTCCTTAAATAAATAAAAAACACCCTAACTAACTGAATGAACATTCAGTGTTCATGGCTAAGCATGCCAATGTAACAAAAATGACAATACTCCCAAAATTAGTTTATACTTCTAATGCTATTCCAATCAAACAACCAAGAGGATACTTTACAGAGCTTGATAAAATAATAACAAAATTAATTTGAAAAAAGATCTGGAATATTAAATGAAATGATGAAAAGAAGTAAACATGAAAGGGAAATAGCACCTCCGGACTTCAAGCTGTATTGTAAAGCAGCAGTCATTAAAACCATGTAGTATTATTGGTTACACAACAGAGGTGGAGCAATGGAACAGATGAGACAAGGGAGTTTCAGAAACAATAGAGCTTAATAATCCAGTGCTTGATAAAGTCTAAAATAGAAGTTACCTAAGGGAAATCATCCTATTTGATTTTTAAAAACTGCTGGGAAAACTGGAAAGCATTCCAGTAGGAATTAAAATTTTTTATGCCATCATTTTACACCACACTCCGCAATATACTCTAAATGGATATGTGACTTTAATATTAAAAATGACCGTATTTTAAAAATTAGAAGATAAACATCATATACGTCTCATACTATATAGGGAAGAGATTAATTCTTAACTAAACAAAAGGCAGAGGCAATTACAAAAGATAAAATAGCTAACTTTGCTTGAAACTGAAAAGCTTCTACACAGGCAACATTAATGTATCTAGGATAAGAAATGGGAAAAAAATCTCCACATCAAATTTATCTGATAAAAATTTTGTATCCAAGATATATTAACTACACAGACACACACACACACACAGACACACACACACACACACACGCATGCACCCGCGCATGCACAACTAGTAACATTCCCTAATAGATAAATAGTCAAAGGGTATAAACGAATAGTTTTCAAAAGAATTGAAAGTTATTCACAACCACAGGAAATGCTCCAAATTATCAATAATATTAATTAATCAATATTATTTATTATTATATTAATATCAATTATTATTTAAGTTTATAATTTATAATTAGCATTTTATATTATTAATAATAAGAGAAACTGACATCAAAACAGCCATGAGGTTTTACCCCACACCCTGCAAATTGACCAAAATGACCAAAAAATGATAATAGCCAGTGTTAGAGGGGTTAGGGAAAAGATAGGCATACTAATGCATTGTTGGTAAAAATGAGAAATAGGATAACCATTTTGGAAAGGAATTTGAAATTATGCAAATAAAGTTACGAAAATGTTCATATTCTGAACCTGAACTTTCATTACTAAGGGAAGTCATTGATTAGAAAAAAGTCCGCGAATACTCCAAAATATATATAGCAACACTTTTTGTGGTAGCTAAGAACTGGAAGGGAAAAGCAGCTGACCATCAATTGGGAAATAGCTAAACAAATTGTGATACATGAATATAATGGAATAGTACTGTACCGTAACAAATTGATGTGTTTGATGAATACACAGAAGCATAGAATGATTTTTAAGACCCGATGCAGAGTGAAGTTAACAGAACAGAGCAAACAATGTACACAGTAACTACAACAATGGAATGGAAAGAAAGAACAACCCGCAAAAATCACAAGGAAATGAAACAAATTTATAAGGACCATATAGGATTCAAATAAAGATATAAGAAGATAATCCCAACCCCCACCTTAATGGGATAAACATTGTAGATGTTTTTGGACTTTTTCAATGTACTGATAAGTTGTGCAGACTCTCTAAAAAAATCCTGTTTGTCACATAAAATGGTTCTCTGGATATATGAAAGAAATAGAAAATATCAATTAAAAGTTATTTTTTAAAATCTCTGTTGGTTTATCTACGTGTACACAAGGTCTTTAATGAAGTTTCTTTCCTCCTGACCTCTTTGGTAATTTCAGTCTTTTTTCTTTCTATTCCACTATTACTCATTTTCTAACTCCCCCTCTTTTGATGGTGGTTTCTCCACCATAATTCTCTCAAATTTGCCTCAGTCTCCTCCCACAGTAAGGAATTCATTTTTTACCATCCTGAGTCTCTGACTCATGGTCTGTCCCTTCTGCTCTGAAAGGAATGGATGATAATTGGATTCCATTCCCTTTTCCTTCAAGCCTAGTGGAGCCACACAATGCACTAGTTCCTTCTGTTCCTCAGCTCTCCCATAGCTCATTGCACCACTGCACAAAGCATGATTCTAGCTTTCCACGGAGCAGAGTTGAGTTCTGTTGCAAGTCCATGACTCACCTTGTGCTGCCCTGGCAAAGTGCAGTGGCTGGTGAAGGGGAGCTGTTGAGTAGACATGTTAGGGATCTGACTTCTCTGTGGTTAGTTCATAGTTTTGTTACCTTGTTAGAATTCTTGATTTCTTGGACCATGGAGAAAGTCTAAATTGCTTGATTTTGTGTCAATGATTCCTATTTTGAAGAGAGTTGAAAGAGGGTGAAGATTGGAGAAATGTCTAATCCTCTATCTTGTTGTCCACTTGGGATTTCCTCTTCTCATAGCTTCTTATTCCACTCAACTCATTAGGCATTTACTAAGTAAGTATAATGCAATCAACTAAAAAGGACCCCTTGAATAGCTGTTCCATGTTCATTACTAACACTGCTGTTTAGGATACAAAAGAAATGTAAGAAATAGACTCTGTCCTCAAGGAGCTTTTCATTTAGCTAGGAAGATAAGATACACACATAACATGACAATCATACAAAATGATATGTAATTAACTTGTATGGCCACTGTAGTAAGAGTAATAAGATTGTGAGTATGAATCTAGTGATCAGTTATCTGAAGACTAACTAAGGTTAAGATCAAATAGATTATTAATCTATTATCAATAGATTAGAAGTAGGGTCCAAAATTTATTATAAATCCTACTTAGATAATCCATCCAGAATACTGAAAGCCTTCTTTTTATTTTAATTATGTCCCAAGCACCCTTGGGTACCAACATACTACTTGTCTCTCCTTCTTAGAACCAAAGGTGTGGTCAAAGATCGATAATCAATATGCAAACATAAACTAATAATCAGTAATTCTTTAATTCACTTTCTTTTATATAAATTAATATTGATAAAATTCTGAAACTTGTTACTTCCACCTATGTTAATGTTATTTTGGTAATCTGTTGCAATCTAATATGCAGACTGCTCTAGAAAATATTCTTTTACCAGCCAGCAACTCTTTGTGTCATGTTTTTAGCAAATAGCCAATACAGCATTATATAGAGTTTAATTTACTCAACAAAACAGATACAGCTCTCAACCAATCATGTGTCATATAACCCATGTACATATATATGTGTGTATGTGTATATGTATATATGTGTGTTTGTATATATGCATATGTATGTGGGTATATATATTATGATGTATTATGATATATACGTATAATATATCATATAATACATGCTAAATAATATAGAAATAAATATATAACTATGCATTTCAAATTACTGTTCTGCTGGAGAATATTTAATGTACTTGAAGCATTATTGTCATTGTTCAGTTTTATGTTTTAGTTTGAATGTCTATTAAAGAGATTTCAATTAGTAGCTCATTTTATTTTTCTATTTAAATTGCTTCCTTTACTAATGTTGGTTTAACTAGTAACTGCAGTTAAGATGTATTCCATCAGATTTTTTCTTTAATCATTAACTTCTGGAAAAATGACCTCAATATTTTATCTTCCTCACAATGGGTAGCTAAATATCCTTTAGCTCTTATTAGGCAAATGAATAGTGATTTTTAACGTAATATTTACTGGCTTCATGTCCAAAGTCTAGTTCACAATTAGAAAGAGGGATATTTAGTAAAACCTTGAAAATATGCGGACTTTTAGACAATTTTCTGGCTCAATATAAATATTCCACCTCTGATGCTCACTTCTTATGTGAACTTAGTGAAGTCGCTGAACCTGCTTTGGCCTCAATTTCCAGACCAGAAGTCCTCTGAGGTCTCTTCCAACTCTAGATTATGATCTTATGATCCTATATAAACCCATCAAAATGGCTTGCATAAATGCATACTATAATTTTAACAATTACACTAAAGATATTGACTTTTAAGCTTTCCTACAAAGAAAGCAGATTTAGATTACAAATCATGACATCTCCCAAGAGTTCACTGGCCATTCTAAATCTGCTATAAGTACCTGCAGTGGATTCCTGAGAAAGAGACAAAGAAAGCCTCTAGCACAAGACAAAAAGAAACAGGTGATATGACCTCTGACCCACACCACAGGAAAAGAGAGCCCCAGAGGAGAAAGGAAGAATATGGTTGGGAGATCCAGACAGAATGAGGCAGTCCCTTATTTGGGCCTCAAAAAGAGGGGGGTGAGAGACAGAGAGACAGGAGGAGGGGTGGCACAGGGGAGGCAGGGGTACCATCTCCATCTTCCCTATATGCAACCCTACTGGTTCTGGTCAGATCAGTTTACATGCAATTATCTTCTTTTGCTATAATTTTGCTGCGGTTCCCTTGATCTCAGTTCCCCCTGAGGATATGAGACAAAAATCATATCTTCTGTCTTTCAAGTGTTATTTCAGATAGGATGATCTTTCAGAGTGCATCCTCCTTTTAAAGGGACAGAAACATTTTGATTCAAAAGATCCAACTTCCCTAACAACAGAAAGCTGCCTCCTCAATGATAGTCACATGACCCACTTTTGGGTCTTGGCCCTGTTTTTCCCAAGATTCATTGTTTTGACTGAAGCTCAAGGGTGGGTTGTAGCAGTGCTACGCTTCTCCAAGGAACTAGAAAGCAGTAAGTTGTCATTCAATAGTTACAATATTGGAAACTTCTTAACATCTCCTAACATGCCTTTTTCCATTGCCCTTTAAGTTAGTTATAATTGCACTTCATCTGAGACTGTTGTGAACCGTGACTGAAACAAAGACCATAGAAGCATGAAAAGTCAGAAACACCACCATGGTCCATGTTCCCATGTATCTTTCTACTGTAAATACAGTAATAATTCCATTTTGTTCTGAAAGGAAAAAGCATAGAACAGGTCTGATTCAGTGCCATGAACTGAAGGCTAAAAACGTATAAGACCATCAACATGACTACTTGATAATTGTTTCCAGAATCTTGTTGTGAATGATCAATACAGTTGTTGTGGTTTAAGGTGGGGGGGTAGTGGGAGGTTGCAGTTGAGGAGCCATTGATGTTTATTATATAATATTGGATATGTATACATATATATATATATAATATTGTAACAGCAATAACATAATGTTTCCAACTTACCTAAATAAAAAATTTAAAAACCATACCAATAAAAATATGCACACCTGAACAACCAATGGAATAGACCACATTTTATCTCTCTGCACATTTCTCAAATTTAAAAAAAAGATCCATAGAGTTATCAATTCTTCCATAAGACTTCCTCATATTGGGTATAACACGGCAGGTCTGAGCATGTACAACTATGATTTCTGCTAACTGGCCACAGCCTAGTATTTTCACACCTTTTTTGTACTAAATGGTTAGAGCGGATCACTCCACCAGAAGCTGTCACTAGGACACCTTCCTATAAAAAAATGTATTAATAACCCAGGCAGTCTTAGGATTGCCTTTCAAATGATATTCTTCTATTGTTTGCACTGCAATAAACCCTTTGCAAATGTGGCCCGTTAACTTTGTATACAATTAAGCACATAGAAATGTCTAACTCTTAAGGTGAAGAAATTAAATTTTTTGCATCCAATTGGCCACATATAATCAGTGTAGTTCTAGTCTGGACAACTCTGGAAGCTTTACAATAATTACCTGAATAAAAAAAAGCACCCGAGATTGCTCATCTAACCTGGCAAAAATGCTGTTTGCAGAAGATAACTAAAGGGGAGAGTGAAACACCAAGCTTTGCTAATAAATGGTTCTCAGAAAGATCAGCTCCCAATTTACTACTTGTACACAATGGGCCAGTTGGAACTTGTACGATGATCCAATTTGCCACAGCTCTTGTTTTGAGTCTTTGTGAGGCTGCTGAGTGAGCACAGTGGGAACACCTCCCTCGGATCCCCTGAGTCAATCAGTGGGCTTTTGTTTCCTGCTGGTCAAAAATATCAGGTGGCTCTGAGAGTCTAATTATCAATGAAAAATTAAATTCAATACAGGATGGTGGCCACAAGTCCCCCCTTCTCCTCACCTTTCCTGCCCCCTCCTGTCCTCAGGCACGGGAAGGAGTGTCAAGTCATCCTCCAAGCAAGGAAGGAACATGAAGAAGGAAAACAGGAAAATAATCATTGATTTTTGCAAACACTGTTTCACTCTTCACTCCCCTTTCTTTTTCTTACTTTTTTTTTCTGAATAGCGTTCTAATTATCATGGACTCTTCCAAAAATTAGCAGTGAGTCAGGGAGTTTCTCATTAAGAATTGCTAAGGCAAGCTTATCTCTACACAGTTCCATAATTTCCTGGCCTTAGGAAAGCTTATTTCCCAACAAAAGGGAAAAAACAATCAAGACCAGAGGTTTACCTTTTAGGAAAATTAAAGGAAACTTTTGTTTTGAGTTAATAACCCAAATAATTTGATTATCTAAAGATGCACATTTTTCATAGGGTAAAAAGCTCTCACTAACCAGTCATTCAGTGAGTCAATATTTATCAAGAGCATACTACGTGCCAAACACTATGCTAAGCTAACCAAAAGATAGTCTAATCCCAACATAATTTACTCCCTATGGAGTGGGCAACACCATGGGATTTGGAATGCTCAAGACCACCACTTCATTCCAGGTTATATGTTGAAAACCTGCTCAATACCCAGAGAGGACAGGATAGATAGCCCATGAGCTCAACAAGGACTCAGAAGCTACAAATTTTTTTCCTCCCCAAGTGTTTTTTGTTCTTCTTGTCTTGTTGGTGTGTAGCCATTGTTAATCTAAGGAATCAAATCTGTTATATCAAAATTTCACCCTCTACTCAGAAAAGGAAGAAACAGTATAGTATCAGCGTCTTTTATTATACACCAGACTAAGTAAACGCATTAAGTCACCCCAGCTATTCCATGACAAAAAGTTTAACTATTCATTAAAGACAAAGATTCAAAGATAGAAGTCATGGATTGGTAGAACAGATGCTAAAAGCAAAATATGATAAGCTATTCTAGGGTCTCCAGTAACTTTCTCAATATGCTATATATGCTCCCTATGAGTTGGAAATGTGATGTGATAGCCCTGGTTAGATCACATCAAGATTATTGTGTTCCATTTGAAGTACCACGGTGCAGGAAGGACATTGATAAGCTGAAAAGTATCCAGATGAGGGTAACTAGAATGGTGAAAGGCCTTAAATCTTATGATATATGAGAATTAGTGGACAGAACCAAGAATATTTAGTCTTTAAAAGAGAACACTTAGGAAGAAAGGAAATAGAGGTCCATAGATCTAGAGTTTTAAGAGACATTAAAGGCCACTGAATCCAATCCCCTCATTTTACAGATGAGGAAATTGAGTCTCAGTGAGGTGAATTACCCAGAATAACACTAGTTAATGTGTGAGGTTGGATTCGAACTCAGATTCTTCTGACCTCTCAAGTCCAACAGTTTACTAAACCACTTAGCTGACGTCTTTAGATACTTGAAGGATTCTGTCACCTAGAAGTGAAATAAGGTTTATTGTGTTTGTACCCCAGAAGGCAAAACTGGGAACAATTAAGATAGAAGTTGCAGAGAGAAAGATTTAGGCTGATATCAGGGGGGGAAACTTCCTATCAATTAGAATTATCCATAAGTGGAATAGATTGCCTCAAGCAGGCATAGACTCCCCCAAAAGGAGATCTTCAGAGGCTAGATGACCACCTGTTGACTGCATTATAGTAAGGCATCCTTTTCACGAGCAGTCATTGAGATGCCTTCCAACTCTAAAAGTCTATTATTATTCAGTAGTTCTGTGATCTCATGACATGATAGTTATCTTCAAATATCAAAGGGTATCACAAGGGGAAAAAACTGATTTAGACTTCTTCTGCTTGGCCCTAGAAAGCAGAGCTAGAAGAAAGTAACTACACAATGTGCAAACTATTTGAAAGTTAAACTATGAAGACATAATCAGGACTTTTATAAATGCAACTACAAAACAGTCCTAGAAGAAAGAAAGGAAAACAAATCATTGAAATAATATTCATTCTATGTGTCAATATCATGCAAGTATAATTAAAAAAACAATGATACTACCTAAATTAATTATAGATTTAGTGCTATACCAACCTACCAAAGGGTTTCTTCAAATAACTAGACAAAATGATAAGAAAATTAATTTGAAAAAGTAAAAGGTAAGAAATGTCAAGGGAAATTATCATTTTTTAAGTAAATGAAAGGGGGATAGCTACCAACTACTATTTTGTCCTAATTAATAGTCCTAACTAATATAACATAATTAATTAATGTGATTAATTATAGGGCAATACTAGATACAGATAGATAGACAGATAGACAGATAGATAAAGACATATATGTGGATCAATGGTACATAATAATCAAGGCTCAAAGCACTCAGAAAAAGTAGCCAGTATTTGACAAGCCCAAAAATGTAAACCCTCCCTAACTGACAAGAAATACTTGGAAAATTAGAAATTAGTTTGACAGAAAATCAATGTTGAGCATCATTTTGCACCATATGCCACAATAAGCTATAAATAGATACATAGGATTAAATGTAATTTATCAAGAATATATAAAAATGCTCCATAAAACAAATAATAAAACACCATTTAAAATTACTCCATGGTATAACCTCAAAATTAACAAAGATGACAAAATAAATAAATAAATAATGCTTTTAAAAAGCTATTGGAAGAAAAAACACAATAATATGTTGGTGATGGAGCTATGAATTGGTTTAACTGTTCTGAAAATTCAGTATTATGAAAGAAAAGCTACTCATAACCTTCGTTAATACCCTTTGGCCCAATCATCCCACCTCTACACATATATCCAAAGCAGTCAATGATAAAAAAAAAAAAAAACAAGACTCCATATGTACCAAAATATTCTTTATAGCCTTTTTTTGTAATTTGAGGAACTAGAAACAAAACAAGTAGTGGCTTAATAAATTATGATATATATAAACATAATTGACGACATACTAATGAAACATACATAATATGAGCAATTAAGACAAATATTGGAAAACTAAAATCAACTACTACAGAGTGAAGAAAGGAGCACCAAATAAAGAAACACAATGATTACATCAATATAACAAGATAACACTAAAAGTCAATGGAACTCAATACAATTCAGAGACCAATAAAGGTTACTGATAACTGACATTGAAATATAACTACCATCCACTTAATAGAGACGTGTTGGACCATGAGTGAGAAATGTTGCACACTCTGTGATGATCATATATTGGCCAATTTTGTTTAGCCATTTTATTTCCTTCATAGGAGAAATTGTTACAATTTGGGGGTTGTTGAGAAATGAAAGTCTTATAAATATCAAAATTTAAAAAATATTAAAAGAATTTTAATCAATCTATTAGAACCTACTCCCTGCTTCCCCATCTACCTCCTTAAAATGGCATCACCAACAGAAAATACTATCCCCATGAATAAAGGATTTAGACAAAGAAAACTTTTACAAGGGTTGACAATAAAATTTAAACACTAGTAAAATGAATTTTCCCAGGAGTTAAAAAAAGGCTCCAAAAAGACAGAGATCTGTTTGTTATTCAACAGTCTTTTCATTAAGTCCTAAGAAACATTCAAAGAATTATCTATCAATTATGATGGGAAAATTATATATGGTAACAAAGAGATAGAAATTCCCCCAAACCTCAGAAATTGCTAAGAAACTGATACCACAGTGACAATAATCATCTATCACTGAAGTTATATCACCACTGTCAGCTAAACCTGAAACCAAAAACACTCACAATGTGACAAATAAAAAGTCAGTAATTAAAGAAACATATTCAATTTTTTTAATTCAATAATTTTAGGGAATCAGGAACGGAAGTAAAATAAGAATGATATTCGATGTGAAACTATAGTATGTGAACATATACTAAAGGGATAACTGAGGAGAAATTGTACATTTCCCATGAGGTTCTAGGGCTAAAAATCAGCCTAATTGAAGTTCTCAAGGTTATAGTATGGAGCTATGAAAATATTCTGGATGATGGAAGAAAAAAGACAATGCAAGTCTCCAGGAAGTCACATGGAGTGGTCAGTTATGTTCTCCCTAATGCAGAAAGGGGAAGAGAAGGTTTGCCAACTGCTGAAAGAAATTGAAGGAAGTGCAGAAATAAAGAGGATCTACTGCTGAAACTGGGACAATGAAAAATGGTAGTGAAATAAATCATATATATATAATATATATATACACACATGTGTGTGTGAAATTACTATAAGTGAAATTACTAAGCCATGTAAATGGATCTTCCTGCCCTATAGACAAAACCTCATAACACCAGAGTGAAAATTTTAGAGGAGGTTGATATCTTGAACAGAGAATCATTTACAGATGACAGCAGTATATTTACATTCTCTTTTTTTCACCTTTTCGCTTTTCATTTCCAAATCTAAAATATGGTTGTTATGTATGCCCATACAAGAAATGATGCCCTGCAACAGGATAATTGTTTATCTTTCCTTGGGGGGAGGAATCATTTCATTCTTTATCTATGTATCCCCAGGGCCTGGTACATGATAAAGCTTTAACAAATGCCTGTTGGTTGATTGATTGATTGATTGGTCATGAAAAGTCCTTTGTTAATTTATCTTAGAGATATGAGCTAAAGCCAGTCAAAGACCATTTACTTGTTTTTCATATATACACATGAACTCCAACAACAAAATGAATATCAATAATAATAGCCCTAAACTGTGACTGTCCTAATGATTCTCCTAAACTGTGATTGGATAAGAATGAGCAACATGTACTCACTTCCCCTTGTCTGAGTCATTCCTTCAGTGTTCCTTATGAACTGATCCAACCATTCTGGAGAACAATTTGGAACTACGTCCAAAGAGCTATGAAGCTGTGCATACCCTTTGACCCAGCAATACCACTTCTAGGTCTGTATCCCAAAGAGATCAAAAATAATTTGTGGTGGCAAAGAATTGGTAATTGAGGGGATACCCAGCAATCGGGGAATGGCTGAGCAAGTGGTGGTATATGAGTGTGATGGAATAATACGGTGCTACAAGAAATGATGAGTAGACAGACTTTAGAAAAACCTGGAAAGACTTGAATGAATGGATGTTTAGTGAGGACAGCAGAACCAGAACAACACTGTACATGGTAAAAGCCACATCGTTCAATGACTAACTTTGATAGACTTAGCTCCTCAACGATGCAAGGATCTGAGACAATTCCAAATGGCTCATGATGGAAAATGCATCCACATCCAGAGAAAGAAATTTGGAGTCTGAACGAAGACCACAGTAGACTATTGGCTCTCTCTTTTTGTTGTTGCTTTGTTTCTTCTTTCTCATGGTTTCTCCCATTGGTTCCAATTCTTCTTTACAACACGACTGATGTGAAAATATGCTTAATACGAATGTACAAGTGGAACCTACAGCAGATTGCATGACCTCTTGGGGAGGAGGGAAGAGAAAGTGGGGGAGAAAATTTAAAATTCAAAATCTTGTGGAAGAGAATGTTGAAAACTAAAATTAAATTAAATAATTTTTAAAAGAGGGGAAAACATTCCTTCAGTATTTAACGAGGCATACTCACAGAAGCACATTTTTTAAATTTCACCAAAAGTCTCAAGAAACAAATAAACAAGCTATTTAAAGCTTTGAAATGTATTATCTTGGCTTTAAAGTCAAAAGAAATTTAAAAGTAATCTAGTTCAATCCACTTGTTGATAGATGAAGAAACAGGCCCAGAACAGTGAATCCATTTGTCTAAGGCTACTTAGGTCAGTAACGGGAAAAGGCAGAATTCAAACACAGGTTCCCTGACTCCATATGCAGAGTTCATGTAAATAGTCAGGTAGCACCATGCTACTCTCAGAATGGTTAATTAAAATGGCATAATATATTCTTCTCCTCCTTGTGGACATGTCAGCTCCCCAATTAAAATGTAAACTGCTTAAACGCAAGAATTGATTTAACTTTTTCTTTGTATCACCAGTGTTTATCACAGGGCCTGAACTAAGTATTGTTGATATAAGTTGGTTGATCAATTGGTCCTCTGTCCCCTAACAGAGGAAGCATGTTATTTTAAGTATCCAACTATCAGGTCCTGGAAAATATTGTTTTTAATTGACTGATAATATGGGTAAAATGGAATGGAGGGAATTGCATTTCAGTCCCTTCTGCTCATCCTGACATATGCCTGGCATCCACTAAGAAATCTTCACATGCCACTTAAAGTTGAGTGCTACACTAACTATTATAAGTTATTGAAGGACCTAATGGACATTGTATTAGAAAGAAAACAGGCAAATTACCGAATAATTTAACTGTTGCAAAGAAACAAAGCAAATTGAAGGACATTAAACACTCTATTTTGACATGGAATGCCTGGAGCTAAAGCAATTAAAGCTGTAAAATATTGCTGGATGACATGATGTGTATGTAAATTTGTCATTCATTGACCAGAGTTGGTAGCGATCATTTGGAATGCTCACAATAAAGCAACCCATGTGGCATACACTGCTTGTCCCACAATAAAAAGAATAACTTGGTTGTGTATCTTTAAGGCACGTGACCATTACAGCCCAGAGAGATTGTAGTTGTAATAAATGATTTCTCTATGCTGGAGAGAACATAAAGTCATAGCTTGGCTCTCCACATGCTATTTACTAGTATTGGCAGACATCCTGGAACAAGTATAGAAACCTCAGTTTTAGTCTCAGGTCTTCAACTTACTCATGATGTGACTTTGGACCAATCAGCTCCCAGAATCCCTAAGGTAGCAGAAACTCCAGAGATCATCTCACCTAACCGGTCTTGAACAAGATTCAGTTATTTCTGTCAAGGGATCATCTACTCTCTGCTGATGGCTTCCAGTGAGAAGGAATTCACTAGCATCCCAAAGCAACACATTACACTTTTGGACAGCTCTCATGGTTAGGAAGCTTTTCCTCACATCAAGCCTCAGTTGACTTCTTTGTACCTCCCACTCATTGTTGTACCCACTAGAACTAGACTAATTGCTCTTCCATATGACCTTCTTTCAGATACTTGAAGACAATTATCGTGCTCCCTTCTAAGTCATCTGTAGTCCCTTCAATCAGTTCTTATGGAATTATCTCAAAGAAAATCATGCTAACTGGCCTCCTCTTGATGTTCTCCAGCTCATTTCTGTGCTTCCTAAAATGGATACCTCTCCAGACTTTGTTTCTTTATATGCAGAATAAAGAAACTGGTCTGGATGAACTCTAAGATTCCTTCCAGACCTGTGGTTTGCCATTCATTTTTTATGGAGGAAATATTTTTAACTCACTTAAAGAGCTACTGTGAGCCGTTCACTAGAGACTCAAACTCTTGTGAGCAAGCCCCTTCAGGCTAGTTTAGAGGAGACTTTAAAACTCATTGCTGTTTCTAGCATTCCCACATTTTCTCCACCCAAACTGGGGCAGGGGAAAGGGGAAAGACAAGGTTAAAGATGCTATTAATCTAAAACTGAGAAAACAAAAGTCTCCATAGGGCCCAAAGAAAAGTCCTGGTTTTGTGTGTTATATCCAAAGGTATGGTATAGGTATAGAACCTACCAGAGTCATAGTGGGTCATAGCCAGTGACCTGGTTTAGCACACTCTAGAAAGAGTGGTGTTCCTCCACATTGTGTAGGGAGAAATAGTCATCATCCTCAACCCCCTCCAACTCTCACATATAGATTTTCCAGTGCACTGTTGCTATGGAAGGGAGGACTACCTGCTGAGATTTACAAGTCATAGTTAAAGAGATGCAGCACTGCTCTTGCCAAATCCTTTAGACTTATATAGACTAGAAGCCCCCACTGAAGTCAGAGGCAGCTTGGTATTCCAAAAACATACAGAATGGGACTCTATCAAAACTACACTGAAACAAGCTGACTTTTTAAATGCATCTGTCAAAAGGCTCCAAGGACCCTTTCAAACTAGGTGAACTAACAATAAGCAGTGAGCAAAGGGAGTTTTCATTCTTACACTGAATATTTTAATAAATATGAAAATTACTTGAAGATAAATCAGGCAAGACTCAATGGTGATTGCCAGTTCTGGCTTTTCTTAAAGGTTTTTCCTGGGAGCTTAATTAAAATTTCCCAAAGCTCATGTGCTTTCCTATTTTTAAAAGGAGCTTGTTCTCTCATTGGATTTCTTCCCTATCTCCCTACCCTCTGACCCTGACTTTCTCATAGTCACTTTTCTCTTTTTTATCCTTTGTTTTTATTGTCAATGTATTATTTATTTTTAATTCTTTTCTTTTTAAACTTTGAGTTCTAATTTCTCTCCCTCCCACCCAATGAGAAGTCAAGCAATATGATATCAATTTTACATGTGAAATCATGCAAAATCTATTTCCATATTAGCCATATTTCAAAAAAGAGCAAGAAAAAGGAAGAAAGTGAGAAAATTATACTTCAATTTGCGCTCAGAGTTCATCATCTCTCTCTCTCTCTCTCTCTCTCTCTCTCTCTCTCTCCCTCTCTCTCTCTCAGTGGATAGAATTTTTTCACTGTGTTGTTGTTGTTCACTCATGTCCAACTGTTTGTGACCCCATCAGTCATAGTGCACCAGACCCAACTATCCTCCACATCTCCAGAAGTCTATCCAAGTTCATGTTCATGGTTCCCCTGACACTATCTGTCCATTCCAAACTCTGCTGTCCCATTTTCCCTTTGCCTTCAATCTTTCCCAACAAGAGGGTCTTTCCCAAGGAGTACTGTCTTCTCATTATGTAACCAAAGTATTTAAGCATCATCTTCAGTACTTGACCTGCCAGTGAATAATCTGAATTAATTTCTTTAGGTATTGACTTATTTGATCTCCTTGCTGTCCAAAGGATTCTCAGAACTCTTCTCCAGCACAGTTCAAAAGCAATGGTTTTACACTCATCCTCCCTTATAGTCCATACGTTGCTATTGAAAAGCCATAACTTTGACTATATGGACCTTTTTCAGCAAGATGACATCTCTGTTTTTTAGTATGCTATGCAGATTTGCCATAGTTTTCCTTCCAAGGAGCAAGGATCTTTTCATGTCATGGCTACAGTCACCATCTGCAGTGAACTTTGGGCTCAAGAATTTAAAATCTCACATGCTTCCATTTCTTTTCCCTCTATTTTCCAGGTAGTGATGGGACCAATTTCCATGATCTTAGGGGGTGTTTATGTTCAACTTCAAGCAAACTTTTACACTCTCCTCTTTTATCTTCATCAAGAGGCTTCTTAATTCTTCTTCACCTTCTGCCATCAGATTGGGATCATCTTCATATCTGAGATTGATGGCATGTCTCCCAGAAACCTTATTTCTGGCTTTTGATTGATCCAGGCTTGCATTTTGCATGATGTACTCCGCATATAAGTCAAATAAATAAGATGGCAATATACAGCCTTGCCATACACCTTTCCCAGTCTCAAACCAATCAGTTGTTCCATGTTCAATTCTGTTGCTTCTTAACCTGCATACGGGCTCCTCAGAAGACAAAATGATCTAGTGCTCTCATATCTTTGAGAAATTAGCAACATTTTGCTGTGATCCACACAAAGGCTTTAGTGCAGTCAATGAAGTGTCATGAGTCCTTTGGAATTGTCTTGGATTATTGCATTCATCAGAATAACCAAGTCTTTCACAGATTGGCAAATTGGTAATCATTGCAACATTGCTGCTAATATACACAATGATCTCTGGACTCACTTCTATCATTTCCCCCCTTTTCTTATCCCTTTCCTCTCTTATTTTCTTATTGGATAGGTTATGGTTTTATACCCAAATGAGTATTTAACATATTCTTCCCTGTCTGAACCAATTCCAAGATGGGGTTCAAGTATTACCCATCACCATTTCCCTCTATGCTATAAAAAGCTCTTTTTGTATGTCTCTGTTAATGTGAGAACATTTTCCTCCTTCTACTTCTCCCTTTCCCCTTCTCCTAGTTCATATCTCCTTTACACCCCTCCATTTTTTGAGATCATTCCAACATAATCAGCTCACATCTGTGTTCTCTGTCTATGTAAACTCCTTAGTGTTCAAGCCTCCTTAGCTGGCTTAATGGTAATAAAATTCTTAAAAGTTATATATATATATATATATATATATATATATATATATATATATATATATATATATATTTTTCTTATATAGGAATTTAAACAGTTTAACTTTATTGAGTCCCTTATAATTAGTCTTTCATGATTACCCTTTATGCTTCTCTTGAGTCTTCTGTTTGAATGTCAGATTTTCTATTCAACTCTGGTCTTTTCATCAGGAATGTTTGAAAATCCTCTATTTCATTAACACGCATTTTTCCCGGAAAGACTATACTCATTTTTGCTGGGAAGGTTATTTTTTATTGTAATTCTTGATTGTAAGGCTCCTTTGCCTTCCAGAATATCATATTCCAAGCCTTCCCCTCCTTTAATGTAGAAATCATTAAATCTTGTGTGATCCTGAGTGATATTCCACAATTGCCTATATTTTTAATCAAATATTAAATTTTATTAACAGATTAGCAAAAATAAAAATGTAACTTTTCCTGTCAAAGTTTACAGACTTCCTGAAATCTGCTCACAAACTCCAGATTAAAAATCTCTGAACTATATGATCTCTAGGGTCCCTCTCAGTTTTAAACCTATGTACCTGTAACCTAATGAAAAGGGGGAAGGGGGAAATTCCATTCCACAGATCAGCAACCCTCAACAATTCCAGTGTCCTCTGCATGATTGTGGGTACCCTGGAAATGAAGAGGTGGAAAGGAATAATAGAAAAAAAGGAAAGATAGAAATGTAATGAAAAAGAGAGAGATGAAGTAAATAAATGTAATAAAGGGAGTTACTGCCCCTCAGATGTCACATCCCTGACATAGACAGACTCCACAGATCTCTACTTTTACTCTTCACAATTAATAGCTTCCCCATAGTTGTACAAGTATGGGACTCATAACCCTGGGTATAACAGAAACATCAATAAGAAAAGATCTGCTCTTAATCCAATGTAAATAAGCAAGACTAACTTTTTTCTGAATATTCATGCAAACATCTAATGCTGCCCAGAATGAAAGCTGCTTCAAGTCAAGGAAATACATTATGTTTGGTCTTCACATTCCCAATATTCAAAGTGCTTTGCACTTCATAAATGTTATTTGAATTCTCTGACACTGGAATAAGCCCTTTGAAGTCCTTGTCACTTTACTTCAGCATCCCCATATACTGCTATAGAGGTCACTAGACCTATATTCCCACACATCTCCACATTCATCTCTACTCGCTCAAGGCGAAGAGGAACTAAATGCTCACAGGTGTTCAAACTTCAAGTTTCAGAGGGGCTCAGACTCAGGAATCAGAGGGGCTCCAGAGGGATATATCAGGGTGGAAGCTACTTCTACTACCATAAATACCATTCATAGTATATACCATTCATTAGCTAGATAGGGTGCTGTAAATGAGTCTGACAACCATTTCTCCTTTATGGCCTGATTTTATTCTAGAATAACCTGCAAATTCCAGATAACCAACTTTTAGAATACAGTCCAGATGCCTATTGAGACATTGACTGTAATTCAATAAAGGGGTAAAAGTATATTGAAGCCATGGAAACTATTTTTAATTTGAAAATGAATTTATCACATTTTTAATAAGAATGAAGATGAATCATAGTGTTATTGCAGTTGGAATAAGAATGCATTCCTGACACTTCAAGAAAAGGGCTAAAAAAAAAAACCCTAAAAATCTCCTCCTCTTTGGACTTTATTTGCCATTGGTCATGTTTAATTTTTTGGAATTCAATCAATTCAGCATTAACTGTGTCCAATATTTATATGGCACTGCGGCAAGACCTGGAGATACAAAAACAGATGCAAAACAATCCCTGCACATTGTTTTTTCCCCATGCCTAGAATTTTCTCATCCTTCATCTGTCTCCTGGCTTTCCTAACTTCTTTCAAGACCCAACTCCAATTCCACCTTTTGCAAAAATCTTTTTTGATCCCTCTTAATTTTAATCCCTTCCCTCTAACGATTATCTCAAATTTATCCTGGATCTGTACTGTTTGTACATTGTTGTTTACATGTTGTTACCCCTATTAAACCAAGAGCTCCTTGAGGGCAGGAACCTTTTTGCCATTCTTTATATGTCCAGTTCTTAGCACAGTTCCAGGAATAAGATAAGTACTTAACCAAAGTTTATACTTGGCTTGATCAGGAGAGTTTACACTCTACTGAGAGCACGCAACAAGAAAGTAATATAATGCTAGATCTATAACTAAAGGGATGTGAGGTCATCTAATCTAACCCTCTCATTTTACAGATGTGAAAATGGAGACCCAAAGTCACACTGATAGTATGTATTAGAGCTGGAAGTCGGGCTCAGGTCCTGACTTCTTGTTCAAGTAAATACAAAGGGTACACAAAATTATGTCACATAATTTCAAGAGTGGAGAGGCATTAATGATGGGGAAGTGGTTCAGAAAGCTCTCATTTAAAACATGTCATCTGAGTTGTGACCTAAGGATTCCAAAAGAAATTTTTCTTAATTTCTTTTCTAATTCATTGTGAAAGGTCTTTGACCTAAGCTTTTTTGTGATTAGTGTTCAATTCAATAACCATTTTTGAGCCCCCACATTGTGGGAAGAAGGAAAATTTTAAGTCATCTTTGATACAACTTTATCATACATATATGCATATATGTGTATGTATATATACATATGTGTGTATACATATATATATGTGTGTGTACATATATATATATATATATATATATATATATATTTCTAGAAGCTCCAATAACAACCCCAGTGATACTATAAAAGATATGGCTCACTTGAACTTTCCTCTCTAGTGAATTGGGATCTCTATTGTCTCTTTTAGGATTCCATTCTATATCTGCATGTCTTTTTTGCTCAGATATTTTCATGCTGAAGTTCTCTAATGACATGCCTCAAAATATTCTTTTAATTAGCATATCAATATATCCATATATCTGATAATGGTATAGGCTGACATGCAGCAAAAACAAAAGTAAGCACAGAGTAGAAAGAGGCAGCTAGCGGGAGGGGAGGCGATTTGCCCAAATATTCTAATAGCTTCATTTTATCACTTTGCAGAAAAGAATATTTATTACAGTCTTACTCCTTGGTAAGTAGCTAAAATACCCAATTAATAGGGCTTAACCATCAGACAGAAATTGTATTTAGAATGAATAAAATGTGTTGTCATTGTACTTTTATTTCCGTTTCGTTTGATGTGAGATTCATTATACTTATTTTTGCAGCTCATTTTTCTAATTTTTCCTATTTACGTGTCTCTTTCAAGCAACCAAAAAAAAATAATAATACACAAATAATACCTGACAACACTCTGCAGCTTTTCATGATTTGCGGGCTTTTATTCCAGGAGCAGCTTTGAGTGCTGGCATCGTGAGTTACAAAGAGAATCAGTACAGGAGCTTTCTTTCAGGAGAAATCATCATTTATTTCTCCTCTACTCCTGCCACATATCCCAGATTCCAGTTAACAATGCATTAAGCAATGCAGAGCAGTAATTTTGAAGGCAAACATTTTACCAAGTACATCTAGGGGAAAATACTTGCTAAATACAGTTTCATTTGGAAAGTCACTGTTTTCATTAGCAGTGTCTTTGGACAGCCTTGTTTCAAATGTGCCGTATGAGAAAGCTTCCTATTAACCATGAAATTTAGCCGTTTCTGTTTACTCTTTGAATTGTACCTATTAGAATGCTAACACTGTGTATTATCCCTGCTGTCATTACTCCGTTGAGAATATTACTAATAGACTAAATGCTTCTCTGTGACTTCTCTTGGCCAATAAAGCTGCTCAAATTCAGCTTATGAGTATAAAAAGAATGGGAGACCTAAGAGGAAGTTGACTCCATATCCTAGCCCTGTTAAGGAAATTTGCTTTTGAAAATGGGGGAGAGTCCTTTCCATGTGTCCATGCATATCTCTCTGAATACTACCCTACCAAATATATCCCAAAAAGTCCCAAAAGCCCTTAGGGAGCTGTAGGGAAACAGAGGAAGATGCAGAGAAAGGGTTAAATATAACATAGCTTCCCAAGTTAGTTCAAGAGTAACACTATTTATTGTACAATTAATACAACTTTAGTAAATGCCTTACTTTGCCTGATATTCAGGTTTTCTAGATCTATGATCCCTAATAGCTGATGACTCAGCACCTAAGTGTCAGAAGCATCTGGTTGGCTCTTGTATGGCTCTATTTTATAAATGGAGTAATGCGATGCTAAAAGATTGAGAAAAAATGAAAATTTTCATTGGAGCTATGTGAATATTCCCTCCAAAAATGCAGGTCATCATCCATCCATGAACAATGCTTATCCATGTCTTCCCATAAGTTCTCCACAAGTGGTCCTGCCAACATGCTAGAGTCCTTTCTTGCTTTCTGTTAGCATCCTGATGGCACCAATAGATAGCCAATGCCTATCTTTCATCTTAGCCTGTGAACATCCATCTTGTTTCTCATTCATACATCCTTTATTTCTCTCTTTTACTTCTTTATTCATAATGTTTTCTAGCCTAATCAGGAAACAGTCAGTGATTCAGTGGATAAAATACTGAGCTGGGAGTCAGGAAGACCTGAGTTCAAATGCAGCTTCAGACACTTTCTAGTTGTGTGACTCTGGGCAATCATTTAACCTCTGATTTCCTGACTAAATAGATCCACTGGATAAGGAAATGGCAAATGACTCCAGTATCTTTGCCAAGAAAACTCCAAATGGGATCACAAAGGATCAATCACAACTGAAATGACAAAACAACAATGACAACACCTGATCATGCCCACTCTTTGCCTCTCCACTGACCTTTGGATGGCTTTTCATTTCAATTCTTGGATATTGTATGTTTCAGGATTTGCAACACTAGAAGAATACTGATATAGAAAAACGAGCTTTCCAAATCAACAAACACCTTTTTTTGTTCCTACTTCATTAACAGCAAGCACAAGAATTTACTTAGCGTTTGCTATATGTAGGATCCTGTACCTAGACCCAGGAATAAGATGTGCTCCATCCTCTCAAAGAGACTATGGATTAGATACACTCAGATACTCAGTACTTCTTGATAAACTAATGACTATGTTAGAACAGTGACTCCAATCTCTTCAAGTATGAAAATGCCTTTTAAAGATTAAAAAAATATATAGATCCAACATGATGGCAATTGTACTATAAATAAATAGTGAAAAAGAAAATAAATAATGACAAAAAGCTACTATGAATTCAATAATAATTAAGGAATTCGTTTTGTATTCTTCACAGTAGTATCTATATACATTCAAAAATATACATCTATATATGCAAAACATTATGCATTCAATTTGTAGAAAGTGATTATAGACCCCTTGAAATAACGATGGATGATCCACAAATTGGACATCACTGACAGAAAATACTAGCTATGACAATGAAGAATGAATGATATATAAATGTAGGGTCAGATAAGTATCCTTTAGATTAAATTTGACTGTGATAAGATATTCAAGAAAGTTCAGAATAGTTCTTCCTCTCACTCTTCCTTCTTCTCCTCTTCCTCTTTCTCCTCCTTAATTCTCTTCCTCCTTCTTTTGCTCCCTTCTCCTTCTTTCTCCTCCTCTTCTGTTTCCTCCTTTTCCTTCTCATTTTGCTTCTTTTCTCCTCATTCTTCCTCTTGAAAAACTTACCTTAAAGCTACCTTAAAGTAAAACTCATTGTATCATACTCCCCATGAATGTCCAGTCGATACACAATTTATCATCACCACATGTGTCTCAGGAAAAAAAACTCCTGCCCTCTTTTTAAATTATACCTAAGGATCAGTGTCCCACCCTCAAATAGGGAGATAGAGGCACACTCAACATAAAATCCAATTTATAAATTAGTTGAGATAAATGCATGCATGTTGAGTAAGCATAAAATATTTCTTCATGATTCAAAAATTTTTTTAAAATTTAAATTCAGAAATTTACATTGTGGTTATTGAGAGAGTTGTGAGTGAGCCCTAAAAATATTGTTGTAAAGGACCCCATGGAAGCTGTTGAGCTGGTCTTCCAGAAGGTAGGGAATCTGATTCTCACCCTATGTAATGGGTTCTCTCACCACATTCATCTAGACACTGAGAGGAAAACTATTAGTCCATTGCAAGATAATCATGAGATTTCCCTCCAGGGACTGTAACCTAACAAAAGGTGACATATTCAATAATTAGGGTCTCGTGAAGACAAAGATCAAGGCTTCTGTAGATATGGTCAAGTCAACATGTCATCCCTATAATACTTAGAGTACAAGTCTTCTTTTCAAAATATCTCATAACAAACTTACAGAGCTATGTATTAGCAAAAACCTGAATAATATCTCATAAACATACACAGGACTTCAGAGAAAAAGGAATGCCATTTTCCTATGATAGTCTTGGTAATAAAACTGTCCTTTTATTGTGTTAGTATATAAAGTGCATCTTGTGGTGGCTAATAATAATTATATTGGCCTAAAAAACTCATCCCAAATTTAGAATATATCATTTGCATGTGATATATATATTTCTAATTTTCATGAAAATAAAGGTTTCTCTCTAAGTGACTGTTCAGCATAATGATGTGGCAAAGGACGGAGAACTCAAAGCAAACATGGTGGAATCCCTTTCATGATACTGATACTAGAGACAGAACCAACATCCATTTTGTGATATATCATTTCTTGCTTTTGTCTACATAGTTATGTTACTTGAAGAGATGTGACTTTACTATTGCTGAATCCAAAACCACATATGAATGAGTCATGTAATATCACAAATAGCAATATAGTACTTGATGGTTGATGAGTCATTCTTCTCACAAAAACCATGTGAGGGTAATTGAAAGATGAGGAAATTTAGGCTCAGAAAAACTAAGTATTTTACCAATGTCACACAACTAATGAATGGGAAAGCTGGGACTTGAATTCAGATATTATGTCTACAAACTTTATGCTCTTTTCATATATTTCGCTTCCTCTTTAGACAAGTCAAAATAAGTTATTCCTGGAAACTTTAAACTTTTGTCTTCAAATGAAGTATTAAAGTTTATTTTGATATGTCTCCATTCTGCACATCTTTATATTGTCGATCATTTAAAAATATCAACTAGGATGCCAAGGACAAATGACCGATTCCCATCAGCCTACATTTTTTAAAATTAGAGTTCATTACATCACCAGGTTGAAATAGGAATCTGAGAGTGTATACATTCAGTGATGACTTGTTTCAGAATCCTCCTTACTAATTTTCACTCAAAATCATGATTATCCAAAAAGCCTCACCACATCAACTACAAGGAAATATTTTAATAAACGTCTCTTAAATAAAATGTATAAGATTGTGATCACACTATTCAGTGAAATATGCAATTCATAAGAAATCTTACTGTTCATGAAAAAGGACATTCTATAATTAATTTCAATATATGTGTATTAATGAATAATACTCTAACTGTAAAGAGAAGAGATTTTTTTCCAACACTTACATCCTAAGTTTAGAAGATTGGTTGTATAAGGAGGTTTCCTTTCTATGGTAACATATTAAAATTTCAATTTAATCCAAACCAAAAAGCATTTTCTAAGTACCTACTATGTACTCTAGTTGCTTTAGAAACAGGACAAAATAGAAAGAGCTCCTAACCACAAGGAGCTTATATCCTACTCACAATACTATTTCTTTTTAATTTTCTGTAGAGTTGAAATCCATTACCATACTGATATTGGGAGATAAGCTAACCTTCAAGTTATGAACTTTCCATGGTTCAGCATGAAATGCACTATACATCTCAAAATACATCCAAACCCTATACATCTCAATTACAGGAGAATACAAGATCCTCAAGGGAAGGTGTCCTTTTATTTTTATAGTAATTTTAATTAACATTAATGTAATACATTATAAATATTTACATATTTGTATATGTTTATTATTATTGCTAATATATTTATATATAATGTTATTAATATTATAAATATAACATTAATAATAAGAATTTTATATAGTCATCACTTCATATTGTGCCTGATGCACAATTGAAAGATGATTAATGTCATTTGATTTGAATACAAAGGGAACATGCGGTCACCTACAATATAACCAAGCCCATGATTTTTTGAGCTATTTTATAAGAGGTGGATGGGGTTTTTTTACTATACACATATAAATCACTTAAAATTTATGCGATAATGGGTTACTTTTTTCAACATTCATGAAATAAATAGAAACACATCTGAAGCCTCTCATTTACTTCCATCCAACTCTACACCCACACAATTTTCAAATCTCAATTCTGTATGAGAACTTGCTCCATTAAACTCTAGTACCTAGATGTATCTCATACAATGCTATGTTTAAAGCTCAGAATGGGAACATTTAAAAGAGTTCTAAGACATTCTTGGAATCTACGGTAAGGCTGTAAGGTACAGCTAGATAGATGCATCCACAGGGTGACACCAGCTTGGCATGTATTTATGTATGTATATATGTAGAGGCATATAGACCCCT
This sequence comes from Potorous gilbertii, assembly GCA_028658325.1. Taxonomy (NCBI): domain Eukaryota; kingdom Metazoa; phylum Chordata; class Mammalia; order Diprotodontia; family Potoroidae; genus Potorous; species Potorous gilbertii. The sequence goes on from CM053770.1 coordinate 662,947,008, forward strand.
GCTTGCATATTGAAATTTCTGAAAATTGGTGGGGGGAGTGAAAACTAAATAAATATTTAATATGTCAGCACCTGTCATGCAGTTTTGGTGCACAAGGCCTATTGACTAGAGGTAGTGTTGCTACTCTAACCAACTTCATTAAAGAAGAAAAGAAAAGTAATAAGTCATTTCACACTCTGTCTGACCATTATACAATAATAGTAAGATTTCATGCAAGGGTACAACATTATGCCCATCTGCAATCACAGTCTCTTTGCAAAAATCTCAATTCACACTTCACATGCAGCTAACCTTGTTACCATCCCTTCCTAAATCCATCAGTGTTGCAGCTGCACGTCTTCACAGCCCCACATCTTAAAATTCATCACTTTGGCACCTTAGCATCACTGCAGGTCAAGATAAAGAATCCAACCAAGAATAATTAAAGGGCACCCAGATGTTTAGTTTACTCGTCTCCAGCCTTTCCTTTAAAATATTGGAATTGCCTGTGTGCATTACTTCTTTTATATTTTTAAGATATGTGCAATGTGATTATTTGAAGGGTTTGAGACCTGAAACAATACATTTCAGACTATTTTTTTTACAAGTATAGTTCTTTGTAGTTGAAATTTGAACAAGAGGCGTGATAATGAGTAGGTTGAGGGAAGGAAAGGTGTTATCTCATTAAGGTAATTACTAAGACATCCCCACCATTACATCGGTTTGAAAATGTGGCAATTACAGCGCCCTACATGGGCTCCTGGAGACAAGGGAACAAGACAGTTCTCTTGGAACTTCTATGTTACGGTTAATGCGTGTCATGTAAATGAAAGGGTAGAATATTGCTACTTAATTCCTTGTCCCCCCTGCAAATTTCATTGGTTTTTTTTTTCCCTTTAACCTGAATTTGGTTCTCATGAAAGGTGCCAGATTGACAGCCCTGGAGGCTAAAACTCTCTATTTATCCACAGAGCAGCCAGAGGACAGAAGGCAGCAGAATAAGCTTTTTCCGTGTTCCAGCAACGGCACACTGCCAATCTACACCAAAAGGGGAATGACCATCTTTTCTGTTCTTAGATTAAACAGATTGCCAAATCTGTATCCAACTGAATAGGAATGCCACAGATACTCATAGGAAGTTCTTAAAAAGAGAGAGGAGCATCTCACTTCATTCCACCTTAGCCCTTATAAAGCAATCCACAGTGGAATCAATTCACTTGGGGTCTATTTGCTGTAATGACCTAAGGATGAAAAATCTACTCTATTTCCATGCCTCACAATCATTCTTGGTATTTTCTCTTTCTTTCGAATTTTTTGCCCCCTAAAAACTCCTGAGATGATGTTCCAGTAATATTCATATAAGTCTATCTCTGGTCTTCATGCCTTTGCAGGAAATACTCTGATGCATGGCATGGGCCTCATCTCTGTCTAACAGAATCCCTTACTTCCCTCAAGATTCAACTCAAGCACTATACTCTATGTGAAACTTTTCCTAATAATTTCAATTGCTAATGCTGTTTGTTTTTAAACTACATTGTACTTATTCTGTATATATACATGCGTATACATTGTGCTTCCAATAAGATGCAAGCCACAGATGTAAGGGCAGAATGTTTCTCTTTCTATCGCCAGTACCTAGTACAGTTCCTGGCAGAAAATAAGTGCTTAATAAATGCTCATTAATTGAGTTTGAGCCTCTTTAATCACATAAAACCTTGTTCTGTTTTTAAAAAAACACCAAATATGTTCATCACTTCTTACAGTTTCAGAGAAATGTAAAAGTTAAGGGTAATCTAAACTTTAGCATTATCCAGACTGAAAATCTGAGGCATCACCTCTGACCTCTTCAAAACCTGTCATCAAGACTACAGCTTTAAATAATGAGTACCTGAAGTTGGGTATGGAATTAGGCCTGTTCCAATTGGCCAGCACTGTCTTCCTTTGAATTGTCTCACTAGTCCTCCCTACTACCCTCTAGATCTCTAACTCCCCTATCTATTACAGTTCCTGAAATGAAAGCAGTCATTATGGTTTTACTAAATGAGGTGGAAAGGTCTTAATGTTTATACAAATTCTAATAGAATTTTACCCTAATAAATATCTTTGCATGAGGACTTTGGGTATGTGAAAATAATTGTGCCTTCTGCAAGTATAATTAGGTGGCAAGACACACCGAGGCACGTGTTGTGCTGCATAATGTCAACCCTGAGGCATCAGCAAGGGAAAGGCAAAGCCACCACCCTCCTCCAACCACCTGAGAAGAGGCAGAAGCTGAAAGTGCCCTGGCCAGCAAGAAGTGTGGCAAGCAGCCAAAGAGACCTTCAAAAGCATGATGTGTGGGGAAATATACGCACATTTCTAATCATATCTCCATATATAAATGCATGTTAGTGTACATATATATTATATGATTTATAAGGAAGGAAGGAGGAATGAAAGAAGGGAGGGAGAGAGAGAGGAAAGCAGGGATAAAGGAAAGAAGGAAAGGAGAAAGTCAGAGAAGGAGGAAAGGAGAAAGGCTGAAAGGCAATAGAAAAAGTAAGGAGGGAGGGACACTTAGTCCCTTCTCTTGGGTAATCAGGTTAAAGAGGAATGAAATATTGCCCGTTTTCAGCTACAGATACACCAATAGGCAAAGGCTTAGGCAGACTCTTCCCCCTTGGATGCTAGTTACTGCTATTTTGACCATGTGCTACATGAACTTCAAGCTAGGAATGGTTTAAGATTCTGTCTAGACAACAGTACCTCTTGGCTTCTCAGGATGAAGTCTAAAGAGTTTTATCATGACATGCAAGAATGTGTATTACTGGAAACCCTGAATCAAATCCAGAAGAGGGATATGCTTACACATATGCCTACACATACACAACATCTATTTACTTCTAAACAAATGCAAACCTTCATATAAATGTATGTCTTTTACCCTCACAACAAGCCTGGAAGATAGATGTTATCGTTATCTCAATTTTACAGTTGGACAAACTGAGATAGATAGAGAGGTTGTCACTTACCCAGGGTCATACAACTAGTAAATATCTGAGGCTGGATTTGAACTGAGGTCTTCCTCACTCCAAGACCAGCACTTTATCCACTGCACCACCTAGTTGTAAAACACATCAAAACCAGAATCCATAATCCCAACCATGAAGTCTAAAATATTAATGAGTTCCTAGATATAAAGCTAGAGGTAATCTCAATAGGTCATCCGGTCCAACTCCCTTATTATATTGATAAGAAAACTTTAGGCCTCAGGAAGTTAAATGACTTGCCTAAGGTCACACATGAAGCATGTATCAGAAACAGGATATGAACATAGGTTCATTGATACCAGAATAAGAGCTCTTTCCACTGCTGATCCTGTGCAGAAAGACAAACAACCTATTGACATAGTTTTCAAGTTTGAGAATAAGCTCCATGATTAATTAGTGTGATTTGGTTAATGGAATCATTTGATTAGTGAATTCACTTGGAGGAAGTCGTGCAGTTGTGATCATGGGGTCTGTGTTTGTCCCTAGTTATTTCCCAGCAGGGACCTTACCAGCAAACCCAAAGACAAGCAGCAACAGAGAAGAGTCAGGGAAAGAAGCTGTGTGGCTACTTCCTTTCCTGGTGAGAATTTTCTTACCTTTCAGGGATCTTAAGTGAATGGATTTCTCAAATAAAACAACAGTAATCCCTTCCACATCAAGACTTTCCCCATTGAGGTCTCAATATATGGCCAGTAGGCATAAGAAATTAAATGAGAATTTGAAAGGAATTTTGCAGAAGTCACAGGCAACACACAAAGGTCAGAAGATGGCACAGAAAAGTTTAGAAACTCAGGAATGCATAGAATATATGGATAGTATTATATATCAATATATTTTACCTTTTAATATCATAATAATTCCAGACTTCTTCTCTGGTATGAAGAGAAGGTCACAAAATTTTACAAGAATTTTCCAAATTACAGGGGCATCATTCCCTTAACCCCCACAATGTGGAAGGGATAATGGTATTGCAAAATTCAGATACCAAAAATAGAACATTAAAAATACTTATAGTCACTAACCTGATTTCCACATCTTAAAGTATTTTTTCATTCATCTGGCAAACTTTATATTATACAAATATATTTTCAAAGAGAGAGAGAGAGTTATGGATAGGGTCTGGACCTCTGATGTCTCTGGTGTAGAGAACTACTTACATGGGGCTTCCTCTACCAATAGAAGTCTGCACCTTAACCGGAACCAATAGAGATTTGCTCAAGGTCATGAAGCAAGTGTCAGAGGCTAGATTTGAAAATAGATGTTCCTGACTCTAAGATCAGTTATCTATCCCTATAACACACTCCCATATACATATGTACATGTGTGTGTATATGTGTAGATTATGAAAGTACTTTCTATGTGCAAAGTACTGTGTTTTTATATAGCAGTAGGAGGAGAGAGCTAGCCCAAAAGGCATGAGGCCCGACCAAATACCTTAAGATGTAGAAATCAGGTTAATGACCAAGTCTCTCACTCTTACTTGAATACTCCAGGATCAATTACCCTATTACTATTAAAATCTTCAGAGAAAAACTTACCATGGTATTTTCCCACAGATTAACACTTAAACAGTATACCAACAAGTTGATCTTTCTGCACAAGGAATATCAGAGAATTAAGTCACCAAGACAAGGATGGAGTGGACCAGATGAGTTTCCTATCTAGGGACAAGGAAAGGAATGTTCTAGAGAGTACACCAGAGCCTCTAGCATGAAGCAGAAATTCTATTACATGGTCCTTGTCTTTGAGGCATTCCTGTCTGCTTGTCTGACTCCAAATCACCCGTTTCTATCTTTCATCACCAACAGGGATTTTGTTCCAAAAGCACCTATATGATGTTGTGTTCCTTTAAATGTCCAGAAGGGCACCCATTAAACTATCCAGTAATTAACGATGGTAATTAAGAATTGGGCACAGCCTTCAAATAACCTACTCAGTAGTTGGCAGAGCCCAGGACCAAGAAAAGAAATGACCTGACATAGAGGTCTTGCATACAAAAGGCAACCAGAATTCTATTGTAGGACTAAAGAGAATGCAGGCGAAAATGTCTGCAATAAATTTGGAAACTGGGAGAAAGGAAACAATCTTTGTGCGCACTAAAAAGGAATTACGTATCAATCTTGCAATTGTTTGGGAAGGGAAATTTGAATGTTTATCAAGGTAAAGTAGAAACAGAGTTTCTCTGAAAATTTGTGTGAAATTTTCTTCTGTAAAGAATTCTAACCTCCACCATCCTCACTTTAGCCACATAGGGACTCCCTGAGTCATCAGGAGTGCTTTGCTGAGTTAGAAGTCCTGCCCTCTCTGCACACTCAGCCCCAGACCAGAGACGACCACCTGAGAAGCCAAGTGAGTTCCTGCCATGCACCCAACACTCCCTCAAGCTCCAAGCTCATAGCCTAGGCTAGTCCTGAAGAAGTCTCTGAAGAGTCTGGGCCAAGAACAGAAGAGGAAATAGGTTGAAAGTCGCCGATGATTTCTGAGAAGAAGGAAGGCTTCATGTTTTGTGTGTTCCTTCACATTGGGTTCTGTCTCTCTAAGAGCCTTTAAAAGGGGCTGTGGATTGGTCTTCTGTGTTGAGCAAGGAGAGGTTCTGGCTCCTGCCCAGCCAGCCTTCGATGAAAACCTATTAAACAGGGACGGGTTAGAGTTGATCTGTCGCTGAGAAGTACTTACCCAGACATCTTTTGGTTTTCAAATTACTTTATTGATCTGAAGATTTTATTCTTTGGAATGTGACCCTCTTTGGTCTTAGAGCTAATCAGGAAACGCTACAAGGGAGAGCATTTTGTAACCACCTCCCCAGCCTCCTCCCGAACATTCCCGATATTGTCCCTGATGCACTATCCCTCCTCCTGGCTTTTCCTCCTTCCGCTGCCCTTTCACAACCCCCGACTGAGGCACACTGAGCAATGGGGGTGGAAAGAGAGACGGCAGTGAGAAGACTTGAGGAGGGGTGGAAAGGAAGGCGGAAATGAGATGTGTAGTTTCAGTCTGTGTAGGTCCTAGGAGCTGTCTGTGGTACTAGATGGGGTGAAGGGAGGAGAGAGAGAGAGAGAGGGAGAGAGAGAGAGAGAGAGATTGACAAGGATGGTGGCACCAGAGGTAGTCAAACTGACAAGCACACCACGACAGGCTTGTGAAACTCAACCTGGGAGAAAGGGAATAAGAAAGCATTCTTTAGGTCACATTTTCTTCCATGAGAGATGACCTGGTTTTTCAGTGCAAAAGACCAGTCTCTTACAAACGCGCGCGCGCACACGCACGCACACACATACACACACGCACGCACGCACACACACACACACACGCACACACACACACACACCCACACACACCGAATATTTCCCCTCCTCCTCTCCCTGGTGCGTCCACTGCCAGGAGATGAGACATTCTGGACAGGGAAGCGTCTCATCTGCAAAGTTATCTGGAGCCTCGGAGGACTCAATTTCGGGTGGGAAGGCTAGACCGGGAGGAGCTCCAATGAGGACCCGGCACTGAGATTTGCCAGGCCCGCTACCTCTCAAGTCAGTCCCAGCACTGCTGCTCCGAACTGCTAGGCTGTGGTGCGCCTGACTGTACCAGTTCCCTAGCAGGAGCTTGGAGCCATGGCAAAGGAAAGGTGGGGAAGGAAGGAGATCCAAGGATCCAGGGCCACTCCGTCACGCTCCTAATGCCGCACTCGACAGCCACAAGCATCTGCCCCCACGTCTCACCGCCAGGCTGACCTCATTTCACTGAGAGGTTCTGGGAACCTCTTTCTAGGAAAGACTGGAGGATACTGAGGAGCATAGATTTAGAGCTGAAAGGGACCTCAGAGGTCATGTAACCCAAGCCCTTTATTTTACAGAGGAAACACAGAGAGGGAGAGGTTAAAGACGTACCCAAAGTTATACAGATAGGCAGCAGCAGAGCTGACCTTTGAAGCTAGGTCCTGACTCCAGATCCTGACTTCCCACTGTACCATGCTGCCTCTCTGTACTTTGGCCCCCTCCGGGAGCTCACTTGGCAAGCCTTACTCCTTAATCCTACCTAGTAGTGGAAAATGAAGCTTCTATTTCCCTGCGTGTGTATTTCAAAAGGTTCCACACTATTTGTGCCCAGCTCTTTCGGTACAGTTTTGAAACACGTGGCTTAGGAGGAACCGAAGTTTCCTTAGCCCTGGGGAGCGCTTTTCCAAATATTTTCAGAAAGTTAAAAATATACCAAAGCAAACTACCCATAAAGAGTCTATTTCGTGGGGTGGGGGAAGAGAGGATTGGGAAAACAAAACTCCCGGGTAAAAAGCAAGGCAGTCAGATGGCCAGAAAGAAGGGGGGGAGGGGAAAAGAGCGGAGGGGAAGGAAGGGAAGGGTTGATTTGAGGGTAAACTGTTCGATTTGCAACAGAAGAAATCTGCTGCCTAATTTGCCGCCGTTTGGGCTTTCATTTTAAAGGGTGGAGCAAAAATAGACTGATAGAGGGTGTTAGGTGTATTTGCTGGAGGCGATGAAACAAAGCTGCGATCGTTACTTTACAAACTCCTTGAAAAATTGCTCGCTAACAGAAGGCTGGCTGGTTGCTAGTCGGAAAAAAAGAAAAGAAAAAAGAAAAAAAGCCAACTTTCTACGCCCCTCTCCATCTACCCCGCTGTAAGTTGTGGAGGTGTCCTTCCCTGGCTATTGGTTGAACGTCTGAAGCTATTTTTTTTGTAACAAGCCTGTAAAGAAACAATCTCTCTCTCTCTCTCTCTCTCTCTCTCTCTCTCTCTCTCTCTCTCTCTCTCTCTCTCTCTCTCTCTCTCTCTCTCTCTCTCTCTTCCTCCTCCTCCTCCTTCTTCCCCCCCGCCAAAGTAAATGAAAGTTGAATCTTTCTACTGGCAGCTCAACACATTGCAAGCAGGCACCAGCGTCTCCAAACGCCGCAAATCTAAAACGAAGTTCGTGCTACAGCAAGAGCATTTCCCCAGTGAACCTGATCACTTGGAGTGGAGTTGCCTACCACTGACCATGAGAAAAAAAAAAGTCACCCGAGAATCCAGAACTGTGCTTCCGGGGTCCTTTAGAGGTAAATTCGAGGCTGATCTCTTCCCCTTCCCTCCTCTCCCCTCCATTCACAGGATCCCATTCTTACTAACAGCTAGCTGGACAAGATGGAAGGAATTAAGACGGAGAGGGGGAAGTACGTCCTGAAGGAAGGGATAGGGTTAGGCCTGGGTGTCAATTTTTTTGAAAGCAATTTTTGAAGCAGAAGCTGCATATCTTCAAAGTTTAGAGACAGAAACAAACGCTAAAGCGTCTAAAAGCCTTCCTTCTTTCCTTCCTTAGGAGGCACATACTTCTAAGCGACTGATCTGCGTGCCCCTGAGTCCACACAACCAAAATGAAGGGAGAAAGGGAAGCAATAATACATAGAGTTTATAGGGCTCAGATACAAATAAGTCACGGAGCATATAGAAACCTGCTACTGATTAGGGGCCTTGGCAGTTGCAGATGCTGCGCCTAAATCGATCGAATTCCCAGGTTAACTGCGGAATTCCTGCACTTCGCACTTTCTTTTGATTCGTCTGGACCCTGATGACCCAGGGTGCTGTGGGTTCTCTGCTGAGTCCAGCTAGAGTCCTTCTAGCAGAGTCGAGACAACCCGCCCCCCACCACCCACAAAAGTCAGCCGGTCCCACGTTGCAAGCAGGACCCTCGCACGCTCAGCTGGCAAAGCGCAGGAGGGAGGCGGGGAGGGGTGATAACCTTACATAAGGGCCTTTCTTTGTATGATGCCCAAGTTTGCGAACTCCAAGTGACCTCCTCGAGTCATCCCCAGTGTCTGGAAACTTACTGAGCCCTGCGCTGGCGGTGGAAGCGGCCCCCGCAGCTTTCATAGGCGGTGTCCTTCTGAAGCAGGCCCAGGTCCATGCCCTTCTTTATTTTTAGGCTTAAATAAAAACATAAAGAAGAAAAAGGATCAAAATGGAGCAGAGGGACTCACTCTGGGCTAGCGCTCCAGAACTTGGTGAGATTCCGGTAGCTCTTCAGAATTCGAGGATTATTTGGGAACCAGGAGACCGAAAAGGAGCTGGAAAGCTCTGCATCCCCCTCTCCCCTTTCATTGGATCTAGGCGAGGCCGATGGTTCTTTTTTTTTAAGCCCGAGACGATAAGCAAAGAAAAACCACCGAGCCATCCCCTAATTAGTCAAGATTAAATCTATGCGTCCCGAGGCAATTTCTTCCCGGATTTCACCTCGCAGATCCTCAGGCCTCCCCACCACCACCACCACCCCCGCCTCCCCGCTGCCCCACCACCAGTAAAATAAAACACCATCACTTGAAGAGGTCAAACCTCAGAGAAGTTTGACCAGGAGTACTCGATGACTGTTTCATAGCTATTTGTCTTAAATCTTTCTCACTCCGGGAAAGAGAGAGCGCTATGGATCCAGGACAGAGGGAGAGATTGGTGCGGGGTGAAGAGGGGAGGAGGGAGGTTCCAGAGTTGCTACAGAAAAGTCGAGAACTAGAATGGACTGGAGGAGGAGGCAGTGAAGCAGAAGGCATTGAACTCTCCCTTCTCCGAAGCTAGGACACTCCGCTGTTCTAGCGGGACGCCCAGGGCGCCACTGAACTTGCCTAGATCGAGGAGAGCCCGGAGCATGGCTCGAACAACCCGGCTCTCCCATTCAGAAAGCCACTCTCCCAAACTCAACACCGACTGCACCTTAGGGAGGTTAGGAGGTTTAGCGCAAGCTTTCCCACTGGATATTGACTTCTGGTCTACCTAAGAGGCTGCAGTTGCCGAAGGCTGAGGCAGTACAGGACTGGGAGGCAAAGAAAGTCCCCACACAGAAATCTTATTTAGCTGGATCGCCCAGTTACATTCAATCTGGGGTTTTGCACACACCAGACAACTCTTGGAACCCAGGGGTAAAGAGGACGGATGCATGGACCGAGAGATGTATGGACGCCCACTAAGGCGAACAAGGGATCAAAGCCCTAGCCAGGGTTTTGTTTTCGAGGCTTTCCCCCCATCCCCCCAGGTCGCTGGCTTCCTTCCCTAATTGCTCACACTGAGCCGCCTCCCGCTCACAGTCTGTCCAACTCGCTACTTCGGAGCAGTCTGAGGCTGGGCAACAGCTGCTAGGCCCGGAGAGGAGCACATTCCAGCTTCCCGGCGCCACAGCCACCCAATCCAGAGAGTATTCAGTACCTTCGTGGGCTCCTTACAGAGTCAGAGAAGAAAAAGAGCTACGGGGGACTGGGGGTTGGAAGAGGAACATACACACAAACACACACACCAGCAGCCGACAACAATTCGCTGCAACCAGCACACACCACAACCACCACAACCAAACAAGAGCATTTCCTCTGCAGACCTTGCCTTGACAAGACAAGGAGGCAGAACAGAAGTGTGAACCATTCCCACCAAAGCAAAGTGAAATGAAGACGCAGACAACAGGCAACCACTGACTTTCTGTTTGTTCTCAAACACATTTCAAAAAAAACCAAACCAACCTCCACCCCCACCGCCACAATATAATAGGACACTTCAAATGACGGCTAGGAAAAGACCAAAGCTGGAAAAAGAGCCTGTTTTTATAGAAATCAATCAAAAGTATTTACAGATTTTGTAATCACCTGAATTCTGAGGGGGAAGAAAGTGCGGTTAACCAAGTTTCGTTTTTTCATTGTCAGTAATCTTGCTTTAGTAAAATTAGCTTCCTTGGATTTCAACACTTGTTAAAAAAAAGATAAACTTTATTTTTTAAAATCTTCAATCACAAAAAATCTATATTTTTTCATCTAAGCATTTATTTTTTTTTTTTACGGAACCCAAAAGACATGGAAAGTAAGGGGGGAAATCATGTATTTACTAACGTATATAAGTGAATCTTTTTTTGGACAACATATAATAAATATGATATATCATTGATCGTTCAGTCTTTCCAATGTACATCTTTAATAGTTTGGAGCATGCCACTTTTCCAAAAGAAAAAAGGTCATGAGAAAACAGTGCAAAGTTCTCAGTTTACCCTCCTCTTTTCTCTAGGGGCAGAAGTCCTCTGGAGTCCTCTGCCACGCGTGAGCCTCGGCCTCTTCGTATTTCTGTCTCTAGGCCTTCGTGGTTCTCCAACTTACCCCTACCACCACCACCCCCTTTCCCAAGAATTTGAAGTTTTACCTCTTCAGTCATTATTTCCACTCACAAGTTACACCTTGCGTAGGTTTGTTATCGCTTTTCCAAGAGTTCCACCGCTCTGAGGGGAAGCGTCTCCAGCTCTGGCTGGAGCGGGGAGGGAGATAGGGAGAGTAGAGGGGCAGCAGACGCCCTGGCCCTGCTCAACTTTTTACAACCCACACCCACTTGTTAGCTTCCTCTTCTTTTTCTTCCTCCTCCTCTTTGTGTCCGCTGCCAGGAGCAGGTAGTTGCCTGGCGCTGGGGAGAGCAGAAAAGGGCAAGGGAAGGGTCCGGGGCATCTAGGCAGGCAGGGGCAGCAGTGTTGCTCTTCACCGAGGGTGCGGGGTCCCCGGGATAGGGTTGGACAAAGGGTTGAGAGCTGGCTGGCCCCCTGGCCCCAGGCCGTGGATCAGAACCCGGGGCACAAGGGGCCGCTGGAGCTGCGGGTGGGGAGCGGGAGGAGTCCGATACATGCTGCTGTACATGGCGGCGGCCGCGGCCGCGGCCGTGGTGCTGTCCATGCTGCCCAGCAGGCTCGGATGGTAGAAATAAGGAGACGGAAACATCCTCTGAAGGGCTGAGTAATTCCCAGCCTCCGCCAGCAACTCAAGGCCCACAGCGGTCTGCCTTTTCCATTTCGTCCTGCAAGAAACCAAACACGAGAACACATGCATGCGTCTGTGCGGACCTAGCCATCCTTGAAGCCCCTCTCATCTTACCGCACGTCTCCCTCCCCAGGGGTGAGGGGAAGATTAGGAGGAAAAGGGCCCTAAGGACCACCCTTCCCCACGTCTTGTTTTTGTCTTCAAATAGAACTCAATCTGAGAAGCTAGTTGCGCTATCATTATCCTTCTCATCATTATTTGATAAACTCAGAACCGGATGTCTCCAGTTTTTTCTTCTTTCCCTGTCGCCTCTGATGCTAGCCTTGGTTATGGTTTTGCAAACTTTGCAAAAGCCCAATTTTACAGCCCCACACGAACGATTCGGATCACCTAAAATCAAGGATAGCTTCTGATACAGAAGCACTCTTGCCTTACACAAACATTATATACCCATCCTGCTGCTCAGCCTCCCCTTCTACCGTCTCCACTCCTCAGGTCCCAAGCCTCTGGGCTCTTTCCCCAAGCAGACCAACTGAAGTCATACCAACACCAGAACCTCCACCACCACACCCTACCCCAGCCCCCAGTTCCCTCACTCCAAGAGCCTAGCTGAGAGAGCAGAGGGGACTGCAAACAAAGAGACGCCAACACTCGAAACCCTCCCTCCTCATCCCTCAGCCCATCTCAGCCCCCCCCACTCCCTGCCCCAGGCTGCACAGCCACATCTCATCATACAGGACCCTGCAGCAGGCGAGGAACAGAGCGTAGGGAAGGCAACGAGGTTTCAAAAATGGGAATTCGTTTGAGGGGGGCTGTTCCCAAGGGCATGGCACTTCTAGGCCATTCAGAAAAGCCCACCTCGACATATTTTCCCCCTCGGGAAGAAAATAACAATTAAAAACTGTGATCTGATTCTTTCCCTCCCTCCTCTTTCCGTCGCACCTCCATAGAACTCCCGAAGAGAAGAGTATTTTTTATTATTATGCAAAAGCATTGTCCATGCAGAGCTGGTAGACCCATACTTAGTAATTCCAGTCAAATTAATAAACATGGCGCCTGTTTAGATTGACTCCAAATGACACTAATGTTTTCCGACAGAATTAGGGTGGCTGAAACCGTATGTAATGAGACAGAAAATTATGGCAAAGATAACAACTGGACGCCGTTCCCCTGTCTCACTTTATAGATGATTAGAATACAAACCAGAGACATAACTCACCAAGATCAAGGCAGAGATAGAGGTAAAGATGCAGATGGAGTCAGGAATAGGGACACAGACACACAGAGACAGGGAAGCAGAGAGACAGAGATACACACATAGGCTGAGCCAATTCCTCCTTGCTTAAATCCACAGCACACTCCCCAGTCTGTGCTTCAAACCCGTTCCAAGGAGCAACACCACTGCAGAGTTAACTATAATAACATTGAGACTTTGTTTCCCCCATCCCTTTCTGAGCAGTCACATGCAAGAGACATCATAACGATCACCAAGACTGGCTATTTCTAAATCAATTAACATGTCTAGGGTTTGTGTGTCCTTATAGCTTGTCACTGGGACGTAGAGAGGGTAAACACTGCCTCTGGTCCCTTAGCCATTTGCCCAAGTAAATAATTCTTCCTGCCCATGAGCTGAGAAAGTGTGGATGGCCCGACTACTTTAACTGGATCCTTCTCCTAATGAGATGAGGGGCCTGGTCCTCCAAAACATTTGTGATTCTGCTGTCCACTAATATAAATGCCCTCCTCCTTTGCAATCTTCCTTCTTCCTGTGTCTGGCAGTGGAAGTTTTATGGGGGGGGGGGGGGGGAGGAGACAAGCAGTTGAGATGGGATGGACAGAAATTAGGCGGGGGCAACGAAGAGAGAAAAAAGGTATCAAGATGTGTAATACATACACACCTCCACATTCACAGATATGAAAATAAAATGTGTACATAATTACACAAAGATACCTATGCTATAGATACATACACACTGTCTGATCTATATATACACTCACTTGTAAGGCTTCACCATTTTTATTTCCTTACTTTTTCCAAGTCTACATTACAGATCCTTCAATTGATATGAAGAGAAACTTGGGGGGGGGATGCTTCTGATTCTGTTTCTTTGTGTAAATAAGTAAACCCTAATCACTAAAATGAACTTTTTCTCATTTTAAACATCTCAAGCAAGCTTCTTAACTGTTATAAGGGGGTTAGGTGGGGGTGCTTTGTACCAAAAGTAGGACGTTTCTCCCATTTGCTCCAAAGTATTCCTTCAACAACAACACCATCACCCCTTTTACTGCTGGTGAGAGACTTTGCCTGGCAATGGGAAGGAGGAGGGAAGGAAATGGGGTTGAGGAATTGATTCCACCTGTCCCACAGTCGAGGAGGAGTGGCCTGTGGAGTTGAGAGATACAGGTCAGAGGGAGATGACTTTTCTGAACGTCACAGGTTTTCTCGAGAGAAACTGACTCCCATTCCTTCTTGCCTCCCCCCACCCCCCTTCTTTCTTGCTTCTCCTGGGCAGGGCATCCCTTACCTCCGGTTCTGATACCAGGTCTTAACCTGGGTGTCGGTGAGGTTGAGGGCCGCGGCAAGGTCCATGCGATCTTGCACACTCAAGTATTTCTGTCGTTCAAAACTCCGCTCCAGCTGGTTAAGCTGGTGATCTGAGAAGGCCGTTCTCGCTTTCCGAGGTTTCTTGGCCCTGACTGGGGGACTCTCCCGGCTACTTGAAATCTCCCTATCGCCTTCCTCCTTTGTTCCTAGGAGGAAAAACCATTCACAGCCACAGTTAAGAGCTAAGAAGGAAAACAGAAGTCTTTTCTTCTCTCGCACACACAAACACACACAGCCTCATAGAACTCGTTGGAAATATCTCAGGGGGCTGAGCATCAATGACCCCAACCCCCTGGGAGCGACTCAGGCTCCAGTTTTTCCACAGTGTAGAGAGAGAGAGAGAGAGAATATTTGACACCTAAGTGGTAACTTTTTGGATGGGAGGGCCTACTCCGGGGAAAAAAAAGATTCCTACATTCTCGAAAATATATGTGGGAAAATATTGTTTTATGGGGAAGGAATACATATATTTCCTATTTCTCTTCGTGTAACAATCGATTAACGGTTTCTTTTTCTGAATTAAAGTTCCTTGCATTTTTTTTTTCCAATAGATAAATAGATTTCGGGAAGAAAGGAGCCCTGGCTATTTTGCCTTCGAGTAACTGGTGAATTTTTTTCTCTTTCTTTTCAGGCACTTGAGATGCAGTAGTAATAAATAGAAACAAGCAATAGCACTTAGCGACTGCTCTAATCAGCTCTCTGAATGTTTCAGAAATAATATGTCAGCCGGACACCAAGTTGATCTCCCAATCGCTGAGCACGTTCAGGTGACAGCGCTAAGATTTCCGGATTCTATTTGTCAACTTTGTTTTTTTTTTTCCTTTCCTGAAATGCTGGGAAATCGATATGTCAATCCATCTCTGTTTGTACCAGTTTTTGCAGCGCTCCTTGATCTTCCCTGCAGGAAGGACAATAATCTCTCTAATTGACCCACTGGGGAGGTTGGTGCACAAAAAATCGCCAGACCAGACTGTACATCTGTTTTGGGCACTATTATGCTAATGTTAAAATAGCAAAATGAATGTCTCACATCCCAGTCTCCCAGCTAGTCCCTGTTCCGCCTTTCTGAAGACTAGAAGGATTTTTAAGATAATAATCAGAACACCAATAAAAAAAAATTCTCTCTCAGAACAGTGGAAACTGTCTCTCCATGCAAACCCTATGGTCAGGGAGAAGGGATAATTTTTGTTATTGTTCGACAGTTAAAGAAAGGGTTTTTTTGTTTTTGTTTTTGTTTTTTTACTGATCTTTTGTTTTCAGGAACACACAAAATCCATCCTTCGATGAATGCAAGGTTCTGTCCTTGGCTGTTGCATTTGTATTTGTTGTTGTTGAAGTTGCAGTTGTTTAAATTTTAACGTCAACTCTAAGTTTCCTTTAAGGAATAAAACTATTTCTGTGATGCTGACTTGCAGTAGCAAAAATAAAGAATTTGTGTATTTGGGTTTAAAGAGATTGAAGGAGAGAACAATCTCTTAAAATAATACCATCTCTACCATCTTAATCATAATCTCCCCCAAAAGTTGCCCCTTACAAATCAAGTTGAAAATTTCTCATATTAATTAAGTGCTGCTAAATCCCCATGATTGGTGTTTAGAAAACATGGAAGAAAATGAAAGGCATTTGCATTTTAAAAAATAAACACCAGGTTGCAAACACACTCTCAGACACAACAAACGTAAGGTCTCATTTTCGCCCCCCCCCCATACACACAATTTCTCTTCCCCCTCCTTCTGCCCCCAAGGTCTCAACTACAAAATTTTAGCCGAACCCTTTCATCAACTGAAAGTGTTGTTGTTTTTAAAGGAAAGATGAAAAGAGGTAGGGAGAAAGAAGGAAGAAAAGAGGGAAGGAGGGAAGGAAGGAAGGAAGGAAGGAAGGAAGGAAGGAAGGAAGGAAGGAAGGAAGGAAGGAAGGAAGGAAGGAATATAATGAATAAAAAAGAGTACAGAGGACAGGAGTGAAAGACATTGTTGAGGTTGTAAATGCAGAGCTTGCATGAAACTTTAGACAGGTACTCAAAAGAACAACCCGGAAGGCAAGCTCAGGTCACCAACTCGTTGGAAAATGACACTTGGCGACTCCAGTGAAAGCCAAAAATTAAAAAATAAAAACCTAAAAACCCTGCTGGAATCAAAACCACCCGTAAACGATTCACAGAAAATCCAGGAAGAAGAATGAAGAGGGAGAGCTAGAAGAGAAAGAGACACAAGGGGAGAAGACGCCAGAGAGCTTGCGGGAAGGCCCCGAAAGACTCGGACTCACCGTGACATTTGACGTCGTTCTGGACATCATCGCGCTTGTCGAGTTTGGTTTTGGTGTCTTCTTGCTCGAGTTTTGGCCTGAAGCTCTCGTTGGCTGAGTTCCCCTCTTGTTTCGGGGTATGATGGGGAGACGAGACGCTGGTGCTGTACGGTGCACAAGCGGCCAGCGGTTTGCTGTCGCCCAGAATGTCTTTAATTAAAAAAGAAGACGTAGAAGTCCTGGGCGCCGAGGCGGCCGAGCCCAGATGCGGGGGCTGCGGCTGCTGCTGGGGCTGAGATGGGGGCTGCGGCTGCGGCGGCGGCTGAGGGGAAGGCTGCAAACTTTGTGGCGGCGGCGGCGGCTGCTGCTGCGGAGGAAGCGGCGGCGGTTGCCCGTGATGGAGATGGTGATGGTGCTGCTGTAAGCCGTCCTGCACCAGGTGGGGCTCCGAGTGCTCCAGGGTGACGGAGATGGGAGAGGAAGGCGCAGTTCCTACTGTATCAATCTCGGAACAGGGGGATGGGGTGGCCTGGCTCCTAAAATCCGTGCTCCGACCATCGACGTGCTGGCGAAAATCTCCGTTCATCACACCCGGGCTGCCCGAGTTGGCGCTGGACAGAATCGTGTCTATTCCAAAACTAGACCCACTTGCCCCTTCCATAGCTGTCATTTCTACATGGGGCTCGTCTCCATCCGCCGTACGACACTCGAAAAGGGGACAACGGCCACCCGGGTTAGAGCTATAAAGGGAGGACTTTAGTAACGATGGTCTAATAAAATAAACACTTATCCGTGCCTTTCAGGGAGGAAGGTCAAGGAAGGGAAACTGGGGCTGTGGGTGGGGTAGGGGTAGGGAGTGGGCGATCAGTGGAAGCTTTGGGTCGCAACTTTTTTTTTTTTAAGAGGGTAGAAAAAAAGGGAGGGAAGGAAAGTTCCAAAAAATGATACAGAGGACGCGGAGACGCGATTTCAGCACTACAGGCGCACGTGGCGTTGGTGGTGTGGGTCAGGGTGAGCCAAGGCGGGTGTGTCGAGAAGAGAGGACCTAGCTGCCGCCGCCGCCGCCGCCGCCGTCGCCGCTGCCCGGGGCTGCTGCAGGGCACTGGGTGGAGGCGGCGGCGGAGGCGGCGGAGGCGGGCAGCGCAAGGTGGGGCTGCGGCGCTGGGAAGGGGCAGCCAGCTGAGCTCCACGGCTGCAGGGAGGCGCGAGGTGGCCCGGGCTTGGGGCTCCGCCGCTCTGGTGCCGAGTTATGGAACTTTCTGGGAAAGTTGTGGTTCAGGAGCTGCAGCAAGAGGAGGAGGAAGAGGAGGAAGAGGAGGAGGAGGAGGAAGAGGAGGAGGAGGAGGAGGCGAAGCGCGGGGCGGACTCTGGCCACTGCCTGGCTCCTTCCCTTGTAATCCGGCTCCTCTTGGGCTCCAATGACTCCCTCCCGTGACGTCACGGCCATTGCCGCCGCTTTCCCCCCTCCGCGTTTTATTCTCACCCCCTTTATTGCGACATCGCGGCCGTCCCGCGTCCCCCATTGGTGGCTTCGGCAGAAGAGACAGACGCCAACGTGCCAGGAGCCAATGGCAGCACGGCTAGCGGACCTTGTCAGTTCCGAAGATACAGTCCCGGCTGCTCTTTTTAGAATCCTCAGGACCCTTTTTTTCTGCAACCTGAGAACCAAATACCTATTCTAACAGTAATCCCTCTAATAACAATAACGTGAGAAGGAAAGAGGTAAAAGAGAGGAAGGAAAAAAGGAAGGAAGGGAGAGAGAGAAAGAAAGGAAGAAGAAAGAAAGAAGGAAGGAAGGAAGGAAGGAAGGAAGGAAGGAAGGAAGGAAGGAAAGAAAGAAGGAAGGAAAGAAAAAGAGAAAGAAAGAAGCTAGTGACAATTTTTTTTTTACAGGGAATGGTAGCGAGGAAAGAGAAGGGGACCTAATCGCATTTAAATCCTTACAAAGCCTATGAAAACGGCTTCTTAAAGTCTGCCCCTGCCACAGTCGCTAAGGATCTGAAAGCAGAAGAAGGGGGAGAGTCGAAGTAAACAAATTAGGAAGTGTGTAACTTCAGAGCGTTCAGCCTTTTGTGCCTTCTACTGCTGGGCAAGTCAGCAAAGTTCTGGGATCTGGTTAAGGCTGTAATCAGCCCACGTACCCCGCCAAGCTGAGGTGGACTGATGAGTATTTTACAGTGATACCGAGGAGAGGGTTGAGCTTAGAAAGATGCCTCCCCAGAAGAAGGGGAAATGAAAAGGCACGAAATAGATGATGTAAGGAACTCAAGAGCCCAAACCAAAAAGTCTTACTGAACTGGTCTCTGGTCAAAGTAAATACCAGTAGAATTGAATTCTCACAACTTCTCCCAAGTGGGGACTGACTAACCGCGAGGCGAGGGGCTAACAGGCTCAGTTTGGTGCATGGGGACATGGTCTAGGGCTTCAGGGTTTTTGCTCCCTCTTCTTCGAGAGCTCTTCGGAAATTCGGGAGCCCCTTCTTTACTTGTCTCCATCAACAAACCACCCCCACCTCCAGTTTCCAACTCCATCGCCATCACGCTCCTTCATTCTCTCTCTCTCTCTCTCTCTCTCTCTCTCTCTCTCTCTCTCTCTCTCTCTCTCTCTCTCTCTCTCTCCCGCTGTGTGTGTGTGTGTGTGTGTGTGTGTGTGTGTGTGTGTGTGTTTCAAGCTTCTCTGGTGTTGGCCGCTCGGTCGCAATCGGAATAGTTACTGTTGATACGCCTGGGACTCGGAAAATTATCCTACTGGCTCTTTGGAGTGTATCAACTTGTATTAATTTTTCTAGGACGACTTCAGCCTGTGTCTTGTTGAATGTCAGAGTAATGGGAAGTGCTACTGACAAGACGGCGTATTACTCCTGATTAAGTACCGTGTCAACCTAATTAGCAGAGTAATTATAAGGTGCTAATGAATGATTCAAAGTTCTTTGAGCTACATTTTACTCCGAATTACCATTTTAAGGACCCTATGAGTCTAAGGTAAACCGTGTTCCTGGAATCACTTCCGCGGAGAGGTGAAGAATATATGTCCCCACTAATAAAAAATGATAATTAAAGTGTTTGGAAGGATGGGTTAAAGCTCGGGGACTGATAGTCGATGGAGGTAGTTCCCAAAGGATGGCGAGTATCTGACCTGGGTACCTGTATGTTTTAAAATCGATCAACTCAAAATTGAAATGGGCCGGATAGACACTACGTCTGTTCTGTATCCACCCATAATACAGTTGGGGGGGGGAGCACCCTTCTATCTTCTCCAAGAAAAGTACTGTAATTGACAATTGACACACAGGAATGTAATGCTGCCTGGAGATTATATTATATAGCAATGCAACGAGTAATTTATTTTCATCATCATTACTGTCCGGGTTCTCTCTGGAGAAAGAGGGTATAGAAAGGATAGGTAAGCGGTTGTAAAAATCGCGTATACTAATTTTTCTAATGGAAGGAGAAATTGGAGGCAGAGAAGCATGTTCATCAACAGTGGAAAGGAAAAGATATTTTCAATGATAAAAAGTCGGATTGCACCGGAGGAAGGGTCTAGTCAGTCACGCATTGAAGAGAAGCAAAAGAGATTTTGACATCAGGTCCAGGAAAATCCTTTTGGGAGGCAGGTGTTTAAGGAGATCTGAGTCTTTGAAGCGGTGACAGAAAGAAGCAAAATCCATCTCACAGTTCAATCCGTCTATCTCTAAATACGGCCCTCTGCTTCTTTCAGCTCCACATCAGAAATCTAGGGTCTGCTATTATTCTCCCTTAAGGCACCCTAGAAGGAAAGGTGAGTTTTTTTCCCCTATGGTCTCATTATTCCATTTGGAAATTCATACTGAGTCGTCAGGCGGTAGCCAGAGACTCTGTAGGTAGGGTTTCCGAAGATTCATTTTCCTACTTCATCCATCCCCTTAAACTGAAAAAAATCTGTCACCAGGAGGGGAACAGTGAGGTTGCACGAGGTCATTGGTGGAATCTTAACCTTTTCTTTTTTTTTCTCTTCCAAGTGTCGATTCGGACTCTTCTTCTGACATCATCCATCAGCATTCCGATGAGGTGTTTTTACCCAGAGCACACCTAAGCTCCAAATAGAGACGGACCTCTTTCATAGTAAGTTGGGGGTTGGGGGAAACAGAAGAATCCCATAAATTAAAAATCGGACTCTGATGGCACAACATAAATCAATTATTCTCTATCCTTTATAAATAATTCATTTATACTTGTTTTTGTTTAGTTCAGGCGCCTGAAATGACTGAGCAGCGAATACCGCCCATGGCACAGCTTGTGTTGTGTGGTTAGAAAGGTTTTGACTTGTAATATTTCACAACATTGGCAGAGGAAACGGAAATTTGATCCCACGGATAAGGAAGTCTAGAAAGAAAATGAGGGAGATTGGGGGAGAGGAAGGATTGCTGGTAAAAGAGGGATGTCTTTTATGAAGACTTTCAGTTCAATCCCAACCTGGCAGTTTCACCTAGTAGAAGGTATAAGGTCTTCAGTAGGATAACATTTTCTTAGAGAAAAGGTCAAAGAAGAGAGAGCTAACCTTTTAAAAACTGTTAAGAAATCCCCCTTTTCCTGAGCAGCTAAAATGAGAGGGAAACACCATCCTGATTTCTGTACTTATCTTTTTTGGCCACCACAAGGCGATTTAGGCAGTTTGAGGCAAAGTGGCAGAAGAAGAAACGAGGATCTCATAATTAAATTGTGGGGTAAAGTGGATAATAAAGACAAATTCAGAAAGTTTCCTTACTTTGAACTAACTTCTTTCAGTCTAGCACTGCTTTATATTACTTAATCGCAGTGTTGTCTTTCATACATTTTATGGTTTCCAATACAGGACATATGTATACTTATCTTCTGATTTATTTCTTAAAAAATCCAAATTTAAAAAGAGAAAAAAGGTCAAAACCTATCTAGATTTACACACTGTAGATAGACTGGGATAAATGGAAGCGATTTTCTTACTGAAGTGTATGGAGCCAGACAACACCTCGCTGTAATGCTTGAAAATTGTATCTCCTTCCCGACCATTTGTCACAAATTTGGCTTTTCTTAGACTTTTCAGAAAGGTTTGTATTCAGGGTATAGATAAATTATTTCAAGAATTGGGTTAAGAAAGAAGGATTTTCCCCCCTCTTTGGAGAGCTGTGAAGCTCTCGGAAACCGAGAATGCCTCCGAATCTATTCACCCCTCCATCTCCTTACATCAGAGGGCAATTCTGACGCTCCCATGCACTGCACCACGCTTTGTTTCTTTAATGCCCCTCTGATTTTAACAAACACACTAGGTAACCTCCTCCATCTACAGCTGGGTTTTGGTATTTTGCTCATAATCTTGAGCATCGAGCTTTTAAATGTGAACTGAACTGTGAAGGGCACCCATCTGTCTCTATGATGGGATTGGAACTGGTGTTTATCCCTATACATATTTAATTCGAAGATTTATAAGTGTGTAGTTGTTGACAAAGCAGAGTGTGAATCGGGTGCAACGTCTCCTGTCTCCGCTGGGCGGCGGCAGGGGTCACAGACAAGAGGCCACGCTATTGTTGTCTTTTTTAAAACAGTAAAGGGCAAAATGTACCAGTCATTTTTTGGCTTTCTAGCCTTTTCCCGCAGGTTGATGGTATGGATAATATGGTGACGGTAACAATGAGGTGAGTGTTTAAGGTCACCGGGAAAATCTCAGCGAAGTTTTAATTGTTCTCATCAGTAAACGTATTTTACATTAGCAAAGAAAGTGGCATCCTCCTGAAGGGGGAGATTCAATTCACAATTCATTCATTAAAGAAATGGGAAGATAAAAAAAATACATAGAAGAGAGAGAGAGAGAGAGAGAGAGAGAGAGAGAGAGAGAGAGCAGAACACTCACAGACTTCATCTTCAGGGAACACAGACAGAAACAGTTGTCTTTCTTTTGCTGTCTTTCCCACTGTTTATTTCTAGCAGGTCCTAATTACGCTCCTGGGAATTGAAGATGTGGGAATATAGAGTGGTGACATCATAATCTTTGGAAAGATTTTAAACGCTTTCATCCAAAAGTGAAGCGTCCAAGGCTTCCAGCCCACCTCCTGAAGTGTGTTTGGCTGTTTGCTTGCATGTTTGTCTGGCCTCGGAATGTAGTCATCTCTAACTCCATGAGTCCCTCACACATGCACTCCTAGAAGCTTATTTCTGGCAGTTGCCTTTATGTGAACTAAGCTGTAGTTAAGGCAGAAATAGGAGTATAAAGAATACAGAGAAATGGGTCCAAAATTACTAAGGACCAAGCTCCACCCCTGCCCCCAGGCTTCTCCTAAATGTTTCTGGGGGTATAGGGAGAGGGGAAGGGGAATACTTACTCCTGGGCTAATGAAGGATTATTATTATTTAGCCTGCCCCAGGCAAAGACTTGGGTGGGTAAACTGGAAGCGGGGGAGGGGAAGATGCCTTAAGATGAAGCGGGAGCCAACCCCTCCTCCCCACAGGCACTTATCCCCAGCCTTTGGGATTAGGTCTAGCCTCTGGTGAATTTACAGCCACCTGGGTCCCACGCCCTAGGGTCTTTTTCCCCAGCTTCTACTGAAAAGCCTAGATTTCTCAGCCAGTACAAGGCAACAGAGATTTGTAAGGGTACCTCAAGAGATGAAGTGTCCCAATCCCACCCCTTATATTCCTCTCCTCACCAACCCTCTTTAATATTCTAGTGTCCAGTCACTCTGACCTTGACAAGACATTCGCCGAACTAGTGCTTACATCCTCGATGATCCCTCCAGGTCTCCAGACACCCAACCTCTCCTCCCCTGGGAGTGTGCCCAGAATTCTGTTTCTCTGCAACTAGGAGGGTAGATACTCTACAAAATCTTTTGCTGGGGAATAGGAAGGGAAATTGAAAGAGAAATGGAGAATAGTGACAAAGAAGGTGCCAGTGTTGGGTTAGCCTTCTCCCAGAAGGCTTGTCCCACAGTCAAGTTCCTGCCAGAGACACAAAAGACCCTAACCAGTGATTAGGGAGGACTGGATCTTGGTACTTTTCACCTCCCCACCGCTAGGAATGAATCGATTCAATTGGTCTATAATCTATTGGGGTTGGAAGAGAAGGGAGGGAAGACAAACACAGGCCTCAAAGTGATGACGGAAGGTGCCAATCAGGGATGGGGAAATTCATTTGCCATGTTAATTAACAAGCGGCTAATTAAACCGGCACTTTGAGAGCTAATCAATCGCCTTATTAAGTTAGAGCCCTCATTGGAACAAATTGAAAGCTACCAGTCCAGAGTTCCTGCTTTGGGAGCCAAGCTTAGCATAGTCCCTAGGGAGAGGAGGTTGGCATCCGATTTATTGCCTGGCACAGGGATTTGGGTTCCTCTGCCTCCTCCACCCGCTAAGTGGGCATTGCTGAGAAGTAAGTCCTTAGCTACCTCTTGGCCTATTCAGCTGCTCTCTGGCCTGAAGGATGTTTCTTGGCAGCCAATGTGAGAACTAGACCATGGGGCTCAGTCTGGGGTTAGGAGGGTGGGAATGGGAAAGCCGGAACAGAGAGAAGTTGAGGCACATTTAGAAACTGATAATTTCTTCATCTGGGGATATTAAACTACAGCTTTACTGAAGTTACAGAGAAGCCCATTCGCTTGACCTATATTTAAAGAAAAACACAGACAGAAGGGGCCCAGGATCATAAGAAAGTTGGGAGGAACATGAAACCTAGAGATGGAGATTCAGTTCAAGTGTAAGAATGTGTATGTGGGCTGAGGTGGGTTGGAGTACTGGAGTCTGGTATAATAGCCAAAAGATTTGGCTTCAAGTTCCAGTCCAACAACTTACTAGTTCCACTCTGCGACCTTGAGCAAGTATTTTAATCCCTCAATTTCTCCTTTCCTCATAGAGAAAATGGATATGATAATGGTTGCATGTCCAAGGGCAAGTTTATATGAATATTAGCTATTATGTACTGGATCTCTGAGCTCTGGGCATATACTTCCCCCTTATTATCCACTGGAAGACTGTATCCCCAATTCATGGAAGAAGAGGGGTAGCTGAATACCATTCATTTGACCTGTGACCTATGAAAGTGAGGAAGGAACCAAGTGGAAACAACACATGGATTCATTCATCTTTCTTTCTTCATTATTATTCATTCTTTGCTAATTTCACAATTTTACTTTCATTGTAGTCATTCAGGCTCTGGCCTCCCAAGACCTCCTTATCTCTTCCCTGCTATAGGCCTGGTGACTAAGAAATTTCTCTTTAAAGTATTCAAACAAGGCTCTTTACCTTACAACCCAGTTAGCTAAGGAATGATGGAGGCTGCCCTTCTTGGAAACCAAGGGCTTCAGCTCACTACACAGAAAAATGGCAGGTGGAAGGTGACCAAAGGCTGACCTGTGCCTAGAATGCTACTGGTTGACAAGGAGCTGAATGTGTAGCCTGAGTGCTCACCCTCAAAAGAATTGTCCTTCTACACATTGGGCTCACCCATATAATGGACTTTTCCTCCCTTCAAAGTTCCAAGTAAACTAAGATTTCTTGCTTCTATTTTTAGGAGCATTTTGGTTTTCTTAATTGTTAAAAAAAAAAAAGTCAACGTTCTACCACATTCCTTAGGGGAAAACATTTGGCAATAAGAGGGGACTGTGAATTTAAATGCTAATTAAACTGGTCCTCCTGCAACTTCAGCTGCTGGCCTACTTGCCTTACATTCTTGGTTCTGGTGTTACATACAATGTGCACTTGTGCTTGTGTGCTCGTGTGTGTGTGTGTGTGTGTGTGTGTGTGTGTGCTATAGAGTAGTGAAATAGACTTTGTATACACAGTCAATGGTAAATAATAGAATAAGTCCAAAAGAATACTGTAGATCTTGACTTTTATGGTCTTTGAATAAGAGGCAATTATGGAGGGTCCAAGGGAAGTTGGTATGCCTCAGAATTGGATGTTATGTGTCTGTGACTGATGTAAAGTGCCTTTCCTTATGTGCCTGTCCTACAAATTTACATGCATATGATCACATGACAAATGGACTTGTATTTAATTCTATCTTTGCCTGAATTCCCGTATGTATGTCTGTAGATTTGTGATTGTGTGTGTGTGCCTTTCTATTGCCTGTTGTCTGTTTTGGAGAGTCTATCTATCTCTGCCTATGCCAATATCACCCTATAAACAAAGACAGCAAGCGCTGCTCCCATCTGAAAAGTTCAAAAGCAAAAAAAATATATATTTTCTTCATATCATCATTATTTATTATAATAATATTTACCCATTCAGAGGAACTAATGAGTCCACATTAAAACATTAGTGTCTCCCAAATGCTATGTAATGTGCCTGCACTAACATTTGTCTCTGAGAAAAGTTATCTGTCGACTGAGCGCAGGGGAGGTAAGAGAGAAGCAGGTGAGATGCAGTCTGCTGAACAATCCGTTATTTCCTCCCCCTTCCCCTCTCCTTTTCCGCTGCTTCTCAGTCAAATGAAAGCCTTTGGACGAGATCGATGAGACCCTCTGCTGAGAATCTGGGCTCCGTCAGTCTTGCTCTGTACCCCGCAGCTTTCTCTGGCTGCTGAAGTGTGCAGCTCTTTCGAAGCTTTCAGCTTAGGGGATTGGTGTGTATGTGTGTGTGTGTGTGTGTGTGTGTGTGTGTGTGGTGTGCATAAGTACGTTTAATCGGTTTGGTTTTTCTGAAGGTGGAGTCCAGTTGTGGGGTTTTCTTGGCATACAATTATATAGCAGGTTATCCGGCCAAATCTAGTCTCACAACTTAGCACTCATGCCCCCTTCCCAATGAATGGAAGGTAATACATCTTTGCTGTATAATACCATATCTGTCTTATATGCGTAGTTCAGCAGTACGGGGCATTATGTAAAGCCTCTGTAAGCAAGCCAGAGCCTGAGTCATGGACAAGGCCCTGGATAGTAATTTCTCTGCTAGTCTGACTAGCGGTTCTTGGTCCTCAACAGACCCTTTCTCTACACCCCTGGCTCTGAGAGAGCTGAGACCATAGTGAATCTGTCGCAGATTTGTCCCACGCATATGTGCAATGTGTGTGTGTGTGTGTGTGTGTGTGTGTGTGTGTGTGTTTTGCAGTAGGGGAGGAGGGAGCAAAAGAGGGAGGGAAGAGAAGTTGGGAAGGAGGGGGCCCGGCCCAGCAAAGCTCAGCATCGTACTGGAATCTAACAATCTGAACATCCCTTTATTAAAAGCTGCTGCGTGACATTTACATGGAGCCAACAGACTCTGCCTCTAATCCAGACGAAAATATATGGTACCGCAGAGTCACTGCTGAGGGCTGGGGACGCTTCAGAACTGGAATAAAAACGACCAAGTTGCCTGGGCCGGTTCGGGATTGAGGAACTGGTACTGAGGCCAGGGTCGAGGGCACCCATAAGGGCAAGCTCACAGCTTTCTTCAGAGAGACGGAGATCGTGGCCTCCTCCGACCCGCACCGAGTTCAGCTGGGGAGCACCAGTTGTAGGAGAGTCAGCCAGAGCTAAAAAGTAGTTCTACCAATCACAGCCCTGCCATTCTCTCTTGCTGTAACTCTCGCCCCCAGAGCACACCACCTTTGGTGACTTCCTTCACCCCCAGCCCTGGGTGGCGGTCCTGGACGCATTTCTTGGGTGAACTGTAAGAATCCGGATTCCCTTCACTTCGAAGAAAGAGCAACAGACCAAAAAGTTAACTTTCTGCCTCCGCCTTCCCCTCCCCCAACAGAAAAC
>CM053770.1:662979293-663000485 GCA_028658325.1 Potorous gilbertii
AGGATTTCCTAGGACCTTTGACAGATACCAATACTAAAATCATTGTTCACGTGTCAATTTAAAAGACCATTAAAGCAGCTCATTTTGGTTTTAATTGGAACCACCTCCTTTTTCCTTTCTTTACTTAGTTACCAAAAAAAAAAAAAAAGTCTTTCTTCAGCCCTCCCCCACTTACGCCGAGTCAAGGGTGGCCACTGAACTAACATTTTGGTGGCACCAAGACACTTATATAGGACTTATGTAGGTCACTTGGGCGGGTGAGGGCTTCTGCAGGCCATCAGGGAAGCTGCCCCGGGAGTCGCTTCCCTCCCCTGCACGCCATCGGTCCCAAACCTGGAATTTCCCAGAGATTTCGTGATCAGCAGTGTCTAGCCGTAAAGCTCCCAATTAAGCCAAACTGCATCCACTTAAAGATATTTGCAAAAAATGAACTGGGGCCCCAAATCAATCACTCTTCCCCGGATCTGACCCCGTGAAAACAGATGCATCGCATATTCATGGCGGCACACTCAAAGCAACCCTTTAAAAAACTTTTTCCTCTCTCTCTTTCTTCCTTTCTTTTCCTTCCTTCAATCCTTCCTTCCTTTCTTTTTTCATGCATTCTTTATGTGTGGCTGCCTTTCCTTCCTGCCTGCCCTCATTTTCTATTTCTGTTCCATCCTTCCTTTCTTCTTCTTTCCTTCATTTTCTTTCTCTTCCTTTTCTTTTTTCATTCATTCTGTATTTCTGTCTCTTTCCTTTCTTCATTTTCTCTCTTCCTTATTTCCTTTCTTCCTTCCTTCCTTCCTTCCTAATAAAAGGAGGACGACTTCCATAGCTCGACAATCCTGCTAATGCGGGCTGATGCAACAAAACTAATATGTGTAAATGCTAAAGTATAATCTACTTACTACGACACTTCCCTTAACGGCGGCAGGGCTTGGCTGGGGGAGGGGGGAGGGGTGAAGAGAAAGAAGGTGCATAGCCGCAAGGGTAGACGGACTTGTTTTGACACTGCCATTGACTAGCAAAGCATGGTGGATAATCATTTCATAGGATAATTGTGGGCAAGTAAGAAAAATATGTATATCTATAAAGCACCCACCCACTTCAGACACCTCTTTTACCTTCCCCTAATCAAAGTGAGCTATGAGTCCTCCTCATTATTTTTACCTAGCTCACAACATCACTGGGCTCCTTCTAAATGAAACAGATTTAATGATAATACTAGAAGGTAAACGAAGCTGGGATAATATTTACTGTATAATCATTTGAGCTCTGTTAAGCCAACCACTCCTATTTTCCCAAGGATTTCATTAATTACTTCCAATCCCGAAAATGACCAGGCAGAATTATTTTGGTGGAAGGTCACTTAAGCCTCCTGTTGGAAGCAAAGGCATATTTTTATTTAAAACATTGCTCAGCCAATTTTGGGGGGGGGGGGTGGAGGGAGTTGTAAGTAGCTGACGTTTTTGTTTGGCGGCTGTTTCATTTGCTGTCAAAATGGATTCGGTGCAGAAACCATTTAAGCATGTATACAACCCATGGAGGGCTTCATTTGACCTCATTATACTGCAATAAAGAAGAAATCCAGTTTGTCAAATATCACCCAACTGCATGCATTTCACATCAGATCATAGACACTATGCTTCAAAAGATGATCCCAGAAAGTGCTTGGAGAAGATAGAATGGGTTAACTTTGTTCGCCAGAAGGTGTTCTGACAAACACAGGAAAAGAGAAAGATGCGCAGCCCCCTTTAAGAGCACAGCAACTGAAGAAAAAAGAGATTTATGCTTTTAATTAATGGCAATTAAACCATGCCTGTTGGCTTGGCCTATGGCAATTGTTCCCTGCAAAAAGGAGGCCGAGCTGGTGACAAGCATTTGAATCCGCTAAGTTCTGTCAAGGGAGCTGACTCTGCAGGCATCAAAACCAAACTAAATCAATAAAAGAATTAAACTTTTATAAATTGCATTTTGACAAGTATCAGATACCGTTAAGCTTTGATATGATGAATTCCTTGGAGGTGATGCAAACAAGAAGGGCCACAGTTAGAGATCCAAACAATCAAAGAGGCTTGTTAACATGCGCTGTCAAATGCATCAGTGCTATTAATTACTACAAATTAATGTGACTCTCTCTTCCTCTGGTGATTGGAATAATAATCAGCTAGATTCAGAGAATGAGCACAGATAACATATGCAACCCTGCCAAAAATAATAAGTTAAAAAAGCAGAAGACGTTTGCAATCTTTGTAATCACCAGGCTTAGAGAATTTGCTTGGTTGCCAGGTCATGCTCCCCACTGAAGGCATATGATGGTTTCCTGGGTCTTCCTCACATGACTATTCCCCTCACCCCAAACTGATGATGAAGTTTGGGGTTCAGTCTCTAGTTGAGTTTTATTATGTGGCAAAGATATAGGAAATCACAGCTCTGACCACAGAAATGCCAATATCACAGCTGCTTCCTACACTCGATGTAATCAGGGCTTTTCCAAAGATTTGGTCATTACAGTTCCATGATGTTTCTACATTGACTTGCTATAATCAATCAACATCTATTAAGCACCTACTATGTGCCGAGCATTGTGTTTTAGGTAAGCTTATGGTGAGAAATATATTGATGGGGAGGGGGTGTAACTTTCTGACTTTGAAGGGCTAAGACGTGGGATATAGAAAAAAATAATTCAAAAAAAGTTATTTGACATTCAATGGGTTGCAACCATTGCGAACAAGCCTGAATAGATTCCATTCTTTTCATTTCCTTCCAACATAGCAAGAGTAATCAAAGAAGCCCCTAATTTACTGGGCCAGAGCACCTCCCATAGAGCTGGACATGTGTTGGGGTTCCTTGATGAGAGACATGCATCTTGCTGGGATGACACAGGGAACCCCTGATTGGTTCCCAATTAGCCCCTAGTCCAGCAAATTAGAGGCTCCACTGAATCCCTCTGCTGCATTAAATGAAATGTGCTCTTTGACCTAAAGTTGAGAATGAATGGTAGAGCCAGAAATGGGGAGGGGAGGGGGAAATGACTTTACCAGTTCCGGTAATAAACTTTACTTTCCCAGTGAGGACAAAAAGTGTTCATTCTTTGATAGAATAATGCTTATTTTACATGGAGGCTTCTGATGTTCTAAAATCAGCATTAGAAGGGTAGAAAATGCAACAAAACTGTATTCATAATAATTCCTTTTATTTCCCAGCACACATTTTTTCCTAGTTTATTTCTCTATTTTAGTGTTTCTTTCACTTCTCAAAAATCTTTCCATCACCATGATTGTACTTGACTGTCTTACTCATCTTCCTCCCACAGGATCCTAGGCCATCTTCCCCTGGCCCTGATACGTGAGCCAAAAGCAAGGTAAAGAAAATGTCTTGCATTTCCTAGGTCTAGACCTCAATAAGATTTTTTTGGCTATCTCCTTCACATTCTTCCCCTATTCCTCTTCCTTTCCTTCCTCTTACCACCACTCCCCCATTCCATGGCCCTTTCCAGCTTAGCACAGTTCAAGTTCTTAGTAAATACTTGTATGTCTGTCTACCTATCTAATATTTTTTTCTTTTCTTTCCTCTTTTCTTCCATCCTTTCCCCCTTTATTCTCTCTCTTTCTTTCTTTCTTTCTTTCTTTCTCTATTTCCTTCATTCACTCCCTGACAACCTTTCCCCATTGATTTAAGGTTTCTGAGTTCCAATGACTCTTTCAAATTCTATAGTAAAGCTAAAGAGAAAAAAAGGCAGTCTTTGTCTAGTAGATATGTTTAGTGAATAGATTATGGTGTTATCAGTCTTCCTTATATTTCTTGGATGGGATCAAAGACAGAGTTTATAGGATCATCTATCTGGTTCTGGAAGGGAATTTATAGGTCATCTAGTTCAACTAACTCACTCATTTTACAGATGAGAAAACTGAGGCCTAGAAAGCTTTCCCCAAGGTAAAAATCATAGCATCAGAAAGCAAGAATTGAAACACATCTCCAAATCCAGCACGCTTTCCATTTAACCTTTTATTTCTAGTACTGTTTTATATTACAAAAATTAAACATTCCACAATTTCAACTATTTTTCTTTGATGATTAAGACTTGGAGACTCAAGGGTTAAGGGAAGAAAAATTCCAATGAAGTTAATTAAAATTTAGAATGATAACTTTTACACCTTTATTCTCAAATAATATAACTTGGCTCACTTTCATTTAGTAGAATTTGGTCCACTCCAAATAAATACCTACTATAGTCCAGGAACTATGCTGAGTACTAAGGATAGAAAAAAATATTAGTCCCTATTCACAAGGAGATTAAATTCAACTGGGAATACAATAGCTTGCACATAGATAAATATGTGTAAACCATAATACAAAGTAATTTGAGAATAGGGAAGAATTCGATGTGTCCATTATGTGGACAATCTTAAATTACACTTAAACTCATAATATACTTGTAACATAACAGGAATTATGTTAAAGTAAACTGAGGTTTAGGATAATGCCGCAGTCTAACATTGACTATGACCAAAATGCGTGTTTTTAACACTTGAAGGAATTATCTTGACACCATCTGGCAGCAGTTGCTCGTGGCTGACTATTTAAAACTCAATTTGAAGCTTGGCCAGTGATAAATATGCTGAGGCTTTCTCATGGCTTGGGTCAGCCTCTGACCTTATCCATATCAGGGCATTTGTCTCAAACTGTGGTTACAGTATTTTATTGATCCCCCTAATCTGTTAACCAAGAACCACAACTCTTGTGATTGATGAATAGTTGCTCGGATGATGACAGGGAAGTTGGTCATGATTGGGGTGGGAGGAGAGAGCCCTCTCATTTTCAGGAGATAGATACAGAGTTTAAATCTGGATTCATGGTCAATCTAAAATTTCCATTCTATTGGCGCCTCAAGAATTACTGGACAAGAAAGGAGGCAAAGGGAAGAAAAAGAACAAGAGTTGGAAAGAATTTTCCATGGAGAACATAACTGAGGGAAAGGTGGAGCTTGTTTCTCCCAGGGTACTCATGCAGCAAATTAAGGGGAGATTTATGGAGGAAATTTTGTATAACAATTTTTCTCTGATTACCACTCTCTGGCTCTTTTCTCCTTTATCAGTCTTATCTTTTAGTCTAAGCATTCTTCCATTGTTTTGCATGCCTTTATGGATTTGAAGGGGCTGCCTGAGCTTTGTCACTGATTTTTAACAATATAATTTTCTAAGGAAGGACCATCCTTGCTAAGCTTGACATGTGATATTTAATCACATGTTGACCACTCAGTGTTATTGTAATGCTTACTGGCAGCCGCAGTACATCAGGCAGATTTCAAACAGCACATCTGCCTGGAGTTCAGTATCTACTGAAATCAGTTTTGTCAGCTCTCTGTTCCCCTCTCCCCCCAAAAAATTCTACCTTGTATTTTGTATTAAAATGCAAATTGATAATGCCTTGTCAGATAGAGAACTTTTTATGCACAATTCATACCTTGAACAGAAAATTATAACATGCCCCTGTAAATAAAATGATATAATTATCCTTTTCTAGAATCTTAGTGAACAAATCTAGTTGTGCTCTCCCAATTTCTCTCTGTTATGTTATAAATATGCACGTATGTCAGTGACAATGTGCATGTTTTCACCATGTGAGAAAGATAATTCTTCTCTTATTCATTTCCATATTGTATCCTGTCCCCCATCAAACTCATATTTTATTTGACTGGAAACACAATTCACAAATCATCACAAGTTTAATAGCATTCAAATACTAGTATGATCACAAAGTCTACACTGTAGTCTTTCATAGCCATCATGTCAAGTGTCCTTTCCTGGAGAAAAAAGAAAAAGAAAACAAGAGTAGGGGGGAGGCATGTAAAAACATTTGGTATGGGAGTGCTGATATATCCTCCAGAAATTAATGGGAGTGGGAAGAGAGAGAGGGAGGGGGAGAGAGAGAGAGAGACAGAGACAGAGACAGAGACACAGAGAAAGAGACAGAGAGAGAGAGAAACCTCATACCTGCCTCCCCAGAAATATATCTTTGTTCACCAAGTGAGTTATCCCTCTCCTTCTAGATGGACAATCGACTATTGTGTACTTTTCACAAGACAGAATGGTAGATGGAGTCTTTTTAAATGTATTTGTACTTTAAAGATGGTGTATTTTTCATTGCCATGCTACAGAATTAGAGCTCAGCATAATTAATGCATGTCATAAACTTACATGCAACCATTTGCAATTATAGAAAATAGAGGCTTAAGCTATTTACTGGTACTGTACATTGTTGGAAAAGGATAGGATGGGAAAGACCAATGCTGGAGATGCTCAATAGACATTAAAAGTCAGTTAACTAATAGAATGTGTCAGTCTAACCTGATTTCAATCCAGTTTGGGTGACTGTGATGGACCAAATTCATTTCTGTTTTCAAAAAACTATGATGAGCTGGGGGCAGGGGGATGTGAAAAAAACTTACCTCAGTTTCTCAGGTCCAATTGTCTGCTTTTAATTTTTCCCTCCCAAATCACACAGTAGAATTTAAACTCTTGAAGGGTGGGGATTGTTTAAGTCATTATTTCACTTTTGTTTTTATGTCTCCATCATCCAGCATGGTACTCCCAATAAATGTTTGTTAAATTGTTGAATTGGATAATCTTGTACCATATTGACCTAAAAATTATAAACCACTGATGGACCCACGAAGCCCAGTAAGGGGCCCTGCTCTCTAGTCTCACACATGTAGTCAGAACTAGCTTCAGTTCTAAGGGATATTGGCTTCTAATGAGAGGGTTTTGGCTCCTTTTCAAACACTTTTCAGTTCATCACCACCTCCATTCCACCCTCCCACAAAATGGAGGCTGGGATAACTGTATATTGTAAAGTATTACACATTCCTCATTAATCACATCCAAGCACATATTGTTAATTCTGTATCTTGAATTCATCACTTCCTTGTCAAGAGGATAGCATTCTTTATCACTGGTTCTCTGGAATCATGGTTAAACATTTCATTGATTAGAGTTCAAGTTTTTCAAAATTGTTTGTCTTCAAAATGTTTTATTCGTTGTATAATGTGTTTTCCCCATTCCATTCAGTTCATTCTACACTTATAGTCTTCCCAAATTCCTCTAGATCCGTCCTCTTCATCATTTCTTGCCATTTAGTAACATTGCATAACATTCACATAATTACATGTGTTCAATAATTTCCCAATTGTTCAACACTCTTTTAGCATCCAGTCCTTGGCCATTACAAAAAGACTTGCTATGAATAATTTTGTACATGTGGATCCTTTTCCGAGTTTTTAAAATCTCTTTGGGGTATAGGCCAGTTGTATTGCTGGGTTGTATATTTTAGTGACCTTGGGGACATAGTTCTAAATTGCTTTCCAAAATGAATGGAACAACAAGGCACTAAGATGCTTGTTTTCATGCAGTCCTTCCAATATTTGCTATTTACCCCATTCACCAACTTTGCTGATTTGATTGATGGGTGTGAGATGCATTTCTCTATTAGTAATTTGGAACATTTTTCATATGTCTGCTAATTGTTTGAATTTCTTCCTATTAATACTACCTGTTCACATCCTTTAAACAGTTATTGAGAAATGGCTCCTAGTTGTATAAATTTGATTCAGTTCCTTATATATCTTGGATATGAGAACTTTTCAGGGAAACATGCTGCAACAATTTTTCCCTATTCACTATTTCCCTTCTCATCTTAAGTGCATTAATTCTGTTCATGCAAAACCTTTTCAATTTTATGCAATAAAAATTCTCCATTTTCTTTTCCTTGACCCTCTCTATCTCTTCTTGGTCAGGAACACTTCTCTTATCCTATTGTGCAGAAAGGTACTCTCTTTTTTATTCTTCTAATTTGTTTATGAAATGCTCTTTTATAACTCAGTCACATATCCATTAGAGCTTATCTTGGTAAATGTTGTGTGGTACTGGTCTGTATGTAACTTCTGTCACATTGCTTTCCATCTTCTCAATACTCTTTGCTGAATAGTAAGTACTTATCTCAGTAGTTAGGATCTTGGGTTTACTGAATATTATACCATTTTTTGCTTCTGTATGTCATGTATCTAGTTTGTCCCATTGATCAATCTCCCTCTCTTCTTTTCTTAAAACCATTTCAAAACAATTTCTGATGATTACTGTCTTGTGATGTAGATGAGATCTGGTACTACTAAACCTCTTTCCTTCCCTCTAAAAGAATTTGTATAAAGATATGTTACAAATGATTGAATCTCAGATGAATTGTGAGTTTAGAGGGAAAGAGATGGAGATGCTAAAGCCTCTTCAGGTGCCTTCAGATAAGAAATCTGATCTTCTGGGCCCATAGCATTTCTGTTCTATCAATCTTCTATGAGCCAATGCAAGCACCAGTATCGACATAAGGGTTCCAGGACAATAATGCAATTTGAGATTGGGCTATTCTTATTCATAAAAATCTCCAGTTTTGACATCACTCCTTAGAGGTACACACACCTGACAACAGCATTAAGAAAAGCTACTATTAGAAGCTAAAAGAAAAGAACACCTGTAGAACATTTGGAATGCAAATATGTGAAACTACAAGCTATTGTGCTTCCAAGATAATCCATGTGTCATATAAATGTTTCTTTGACTTGGGAAGGAGTCTCCCAAAAGAGGGATTGCAATTTTAATTGGAGAATTACAGTAGGTAACAAAACGGTGACTAAAAATGGTCGCAAGGCAAAGTCTCTCATTTAGCTTCACTATACTACATCTAGAAATTCATACGTCAGCTGCACATCAAAGTGGGCATGTCACAAAATAATGGTTTGGCCAATTATAAGTGATCATCCAAGAAATCTGTGAAATGAGGGGGAGAGATTTAGTCTTTATTGTGTCATGGACCTTTTTATCAGCATGAGGAAATCAATGAACTCCTTCTCTGAAGAACGTTTTTAAATGCAAAAAATAAAGTCTGGAGGATTACAAAGGAATACAATTATATTGAATTACAGCTTTCAAAAGATTAAAAAAACAATATTGTGGACCTCAGATTAAGAATCCTGGATCAGAGGATATCGAAGGGTCACTTAAGCTCTAACAGTCTCTAGTCTTATATATACTAATATAGGTATAGTAGATGAACCAAGTCCTGCAAACTCAGGGATCACTTCTTCCATGAAGCCTTCCCTGATGCTGTCTTTGATCTCTTCCTCTGTATCCCTTGCTTTATACTTGTAGGCTTCTTGAGGTGAGAAATTGTAATTTTTCATCTTTGCTTATCACATGGACTGTACAGTGCCTTACACTATTACAGGTGTGTGATATCACAGAATCTCAGAATCTCAGAATTGGAAGGGATTCAAGTGGCCATTTAGTCCAATCCATACCTGAAAAATAAAAGTTTATTGAATCAAATCACATATGGTATGGAAATTGACTATTTATTGTATCAATTATAAAATCAATTATAGAAATATAGGAATCTTGGTGTTCACCTGGTGAATGGAAAGGTGTGAAAATGACATTGATCTTTGAACCAGAAGACCTGAACCCATGTTCAAGTTGTTGGCTCTGATACTTACAAGCAACGTGTCTGAAGGCAAATCATTGAACCTATCAGAGACTAAGTTGTTGTTGGGTTTTTATATCTGCAAAATGAAGTAGTAACATACCACATACCTCACAGGTTTATTGTGAGGACAGCATTTGTAAATGTTAAGGCATCATATAACATCCAGCTTCCCCAGTCCTCTAATTTTATAAATGTGAAAACTGTGGCTTAGAAAGTTAAATTATTTCCCTAAGGCCACACCACAAGCTAGTGGCAGAATAGGAACCAGATCTTCTAGCATTTTTTTCCTACAAGACAAGGCTGACTCAGTATTGAAGTCAATTATCATTACTCAAAAATCCTCCAAGACTTAGTTTACCTGTTAAGGTAGAACACAAAAAACTTGCAACATATGTGACAGCTTTAGATTTAACTTTTGCTCATCATCATTCTAAGCATATCCAAATGCAATGTACATTTTAACATTTATAAGTAATTTTGGGGAAAGAATTTTTATTACAAATAGAAAACAACTTTTTCCTGTGAGAAAATTTAAGTATTAAATGATATTCTTCTTATCAAAACATTATTAAAAGGCAAATGTTCAGGAACAGCAAGTTGTTTGTAGTTTGGTAATAGTTTAGCAAGCACATAGGGAGAAAAAAGCAGAGAAGACACATTTTAACACTATTTCTCTTTGGTGAGTAGTTTATAGCTAAATCAAAAAATATTTTAGCTATCTGGTTCTGTCAGATACTCATGAAATGAGGGTCTGGACATCTTGGTGGACTGCAGGTTCAATATAAGTCAACAGTGTGATGTTAGTCAAAAAAAGATGACTATATTATATTGAGATGTATTTAGAGGCATCACATCTAGGACTATGAAGGTGATAGTTCCAAGATGCTCAATCCTGGTCAGAACATATCTGGAATATTTGTAGTATAGTTCCAAATTGCTTTCTAGAATAATTAGACCAATTTACACTCCCATCACCAATGCATTAATGTGCCTGTTTCCCCACAGCCCCTCCAACAATTACCATTTTTCCTTTTTTTCTATTTTACCAATCCAAAAGACTTGAGGTAGAACCTCAGAGTTGCTTTAACTTGAATTTTTCTAATTATTAGTAATTGAGGTGCATTGTTATAATGGCTTTTGATAGCTTGGATTTGAGAAGACCATCGATAAGCTAGAAAGCATTCTGTGGAGGACAGAAAAGATCCTGAGTCCATACCATATGAGGACTACATGAAAGAACTAAGGGCAAGTGTAGAACATGATGACTACTACCAAGAATGTTCAAGGATTGTCATAGGGAGGAAAGAAGAGAACTGCTCTGTTTGGTCCTAGTAGACAGACTTTAGAAGCAAGGGTAAAATTGAAAAGAAGAAAACTTAAGTTTGAAATAAGGAAAATTTTCCTAGTAGTTAATGGAAAGGGCTGCCTAGGGTGGTAGTTGGTTCCCTCTCACTAAATGTCTGTAAGCAAAGCCTGGATGAGCATGCATTAGGATTCTAATTCAATTACTAGCTGGACTGGGTGGCCCCTGAGGTCCTTTCCAATTAGGACATCCTGTGATTCTGAAATTTTGTGAAATAAAAGGAAACCCCTAAAGTTGTCTGTCTTTTTAGCTTTCTGCACAAATATGAGAGTTTAGTTTGATAAGCACACACCATCAGTTGACAATTCTGATGACATTACTAAGATGGAGACTTATTATCTTTCACATTAATATTATAAAGCATGCAATGCCTCTGTTGGCAGTGTGTCAACTTACAATCCATCCATTTGGGTTTTCTCCTGTTTTCTTGAAGCTTATCAAAGCTTCAAGATAGTTTGCTTGGCTGAGAACAATTGGGTTAGGTGGAATTGAAAAGGCAAATGAAAAGAGAAACATAATTATTTCTAGACTGAGGAAGAATCAGTGAAGGGTACTGACAGTGTACATGACAATGGGCATACTTTGCCCAAATCCTGAGAAGGGAAAGAGACCTAACCAGATAAAACTAAGGACTCAGAATCTTCTACTGGAAGAGGCCATGAAGAAAAGTCTCATATCTGCCTTAGAGAATGAATGAGAGATGATGCTTAACCCTCCACCCCTCAAAGGGACTGACATAACGACAGAAACCATAACAGCAGTGGGTTAGAGCTTTAGCAGATAATGACATTTCTACAGTGGGAAAGGAGGGAGTGGTAACTTTGGAAGTGGGGCTAGTGGAAGAGTAGAACTTCACTTGATAACATCTACCTAAAGTGGAATGGAGTCTTAGTGGTGATGAAATGCTATAATTGAACCAAAGGGTCACAGGAGAAATATTTGTGCAGAAAGGCATGAGAAGAACCATGAGCACTCATGGAGGAGAAATTTTTCCAGTTGTGACACAAAGTAGATGACATCAAAACTCTATCCTTCCTCCTTCTCTGTGACCTATTAACACACTCAGGTCTTTCCTGACCTTAAAAATTCCTCACCGGATCTTACCATCCCCTCACACTATTACAGTCTATTAATTTTTTTGTGTAGCTGAACACCCAGAAAAACCTCTCTATTCTGATTACTTCTGCTTCCACTTTTCTCGCTCAGTTCTCAGCCTTTTGTAATCTGGCTTCTGCCTCATCACTCAACTGAAACTACTTCCTCCAAAGCTACCAATTACCAAACCTAATGGAGTCTTTTTTTTTTTAACCTCCATCCAGCCTTTGATACTATGGATTACTCTTTGTTCTTGTATTTTCCTTCCTCTTCTGTTTTTCATGATAATGCTCTCTCTTGGTTCTCCTACCTGTTTGACCACTCTTTCTTCCTTGATGGATCATCATTAATATCATACCTTCTAACTATCTTCTCTCTATCTCTGTCTCCTATCTCTTTCCTCTCTTTTTTTCTCTCTCCTCTCTTTCTTTCCTCTCTCTCATCTCCCTCTTTCTCCTTCTTTCATGCTTTCCTCTCACATGATCATCTCATTTACTTCTATAGGTTTAATTATCATCTTTATAAAGATAACTCCCATATGGATCTCTATATCCAGCTCTAATCTCTTTCTTGTGTTCTGGTTCCACATGACCAACTCTTTATTAGATATTTTGATCTGGATATTCTGTAATCAACTCAAACTCAACATATCTGAAACAGAACTCATTGTGTCCTCCCCAAAATCCTTCCTGTTCCTCAACTTCTCAACCATTATTGAAAGGGTCACCATCCTTCTAAATCTTCTAGGTTTTCAACCTTTGTGCCAGCCTTAACTCTACCCTTCCTCATCCTATGTATCTAACAAGTTGCCAGGTTTCATTGATTATACCTTTAGGATGTCTCTCACATCTACCTCCCTCTCTACCCATAGTCACTAATCTAGTTCAAACCCTCTTCTCCTGCCAAGACTACTGCCAGAGAGTCCTAATTGATGCTTTTTCCTCCAAACTCTATAGTTGGCAAAACTTAGTTCAAATGGCAGCTCAGATATCAAGGGTCTTAGCCTGAGTCCATAAAACATCAAGAGGTCAGAGGCAGAAAAGGAGCAATTAAAGGTGTAGGAGAATGAGATTTCTATCTTCTTGGTATCAAAGAAAATGAGATTTCAGGGACCCATGAACTTGGGGGGAAGCTACATCTTAAATTTAGTAGTTCCATTGTTAATACATTTTTAAAAATTCTGAGAAACTTCATTAGACCATCAAAGGAGTCCGTGACATCAAAAGATTAAGAACCCTTGTTCTATAGTAAGTTTTTCCTGGTCTCCCTAAATGTCTCTTCCCCCTCAATTACCTCATACTTACTTTGCATATCTCTTAGAAGTGCACATGTTTTCCCAAACAGAACATATGCTCCTTTAGAGTATTATTTGTTTTATTTTTGTGTTTTATATTACCATTGCCTGTTACGGTGCCCGGTATATAGTAGGCACTCTAATTGTAAAAACCATTTTAGAGCAAAGATCTTTCAAGCCTGATTAATTAACAAAATTTTTGCATAGTTTATATTATTATAATGCATTCATCAACACCACCACTAATTGAATGAAACCTATTAGTGATGAAAGCAACATCTAGAAAACAACATCCTAATCCCTCCCTTTCTCTTCTGTCTACTATTGAATCTTGGATGTGAATCAAGATTGAATTCCTCATCTTCAGGGTCTAAAACCTACCTTTTTTCCTTAGGTCTTGAAAGTCAGCCTGTCCCATGACCCCCAGTACAAAGCAGGAAGCAGTGACCTGCCCAGAGAAAGGAACTCATAAAAGCTAGAAGAAAGCATTCTTTAACTGAAGGTCAGACAGTTCCTAGAGACACAACATTGTAGCACACAGGGAAAGATGTAAGACCCAGATCTTAAAAAAAAAAAGAAAGGAAGAAAAAGGGGGGAAGGTACCTATCAATCTGATATTTAATCTTCGGGGCAACCCTTAGGCAAACTTACATCAAAGAAGTTGATGTTAGTTCCTTTTTTTCCTAACATAATGTAACTCTCTCAATTTCCAGATAGGAGTAGAAAAATAGATTTGTTTGTTTTATGGAATCATAGATTTT
Organism: Potorous gilbertii; assembly: GCA_028658325.1. NCBI lineage: Eukaryota > Metazoa > Chordata > Mammalia > Diprotodontia > Potoroidae > Potorous > Potorous gilbertii. The sequence goes on from CM053770.1 coordinate 662,993,320, forward strand.
AAGAGTTAAAAGGGACATTTGAGGCCACTTAGTTCAGCTAGCTTATAACGCAGTTCAGAAATTTTTCTGAGTATCCTTTCCTGAGTACTACTCCTTCCTCACCCATCCATCCGTTAAACAACGAGAATGTATTAAGTAGCTACAATGTGCCAGGTACTGTGCTAGGATCTGGGGTACAAAGACAAGAAAAATCAAATAATTCCTGCTCTTGAGGAAGCTTACATTTTATCCTGGGAGACACAGTGCACATATCTACAATATGTAAATGCAGATTAAATAAAGAGATAGGGACCGACCCGTGATGTCTTCAGAATAGAGAATGCCTAGTTGCAGAAATTTCCTCTACCAGTGTAAGACACCACTTTCTCTGTTTCCAGAAGCACTGAAAGGTTAAGTTACTTTTTCAAGTAATTCCTAGGAGTCAGGAAAGAGGAAGTGTGGTGTAGTGGATAGAGAATGGACCTCAGACCAAGTTCGTGTCTCACTGGGGATGCAATGAATGCATATAAATTAAATACAGAGCCCTCAAGAAGGGAGGGCACCTGAATGGGGGGGGGGGGCAGTTTCTGTAGTTGATTTTTTAAGCTGCCTCTTGAAGGAAATAATGGAATTTACTAATTGGAGTTGAGGAATTCCTATGCATTTCAGGCATAGGGAGACAGACCAGAGTGAATGTATAGGGATACAAAATCATGTTGAATGTGTGAGGAGAGTAATTTGGTTGGACTCTGAAACTTCAGGCAACTGAAACCTCCCCTATTTGTTTTGTCTCCCCATTAGAATGTGAGCTCCCTGAAAGCAGGGAAGGTCCTACTTTTCTGTTTGTACCATGTACTTTCCACAGAGTAAGTGCTTAAGAGAAAGTGAATAATAGTAAGGGTGGGAAGTTAGGTTGGGTGTTGATAGGAAGGGTTTTAAAAGTTGAACAGAGCTTATTCTGATTCTTGATGGCTAGGAAGACACTTAAATCTATTAAGTAGATGAGTAGCATGGTCAGGAAGATCAAGGGCACCTGGTAGAGAATGTATTGGACTAGGGAACCATTCTGATAGTACAGACCAGAAGTGATGAGGACCTGGTCTAGGTAGTGGTTGTGAAAGTAAAGAGAAGTGGTGAGATGTGAGATGTTGTGAAGGTAGAAAGAGCAAAACTGGCAATTGTTTGGATATGTACAGTAAGGAAGCATGAACCTAAGGATAAAGTCAAAGTTAACATAGGAAATTTGAAGAGTGGTGACACCTTTGGCAAAAGAAAGTAATTTGGTAGAGGTATGAATTGGGTGGAGGACGGGGGGTGGGGAGGCTAATGAATTCTTTTGCACATGTTGAGTTTGAGTTGTCTCTGATACATCCAGTATGAAGTGTCCTATAGACAACTGGTGAAACAGGTTCTACATCAGTCTATCAAACCATCAGTCAACAAGTATTTAATGAACACCTTCTGAAAACAAGACATTGGGTGTGCCAAGTCACACTATTAGCTCACATTGAGCCTATAGTTCACTAAAATTCACAGAACTTTGTCACATGAACTGCTGGCTAACCTTGCCTCCTCCACTGAGTCCTCAGAAAAGCAGTCACTATAGTGACAAGATCAGAAACCCTGGCACATGAAAAACTGTCATCAGACCTGGGAGTGATGGTCTGAAGAAAAGGAGAAGCCTTGGAGGGATGGAATACCATCAACATTTTAAGATCTACCTCTTGGATGAGGAATGAGATTTAATGCATAGCTCAAGAAGGAAAATTAGGAGAACTGCATAAATAGAAGTTACAAAGAGGCAGGCTTCTTTTCTCAAAATAAGAAACTATATTTCTACTAAATTACTACAACTATAATTATTCAAAAGTGAAATGAGCTGCCTTGGGGAGTAGTGAGTTTGTCATTTGGAGTATTCAAGTAGAAGCTGAAAAAGTTATCTATAATGAATATTCTAGCTAAAGCAGTAAAGCCCCCTGAAGGAGAGAAAAGAGGAAGTATGTGCCAGGTAAATTAAACCACTGCCATCCCCTTGTCCACCATGTCCCTTTTAGGTCCTAATGGAGATAACTCAGAACCCTGAGCCCAAGAACCTTGGCAATAGCAATACTTTCAGCCCAGTGCTTTTAGCCATCATCCTGGGAAATAACTCCCATGGAAATTCAGCCTGGCATCTGCTGCTGTAGATGCTACCATCACAACAGTCAAAGAGTCAATATAGAAAATAGCTCAACAATAGAAATAGATGTGATTTTAATAGTGGAAATAATATTAAAGAAGATGCACACCCATTGACTTTGCTATTGCACCCTAAAATTCATGGGACCTTTCTGACTTGAGACTGAAAACTCCCCTATGTGTTGTATTCAGAATGTGAAGTCCCTGAAAGCAGAGAAGGTCCTACTTTTCTTTTCATATCATGTGCTTTCCATAGAGTAAGTGCTTCAATGTTTTTTCATTCATTCATTTAATGTATTTAGTTCAATCTCATAAGCACATTTAGTGCCTACTCTGTGCTAGGCACAAATACCCAAGGGAAAGAATTCATTCCCTCTAAGAACCTCATATTCTTTAGAAAAATAACCTCTACACATAAAAGCAGATAAAAACAAATCGTCATTTTAAGAAGGGAAAGGGATAGAGCAGGGGTTTTTTTATTCATTCCATTCATCAGTGAAAGCTTAATTAATATAAGAGGTGGTGCTTAAGCTGAGCTTTCTTTCATTCATTTCATTCTTGAGGAAGGGCTTCATATGGGAGGGGCATTTAACCCGAGCTTTGAAGGAAACTGGAGATTCTGTTCAGAGACGGGGTGAGTTTGAGGTGCATTCCAGGTATGTGGTCAGTCTACCCAAGAAAAGGGAACCAAGAGCCAGAAATCCTTCAGTGTCTTTATCCCACTCTTCCCTATTCTCTTATTAATAAAGGAGCATCTTAGCCCTAAGTCTCCCCCCCAAATATTACTTGGCATATAGTTTACATTTAATTATGCATATGTATGTTGTTTCTCCCAATAAAATATAAGCTTCTTGAGGGCAGGAGCTCTTTTATTTGGCTTTGAGTCCTCAGGGTCTAGTAAAATGAATGGCACATAATAAGCACCTAATGAATTGAACTGAATATAACATCCTATTATCTAGCTTCAATCCTTCAAATGACGAACTCATTACTATCACAAGACAATGCTTGTCATTTTTTGAACACCTGTGATTGTAAGAAAGTTCTTTCTTTCTCATAGTGAGAAAAAAAATCCGTCCCCATGAAATTTCTGCCTGCATAGCGCTCATAATTTGCCCTCCAGAGCTATGCAAATAGAGTCTCATCCCTCTTCCATGAGACGGATCTTAAAATATTGAGAGTTATTCTGGTCCCTCTAAGACTTTTCTTGTTCTTCAGGCCAAATATCCCCAGTTCTGGTAGTAATTTCCCATGTGCCAAGGTTACTACTCCCATCATTATGGTGATCGCCCTTCTGAGGAATTAACGGCGCAGGCACGGCTAGACTGTTGGCTTGGAAACGTTCTGAACTGTAAGCTGGATATGAGTTCATGTCATGCCATGGCAACTTAAAAACCTAATTCAGTCTTACCTATGTAACACTCCCTGTGGAGTGTTACATAGGGGCTCCTCCCACAATTTGCACTCAAATTCATGGGTTGGATCCCCAGAAGGCAACTGCTGTTTTCAGATTCTAACATACTCTGTGGGACTGATCTCCTAAAACTATAACTTTCACATGTAAGAATCGCTTTACTAGTCATCCAGGAGACACAATTAGCTCAAATCAGTGATGCTTACCAAGATGCCGTAGTAACAACAGTTAGCTATAAAACATTCCCCACAGAGATTTGAGATGAATTCTCACACAAATACAGTATTTGTTGAAAGAGTAGAAACCAACCTAGAATACAATGGAATTGAGGTACATGTGTCCCTTATCAAGGTCTTGGGAGACACCATTTCCCACAGCTAAGGCCCAGCAAGCAGGCTGTGCCCTGAACTTGGCATAACAACAATCCTTTGCACTCTGGATGATCTCAGTCACAACAAAATTCCACAATTGTTTCCCAGCACGAGGTGTTCTCTAAGCTTGGACAAGCACTGGCTGTAACCATGTTCTTGTCATGAAGTCCTGCTGTGAATCAAACTTGTCACATTGCTGCTGTTACCACGCACTGTCAGGGCTACAGTTCACCTTGTAGCCATAGGTATAAGTGTTGAGATCTCCCCACATTAAAGCAGATCCCTCCCACTAGGGAAAGGACTCTGGTACACGTGTCCTTGCTTTCACTTTGAAACTAATTAAACTTGTTTGTGTCTCGACTCTCATGTCTCTAGCCTGTTCTGTTCAGCTCCAATCATGCCCAGGTTAGAGGCTGGGTCCAATCCAGTTGACAACTTCAAGAATACGGAGCCAAGACAACTCATACTTCTGGCACTGGAAGATCTTAATGTTCTTTTCTGCCTTGGGAAGTCTTCATCCTTATATGGGCTATGTGTTTGCAGACCAGGCCACTCAGCTTCTTCTCTCCATCATTCAACTCTTGATAGCCAGGGCCAATTCCCTCTCTAGTACAGAGTTGGCTGTTTTCTTTGCTGCCAGAGGTCCCACTCTTTTAAGCTGCCAGAGATATTGCTCCTATGGTGTCTATGTCTTCTAGGAAATTGTGTGTCTGTGTTTTCTTCCATGTGTAGTTCATTTCAGTCATGTCGAGTTCTTCATGACCCCATTTTGGGTTTTCTTGGCAAAACTACTAGAATGTTTTGTCATTTCCTTCTCCAACTCATTCTACAGATGAAGAAATTGAAACAAACAGGGTTAAGTGACTTGCCCAGAGTCACACAGCTAGTAAGTGTCTGAGGACAGATGGAAACTCAAGAAAATCAGTATTCCTGACATTAGGCCCCGCACTCTATCTGTCAATATTGATATAGATATTGATATATATGGGGGTGAGAGAAAGATCAAAATGTATATATACACATCCATATAAATATATATGTACATATATGTGTGTGTGTTAACCTATGCATTCATGGGTGTAAGGAACTCCCTTTACCAGTGGAAATCCACAACAATTCTGCAGGAGAGTCTGAAAGAAGAGTCTGGTCTCCTGAAAGGTTAAATGATTTGCCCAGAGTCATAGCTACAATATGTCGGGCAGAGATCTAGCTCTCCAGCTGTCTTTCCATCTATGTCTGTCTATCCATCTAGTTGATTTTCAGAGTAGGTCTCTAGCCCTTATACCAGGATGCCTCTGTGAGAAATGTATGTGTGCAAAAATTAAATGTCAGCTTCCTAAAGGAAGGAAGTGGAGGGTAATGATTCACTTGCCTATGTTACTTTTCAGGCTAAAAATCTAAGCTTTGCAGCCACACTCTGAGGTTTGTGATACTAATTCCATCATTCCCAATTCTTAACAATAAAGTAAGCTGAATAAAGGTGGAGCAACAAGATGGCACAATGGATAGAGTGCTGGGCCTGGGGATAGGAAGGCTCATCTTCTTGAGTTCCAATCTGGCCTCAGACACAAGCTGTGGGACCCTGGGCAAGTCACTTGACACTATTTATCTCAGTTTCCCCATTTGTAAAATGAGCTGTAAATGACAACTACTACAGTATTTTTTGTCAACAAGACCTCAAATTATGTCTGAAGAGTTGGACATAATTGAACAACAGCAAAATGAGATAGGGAGTTTCTACTCCCTGGAGGCCTTTAAGCCAAGGATCAAAGTACACTGGTTATACAAGGATGTCAAGGAAGCAGAAACTCCTGGCTGAGGAGTGAGTTGGGGCAGCTGGCTGCGGAGGTCCCTTCCACCTCCAGTACTCTATGAAAATGCAGCTCCCCAAACAGGACATAGCATGCCAGGGGGGAGGTCTGGTTAATCATGAAAACTCACACCTTCAGTTAATGGTGCCCCCAAAGGTTTTGCAGAACAAGATGCCTCTTCTTAAATCAAATAAAGAAGTCAATAGTTGAAATCCAAGTAAGTAGACAGCAGCTCTATTGCCCAACTTTGGCAAAGTATTTTAAGTATTCATTCCCTAGGATAATAAAGGAGTATGTGAAACCTCCATGATATGCATAACACCACGAGAGTTCTTACAACAAACACAAGCAAAATACCTGCTCACACACCAGCCATGGCCCTGCACAGACATTATCTGTGGGTGTCCCCCAACAACAAAATTAAGTGCTGGGACAGGAAATAGGGAGCAGAAAGAAGATAGGCAGTTGCAATCTCATTATCAATAGCTGGTATATTATAGTCATAGTACCCTACTGTTTTAATATTTCAGCCCACTATGCTGTTTTTCAAATACACTGTTTTCGACAAGGAATTATCAATTGCAAAAATGCATAGGTCTTACTATTGTTAGGATATTGAGCTGCAGGTGAAAACCTCTCTTCTGGTTTAGGCAGAAGCCCCCTGGCCTTCCCAGCCCCCCAAATCAATGGTTCTTTATTTCTTGATCTCTTGCTTTCATTAAATCTACAGTGAGTCATAAATTTCTTCTTGCATCTTCATAAAGCTTATTCACACATACGTAGATGAGAGAAAGTGAGTGTGAGAGAGAAAGAGAGAGAGATAAAGACTGAGAGGTGATGAATATTTGATAAAATGGACAAGAGGCAGGTAGCCAGATAAGGAGAAATAAAAGTAAATAAGACAGATGATAGTTAACATTTAGATAAAAAAGTAGTAGACTGGTATATAAAGATAAAGGCAGGTAAATATGATAGATAATAGACAAAAGAAGGAAGGAAGGAAGAAAGGAAGGAAAGGTATGGAGGGGGGTGAAGAGGTCAAAGTAGAAAGGAAGAAAAAAGAAGGAAAGGAAAGAAGAAAGAGGAAAGAAAGAAAGGAAGGAAGGAAGGAAGAAGGAAGGAAGGAAGGAAGGAAGAGGGAGGGAGGGAGGCAGGAAACCAGGAAAATATCTCTTTCAGGTTCATTGGTCCCACTCCTTCTTCTGCTATGTCTGAAGTTGATTACACCCAAGGACTAGCTATCCCTCCACTGTCTGATTCAAGGACATATCCTATTCCCTCTAGAGATCCAGTTGTATCCTTTCCCCACCATTGACTGAGATGGATGTATTCTCTGCCCAGTCAATCAAACAAGCATTTATTAATCTCCAACTTTGAGTCAAGTACTCTCTGTGTGGTACTTGAGAATATAAA
>CM053770.1:663000985-663095394 GCA_028658325.1 Potorous gilbertii
GTTCTACCCCACCCTTCTTGACCCCTCTTCTTGCCATTCAATAGGCTGTATTTTTTTCTACTTCTCATGGCTTCACTCACTTCAGCTCTTAATTATAAAAGTCTTACATTAGAAGGCAACTGATTCATACCCATAAGTCATTTCCTCAGCTGGAGTATCAGTCCCTTAAAGGCAGGGGACTTTAGCACAGGGCGATACAGTGTCAAAGAACCTGGGTCATTGGTCCTCTTCAAGAAGGAAGGACAAACCACCACCACACTCATGGCCCTTTACCATCCATTCAAAGTCCATCAAAATCCTCATCTTTCAAGATTTAACTCTGGTGCTACCTAATCCAGTTCCTTGACACCCTGCCCCCGCCCCCTCCACCAACAGAAATCTTTGCCCAACCTTAGATCCTTCCTTTTTTTTTTCTGAAACTCTCTAACTTTATGACATAAACCAAGTGACTTAACCTCACTGTAAAATGGGTACAACAATAGTACCTTCCTCACAAGATTTTTGTGAGAATTAAATGAGATAATATATGCAAGGCATTTAACAAATCTTAAACAATTATGCAAATGCTAGCTAAACTATCTTTGCAATTCACTTGTCAAATTTGGCTTTCTGTTGTAGTTAGTTAAGTCACATCTTAGTTGGGCTACCACACTGTTACTTCTTGAAGGTTAGGGGCTTTGTCTTATTCATCTTTGTATCTCCCCCCCCCCCAGTGCCTCACAGGTAGCAGATGCTTTATAGCATGGGTGCTTGGTGAATTGGTCCCCTGGAAATAAAAGTTATCTGGTTGAGCAGCAAACAATCCCCCTGACCTCAGTTCCTAGCTCTTTCTATGTTAACACACCACTAGACTATGTTTTCAGTCATTTTTTGAGGAATGTAGGAGTGAAAAAGAACAAGTGAGTTCATTTTTGTAGAGAACTTCTAATGTGAAAATTCCCTCCACCAATGCCAGTTGACCACTCACCTGTTACTTAAAATCTTAGAGAGTTATCCAAGGGTTCCACAGTCAGTGTAGGTCATAGGAGGGACTTGAACCTGTCTTCTTGACACAGTTTGGCCATCTAATCTGTTAAGCTGTTCTCCTTTTCACATGGAATCATCAGTCCCATTTTTATCTGAGTTAAGTCTTTTGGAATTAAACATTTCTACAGACTGAATGAACAAGGTTCTCTCAAGATAAAGAAGTACATTGTTCACTTCAGCGCAACTATCCTGCTAACTTTTTCCTCATAGGAAACAAATTTTCCTCTTCCTAGGGGAAAAATTATTGGTTGTGGAGTCAAAGAACCTGGGTTTAAATCCTGTTTTTTGATGCTTATTATCTCTATGCCCTGCTCTCCCTGACCTTCATTTTCCTCCTCTGTTCAGTGAGGACTCAGTGGGTCCTGATTGGAGTGGGTCCTCTGAGGTCACTTTCAGTTCGAGATATAGGAGTCAATGATCCCATATTAGCAAGCCTATGTTCTCATCATCATCGACAGTGTTCCATCAGCACATTTTGCAATCTCTCCATGCCTTCTCCTATGTGACCCATACCCATGTCAATTGCTATTTCCTGAGAATTTATCCCCACAGGGCAGTTCACAGAGGAATATCGTCCTCCATCATCACATTGACTTTAGCCTTTAGGGAAAGAAATGCTCAAAGGGCGTGAGTCTCAGGAGGGCATTTCCTATGTCACTGCCATTGACATCTTCATACTGTGTGCCAGAGGAGGAGACAAATAGTCTAAGGAAGCTCATCCTGAGATGACTCTGATCTCTCATGTGAACTGTGGATTTAGAATGAGAAGAAGGACCTCAGTTGTCCCCCCCAACCCCACTTCTTTTGAACATGTTTGGAAACTGAGGCCCAGAGATGAGAAAAGACATACACATATTCTGCCAGGGCCAAAATTTGAAAGTAGGCACTCCAGTGCTCTTTCATCATCTCATGTTACCTCCCCATAGGCAGGACAGCAACTTTCCAGGGAGCAATCAATGAAATAAAAAAATCTCTTTATGAAATCAAGGTCTCAGCCAACTTCATGGAGCAAGACAGGTTGCCTTTACATATTCACCACTGATTTCCTTTCCCCTTCCCTCATCTTCTCCTAATGGCCTTATAGAAAATGTGGAATATACTGTTCTCACAACTGTCCTAACAACCACACACTGGGGCTCTTTTAACTCTGCAGAATGGAAATGGTCATCCAAATGGGATGAGAAAACAGCATCCCAGTTATTGGGATTTCCTTCTTCCCATGGCTTGTTTTGGAAGCCTTTTAGTAGGGAATTCACAGCCTCCCAATCCTCATGAAGCCTCTTTGGAAATAAGTATGCATATTTCTCCTCTCACCTGTGACCTTATCAAGGAAGGATCAGATGCTACAAGAGTGAGCATTTAGGGCATTCTCACCAGTATATGAAGGAGTCATAGACAATACAGTTAGAGGCATATTGCACTATCCAGGTATTTAGCTCAGCTTGCCCTAACCAGATCCACTCTCTGAGCCATAATTATCTCACTAGGAGAGTTGTGCCATTGTCTGCTGGTCTCTACAGGCGGTAATATCCTATCCCCTAATACACACACCCTCTGTTCCCCATATATCCTTTCTGAGCTTCAGCCCATTATTTCTCATTTAATTAGTAGAGCTTGATGTAAATAGCTCTTTTCCTTCATTTATGTTGTTTCCATTTAAATAATTACACTGCACAATGTGAGCATCTCCCCTTAGGCACAGGTTTACAGGCAGAGGGAGAGAATGGGAAACCTCAGGCTTCAGGGTATCCTTAGAGCTTTGATGATACTTTACAAATGTATAATGGCATAACACAAGCCACTATACTCATAGTATATCCTGAAAGAAGAATGAAGTTCTCACTATCATTGGAGGGCTTAAGGTTTAAACCTGACTCACCTTCTGATCCATTTTCTTTGGCAATCACATTCATATGAAAGAAAATGTGGTCCACGTATCCAGGAAAAGCCCCAAGCTACTTTTCTAGCCTTTTCCTGACAGCTAATGATGGGGGAGTAGGGCCAGGCAATAGGTCTTCTGCCTTACCACGTTGCCTGCTACATAGTAGGCATTTAATAGATGCTTGTGGATGGATAGATTGATTTAAAAACATACCATTTCCTGTCCAAACCAAAGAGCTCCACTTCCAGACTGGCATGATTTGTCCTGAAGTAAGACCTCTACATCCTAACACACTAAGACATTCCAGATTCACAGTAAAAGCTCATTTACACAAGAGAACAAGGGAGATAGATGGACTCTGCATGAAGAGAATTTGGATAATCTGGTATTTTCATTAAAGAAGAGGGCACCTAATTGCCTGGGTACTACCAGTGTCTTAAAATGACCCTTTCTTTCCAGTGCACGGATAACCCTTTGATCAGTTTTTATGGAGCTCTCAGCTATGCCCTGGACATTGTGTGTGTGACTTTTGGACAAGTTGCTACCTATGCCTTAGTTTCTCCAGCAGCAGCATGCTCACCACCTGTTCTGTACCTCCATGCCTTATTTGAAAGTCTTTTGGAATTAAACATTCCAAAATTAAAAAAGAGGATGGTAAAGGGCCATGAGTGTGGTGGTGGTTTAGGGCATGGAGGTACAGAACAGGTGGTGAGCAAGGGACCACAATTCAGGCACTCTATATAAATGATACAGTGATGAAGAGTGATCAAAAGTACAAAATGGTACTATCATATGAGTTATGAAGACCTTTCAGATTCCTGTCCCTGTACCTTAGCAACAGACATTACAGTGTCCTTCTATTCTTGAGTACAGTCTTCTTTAAGGTTGGAATTGGTTTTTCTTTCCTTCTGTTTTTCCTCTCTTATTTTCCCCAGCCTCTAATACAGCCTTGAACAAAGTAGGTGCTTAATACATGTTTCTTAAAATACAAAAAATGTTCTAAGAGCCCACAATGTCCCATGCCTAGGAGAGATTCAAAATTTGGCTCTAAAATTCAGTGGTTCTTAATCTGGGTTCTATGAATTTTTTAAAGTGATTATTGTATTTCAAAACAATTGTTTTCGTTTGTCATCTTGTATTTTGTTTTCTTCATTTAAAGATGCTATTCTGAGAAGAGTCCACCAGACTGCCAAAAGAGTCTGGTCTAGTATACAAAAAAAGGTTAAGAACCCCTAGTCTCTATGATTTTATAATCTTTGGTAAGACATACTTCCTGCCTTCATAGAACTTACAATCTACTTGGATTGAATTGAAATTCCACTGACAGAAATAGTGGGAGAGGGGGAAGATTGTATACATTAATCAACCAGACAATTAGTAAGCATGTATTAAACACCTGCTATGTGCAAGGCCCTGTAGATACAAGCACAAGGAATGAAACAATACCTATTTAACAATACCAAAAAGCTTACATTCTGATGAGGTCCTTGGTCAAGCTCAACAGAAAAAGCATTGGTTCTACAGGCCTAAGTTCAAATATCACCTTGACATTACTTGGATGACTTTGAGCAAGCCATAAAACTTCTCTAGGCCCTTGTTTTTCACCAATAAAATGAGGGGGCTGGACTAGATACCCTCTGAGATCTATTCCAGCTAGAGTTCCATGAACCTATAAGGGAGTTACATGATTTAGACTTTCTTTCTACTGGACATTAGAGTGTCTGAGAAAGGAAGGAAGGAAGGAAGGAAGGAAGGAAGAGAAAGAGAAGAAAAGATACACATAGTCAGATAGAAAGATAGCCTTTATGCTCTTTCAGTGCTTGGCTGGGGCTCTCTGATCCCCTATGAGGCAGTTGGGTTCTCATTCCATACTATTTTTGCAGTTGTGCCCCTCTCTCAGAGGCCTGCCCTCCCTCCTTCCCTAACTCCTGCAGAGGAACAGACAGACTCTTCAGCAGAGAAGCCTTACCCTCTCCTAGAATACATTTAGCTAAGGCCTTTTGTACCCCCTCCTTCACTCTCAAACTGAATTCACACCCAGACTCCAAAATTTTGAGCTAGGTTATCTCTTCCCCTGTTGGCTTCCCACTTATATTAAATCTTCCATTGTTAATGGACCTCAGCCTTCACCAGACCTACATCTTAAAACTGCCCTACCTGAAGGTTCAAAGTTCTTTTCTGCAAAATAAGAAGCAGTCCAGTCTAGGAAAGAGTTGGAGACTGAGGGGCAAAGGAGCAGGCATGAGGGGGAGATGAAATTCAAGGTCCTTTCCCATCAGAGAGAAAAGCCTCAAGAATGAAAATATTAGGGTTTTTTATTTTTTTAATTTTTAAATGCATTTCTTAAATTAACAAGCAATTACTTTTTCTATTCCACCTACCAATCATCAATAGGAAAAAAACTCAAAACTAAAACCCTTGTAAAAAAAAAATATTCATAGACACATAAAACAAATGCCCATGTTGCCATATCCAAAAATATGTGTCTCATTTTGCACCTTGAGACCATCCTCTCTCTGTCAAGAGATGGCTGGCATGCATCATTGTGTCTCTGGTGTCCTGGTCAGCCCCTACAATGATCAAAACTCTTAAGCGTTTCACCCTAAAACACAAATATTTGAAAGGAGGATCTAGCATAACATCTGAGCAGCAGACCAACTCTCCTATCAGTAAAGAATGTGATAGTATTGAGATATCTGATATCAACAGATTTACACTAAAAAAGGAAGACAACTAGAAACCTAGGTCCCATACAGAAAAAAGCATCTTTGCACCTTACCCACCATTTATACCCAAGATGTCTTTTGTTGCAGACTGCCCTCAAAAAGACTCCAATGTTAGCAAAATCTGGGAATATCTGCTGCCTCAGTGCTAGTTGTCAACCACAAAGGTTGACAAATGGTTCCAGTTGGTTGGTGTGGACCTTATCTGCCTGTGTTACCTCTCCTCTGGTCATCACACAGTCTGAGTCACCCTCTGAGCCATCCTCTCTGGCATTCAGCTCCATGTAAAAGAAAATGTTGCCCACATCCCCAGAGAAAATCCCAAACTACTTTTTTTGGACTTTTCCTGACTGCTAATGATGGAAGAGTAGGGTCAGATGCTCAGACTCATGCCTTGTTGATGGTAAAAGCCCACAATGACTTCCAGAAAGAAAGCATCAACAAGGCATGAGTCTGAGCATCTGACATTCAGAAAGAAAGCATCACCCTGCTAGCTTTTTATCAGCTCAACTCCCTGGGATCTGCCTTTTCTCTTTTAAAAATCTTTCTATGAAGAAAGAGGGTGGGGGAAAGAGGAAAAAAAGAAAACCCAGAAATGGCATAAAAGCATATTACCAGTAAATTGTTTCTACTGTGTTTGTGACTGTTCTTAATTTTTTATGAATATTCTTTAAAAAAAAATTGCTCAGGCACATTTCCTTGGGCGCTCCAGTTAATTACTTATTCCAAGTGCTTCCACTCCAGTCCTTGCAAGATGTGTTGTGCATTAATTCTGATTATGTACAAAAAACCCACCTGCAAGGAAAAACTCTGCATCCGTAATGCTGATAAAAATGAGCAGCTCTCCTGGGGCTGCGCTGAGAAACGGGATACTGGACAGAATTAGAATCTTGCAGGGAAGGCGATTCATAATGTCATTAACATAAAGGCAATTAAGTGAATTTTTAACCTACAACCCTTTATTGTTATTAATGAACATTAGAAAAACACAGGAGATAAAATTGGTAATTATCTCCGCACCAAGCTATGCAATCATGTGTTTAAATATAAAAACAAAACAAATGATTATTGTTAGTATTTGCAGTAGCAGAAACCCCAAGGAGCGGCTTCCGTCGCATTTAATCACATGGTACCCCACCAAGAGGGTTAATTAAAAGAGGGCTCTACCTTCCCTGTGCCTGGTTATTCGGCTTAATGTGGAATCAACAAACTTAAATGTAAATTTGCAAAATATTCTGAACACTGGTTTCTGCCTGCGGGTTACCCACCTTTAACAAAACAGAAAGCCATTGCATTTCCTTCAGGATCCATACTCACAGCCTAGTAATTATGGGCTGATTTTTCTTTTTCTTAATGCAGAGCACTTTCAGAACAGGTTAGGAGAACAGCGGCATGAATTCAGTCTCAGTCTGAACTGACTGTTCTGTAAAAAATATAACTTGGGCATTTGGGGAAGACCCATAGGTTTGAAAAGAAACGGTAAATGAGGTTTCAGCACCAACATTGGATTCAAAGAGACTCCAGCTGAGTTTGGTCTTCTTAAAACCCACTGGTACATCCTATAAATAAACTATTATAGGTTAGGGTTGGTTTGTAGATTTTTTTTTTAAGCAAAGCAATTAGAGCTTAATGATACATAGCTTCCTGGTTATCACCTCCATCTACATTACACATAGTATTTCTAATATATGGATTTCACCTTAGATATATGTTTATATTTTATAGAGAATATATTAGAATGATATGTTTGTGTTATATTATGTGATATATATTTTGTGGTATTTTGTATACAGTAGAGGTAATAGGCAGAGTGGAATAGAGGGCTGCTCTAAGAGAAAGGATGATCTTGGTTCAATTGCCCCCTCTAACATATGCTGATTGTGCTACTCTGGGCAAGTCACTTAATATTTCAATAACCAAGACAACTCTCTGAGTCTACAAGTTGCAGGATAGTCACAGATCAGCTTTATTCATTGAGAGTTTTCTATGCCAAGAGAAACACAAGCCTATATATTTGATATAATAGATACAGTATATCATATGTAGTCTGTACTTGCACAAGTGATACGTAATAACATTTAGAATATTATACATAATCAAGTATATGCTATCTTTTGAGTTGTTGCATAGATATTATATTATACATCTAACTCTCAAAGAAATTCCCTCTCCAAGTGAAGATCACCAACTTTTCTATAACTTATAGTTTTCAGAGTTGATGATAGACTGCTCAATAAAAATGTATTCAGAAATTTTGAGCATATAACCCCGATATATGTATTACTTATTTAACGTAATTATTAATGGGGGGTTGGGTAGCAGAACTCTAGATTTGAAGTCAGGAAAACCTGAGTTCAAATTCTGCTTGTGACCCTGGGCAAGTTACTTAACTTATTAGCTTGTGACCCTGGGCAAGTCACTTAAACTCACTGAGCCTCAATTTCCACAACTATAAAAAACCCTACTTCATGGGGCTGTCTAATGAGATCACTTTCAAGTGCTAGATAAATGCTAGACACTATTATCTGTAAATTGTATGCAACTACTGGATTTTATAATCTAGATTACAAAACAAATGGAAACAGAAGTTTTAAAAGGATGAAGTAAGGATGTAATAATGGTTAATCCTCCAGTCACTGGAGTTTATTAAGTGAATGACATAGTTAGACCTGAGCTTTAGGAAAAGAATGAATGAGGAAAGAGGTTGTTTGAGTGAAGAGAAGGGAACAGATGACTGTAGATACAAGAAGATTTGGTTATTGATTGACTATGTGGGGTGAAGGAGAGGAAGGAGTAAATGAGACTGAGAATGTGAACTTGGCTGATTGGAAGAGTGATGTACTATCACAGAACTAAGAAAATTTGGAAGAGGGTTGGTTTTGAGGGGAAATGGATTGTAATGACATGTATGAAGATAACTTGTCCAATCTCCTTCATCTTCTGTGACTCACTGTCTATCCAAAACTAAAAGGGGTAAGGTAGGACACTCATCCATCAGTGTCCCAAAACACAAAACCCCACTCTCTTACAGGCACTTGCCATAGTCATGAGGTGTTCTGATGAGAAAGAGGAATTTGTTACACTGGAGGAGGTGAGATTCTCCCAATAGCTACTGAACGGCTGCTGCTATTGGTTATAACTGTCCTGAGGGAACCAGACCTGGCTCAGAAGAGGGGAGTTTATATAGGGATAGCAAGAGTGCCGTTGTGGAGTATGCAAAGATTACAGTAGGTATAACTGGAGACCAAGCCCATGATTGCCTCTCTGGGGGGACTGCAACCCTTCTTCCCACCCTCTAAATAGTTGACTATACACACTTTGGAATTGAACCATGATACACTTGTGGACAGGTCACAGTTCCTACTTTGATGATCACTATCTTAAAGGATATTTCTAGAGCAGTGAAAAGTTAATTCACTTGCCTAAAGTCACACAACCAGCCTGTGTCAGAGCCAGGACTTTGATCCAGGTCCTCCTGACTCCGAATCCAGCATTCTATCGCCTATACTGTACTGCCTTTCAAAAAAAGTTAATATGAAATAAAATTCCTTGCAATCTCAGGACACCCTAGTTTCTTGCCAAAGTACTATTTAATCCTAAACTGTTTGTAAACCACTTACATAGAGCTTCTCCACCAAAACATACAAAATGGATATTCACAGTAGAGGGAATTCAATCAATTAGAAAGCAAGCACACCTTTCCAGGCTTATCCATCAATTAATCAACCTGCATTTATTAAGTATTTACTATGTGACAGTCAAAGTCAACCCAAGTCATCAAACATTTATTAAATACTTATTGTGTGCCAGGTATTATGCTAACCACTGGAGAAACAAATAGAACAAAAAGAAAAACATTCCCCCACCTTCAAGGAGCTTATATTCTAATAGGAGAAGATAATATATAAAAGGAAGGTGATTATGGGAAGTAGCATATTTCTGCTCAGGAGGCATGAAGGGAAAGTCCAAAAAATGAAGGATGGTTGGTCTGGACCTTTGCCCCAAATGGAAGTTCTGAGAAGAATGCATTCTTATGAGAAGAGGAACTTCAAGGAAAGAGGAAGAGAGGAACTGAGGCATGGTGATGAAGTCTATAGAATGAAGCAAAAGCCCTAGAGATACAGAACAAAAGTGGAAGTCCCTGACCTCAAGAAGGTTACATTCTAAAATGGAAGACAACAGATACATATATAAATAGATACAAAATAAATACAAAGTAGCAGGGAGTATATCAACATAAATCAGGGGATCAGGAAAGGTTTCATCACAAGATGGCATGTGAGAAAGGAAAAATAATGGATTCTCACCATCATATTTTGGAATCCATGGTTTCCTTCAAAACTCAGAGTAAGAAGGAAGTGCAGCTGTGCACAGGATGCTGTATTAGCAGTTCTTTGCTTCATCTCATCTTGACTACTCTTAACTTCTAGTGTCAACCTAAAGGGAAAAACTATTGTAGCTCAAAAGGAATTTTATAAGTTATTTCTTTATAATAATAGCTGATCTATTAGTAAATATGACTGGGACAGACACTGCAAATGTGTGGAGATTTGGGTCCAGAATTGGATAGGAGTTTGTGTTTGGTAAATTGCCCAGATTCTTTGATGACCTCAAACATGTCCCGGCAAAGCCCATCCTTTGAACACCAATATTCTTTCAGTGATCTTGCATGACTTCAAGACATGGAACCCTACAGTCATTGGAGAATTGGAATTTAAACCAAAAAGGCAATGGAGATGTACATAGTAGCAGAAGCAGACTGCAACACATTACAAGCATGAAAATAAGGAGAATGAATGAACAAACATTTGGAACGTGCCTCTTATGCTAGGCACTAGGGATATAGAGACAAAAGTCCCATGATCTTCACCTTCAAAGAGCTTACATCCCAATGGAGATTGACGACATATGTAGGGCAGGAGCAACTCCAAAGAAGGGAGTTTGGGGACAGCTAAATTCTGACAAGCTTGACCATTTAGGACAGTTAAGCTCCAGGATGGAGATCAAAGCAGACTAACTCCCCCAGGGAAGGGAGATATAGTCTATGGAGGTCTGCTATAGTGGTTGCTATTCCATACAAAGGCATAGGAATGCTGCAGCAGTGCAGATGGCAAGATTTCAGGAGTGGGTGGATAGAGGGACTGTGAAGCATGGTTCAGAGACAGCTAGATAGATGTAAAATGAAGGATGCTATATAAAAATGTTTGAGTGAAAAACAAAATGTGGCAAGAGCCAGGGTTAGCAGATTTTTAACCCATGTGCTTCACATGGATCCTCTCAATTTCAAGAGTAAGTAAGGAAGACCTCCCACATGGTGACATGATGGATGTACTACTTATGATATAATTAAAGGAGAGCATAGGCAAGAGTCAGACTGTATGGAGAGATAAGGGTAGTTGCAATCTCTCTCATTTTTAAGAGAATATTTACATTAATTACATCACAGATCTATTGATATCAACAATTGTATGGTTGAAATTTATATGGTGCCTTGTCAACTCAGTCTTTTTGAAGCCTCACCATAATACTACGTATTTAATCTTTCAAAGATTATCCTCCCATTTTACAGATGAGAGAACTTAGCATCAGAGAGGTTAAGTGACTTGCCCATGCACACACATCTGATAAATGTCAAAGATAGGATTTGAAACAAGATCTAACATTTTTCCATTACATCTAAGATTTATTATTCTCAGCACTCACTTAAGAAAGAGCTTGTTTTTCCCAATGTTTCTGGTCTTTCCTTAGACATAAACAGGGTACCTAGACAAGGATTTAACCTTTTGACAACCACACCTATGCTATGGGCATAGGGCACTGTGAGCTCAGTTGTAGAAAGAAAAGGTCAACAGGGGAACCCTACATCTTCCCAGGAGACTCCAGGAGGGTCTGTCTTATACGAAAGGACTATTACACTTAAAGATATATGTGTGTATGCATGTATGTGTGTATATATGTGTATGTATATATGTATGCTTATATTATAAGTATATATAGTATGTTTATATGTATATACATATATCTATATAAATATATATCTGTATGTATACATATGGGAATATAAAAAATGAGAAATATGTCACATGTATCTCAAAACTATCATTCCCTTCCTCTCTATATATACTACATACACAGTGTATAGTAGAGAAACTCTGGAGAGTCAAGATGGTAACCTGGAGAGGAATGAAGATAGCTTAGATGTGTTTAAAGAGTATATGTATACATATATGCATGTATGTATCCATGTTAATACACATACACACACACATACACATATATATGGAGAGAGATCATGATGATGATAACGTTCTTTGTTCTAATACATTGTGGTCTGTCTATACGAAAAATTCATGGATGCCTTCCCACCACAGTAATTAGCCTCTTCCTTTCTATAATCAATTTTAATTTTGTGAAGTTATGTAATGTTTATCTTGTTCATTTTCTACCTATATTTTTCTTGAACAAAGTACTCATAATATAAAGTTGTAAGACTTGTATGTAATCTACAAGTTTTGTGTTTCTTTCATTCCTCTGATCCATTTTTAAAATATATTTCTCATTATCCTTTCCTATTGCTATCTTGGCATAAAAGTCACTGAATATCAAAGTATACACTGAATTAGTTTAACGTGAAGGATTTAATCAAGTTCTTTGTAGAATATTTTTAGCTTGCCATCCTCTAAAACTAGAGTTGGCACAAAACCAAATTATTTTCATAAAGGTCTTTTTGCTAATACTTATCAGGAATACTTCTACACAAAATAACCAAATAGCCTATGAAATTTTGTCTTTTTGCCACTGAGTGAATGATAAACCAATTCCAACACCTCCTTTCTTTGCTTTTTGAAGCAGTATCTGTGAGCCATCTTTCTATTTAGCTGCAGTTTCCTTCTTCCTTTTGGTTTCATCTATAGCAAGAATGAAAAGATTAGTATCATTCAGCAACTCTGATCATATGTGTATTCATTGGTCATTGCTCTATGAATTTTCATGGTCAAAGAATTTACCACCAAATGGCCAGTCTACTTGTAATGAGCTTCTCCAAAATTAGTTAGACCAATCCTTGAAAAACAGACACAGTCCCTTGCCAGGACCTTACTTGAAGCCCTTCCATCATGGTCTAACCTATCAGAGCTTTTGCTCCACTGGCATTCCCTTAAAGACCCCAGGAACACCTCTCTGTCACAGTAATATCCTGTAAGGTCTTACCAGAGCAGTGATTGGTGTCATTTTGATCACTTCTTTAAGCACATCTCAGCTGTCTTCATTCCTCTCTAGGCTACCATCTTGACTCTCCAGATTTTCTCTACTATACCCCTGCATGAGTATGCTTCATTCTCTTCTTCCTCCTTCCTTCTCTCACCTCTTTTCAATTTCCTTTTTATGTATCTTCTCTCATTAGAGTAATAGCTCCCTGAGGGTAGGGGTTTTCTTTTTTCCATTTATTTCTATTCTTAGCTCTTAGCACAATCCCTGGTACACAGTAAGAATTTAATAAATGCTTGTTGACTTGACTATAATGTTAGGTGCCAAGTAGGATGACCCTTTGCCCTTCAGGCTGAAAATTTGGTTACATGAATTATTTTTCCCCCATTGGTTTCCTTCCTTTACATTTCATCCTTAAATGCCCTGTCTGACTGTACTTCAACTGTCTTTTTTTGACACATGCCATACTGAACTGCACCTTTAAACCTTTATACTCTCCTGTTTTTCTCTGCTTTATATGGCAACATTCCTTATCATCATCTTCTTCATAAGATTTTACAAATGAGTTTATATTCTAAACTGATCCTGCTTTTGGCTGCCATCTCTCTCCACTTAGCCTGTAAGTCAAGTGTTGCTGACTAAGGTGCTTTTTGTCTCTTTGTTATGGCAAATAATTTACATTGATTAAAATTCTGTTTAAAATTGTAATTGGTGTCAGGTCATTTCTGCTGTCCATTACCCATTTTCCATTATCAATTACTTGCTTAAATGATTCCGCATTGAGTTGTTTCAGTTGTATTTTATATATTTTGCTAATTACTCTTCTCTTTTTAGCTTCTATAAATAATTCTGATTAGTTTTTACTAATTCTGATGTCTTATTGTCTCAGGGCTAAATTCTTTCCTTAAACACATTGGCCTGCCTTCTTGTCAAGTGATACAGGTACATGTCAGTATGGCAAGAGGAGGCAGCTGAAGATGTTTAAGGATAGAATTTAGCCCAAAGGCAAGACATTCCACTTTTAAAAATGCTTTAATAAGCATGGAGTTATTAAAAATCCTTCAGCCAGATTCACATGCTAGTTAACCTTCTTGTGGAAAAGAAGCAGTGAATCTAGCACCCTTTAAGGTAATTGTCTCCCCAAATAACTGTCTGGGGGAATCATAGCAGGTCCTTCCAAAGAGACATGATCATCAAGCCAGAAAGGTCCTAGGAGACAGAAATCCATAGCATCTATTATTGAGGCTTCCAGAGCACATCTGTAATAACACAGAATCATCATATTTGAGAGCTAGAAGGCACTTCATTGTCCATAAAGTCTGATCTGAATCCCCTCTATAAACTACCTGATAAGTGGTCATCCAATCTTGACTTAAAGACTTCCAGTAAAAGGGACATTTGTTGCACCAGGAAGCCCATTCCACTTCTTAGTCCTAAATCTACTTCTCCACAGCCATGAACCATTGGTTTAATGCTTTTTTCTAGGACCAATCAGGAACGGTCTAGTCCTTCCACAAGACAACCCTCTAAATGAGATGAAAAAAGATAATATATGTGAAATGCTTTGAGAACCTTCAAGCACTATTTTTCTTGTTCTTTTTGTTTGCTTGGTGGAATTCAGATAGCAACAATCTGAAACAGGTTACTTCCTTAATATTATTCTTTAATGTTTAATGTTATGCAGATTATGATACCAGTGTTTTAGTTCCATGCTTTTGTCATTGAGTAAAAGTATTGAGATGTAAGCTCATCTTGCATAGATTCACTGAAAGCATTATTGGAACAATTCCATTAGCAGGCACAGAATGATGGGAATAATATGTATTTCATCTTCCTCCCACATGCTTTTGACTTCTGCTGTTTTTATATTTTAAAAGATTTTCATTCCACCTAACTTGGAAATTATAAATATTCGATATAGCGATATCAACTAAGTTGTTATTCTTAAGTTTTTAAAGATCAATGTAATATCTGGATAATGGGCAACACTTTTGACCATGATAATGCTCTGTTTTTCATATAATTTATTTGCTGGATTCTTGGTATCTGGATTTGTAGTATTTCTCATCTGGTAGTCTACAAAAGTTAATGAGATTCTAGTGTATTATCCTGGTCTCCAACTTGTATCTTGATAAGCATTATTTGGTAGGTGCTAAATTTTTGGAACCTACAATGCTTTACTACAATTTCTACCTGTGCAGACTATATTTGTTTCATAATCTGTTTTTATATTTCCTTGAATAATCCACAGGAATAGATAAGTCTTGAGTATTGGTAATTATCAAGTCTTAAATCACAAGCATTTCCGGTTCTGTAAACAAATTTTCATGATCCGATCTTGATGCTTTTTGGTCACCATGTTCACGTAGATGTTGCCCTTGGAGGGCTTTTTGATTCCATTCTTAGAAATAAGCCATTTCATAAGTTCCCTTAGGAAGCCAATTTGGGTCACATTGTCAGCCTTTATTCACGATCTATAAAGTAATGTCTGTTTCAGAATTATTTCTGTAAGTTTTTAACTTGTTTATCCAATGCTATGAGAATACTTATCAATCCTCTTCCACCTTTTTGGGGATAAAACACTAATCTTCCAACAGCTGCCTGGTGGTGATGGGTCCTGTATTGTGGGTCCTGTATTGCATTAATATTGTAGGAGATACTTTTAACATCTCTTGTCATCCATTGTACTATTCCAAAATATATGATAAGTCTGGGATTATGTGGATGTTAATTACCACAAACATATTCTTCCCATTTGGGCTTCATATTGATACACATACAAGCTTTCTCCTTGACATTTTTATGTCCAGTGCCTTATCTTGCCAGGAAAAGTTCAAGATATTTGAGAAAAATTGTCTTCGTACCATCATAAAACTCAACCCCTGTATTCATATTCAAAACATGCACTGTCTTTTTTGTAAGCATTAAAAATTTGTGCTTATTGAATTCAAATGGCATATTGCTATGATCAGAGAAAGTGTCTATGATCTGAAAAGGGCATCTAATTTGTTTTGTTTTTTATAGTGGAGTCATATAACTTGACCATTTAGACTGGATGTCAGAAGATACTTCTGACCAGTTAGAACTGTCCAAAGGTGAAATGAGCTACTTCAGGAAGTGGCAGAAAGATCTCATTGGAGATCTTCAAGAAGCAACTGGATGACCATTTGTTGGGTATGTTATGGTGGGGATTCCTTTTGGGGATGAATTGTTAGCAGCCTCAAGGTCAAATTCTGTGATATACCAGTTTGACTGAAATATAGAAAGCATGAAAGGAATGGTGGAAAATAAAACTGGAAAGAGGGGTAGGAGTCAGATTGTGAAGAGCTTTAAAAAGAAATAAATCTTCAGGACACTGTTCTAGCTTAAGATTTTTTTATATCCTAATTCTGTTATCCAGCTTTTTCATAGGAGCATAGATTTTAAATTTTTAAAAGAATTTAATGATCATTTGGTTCAACATCATGTTACAGACAAAAAAGTGAAACCCAAGAGCTATATCCAAGGTCATACAAGGAATAACTCTCAGAACTGAGATTCAAACTCAGGACCTCAGACTCCAAATATAGCATTCATTTAGCTGTACCCCATAAACTACCAATTCTTAACTATGTATCTATCACCCAAAAGTTTGGTAAATACATTATCTAGACCTTCATATAGGATGGATTTTTGAAAAGTTGACTAGAATAAGGTCAAAGATAAAAGCCCAGAGGTGTTTCAATATTTACCTCCCCCAAGGTCAACATCAATCAACCTTCTTTTGCTCCATTCAACTAACCAGCAATAACCTTCGAGTTCCCACCAGTAGTATCACTCAGATACAGACAAGGTCCACCAATCTGTTTGTGAGTATCTCTGCAGGCTGAATACTGATTGAATTTTAAAATGTAAGGGCATTATTATGGCATCATTTTTCAATAGAATCTGACTCTTTGTGACCCCGTTTGGAGTTTTCTTGGCAAAGATACTGGAGCGGCTTGTCATTTCCTTCTCCAGTTCATTTTACAGAGAAGGAAACTGAGACAAACAGGATTAAATGACTTGCCCAGGGTCATACAGCTAGTAAATCTCTGAGGCCAGATTTGTGCCTAGTGCGGTGCCTGGAGCATCGTAGATACTTAATAAATGCTTTTTTAACTATTGATTGAATATTATTAATAATCTGATAAATCCATGTTGTCCTTTAGTGACCAACTTCTCCCTTTCTAGTGTTAACAAACCATCCCTTCAATAATTTCTAGAATTTAACTTGGAATCTGCATAAAGCACTTTGTCCTGTAGTTCAAAGTATCTGCTTTCTGATCTTTTTGGAAACTATTACAACACTTTGGTGGCCTAGGACAAGTCACTGAATGTTTGGGGGCCTCAATGTGCTAATCTCTAAAAGAGTGGAGATGAACAGAATCGATAAGGGCCCTTTCAGATCAAAATGTCTATATCCCAATGCTTCTAACTTACTTTTCAATGAAGGAGCTATATACAATTTAATAAAATAATCATGATAATATTAATATATTAGTTGTAGAAATAGCCATAGTAGTAGTAACAGTAGTTCCAAATGTGCCCCTCTTGCTCAGTGCCCTACGTCTGTCAATGGTACCACTTACCAAATTCAAAATCTTGGCATCATCTTTGACAATTTCCTCTCCCTCCACTTCCATATCTAATTAGTTATCAAATCCTGTCATTTCTACCACTGAATTGCTCTGACCTCAACCCCCACTGCAAATTCCTTAGTTCAGGCCTGCATTTCTTGCTTTCCTACAGAATTTTCAAAGGAACTTGACTTCCTGGGTTCAAATCCTGTCTTTGCGACCTAGTTACCGGTGTGACCTCAGGCAAGTTGCTAAACCTCTCTGGGCTTTAGTTCTTCATTTGCAAAATGAGGCTCCTCATTTTGGGCTCTGGAGTCCCTTCGAGCTCTAGCTATTCATGCCCTTGGCCATGAAGTAACAGAAGAATCTAGTCAGAGATTTCCTGGAGACTTCTTCATCATTAATTACTATAATGCTCCCCCTCCCCAAAATTGACTGCTACATATTAGAATGTCCTGGCATATGCCTGATAGTACATATTCATTCTTAACACTATTCAGGTTTTAAGTAGGAACTACTCAGTGCAATGTCTTACGATGCATGCCGCTAGCTGCCGCAGTGTGGTATGTTCGAACTGAGAATGAAATTCCCTATTCCTTCAGTTTCCTAAGAACCCCTTGTCTGAACTACCAAGGCCCAGGGGTTTCCTCTGGCTTAGCTGTTTTTCTTCTTAGATCCTCATCCACTTTCTCATTTGATTTCACAATCAGTGTCTGGGGAGCTAGAGAAAAGGCCAAACCATCCAGGTCTATTAACCTTCAAGGAAAGGACTATATCTAAGGAGGTAAATTAAGTGCCCTTCTCTACATTCTTTACACATAAACCCCTGATGCTGAAAAAACATCCAGCGTCAAAGAGCTGCCAATGCCCTCCTGCCGTCAGGGATAAGACAACTGGACCAACTGAAACCTGCATTGGTTAAAAGGATCTGGGTAAGTCTCATCTGCAAGGAGATTGTCATTACAGCATGAAAGGCCAATATTGGATCATTTGAATTTATTTTCCAATCTAGTCTGCCCATCTGCTCAAGGAAATCTGACTCAAATGCATTTTATCAGAAGCTTTCCAAATATACCAAGTAACCTAGCAACTGAATATTGCAGTTAGTGAGTTCCACATTCACAACTTAGGAAGGAGGTGTTTTTCTGCTCAGATTTTAGGGGTCAAGAATGAAGGCTAAATTTGTCACTCTCACTTTGAACAAATACATCTGCCAGTAGGTAAAGTCATGTGGATTTTAGCATTGCTCAAGCCAAGTCAGTTCATGCACACCCATTTCAGCAAACATTTATTAAACACCTGCTGTTTTCAAAGCCCTGAATTAGTATTTATTTGTCTCGTATACACTTATCGGTGACATGCTGTTTTCTTACAGTAGAATATAAGCTTCTTGAGAACAGATAGGCAGTTTCAATTTTTATCTTCATTTTCCATAGTTCCTAGCATATTATTTGTGGTAAAAAGTATTTAATATGTTTTTAGTTGAATTCAGCACCAAAAAAAAATCTTTCATGTAGTGTTTTATTATTTGTAAATAGTTTAATGTATATAAACTCATTTTATCCTCACAGCAACCCTGGATATATAAATATTGCCATTTTAGAGATGAAGAAACTGAGGTAAGCATTAGCTAAATGACTTGCCTCATGGTCCCAGAATGATGGTGTTTGTTAAACACTTTCTAACAAACCAGTAAGCTAACACTAGAGAGAGAAAGAAAACATCAACAGCCCCTGCCCTCAAGGAGTTTACTTATACATTTAGAAAGTGTAAGTTACTGTTCATGTTTACTGGTGGTTTTGATTGGCTGGTCCTACCTGTATGTTCAAGAAGAACTGAAATCGGCATCATTTGGACCAAAATTGTCCTATTTCATGGTAAGACCCTTTAAGAAGATCCAGTAATTGTGGTAAATAGTGGAAAATTGGCATGACACAAAATTCAGTGAGTTGAAGTCTTTTGGACAATACGGAGACAACAAATTCCTGAAAAAAACAAAAGTATTCAGAAGATAGATTGTTTTTTTCTTTTTGTGTTACAAGCCAGCGTGGAAAGACTGAGTCTTGGGAACAGCAAAAAAGGTTCAGGTCAAAAGTCACCTAGAGTATCACCACAAAAAGTGGAATGGAGGAAAATTCCCAAAATATTTTCAGACAACCCATCAGTCAGACCAAGTCAATGAGTGCTTTGACTTTCATTCAAACTCATTCAATTCCAGTGCTCCTCTAGTAGGGTCCCCTTGTGGTATTTGGGGGAATTTTTTGAACTAGCTATCAAACTCAAAATGTCCCTAACAGAATTCGTTATCTTTTTCCCTTAAAGCCTTTCCATCTTCAACTTTCTTATTTCTGTCAAGGGTACTAATCCTCCTACTCTTCCAAGTTTCTTGGGCTCTTCATTCCCACTCTCTCTCCATAACCAAAGTGCCGAATCTTGCTGGTTCTACTTCCACAATATCTCTTGCATCTGACCCTTCCTTCCACACACATAGCCCCCATCTTAGCTCAAGTTCTCATAACTTCTAATCTGAATTATTTCAGTGACTTCCTGATTGGTCTCTCCCCACCTGGACCCAACCTTCACCCAACTGTCAAAGTAATTTTCCTTAAACACGTCTGACTGCTATTCCTCCACGCAATAAACTCCAGTGGCTCCCTATTCTTTCTAGGATCAGACAAAAATGTATCTGTTTATCTTTTACAGTCCTTTTACAGTACTTTTGCAAGCTCTTCCCAACCTATATGGCCATGCTCTCCTAAAACTCTACAGTCTAGCCAAGCTGGCCATCTGACTGGTCTTCCGGTAAAGAATGTCATTTCCCATCTCTGTGGCTTTGAACTGGCCATTTCCCATGCCTCAAATGGATTCCAATCTTACCTATATCTCATAGAATCTCTTGCTTCCTTCAAAACTGAGTTCAAGCACCACCATTTGCACAGTCTGTCCTCCCACCAACACCACCCACCCACCTAACTACCTTGTATTTATTCTGTATGTAATCTGTGTAATCATTAGATTCTTCTTTCCTCCCTCCTCACCTTTCCATCACTGGTCATTGCTAGGGGCCATTTTTTTTGTTACTGGGCTCCTCCCAGTGACACATTTGTTCTGGCCCTTGATAAAAGACATGTGCAATCAGAGATTTCTGAGGTTCTATGTACCACCTTCCCACCCCACTGTCATCCCTGGAGTAGGGAAGGGCTGAATCAGAACTGCATTAGAAAGAATTGGTCACTGAGCCATGTAGACACCTATTCAGTATAATATAATATAAATGACTGCCCTCCGCTTTATTCTTTTTTCTTGCCTATCTCTGTTACATGGAGCACAGATTTCTCTCTCTCTTTCTCTGTGTCTCTGTCTCTGTCTCTCTCTCTCCTTTTTCTGGCTTGCCAGAATGCATAAACCAAGAGACAGTTGCTATTATTGTATAGAACCAAGGTAAGAATGAAGTACCTCTTCCAATCCCGATAAAATATTTCTTGTTTTAAGTCTCAATCTCCCAGGAGAATAAAAGATAGGCTATTGTGTTGTGTTCAAGTTTTTGTCAATGCATGCACTTGACTTTTGGGAAGGGAGGTCATCACTTGCGTAGAGGCAATAAATAGCTGTTCCATGCCTATTCTACACTGCATATCAACTGCCTTTCTACTCTCCTTTGTTGGGAAGAGACTTTATTGAGTGTCTGAGATCAGATTTGAACTCAGATCTTCCTGATTCCATGTCCAGCATTCTATCTACTAAGTCATCTAGCTCCCTACCTCCTGAGGACCCTGACCTCTTAGGACTGAACAAGGTCTATATGTGCAGATCTAATTCCAGATATACCTTTTATGGAACAAGGTAAGCCTCCCTGGACCCAGCAGCAAGTACTGTTGTTAAAAGAATTTTTTTGTCTTTTCATTCACAGGATTAGCTGCTGTTCCTTCCCTTCTGCTGCCCTGGAATTTTGGAGTTTCTGATAATGTTGTGATGCATCATGGGGACTGACAACTATCAGACTTACTGGTTGCAATGAGACTGAGTTTATCAGACTTCCATAAGGTGACACAGGCAGCCAGGGCCACTGCTGTATAGACTGCTGTGGACAGAGACAAAGGAAACCCACAATGCCAGAGGCATGTGTTAGGGAAGCTGTCCAGATGGCTCCTGAGTCCCAAGAGTGGAAGCTATTGTGGTTCCCATCCAGCTGGTGAGCTGGTCAGGGAAGATTACTTTTCTAACCACTCTTTTTCTGATTTCCCTAAATAAGGGGGATCTGATGCATGGGCAAACACAATCATCTTGTTCAGCTGATGTGATGTGTACAAAATAACAGCAAGTTCTCTTCTGGAAGAATCATGATGACATATAAGAGGAAGTATTTCATAGACTGTAGAGCATTCACAAACATTCTGTAACTGGTTCTGGTGAGCTAATTATGTGGTAGTGGGAAGGCTCTTTAATTGCATTGAGATACATTAAAAAGGGCTTTCCACCATAAGCCACTCCCAGCTTCTCTCAGGCATGGAAGAAATTGGTGACATTTTTGCTCCCAACATTCGGTGAGAGACCTTAGCATCTTCTCCCTTCTTAAGTCCTAGGGCCCCAAAGGATAGTAGAGTCTCTAATCTTGTGAGTTTCAAAGGGATCTGGGAGAGAATCAAGGTCAGCTCTTGTGATCAAAAATGTATCGATGAACTATGGAACCAGGACCAATCTTCCCCAATGACGTTCAAGATCCTAGCCCAGCAGGACTCACTCAGAAGAGATGAACTTGGTAGGACCTTTGCTGCATAGGAATTGAGTGAAGTTATGAGCATTCTATCTTCCTCTCCACCAGAAAATGGCATGGTGTAGGGAAGTTTATGCTCCAACTTATAAATAGAAGTGTTTGTACTTTGTTTTTCTGTACCTTCAAAGTGAATGTCTTTGTAAAAAAAAAAAATCTATGTGACTAACTGTTTAAGTTAAGGTGTTAGTAAACTAGCCCCTAATAATGGGTAAAACATAACCAGTGGGGACTCAAACCAATGGTAGCCAGGAAGAAACACCCCAAGTCATCTTTTAAAGGGGGAAAGTAGTATCCTGGTCCTGGTAAAGACAGTAGAGGTATGCTCTACCTAGGCATAGGCTATAATCTGAAGCTTTTATCCTAACCATATCTTCCTCCTTCTCCATGTTTCATTCCATTTCCATAACCTGCAAGTATTTGTATGGGGTTGGACATTTTCCTAGACACACCCAAAAAACTGGAGGACAACCAGGAGGATGTTTGAGAAAATGACTGGAGACATAGGGCTCCGTGTTAGGAAGATTTAGCTTTTTTTCTTCTATTTCCCCTATGTTTAATAAATAATGACTATTGTATATTGAGTATCTGAGTCCTGCAAACGAAAGAGGTCATGACCAGAGAAAGGAAAACTCAGATAAGATGTGGGGATTTTAAAAATATAGATTTCATATTTTTTATGTTTTTGGTAATATTACATTTGATCCTAGATAACTCTGAACATGGTCAACACTAATTTGAGCTGCTGAGTGACAGGAAACAACCCAGACTTTTTCAGGTAGCATATCCTTTGATGGCCAGTGTGTCACTTTTAGGAAGACTGTACTACACGTAATCTAGGGAAGACCTGAGGGGACTAATGGATTGGATGCTTGAAGACAGTGCCACCTAATGGGCAATTTAGTAAATCCCCTTGCTGGATAATTAACTTAGTGACTTGCTGCCTCTCTGTAGGCATGTGAAAGGGTCACAGGAGCACAGAATTGTGAATAAAAGGCATCACACTGATTAATTTGAGTCAATTAGACTGAAAAGTATAACTACAATAGAACCTTTAGTATCACATACAGTACACACAGGTGTTACACAGGCATGGGGGACAACCTATATAAATGCAAGAGAAGACAGGACAAGATCAAAGAATAGTTAGTAGTCCAAGAAAATAGTCATTTGTAGCTTTATTGAGAGAAATATGACATCAGTTCCGTCCTTGAAGTGAGGAATAAGAAGTCCTACAACTAAATAGCTTACTCTCTCAAACAGTCTTCTAATTCTAAGGCAAAAAACTTTTCAACTATTTTGGCATAGTGTAGAGAGTGCTTGTCCAGAAATCAGAAGACCTGGATCCAAGCCCCACATTTGACTTATCCTAGATGTGTAACCTTGGACCAGTCATTCTCAGTGTTCTAGGTACCTCTTTAAGACTCAAAGCTGCAGGGGCAGAGCCAAGATGGCAGAGTAACAGCATGAACTTTCTAGAGTGCTCCTGCCAAGCCCAGCCAAATACCTGCAAAAAATGACTCTAAACAAATTTGGGGGCTGCAGAATCCACCGAATGATGGAGTGAAGCAAATTGCCAGCCCGAGACAGCCTGGAAGGTCACTGGGAAGTGTCTATCACACCATGCTGGGAGCAGAGCACAATCCAGTGTAGGCCCTGAGTGCACAGAGAGGACTTGAGCAGGTCTTGGGGAGACTGAGTCTCTCACACCTGCAGTGGCTTCCAGACTTCATGACCTCAAAATGCTGAGGATAAATTGGAAAGTCAGTGGAAAAAGCCTGTGGGACCAGTGCAGGAGAGTGAAGTGGTCTGGCCCCAGTCCCAGGGCAGCAGAGCAGGGAAGGGGCAGAGGAATCTGCAGCAGCCACAGCAGCAGCAGGGGCAGCTGTAGTCGCTGTTTCTGGAGCTCTAGGCCCACAGATTGTGGGGGACCAAGCGGCTGATAGTGTATCCCCCACCCCCACTGGAAGTAAACAACTACTTTGACAAAGAACTCAGAAGTCAAGTAAATGGCTGGGGAAACGAGCAAAACCTGGAAAAAGAATAAGACTACAGAATCGTACTTTGGTGCCAAAGAAGACCAAAACATGCAAACAGAAGAAAACAAAGTCAAAGCTCCTCCATCCAAAGCCTCTATGAAAAATATCAACTGGTCTCAGGCCATGGGAGAGCTCAAAAAAGATTTTGAAAGTCAAGTAAGAGAAGTAGAGCAAAAATTGGGAAGAAAAATGAGAGTGATGCCAGAAAATCATGAAAAACGAATCAACTGCTTGCTAAAAGTGACTCAAAAAATACTGAAGAAAATAACACCTTTAAAAATAGACTAACCCAAATGGCAAAAGAGATCCAAAAAGCCAATGAGCAGAAGAATGCCCTAAAAAGCAGAATTGGCCAGATGAAAAACAAGATCCAAAAACTCACTAAAGAAAATAATGCCTTAAAGATTAGAATGGAGCAGATAGAAGCTAATGACTTTATGAAAAATCAAGAAATTATAAAACAAAACCGAAGGAATGAAAAAGTAGCAGAAAATGTGAAAAGCAACTGACCTGGAAAATAGATCCAGGAGAGACAATTTTAAAATTATGGGACTACCTGAAGGCCATGATCAAAAGAAGAGCCTAGATATCATTTTTCATGAAATTACCAAGAAAAACTGCCCTGATATTCTAGAACCAGAGGGTAAAATAAATATTGAAAGGATCCACCAATCACCTCCTGAAAGAGATCCAAAAAGGAAAACTCCTAGGAATATTGTAGCCAAATTCCAGAATTCTCAGGTCAAGGAGAAAATATTGCAAGCAACCAGAAAGAAACAATTCAAGTATGGTGGAAATACAATCAGGATAATACAAGATCTAGCAGCTTCTACATTAAGGGATCAAAGGGCTTGGAATATGATATTTCAGAAGTCAAAGGAGCTAGGATTAAAACCAAGGATCACCTACCCAGCAAAACTGAGTATTCAGGGGGAAAATGGTCATTCAATGAAATAGAGGACTTTCAAGCAGTTTTAATGAAAAGATCAGAGCTGAATAGAAAATTTGACTTTCAAACGTAAGAATCAAGAGAAGCATGAAAAGGTAAACAGGAAAGAGAAATCATAAGGGTCTTACTAAAGTTGAACTGTTTGCTTTCCTACATGGAAAGATCACATTTGTAACTCAAGATTTTTCTCAGTATTTGGGTAGTTGGAGGGATTATATACATATAGACAGAGGGCACAGGGTGAGTTGAGTAGGAAGAGATGATATCTAAAAAAATAAAATTAAAGGGTGAGAGAGGAATATATTGTGAGGAGAAAGGGAGAAATGGAATGGGGCAAATTATCTCTCATAGAAGAAGCAAGGAAAAGCTTTTCCAATGGAGGGGAAAAGTGGGAAGGTAAGAGGGAAAAGTGAAGCTTACTCTCATCACATTTGGCTTAAGGAGGAAATAACATGCATACTCAATTTAGTATGAAAATCTATCTTACACTACAGAAAAGTAGGGGAGAAGGAGATAAGTGTGGTGTGGAGGGGAATGATAGAAGGGAGGGCAAATGGGAGGAGGGGTAATTAGAAGTAAATACTTTGAGGAGGGACAAGATCAAAAGAAAGAATAGAATAAATGGGAGCAGGATAGAATGGAGGGAAATATAGTTAGTCTTTCACAACATGACTTTTATGGAAGTGTTTTGCATAACTACACATATATAACCTATATTGATTTGCTTGCCTTCTCAATGGGGGTGGGTGGGGAGAAAGGAAGGGAGAGAAGTTCAAACTCAAAGTTTTAAAAATGAATGTGAAATATTGCTTTTACATGCAACTGGGAAATAAGAAATCCAAGTAAAGGGGTATAGAAATCTATCTTGCCCTACGAGAAAATAGAGGAGATGGGGATAAGAGAATGGAGGGCTGTCATAGAAGGGAGGCCACATTGGGGGAAGGGGTAATCAGAATGCATGGTGTCTTAGGGTGGGAGGAGGAGAAAGATGGGTAGAATATCCAGAACTCAAAATCTTGTGGAAATGAATGTTGAAAACTAAAAATAAATTAATTTATTTTAAAAATAAAATAAATTTCAAATTGTAAAGGAAAAAACCTCTAAGCTGCAGCGAAGTGTCAGCCTGCCTTGGGAGAGGGAGTTTGTTTACATGGGAGTTCCTTATGCCAAGGAAATTACAGATCCAGTCCCTATCCCTTATGGTTATAATTGGGTTATCTTTGGCTCTATGTCCAACCAGTAGTGACATGGTACAATGGAAAGAGCAATCTTTTGAGTCAGAACCCCCAGACACTTCTCTTTACTACTTTTGTGACCTGGGGTAAGTTACTTAGCCTCTTTAGGCTTCAATTTCCTTATTTTAAAATGAAGACATCAGACTAGATGTCCTCTGAGTTTCCTTCCAACTCTAAATTTGACTCCATGACAAGTGTTTGCCCTTTTCCACAAGAGTAAGAACCCATGAAGGCAGCCTTGATACATGGCATCACACAGATAGTGACCTACACCAACATAAAGCCTGCTCTCTAGGCAGGTTTTTCTTCTTATCAACTTGGGAACCAGCCTATTTTGCACCAAGGCAAGAATATAAAATTGCACTCATCCTCTACAATTTGAAGATATGGCTTGAGATAGCAGATATATATTTTGCATTCCTCCTGAACCTCTTGACTTTGTGCGTCCAAGATTGCTATGTCATTTGCTTTGGACTTCTCAGCAGTCTGTTCTTTACTGTCCTCTCCAATTCCATTCTCACACTGTCTTCTGCACCTTTCTTCAAGCTGTTCCTCTGCAATGTCTTTTCTGACCTTCTTTGCCTCACGCTCTACTCATCACTCAAGGTCTAGTGCTATTTTGTCTCAAATGAGCTCAACAAACATTCATTATATGCTTACAAATGAACAGGCAGATCACCATGCCTGTCAGTGGGAAAAGTCCACGTTTAGATAAGATGCTGTCCTTACTTTTATAGAGTTTAATGCCTACTGGAGGAAAAACGTATACAGACAAACTGTAATATACAATAACTTCCTTGGAGGAACTCAAAACAAAATACTATGTGAGATCTGCAGAAAGAATTGGGGAAAACTTCATGGAGGAAGTTACATTTGAACTAAACTTTAAAGAAAGATGTCCATTAAAGCCACCAGAGTAGAGTGATAAGAACACTGGATTTGAAGTCAGAAGACCTTAGATGAATCTTGGCATGGGTTTGCTATTTACTCTCTGGGTGACCTAAGAGAAATCATCTGACCTCTCTGGACAGAGTTTCCTTATCTGTCTATCATTTATGAAGCCTTCTTCAAATATTCTCCAGCCCACAGTTATCCCTCTTTTCACTAATCCCCTTTGTACATCAGTAATTATTGCTGTCTACATCAAGAAGTTTACCGTATAATATATAATTCTAATTGTTAGTGATCCACAACATAGGACTTTAGCCCAGTAAGCCTTCATTTACTCAGAATTACTGGAGAAATAAGGTGTTTCCAGATAACTGAATTGCTGGAGACTTTCCTCTTGGACTTTTAGATTCTGAGGCCATCTACCTGTTACCTGTACTTATCACTGTGTGACCAGCCCAACTCCTTTTCTGACCACACATTTTCTCAGTCCTGTCTTTTCCAGTCACTTCTTGAATCCAAATCATCATTGCTGATGTGTCATGGCCTGTTTACACTACTTCTCCTCCCCTGAGATCTTTCTTCATTCCCATTTGGGTCATCCACAATTTCAATTCTTCAGAGACTATTGCATTACATGTTTTGTATTATGGAGCATGGCTGGAGGTCTCAGTG
This sequence comes from Potorous gilbertii, assembly GCA_028658325.1. Taxonomy (NCBI): domain Eukaryota; kingdom Metazoa; phylum Chordata; class Mammalia; order Diprotodontia; family Potoroidae; genus Potorous; species Potorous gilbertii. Next base: position 663,028,978 of record CM053770.1, read on the forward strand.
TTTTTTTTTTTAATTTGCGTATTTGTTTTACAAGCAGATCAAGGTGATTAAGTGCATAGTATCCCAAGTCCAACCCAGTGTTTCCCTCCCTCCATTCAGTTCAAACTCAGCACCTTTTGCCATGACTGTCCAATAATTACAAATGCACACAGATAATCCTATATACAAATGAGGACCCAAAAATATTGGAGTTGATGGGACACAAAACCAGGATCATCAGTTTCTAGAGTTTATTCTTTAAATACATATGCCAGCTAGTAGCAAAAATCATCTTGTTTTTTCCTGAACCCCCTTCTAGGATCATTTTTCTCCTACATATCTTAGATTTTGTTGTTGTCATTATTTACATGGTTATACTTAATGTGTATATCATTCTTTCTTCAGTTTTCTTTATTCTATGTCACTTCATATATGTTTTCCCATATTTCTTTGTCTCCTATATCTAACAATCAAGGGAAGCTTGTGTATACATAATATGAATTGCTCTACATAACATATTGTGTATATATGTATGTATATATACATATATGCATATACACAATACTGTCTCATCCATTCATTGTTTCATACATTCTATGTCATGTCCCCTATTCAAAGGCAGGGTCCTTGCAAACAGGAACTGTCTTAGACCTTCTTTATTATGCCCCACCCAACCTAGTACAGTTTTTTTTTAGTAAAAACCAACCCAGCGGGTATTCCCGTACATACCTCGCACAACATTGAATTCACATGTCTGCACAGCTCGTAGAATCACAGGAATTTAGAGCCATAAAAGATTTCAGAGGTCATTTTGTCCAACATTCTAAATTTATTGTTGAAGAAATGCCCAGAAATGTTAAGTGATTTACCCCATAGTTGCACAAGTAGTGAGTGAGAATTTGAACTCAGGTGTTGGGATTCTAAATTTATCGCTCTTTCTACTATGGTCAAGTAGCAGCAAATTCAGATAGAAACAATGCCTACGGGCACGTACTGACTTAGAAAATCACAAATCAACATAATCCTTGTGTTTTTATTTGTTTTGTTATATATTTCCTAATTACATTTTAATCGGGCTCAGAGTTTTGCTGTCTATAAGCAGGGAGTCACAGGTTTGATGCCTCCGTATTACGTCATGCCACCGTGTCTGCAACGTCTTAGTGCTTCATCACCTCTGCCTCTTGGAATCCTTAAAAGCGTAGTTCAAACGCCACCTCCATCCCCTGAGGCCTTTCCTAATTATTTCCAGTCATTATTGATCTCTTGAAACTATTTTTATTATTTTGCATACTTCTTGTTTCTTCTTGTGTGTATTTTGCATCTCATCAGCAGAATGTAATCTTGTTGAGGGCAGGAATTGATTTGTTTTTGTTTTTGTCCCCAGTTACCTTCAACTATGTGAAGGGTCACATTAGGAACAGGATTAGGTTTGTCCCCAGAGGAGAGATACAGGACTAGGTGGTTGTAATGACATATAAGATCTTCCCTGTCCATTAATAGGCCTCACATGGACCCCTGGTGCAGAGCCAATTGGCCTCTGGGCCACAGAGATTTCCACACCTTCCCAATTAAGTGCTGATTTCCAAGCTTCTGTAAGCCAATCAAGTGCCCAGTCTTTGAATGGAAACAGTATGTCTTTTACTATTTGGAGGGAATGGTGTGGATAGAGAGATAAACAGGCAGAGGGAAGAACTTGCCTAGGGGAATTTGCTCATGGGGAGACTTGAAGGAGAGGAACGTAGGTGTTCCCTAGATTGCTGATGAGTACCTTACTAAATCTTGCCTTCTGGTATCCTGTGCTCCAAATAAATGTTTTGGTTTTGTCTTGGAGGAGGAGAGTTGGTTATATTTTGTGAACCAACCATGGAGATATACATGCATATTCATAGAAGTTGCTATGGGTATCACACTGATATTAGAGTGGTACAAGAGATCAATGCAGGTGTAATGTCAGGAAAAGCTTCTTAACAACTAAAAGTGACCCAAAGAGTCTTTGGATGGACTCTTTGGATGTCCCATCACTGGATATCTCCATCAGAGGCTGGATAAGCAAGTACCTGTCAAGGATGTTTCACTGAGGATTTTTTCATGCATTTGTTGGACTGGATAAACATCTAAATCTGTTCCGGTTCTCAAGTTCTGTGTTTCTGGGCTTCCATGCTTACCCGGTTAATTGACTACACACTCCCTTTCATTTTTTGTTTAAAAAACTGTGGAAATTTTGAAAACCTCCCTATTTCTAATTTTGAAAAATAAATGGAATTTTTAAACCACTCTAAAATGCTATTAAGGGACTTTTCAATATTACAATGTCCTAATCTGATGCCTCATTGTGGTGCTAAGGTGATACTGAGTTCTATTTTTAATTCTTTGTTATTCTGAACTTGACAAACAAGAACAAACATGAACATTTCCATTAAAAAAGAACAGAAAAAAGGATCATTTATGAAACAACAAATTTCATCACATAATAACTATTTCTTATTTAGCCATTTTTAGTCCTGTCTAACTCTTCATTACCCCATTGTGGGGGGGGGGCGCAGTTTGGCAAAGATACTGAAGTAGTTTGACATTTCCTTCTCCAGCTCATTTTATAGAAGCAGAAACTGAGGCAAACAGGGTTAAGTGACTTGCCCAGCACCACACAGACAGTAAGCATCTAAGGCCAGATTTGAACTCAGGTCTTCATGACTCTATCCACTGTACCATCTAGCTGCCCATATAAAAATAATAACTATTATTATAGCATTTATATAGCACTTTAAGATTTGCAAAGCGCTTTACATGTTATCTCATTTGACCTTTACAACAACATTGTGTAATAGGTGCTATTTATCATTTCCATTTTATAAATGAGGAAACTAAGGGTTTTAAGTGACTTCCCCAAGGTCACACAGCTAATGTGTTTAACGCATGATTTGAAGTTAGGTCTTTCTGGCTCTAAGGCTAACACTTTATCCCCTGTACCACCTACCTTCCTCATATACCTTGTTTTTAAAAGTGTTTACTATGAAAGACAATTACAAAAATATTGCAGGGTTTCTTTTTTATTTTAGTCCAAAGAAACAGTTTTAACTGCTTTCTAAATCTCTCTAAAAGTCTAGCATGGTCTAGCAAAAAAAATCATATCTTGACTGAAAATGTATGTCATATTCTATACACCTCATTCACAACTCCTCTGTCAAGAGGTGGAAAGATACTTAATCATCAGTCCTCAGGAGTGGCCCTAAATTCTTGAAGCACAAACTCTGGCAGGTTATATGAGGCTGGGAAAGTTGAGGCTTATATGAAGCTTATGGTGCCAGTAACAGATTGTGTGAGATTTTCAAGGGCCAGCCTATCCCAATACAGGGAGGCTCATCACTTCCACTTGGATCAGTTTGACCACTTTGAACCATAGAAAACCATGGAACAAAGAAAAATACAAAATGGCCCTTGGTCTGGTGTGGCCCCTTCCCCTTCTATTTCCACAGTGACTTTGGCATCAGAGGATGCTGATGATCACAGAGTCTCTATGTCATCTATAAACATTAACAGTTGTTAGTATAATCAACATGAATCCTTGTCCAGTGACCAATAAGTGGGTATACTTTGGGAAGAATGAAGGCATCTCAATCTACAAATGAAACCAAAAGACAAAATGAAGGATGATTCACAGTTGTTCCTTAAAGAATCACACAAAAGAGTTGGAAGGGTTGATTTTACAGTGTATCCAAAGACCAGAAAAATCATTCTATGGGACATGGAATTATCTCATGGGGGTACTCATGATTTCTCAGCATTTGGAAAAAGACCTCCATAAAGATAGCTGCATCTTATGTGCCAGCATCTATTGGAAGAGATGAAGAACTTGATAAGCTCCTTTAATATTCAGTGATTTCAATGAAAGTTAAGTATAGAGAAGAACAGTGAAAGTGGGTTTAAAAACATGGTCTAGGGTTTAGAAAAGAACTGAATATTTGTAAACAAAGAAAACCTATGTGTAGGGACTAGACACATGATTTCATTGACATAGGGACTTCGTAGATGAGGAAACTCCCTCAGCTAGTGCAATTTGTCACTTTCTTTTCAACTTATAGTCTGGAACCTTGCATATAGCACTAAGAGAAAAAAGTGACTTGCCTAGGGTCACATAGCCAGTAGGAGACAAAAATAGTACTGGAACTCAAGTCTTATTGGCTCCAAGGTCAGTTCTCTGTCCCCATAATGACTCTCTCATGCCCTATTCCCTAAATAATTTCCTCAAGAAGAAAGTCTTTAGAATCACAAGACATGGCAAGCATCAAGCAACATGCAAAAGTGAAATTGATTATATTAATGTATAATATTGTGCAAACAAGAAATAACTAGTTCCCACTGTAAGAGACATTGCCAAATGAGACCATCTGTGTATCGTTAGACCCACTGACTTGTTAAAGCAAAGATTAAAAGTAAAATAAATTTAGACATAAAGAGTAGATTAACTTAGAGCAAATATTGAAACTAATACTAATTTAGAAGAAAGAAAAATGAGAAGATATATTATTGGGAAAACTCCAATCAAGTCAAGGACAAAAAGAACTCCCCTCCCCCCATATACCAAAATTCACATAGCAGTACTTTTGTGGTGACACAAACTGGAAATAAAATATGTTCCCATTGATTAATGACTTGCTAAACAGCTTGCAATCAATGAATGCATGGAATTCTTTTGTTAGGTAAGAAACAACAAATATAAAGTATCAGGAGAAACATAGAAAGATTCTGTATAAATTTTCAGAGTGAACAAAAACAGATCAATATACTAAAGGATGACAATGTACATGAAAATAACACAAAAGGGAAGGTGACCAGTGATTAATCATAAAGACCAATTTCTATCCCAGAAAACAGATGATGAAATATAATATTTCCCTCTGCTCAATCAAGACAGGGGAATCCTACACAGAAAATGCAGTTCAACACCATCAGTTATTTTCTGTTTTTCTATAAACTGTTTTTCTTCATTACAATGGAAGATTCAATGGTCTTGGATGGAGTTACACAGGGGAATGACTATAATTTTAAAACAAAAAGTTATCAATAAAATTAAAAAGATCCTTCAACTACCAAAAAAAAGCAATTGATAAAATCCAGTGATCATTGACCCCTATGTCCACTTCTCTATCTCTATAAAACTTTTGTGAGAATATCTACACACTTATTGAGACTATCTTTGATAAAGGTATAAGAAGGAAATAGATGGGCTTTGACAAAGGGTATTCTGTAGCAAACCTTTTCTCCACAGTCCCACAATGAGCCAAAAGAAAGAATACATACTAGTTCCCCTGAACTTACTGTTCATTAACTATTAAAAAAAAGTATTTTATTCATGAAAGAAAAATGTAGTCTTGAAGATTTTTCCTCCAACAAGATGCTGCTCTTACATATGCTAACACCAGCAAGATTCCTTGAAAGAGTTAACTTTGTTCAGAAATTGAGCAAGATATATAACAGGGAGACATAAATTTACCAAAAGCATTAGCTCCTGCCATGGAGGATATTTAGTGCAGAGTTAAATAAAAAAAGTTCACTGTAGATAGTAAGATCCTCCAGATGTACTTGTTTCTGGATGACAATGTACTGATCACATCAAGCCCATATCGCATATGGCAGGACCTCCTAAATGACATCTATAATCTCTCAAAAAGTTTGGCCTAACTATCCATACAAAAGAACCCAAATGAATGAAGAATTGTCCCAACTGTGGATGGACAATTTATAGAACAGAAGTTTTTAATCTTGTTTTTGTCATGAACCCCTTTGGCAGTCTGGGAAAACCAATGGTCCTCTTCTCAGAATATTGTTGTTTACATTTATTATTGATGTAAATGCTAAACTTTAAGAAGAGGTTTGTGAAAATGAAGATGTAGTTTTTTTCTCTCTAAATTGCTGAACATTCTGAAACCTCTCCCTGGACCCCTGCTATCAAGTTTGCACATTAAATGAATGAATAAATGAAATATTTATTAAGTGCTTACTATATGCAAATCCCTGTGCTAAGCATTAGGCATTCCAATAGAGAAGTAAGTCATTCCCTCCTTCAAGGAGCACTGGAAGATGACATAGTTGTAGTGATAGTGGTAGTTAGTGGTAGTGGTAGTAATGGTAGTGGTAGTAGTGGTGGTAGTAGCAGCAGCAGCAACAGCAATTGTTGTTGTTTTAATGACTTCCAAGCTGCTTCCTAGAACAATGACCCATCCTTCAATATTCTTCTGGTCTTACTGCTTAACTTCTGGTCACAAAATACCAAAATATCCAAAAAATTAAAGCTACTAGTCACCCAAAGGGAAATGAGAGGTGATATGAATAGCCTGTAACAAACTGTCAATGAAATGCATCAGAGAAGCAACAAAAAAGACGTCATTCCAGGAAATGAGCTGGGCTGGTCAGGTATCAAGAGTGAGGGAAAGCAGATAGACAACAAGTGTACTCCACTGGAACCCGTACAAACATCAAGGCATTTAGAGGAAGATCCCTGGCATGTATATGTGTGTATCAGGAAACTGTGATTTTAAAATAAAAGGCATTGGCAAAACTTTCTTCTTAAAATCACAGATATTACTATAACTAAATAAGTCAAGTGAGAAAATCCAGTAATTGTTGACTCATATGCCTACCCCATCTCTGCAAAATCCTTTTAAGTATAATCTCATAACAATAACATATATGCATACATAAATACATATATATGTATACAAGAAGCAGCTTGGTATGGTAGCTACAAAACTGTCTTCGGGATGAGGATGACTTGGATTTAGGTCCCACTTCTGACACCTAATGGCTGTGTGACCCTAGGCAAGTCACTTATCTTCTCAGTGTCTTTGGCTACTAAGCCTATAAATTGTAGAACAGGTACTGATTTTCATTAATAGACACAACTCTCTCAATGGAAGTTTGCTGCACCAGTGAAATTACAAGTGTTGACTAGATACATACATAATGTATGTTCATTTATATACATATACACATATTTATACAAAGTATATACACACATATATGCACATTTACATAAATCATGGTATGGAAAAATATTTAAGGCAATAATCCCAATTATATTCCCTAAGTCAAAATAATTCCCTTCTGTGATTTTTCTATACCTGATTTGAGTGGATACTCATCCTCTCATTCAACCCCCATCTCATATTCTGACTCCTGTAGTGAATTTATTGCTATGTGTTCGTTCCTTCAGACCCTCAGAAAGCTGTCTCATAGCTTCTCTAAAAAACACTGCCAATGAATTATAAATTATAAAATTGTAAGTTTATCAATAGGGGAATGGTTGAGTAAGTCATGGTATTTGAACCTGGTACAATACTACTGAGCTGTAAGAAATGATGGAGATGGTTTTAGAAAAACCTGAAAAGACTCACCTGAACTGATACAAAATGAAGTGATCAGAACCAGGACAACAATTTACATAACAACAACAATATTATAAAAAGAATCAACTTTGAAAGATTTAGGAACTCTAACCAACACAATGACCAACTACAGTTTCAAAGGACTCATAATGAAACATGCTATCCACCCCCAGATGGAGAGCTGATGGACTCAAAGTGCTGATTAAAGAATCTTTTCTTTCCCCTTTTTTTGTAAGTGACTAATACAGGGAATTTGTTTTGCATAATTATATATAGATATGTATATATATTTGTAATGGGATTTGTTTTTCTTGCCTTCTCAGTGGGTGGGGAAAAGGAAAAGGGAGAGAGAAGATTTAGAACTGAAAATAAAATAAAACTGAATTTTAAAAATAAACAAAAATTACAAGAAAAAAGGATGCCAACATGTGGTCTGCCTGTGAAATAAATTTGGAGTTCTCTTTAGCCACTACCCTTTCTACAGTTTAATTCTGTATCTCTCCCCAGAACAGAGTGAAGTAGTTCCTTGCTGACTGCAGGAAATAAGAAAGAGAGTATTTGGAAATAAGACAGGAAAAGTACGGAATAATAAAATATAATCTTTTCGTACTGGATCTTGAGAACCCCCAATATCAAAGCTAGAAGGGCTCAAGGGTTCATACAGTCCATCCCCCTGACCCATTTTTCATATAATAAAATGATCCTAGGGAGGAGAAGTGCTTTGTCTAAAGTCCTACATCTGGTGAGTACCAAGGATAGGTTTCAAAGCACTGGATCACAGTCCCCTGGAAGAACAAGAAGACACTTTAGAGATCAGTTCATACAAAGTGTACCTCAAAATGCATTCTCCAATGATGTACCCCATGGTCATTCAGTTCTTTCAGAAAGGGGTACCCTCTCCCTCTCAAAGCAGGGTATTTTCCCTCTAGACAGCTCTGATTTTCAGGATATGTTTCCTTCCATGGAGCCCAAATGTGCCTCTAGAAGTTTCCAGTTCTGGAACCAAAAACAGGTTTCCCAGTTGAGTTCTCTTTCTACTCTAGGACAAATGTAGCAGGACTGACTGTGGCACAGTAGTTATGACAAAAGGTAACAAAGGTGAATCAGAGGGCTCTCATAGACCACAGAATGGTTCCAACTCAATGAAATGACTTTTGTGAAAATCCCTGGCCCATGAAATTTAAGTGGTAGAGAGAAAGCAGGAGGAGATAAAGGATTGCCCTCAGTGTCAGGAAGAACTAGATTAAAGTTTTACCCCTGAGGCATACTACCTATGTGACCTTGAGCAATATGCCTTCTCAATGTCCCCAGGCAACTCTCTAAAACTATAAATTATGGATGAGTCACCAATCTGCATTGGTGGAGGGAGTTTTCATGCTAGGAGCTCCATACACTGATGAAAAATTAGTTCCGAATCAAAAAGAAAAAGAGAATGCCAGGGGAACATATCTTAATCCAAAGGGTCACAGATTTAGAATATACAAGGGACCTAAGAAGTCATCAGATCCAAACCTTTCACTTCGTAGATGAAGGAACTGAATCCCCAGGAGGGAGGCAGAGGACAAAGTCCTCTGACTCCGGTGTCATCATCATTTTCATCACACTACGTTGTCTCTCTTGTCTGACATGTTAATAAAGTTTTAACATATTTTGCTGAAACTTTGACTCTCTCAGGAAATATAATGAATCCTCCTCAACTCACATGATCTTTCAAGGCTCAAAAATAGTGACTTTGTATCCATTCATCCTTCCCCATTTCATCCCCTTGGCTGCCCTCACTGTTTGCTTTGATGAACTTTTGCCACTGGTGTTCATGTTCCCCATCACAGTGGCATTTCAGCCCTGGCATCCCCAGGTGCTCAGCATCATCCTCCAGATTAACACTTGTGTGGCATATGGTGCCAATGGCCTGTCGCACAGGATTGGAATCCTCTGGAAATATCGGCCAGCCTGCTGGCTTCTTTGGCACTATGCCTTGTGCCTCTTGTGTCTGAGAAAGGAGAGCAGCATTGTCTGAAAGAAGCCAGAGTCCATTTTGCCCATCTTGGGCCAATGTATTACTTTCTTCCTCTCTTACTCCCTTTCTTTTTATAACCATTAAAGGGTATGGGGCAATGAAGTTGGAGCTGAGATGTCTACGTTCAGAGACACAAGTGATTTCTGAACCAGTGTTCATAAAGTGCCTGAAAAAAATAACAAAAACAACTTAATCAAACCTATGATTTAGTAGAGGGAGATCTGAGTAAGGAAACTGCCTCTACCAATGTAGGTCCACATTTGCCTTACAATTGATAATCTTAAAGAATGGCTAACAGGTTAAATGATTTGTCCAGGGTCACCCAGTCAGGTTGTATCAGAAGTGGGACTTCTTGGCTCAAAGGCTGGTTTTCAGTCCTCTGGTCCAAACTGGATCTCCCTTTGCACATAATACACGCTTAACAAAATGTTATGGATTTGAAATGGACTTAACGGAAGACTCTTCCTTTCTTTCCACATGAATGGTAGAAGGGAAGCTTCTCTAACCTGAATTTTAAGCCTCCATCATGGAAAGGAGTGGATAGAGCATAAGACCTAAAGTCATGAAGACTCGAGTTCAAATCCAGTATCAGATACTTTCTAGTTGTGACCCTGAACAAGTCAGTTCACTGCTGTTTGCCTGAGTTTCTTCCATTGCAAAATGAGGATGATGATGATACCTCCCTCTCAGAATTGTTGTGAGGATCAAATGAAATATTATTTGCAAAATGCTAAGCACACAGTCCAACTCATAATGGATATTAACTGCCGTCATCATCACCGCCACCACCATTATCATCTCTCAGCATTTACAACAATCATTTTAATTAACAATAGACATTGATAATCTTGACTTTAATCAATGTAAATTGTATATCATCAATAATTATAATATTTTGTCAATTATATTATATTATACAATCATAATTTTATATCATATGTAATATATTAGTAATATATTAATAGTATGTAATATGATATAATAATATGTCATATATAATCAATAATTATATAATGTATTACACAATAATCAATCATTGTATGTGATAATATAAATGAATAGCAATCATAATTAATAGAGTAGCCAATCATCATAGCAAGAGTGTTTTTAAGTGAAATTCAGTGGTCGGAGGATTTACAGCGGCCAACCTCTGCACAGCAGCCGGTGTTATGGTCCTTATCATACAAACCCTCTGTCCTCCTTCATTCCCAGTAGGCTTAAAGGTGAGTGTGAAGAGGAGGAATGAGGAAGTCACTAACATTGCTCAGTTACATGGTTTCTTTTACTCTCTGAAATCTCTATTGTATAAGAGTCCTTGAAACCTTTCCTTTGGGTGAGTGGCTCCCTTGGGGTAACAAAGGGCATCCCTACAGATGGAGGGGAGAAGGGGAGTATTAAGAGTCTCTCTGGCCAAATCCAGATTGATGAAGCAAGAAAATTGGTACAATGGGGCTGTTGGGAGTGGCTGTTTCCCATCTTTACCTTTGTCCACATGATGAGAGGCAGTGTGGGACAGTGGAAAGAATTCAAAGCTTAGAGTCAGAAGAAACATGGGTTCTTACACTTACTAAATGAGCAACTCTTGACAAGTCGCCCCTCCTCTCTGAGCCTGTTTTCTCCTTCCTAAAATTGTGATAATTAATACCTGCAATATTCTGCCTCAAAGGGCTATGGCACAGATTAAATGAGATGATGTAAGTAAAGTATTTTATAAAATCTTAAGTGAATTCGAAATGTTATCTAGTATTATATGCTAAAGATGAAGTGCTTCTGATGGTCCCTTTCTCCTCAGACTATCTAGTTCATTGATTAATATTGGGGGGGGGCAGAAATCAAGTTGTTTCCCAACAAACAACCACTTGTGGTAGAAAAGGGACTGGAGTGGGGATAATGTATTCCCTCTCCTGACACTAATACCTTCAATTCAAAATAAAAGTCCATTTCAGTGTAAATGGGCAGCCATTTCCAATCTCTTTGTTTTCTGTTCCTTTATGAACCAGAATATAGTCTTCATAATAATAATAGATAACATTTATGTAGCACCTACTATGTGCCTGGCTAACTATGCTTAGTACTTTATAAATATTATCTCATCTGATCCTCACAACTCCCTTGAAAGTAGGTGCTATCATTATCCCCATTTTACAGTTGAGGAAACTGAGGCAAATAGAGATTTTTTTTTTTAAGTGACTTGCCCAGAGTCACACAACTATTAACTGTCTGGTGCTAGATTTGAACTCAGGATATAGCTATTTGCCCAAATACAATCTTCCCTATCTTGGACCCTAAGGCCAATTGAAATATGGCGTATCAGGATGTCTCTGTTTCTTCCCAAGGAACACAACAAACTCCACAAAGCCAGTGGTTATCTTTAAGGAACTTATATCCTAATGTAATTGCAAATGGTAAACCAAAAACATAGGTCTTCTGTAGAGAAAGTGTTATATAACATCATATGTTGAGTTATATGTAAAGTGTAACTTAAACTTTCTCCTGGTATGTACTATCTGACTACTAGTTACTACTAGTAACTCATTCTCATTCATCATATTGGGGCATAGTATGCCACATTGGTTTCTAAATGGATCATGCTGGCATTTTGGTAGGGACCCATAGTTACTTATACATCCACAGGTTTAAAGTTTGGCTCTGTCACTTAATACCTTGTGACATTAGATAAATCACTTAAGGGGAAGGGACTAATGAATGTGATCTGTGCCCAACCCCTACCCCTAGCCTAGAATGTAATCACAGAAAGTAAGAAGCAGATAATGAGATAATTAGACTAAATATGAAGATATGTCTATGCTCTGTATTCATTTTTGAAATGTGAAAAAGGGTTTTGATGGAATTAGAAAGAGCAACTAACATTGGCTGGTAGAAAATTGGCCAACCCCCTCTTAACCTTTTAAAAGCTAAGCTTTTTAGCTCTAAAGTGACTCTAAACAATAGCCAAGAATTAAGTAAGAACCCCGCTCTGAAAAGGGAATCATCTTTCACCTCTTCAAAAGTGAGATAGATGGGTGGGATTTCTCTCCTTCTCCACTCAATGGCTATGGTAATTTTTAAGGAAGCATGCAGCAATTTTATACTAAAAGAAATCCAGAGATAGATACAGGATGCCAAAAGGGTGGGATGTGGGGAAAACTTCCAGATGAGAGCATCACATTATCAAATACTCTCAGCACAGCATCAGCCCTGAAAAAAAAACAGAAAGCTAATATAGGACTCTCAGATCTCATCTGTGAAGGAAACTAGGAATTCTAAGCATCAGAGGTGAGAAAGGAATACATTTCACTCATAGATGACAATATGGAGACAGTGAAAATGACTAGTAGATAGAAAGTGGCAACATATGAATACCATCTCATTTTTTCTGACCCCAAGTCTTTGACCATTTGGGCTCTTTGTTTATTAACAATGGCAAAGGATGTAAGCTAGGCTGAAAGTAGAGTATCAGAAATGCAGAGAAAAATCCCAGAACATTGGAATTGCTTCCTCCAATGTATCCATTCTTCTTCCCTTTAGAAGGGAGAACATATGGCTGGGTGAGCTTGTGAACTTTACTCTCATTGCAATTTGTCTCTAAGAGGGAATAACATACACACTCAGTTGGGTGTAGAAATCTATCTTACACTAGAGGAAAGTAGGAGGAGAAGGGAAGGGGGAGTGGGGCAGCACTGAAAGAGGGAAAGGACGATTGAGAAGGATAAAAGTCAGAAGCAAAACTCTTTTGAAAATGAACAGAGTAAAAGGAGAGAGACAGTAGGATAAATAAGGGAGAAATAGGATGGAGAAAAATACATAGCAATCATAACTGTGAAAAAAATTTTACAGCAGGTTTCTCTGATAAGAAAACTCATTTCTCAAATATATAGAGAACTGTCAATTATATAGAAATAAGAGCCATTTCTCAATAGATAAATGGTCAAAGGATATGAACAAACAGTTTTCAGAAGAAGTAACAAAGCTATCTATAATCATAGAAAAAACACTCTAAATCACTACTGAATAAAAAATGTGAATTGAAACAACTCTGAGTTACCACCACCACACCTATCAGATTAGCTAGTATGCCAGAAAAGCAAAATGACAATGTTGGAAGGGATGTGGGAAAATTGAGACACTAAGGCATTGTTGATAAAGTTATATACTAATTCAACCATTCTGTAGAACAACTGGGAAGTATGCCCAAAGGTCTATAAAACCGTTCACACCCTTTGACTAAGCAATACCACTACTAGATCTATATCCCAAAGAGATTTAAAAAAAGAAGAAAAGGACCTATATGTATAAAAATACTTATAGTAGTTCTTTTAGTGGTGGCAAAGAACCAGAAATTTGGGGAATGTCCATCAATTTGGGAATAGCAGAAAAAGTGGTGGTACATGATTATGATTGAATGCTATTGTGCTATAAGAAATGATAAGCAGGATGCTCTCTGAAAAATCTGGAAAAACTTACATGAACTGATGCAAAGTGAAATGAACAGAACCAGGAGACCATTGTATATGATGTAGGATACAATGTAGGAATGACTTAAGTATCCTCACTAATATAATGATCCAAGACAATTCTGAAGGACTTATGATGGAAAATGCTCTCTCTCTCCAGAGAAAGAATCGATGGAGTCTGAATGTAGATTGAAACATATTTTTTCTTTATTTTTCTTGGGGTATTTTTGCCTGTGTTTTGTTTCACAATATAACTATCATGGATATTGTCATTTGTCCTTCATTCACAAAGAGAATCATGACATCAGGAAGATGAGGCCATGACTTGTAAGTGGCTTAGATTCAAGTGGGGGACCACTAGCCTCACTTTCTCCTCTGGAACCATCTGGGTCCAGTGGCAAGAAGGAAAGATCATGACGACTGTAGATGGCCCCCAACATGGATATATGTTTTGCATAACTATTATATAACCCATTTCAAATTGCTTACCTTCTCAGTGAGTGGGGAGAGGGAAATAATTTGAAACTCAAAAAAAAAATTAGTGAATGCTAGAAATTGTTTTTACATGTAATTGAGGGAAAATGAATTTTTAAATTAAGAAAAAAGAATAGAGAACAAAGCTAATGTTCTTGTGAAGAACTCTCAAGTCACCTGAAGGAAAAAAGGGTTTGTTTCTATTAATATTAGGTGACTGATTGGTTGTCTGCTTAGGCGGAGGCTTGATGATGCCCAGCCTCAGAGTACCTAGTTAAAACTTTCCAGACAATAGCACTGATGCCCATGAGTAATTTGTACTTGATTGGTTTTCTGTTGGGAAACCCCTGTAGTTCACAGCAAATGAGAACTCCCAAATGAAGGAAGGAAAGTTAAAATGCAATTAATAGCATGCCCTCTTCAGCTTCTACTTCACTGGGTAATACGACCCCTTCATATTATTCCAGCATGCTGAGAATTCACTGAGTGAGGATTTTTTCTTCCCTCCTCCTCCCCCTCCCCCACCATTAGGACTCCTTTTTTTCCTCCAAATCCTCCATCCCAGGTGGTAGCCAGCCAGCAGTGTTTTATTTTGTTTTGGGTTTTTTTGTGAAGACAGAATTTGAGGAAATTTATCTAGACAGACTCACAGTAGTGAGAAAAGTCATTAAAGCTCCTTCCCAGTTGTTTGGACAATTCTCAGTAGGCTGGGTTTGGGATGAGTTGATGTGGATACTTTCATTGGATGAGACCAAAGGAAGAAGATTTCCTCTCTAATGGACTTAGAATCTGTTGGCCTTGAAGTCATACATTTCTGAAAGCCATGAAAGAACTGAGATTTGCTGAGAAACTGCATGTGAATGACTACACAGCTCTGACTTAGTGATTCAAGGGGGTGGGGTGGAGGTGGAGGTGTTTCTTGGGTATCTTCCACATGTCGATTGTCACAGGAACTCGGGCTGGGTGACAACTTGTTTTCCTTCGTAAAATGGGCTTTTCCTGTCTGGAAGTCTCATCTTCTTGCTAATTGGTGACACCACAATCAGAGCCCCCATCATGATAATGTAAATCAGTGTGACATATCCCTATTTCATTATCGATCCCTCTTTCATTAACCTGACTCTAAGCCACTCAAAGAAGTCATCCTCCATATCAAGCACATCTCCGTGGTACTTGTAAAAACATGCTTTGCTAGGCTCGTTTTATTCCGGCTTCTGGGCACTGAAGTCTGGACTGCCTCTATAGGAAAGCTTCTCTTTCTGAAGGCTTTGTGGTGGTAAAAATATTCTCTAGGGAGTTATCTCTGAATTTTTTTTTACGAAGGTATGCTCTAGGTGAGTTTCAATTACGGTAAGGATATTTTAGGGAAGTTTGGGAGCAAGGGCCAGGAATTAGTGGTCAGTGAGCTAGAATTGTGGCAGCCTCATTTGGCTAACCCAAGCTGTGGGGCTGAGTTGAGATTTCCAATTTGATTGACAGGACCCTTTCAACCCAAACACAGGAAAACGATGAAGAGGGAAGACTCCAAGAGAGGCATTCTGCTGCTAAAGGTTTTAATGCAGAAATGTATTTGATCAGCCCCATGCTGGGCCTATATCACTGCATGGGAAAGGAGCAATGTGGTCCAGTCATTTAATAGAACCAATTACAGTATACTCTGACAACATTTTAAACAGAATTGAATTGAGGAATGCACTTTCAAGACTAAGGCTTAAAGAGACTGTATTTGGAGGAGGGATATCCCCTTTGTTAATTAACTAAGAGATAGCAGGAAAAGTTCTTTGAAGAACAAAGGGTTTAAATAAACATAGAAAGCAGAAGTAAGAAGAATGCCTTTCACCGCAGCATGGTGCAACCAAAAAGATAATGGATTTAAAGTCAACGGATCTGGCTCCACATCCTGACTCTGCCACCTGCCTGTGGTATTATGGTCAAGTCTCTAAACTCTCTGGGCCTCAGTTTCCTTTCATGTAAAATGAGGGGCTTGGACGAGATGATCTCTAGATCTCCCAATCTGTGATCTATGACCCTTTCTAGGTAATGTTCATGGCAAATCCTTCTCTATTTACTGATCTCACATAATTCTTTTAAAAAGGCACTAGATTCCCTTCTCTCAAAACTATAGAGTAAACATTTTTCAGTTCTTTCTGAGAGAGACAGATAGAGGAAGAGACAGAAAGTGAAGAAGGCACCTAAGGAGCAGATAGATGTGGGGAAGAGAGAGGGAGAAGGGAGAGAGAAAACAATAGCTAATATTGGGCTTTAATGTTTGTGAAACACTTTATAGATGTAGGGAGACAGGTTTTTGATAGTCAAAACACTGGGGCTTTGTTCCTGGAAGATAGCAAAAAAAAGACAGGAATTGTACATAGGTGGCTCTCATTTGAGCCTTCTAACGAGAAGAGGAGGTAAGCATGACAAATATTATACTTTCATTCTATAACTGAGGCTTAAAGAGATGATAGGACCTTAGACAGCCTTTCCATGGTCCCACAGTGAGTAAGAAACAAAATCCAAATCCAGGTCTCCCTCCTTGCAGTCATGTCATCACCTCCGGCGACATCCTGAAGGTTACTCATGCCCATCCGCCATGCACCTTATCATTGCCCTTGTACAGCTCCTGAGACTGTGGTACTCCATAGTACCAGCCATAGTGCAGCACTGGGAAAATAATGGTGAAACAAAGCTGGTCCTTTGTTCCAGAGAGGCTCTTGAGGACAACAAAAGCATGACCAACTTTTCCAAAGGTAATCCTACCCAATCTCTTCCTTCTATTCAATTCTGGGCCATGTTCACTACACAATTCCATTATCTATCCATAAACCATCCAACCAACTCAATATCATTGTGTCCGATCAAAGATTTCACTTGATAATAAACATCCCAGAGGCAGCATGGTGAGGTAGAGAGTGCTGAACTAGAGACTGAAAGACCTGGGTTCTAATTCTGTCTCTGACTCTTCCTAGCTGTGTGACCTTGGGCAAGTCAATGAATATCTCAGTCTCGGTTTCTGTATTCATACAATGATGGAGACAACAACAGTAATAAACCACAACATTTGCCCCACTGAGCCGTTGTGAGGTTCTAATGGTTCTTTAAAGTGCTTTATACATATTAGTTATTATTAGACCAGAGTATCTAATTTCATATGCTAATTTCACAATGTCACTCATTTACTGTTATTATATTGATAAAAGAAGATGAGAACGTTAAGATGCAAAGATGACATGTAACAAAATGTGTTGGAGGAGATAGCTGCATACTCATAGCTTATTTATATAGGAACCATTCAATCCTTCTCCATCATAGAGATAGCATAGGCCAGTTGTGTCAAATTCAAATAAGAATAGGGGCCACTAAACCATTTAAACAATCCCTTCCAGCTGCATAATAATTTAGAAATTCACATATTAATATTATCTATGTTTTATTGGATTTTTATTTTTTAAATGTTTCCCAATTGCAATTTATTTTGGTTTGGGTCACACTTGGGAATGTTGTAGGCCACATGTAGACATGGATTGTTTAACAGCTCTGGTATAAGAAACTGTCCATGTAATGAATCTTGTAAAGTGAACATATCTTTGTCACAAGCCCAGATGTCTACGTCACTAAGGGGTACAATGGAGAGAATGTTGGACCTGGAATTAGGAATTTGGCCTTAGACATTTATTAGCTATGAGACCCTGGCCAAGTTAACCTCTCTGGGCCTCAGTTTCCTCATCTATATAATGAATCAGCAAAATCTCCCAGGGTTGTTGTGAAAATCAAATGAGAGACAATATTTGTTAAGGGCTTTGTATACCTTAAAGCATAATATAAGTGCTAGCTATAATGATGGTGATGGTGATCATGATATGGTGATGATGGAGATTGTGGTGGTAATGATGACCATGGGGAGGAGGATGGTGATGATTATGGTGGAAATAGTGATGTCTGGTCCCATTGCTCTGCCACTGGTTCCAGGAAGTGGTAAATGACCACAGGTATCTGGTGGGGGTTATGTGTCATGATGATAGGGCTCTATACTTGGGCTCCAGAAGACCTAGATTCAAATCCCAACACAGATATTCACCAGGTTTGTGACCCTGGGCAGCTACCATATCCAGTTCCTCATCTATAAAATGAGGAAGTTAAATTTCATGGTCCCTAAAGTCCCTTTCAGCACTAAATCAATGATTCTGTCATTGATCAATATTAGTTTATACTGACCCAAATAAGCCTTTTGTAGCACATACAGATGCCAGCTTGGAGAGATTGGAAGTAGTCATATAGCAAAAGAATGATAGTCACACAAAACGAATAGCATTTGCCAGCAAATGCTTGAGTGAAACCTAGGATCACTGCCTCATCCACAAACTAGAATTTCTAGCTTTGAAGTGGGTAATTACTGAGAAATTCAAAAGTCCTGTGTACAGAGCAAAGTTGTGAATATATACTATCAGTAGTCTACTGGCTTACATCCAGATCGATGAATGCCTAATTAGATGCTGGTTGACAGAGAAGGGTGACAACGTTAACACTAATTCAGCAATCACTATCAACCAGGGAGAACAAATGGAGATGCCTCACCAGAAGGTCACATGATGCCAAAGCTATCATGATACCTATAGAGTAAAGCTTACAGGCAATACCCACAGAACTGAACTGAAAGTAGAAGACAAACTTAGATGAAGGTGGAATGGATGGCCAAATTGTGACATATGGATCTATTGGAATGGGCCATAAGAAATGATGAAAGATGTGATTTCAGAGAATTCTGGGTAGAAGGAACTGGTACAGAGTGAAGGGAGCAGAACCAGGGGAATGATTTGTACCACAGCAGTAAAAATAAACAACTTTGAAAGACTTAAGAACTCAGATAAATGCAATAAGCAATCAATGCAATGTCTCCAGAGGAATGATGATAAAGCATTTTACCCAACCCCTGACAGCGAGATAATGAACATAAGGTATAAAAAGAGACAAACATTTTTGGATACTGTGTGGTTTTTTGCCTTTTTTATTTGCTACAAGGTGTTTGTCCTTTCCTTTTTTTCTCTCAGTTTTTAATGAAGGAGAAGGATAAAAGGGAAGGGTGAACAGTATTTGGCAAGAATGATGATTTTTTTTAAAAAGAGGACCATTGAATTATTTTTTTTTTATGTATACAAAGAAAAGAAGAAAGTTTAGAAGGAAGTCCTGACAAGCAGGAAAGTTTTGAAAGGAAGATGTAAATGTTATTATATCCTTCTTTTAAAGTACTTAGTATGAATTTGAGATTCATGGTTTCATAGACAACCCTCTTCTTGTATTCTGCCAGACGTATGGAAATCTCTCTCTCTCTCTCTCTCTCTCTCTCTCTCTCTCTCTCTCTCTCATATAAGCTCAACATTTTTAAAAGACAGTTCAAGATTTCCACCAGACAGTATGCCAGCAATGAAAGTGAACCTTATTTCATTGAACCTTCTCCTCAGTTCTCTTTGAATAACTAGTGAAGGGAGCAAATGGTTAATGAAGGACAACAGGATGTGATACAAACCATAAAGGAAGATATTTATGGCAAATGACTCATATTCCAGTCAAAAACACCTTACTATAAAGACAATGGCAGAAGTTGGAACTACTCAACTGAATTCCACACTGGACTGTCCCTGATCCCACATATGGTACCAGGAAGCAGTTGGTGCTACCAAATGAATATCACTCTATGGCCATGAAAGCTTTATTACAGTGTTGAAATACGGGTCAATAAAATACTCAAGAAGCTACCCCAAGTAGCAGATGCCATGAGAAATATGAGACGTGCCAATTTGTGCAAAGACAAGTACTACCAAGTTGAGCTGCATAGCTGGAGAATAGAAGCCCTAAAAAACTTTTGTAACTTGTCCTCATTGACTTCATATCTCTGGAAGGAAAAAGCCAGCATATAAATCACAAATTGGCGGTGACTGCTACACAGGATATATCCAAATAAACTCAACCAGGAATGGGCTGCTAAAGTGTTGTGGGAAAAGCTGTGTATAGACTTCCTATAAGATCCATTAGAACCAAAGCAGAAACTTTGAAAGCAAACTGATTGAAGAGATTTTAGCTTCAACTGGACTGAGAAAGTCCAAAATAAAATCTTCTCATCCTCAAGTGGACACCCAACTCTAACATTTCTACCACACACTGATGAATATGTAGTCTCAGGAATCTGAGACCAGAACACAAATCTTAATGGAGTCAGCATGTGGATTTCCTTCAACAGGAGTACAATTCTACCAGGAATTCCATCACATGCTTTACAACCCACCTGCCTAGAGTTAGGTGTGATGCATGCCTAGCCACTGATTTATCTTTCAGAGTCTCTGAGAAAGTAGAAGCTATGTACACATAGAACCAATATATCTCTCACTTGAGGAAGGAGCTAAAAATTTAACATCTAGCTAGATCACCAGCTTGCAAGAATGTTGAAAGAAATAAAGGATGGTAATGTCTGGGCTTACTGTCAAAACCCTCAACAAAATGATAAAATTCTGCTGAAAACATTGGTATTCTTTGGACACACACTTTAGAAGACTAATGAAAAGTTTCTCTGGGTGTAGTTGTGGAGAGACAGGGCAACTTGCCTATTGTCCCGACTGATGCGGATCCTGTAAAGACAATTTGCTGACATCACTTATAGCCAATGGTTGAGTTAGATGAACTCTCAGATGATTGAGGGTGAAACTAACACTCCCCTAACTGACTCTGAGTGAAATGGACCACCTGCTGCCAGGCATGTACTGTCTGATCTAGAAACAGTCATTTCAAGTGAAGAAAAGTGAAGACATTCACAAGTTAAAGTGAGAAAGGAGACTGAAACTTTTCTGCCCACTGCTTAACCAATAGAGATTGCAAAGGCATAGACACACCTTGAAGAGTGCACTAAACCTCCTAGTCATCTGGTGACCTCTACAAGGTCAAGCTTAGGTAGATACAACTCAAATTCTGATGAGCATTTTGATCAGCCCAAAACAACAACTAACACAGGTATAAACAAAGATAGACAAGTCGGCAGGTTGCAAGTATGTCATTGAATGTGGAGGGGAAGCAAGTGAAAGAAGACAGGAAATGTAGGAAGGAGTCACATTGTGAATGATAGAAAAGCTAAGCTAAAGATTTTATATTTGACCTTGGAGGTGGTGAAAAGAAACCACCAGAGTTTGTGGCTGCTGTTGTTCCAGTGTGACGTTAATTAGAGAGTTAAAGATCTTCCCCATCCGTTGATGGGCCTGCCCATTAAGGGAAGCTTGATTAGGGGAGGTCCACCCCTTTTGTTAATTTCTATGGCACTGCTTCTCAAGTGTTGTGATGTTCTCTGCCTCTGAAAAGTGTATAAATACTCTGAGGTGAGATTTTACTTTGGGGCTTATTCATTGAAAGTGTTTGTTTGGCCTGAGGAGACCCTGGGCAGCTGCTAAGGAGCTCCCCAATTTTGAAAACCCAGATGTTGGTGCTTCTCTCTCTGCACAGTTGGATTTGTCTGTTGATCTGTGATGTATGTATTGCTTATGATCAGACAGTTGGAAGCCCTGTCTGTTGGTTGATTTTTGTTTCTCTGTTTGTATTTTCTCTGAAATTCAGAGTACTGAGTTTTTCCCCTGAACTAAGTGAACAATATATATATGTATATGTATATGTGTATAAACATATATATATATATATATATATATATATATATATATATACTTCATTAAAGTGATTGCTAACTCTTCAAAAGTTGCTTTCTTTTCAGAAAAGTAGATCTAAAAACCTATGAGAGCAAGCCATCCTGGATGTCTCAGAGTGCTTTCTTGCTTTTACATCCAGTGACATGAGCTTAAGGAAAATCACTTGAACAGCTAAGTGGAGGATGGATGGAATGATGAGTGACTCAAGGCAAGGAGACCAAGCAGAAAGGTATTGCAATACTGCAGGTATGCAATGCTAAAGACCTAAACCAAGGGAGTGGAAGGATCATAGGAGAGACTGAGACATATTCATGAGATGTTAGGAAGGTAGAAATGATTTAAAACAGATTGGAAGTGAGCTGAGTGCAAGTAAGGAATCAAGGATGTCAATGAGGAGTAGGAGGGTGGCAATATCTCCTAGAGTAAGAAGGAAATTTGGAAGAGGGAAGGATTTGGAAGAAAGATAATGAATTTAGTTTGGGATATGTTGAGTTTGATACCTCTATGGGGCATGTAGCTTGAGGTGTCTAAGAAGCAATTGGGGAGGAAAGACTCAGGAGAAAACTCAGGAGAGAGGTTAGACCTAGATCCAGGCATCATTTGCACTGAGATCATACTTTATCAGAAGCTTTGCTAAAGAGCTAGACCAAAGACATCCACAGCATTCCCCTCATCTTCTGGTTTCAGCTCTTCTATCAACAAAAGTAAGGAAGTTAGTCTGGCTTGGTCTCTTCTTATTGAAGTTGACAGCTCTTAGTAATCATCACTTCTTTGTCTAGATGTGCCCTACCACTTTAATAATCTGTTCCAGAATTTTCTTCCAAAGTCACACTCACTGGTCTAGAGTCTGATGACTTCATTTCCATTTCTTTTTGAAAATCAAGACATTTTATCTTTTTAAATTTTGTGGCACCTCTCCTGTTTTCCATTATCTTTCAATTATCCTTGACAGCAGCTCAGAGGTCATTTCCACAATAGGGTGGGGTGGATGGAATACTGGACCCAGGTTAGGAAGTACTTGAGTTCAAATCTGGCCTTGGACATTTCCTAGTTGTATGACCCTAGGCAAATCACCTAAACTCCATCTGCCTCAATTTCCCTAGCTGTAAAATGGGGTTAATAATAGCAATCTATCTTGCAGGATTGGCTCCTGCATTTGTTAGGAATTTTCATCACATGAAATCATAACTATCCCCACTTGCTGGTGATAGATTTTATACATAATCATACTGTATGTTTTTTTCATCCGGAGTCTGAAGCATTATATTATCTGCTTCAAACCCTAAATTCTATTCCCAGTAAGAGCCATTTGGCTAGCTCATTTGCAATGGCCTTTTCAGAGAGCAGCATGGAATCCAGTGACTATCATGTGATTCCTGCCTTTTCACCAGTCGACAAATTAAAACCTCTGACAGATTGCTAATGAGCTGATGTTGGAGTTACAGAATAGTCTGTTATCATTTGTCCATTCACAGTTTCTTCACCAGCCCATCTGTGCACAGAATGCAGTGACTACCGAGCAAGCAGGCTGGGACACTTTCTCCATTTACACCTTGTGCCATCGGAGGCCTCTGGGAAAGCCCGTCCCTAATTAAAAATTTTAACAAACATATTGCCAGCCTTCTAACACTGTTATTAAACTGCTCTCTTTTGTTAGCAAAGGTGCTGTTTGTCAGCAGTTTGTAGATTTAGGGAATTTGTGTGTGTTTCTCTATTTCAGCAAAATATTGGTGTTTTTAAATAATTCAATTAGAGTATAAAGCATGTATATATCTTTAGACACATTACAGAGACACACATGCCATAGAAATACTCTGTGACTGCACAGATTCATAGGATCTTGAATTTGGAATTTAAAACAATGTTAGAGTCCATCAAATCCAACTCTCACATGAGGAAACTGAGGCAAACAGGGTTAAGTGGCTTGCCCAGAGTCATACAGCTAATAAGTATCTGAGGTAGGATTTGAATTCAGGTCTTCCTGACTCCAAGACCAGAAATCTATCTTCTATGCCACCTTGCTGACTCATGAGCCTGTAAAAGTGTGCAGGATGTCTTTGTGTTACAACAGGCATAAGAACCAAGGAACACATCAAGGTCAGGTGAGCAGCAGAGTAGGGTGAGAGGGAAACCAAGGCAGTTATCACAATGATGCAGGAGATAAAACAAAACAAAACAAAAAAGTTCCGGTTAAACTGGGAGAAGTAACTGATATGTAAATAGCACACTCTAGTTTGCTTTAATAGCACACTGAAGTGACACTTAACCTTCATTCAGACAAACATTAATAAGGCATTTACTCCCTGTGCAACGCTAGCCACACCTCCTAAAACCTCTGCGCCTCCCAATCTGTAAGACAAAAAGAGTAGATGACCTCAAAAGTCTCTTCTTGCTCTTAAATGATGATTCCACACACCTTTTGAAGTAAATACTATAGGTATTTTTATGCCCATTTTCCTGATGAGGGAACTAAGGCTCAGAGAAATGAAATGTCCCAAGGTTACACAGCTAAAAACACCAGAAGCCCCAAGTCCAACTCTCATTCCACTATATTGCTTCCCATTTTAAGAGAAATGAGATTTTTTTTTCTCCCCAGAGTCCCAAAAACCTACAAGTTAAGCCTACAGGGAAGGGACTCCAGAACTGAGTCTCCCTAAGCAAAAAGTTCTTCCTATTTTCTCCACAAATTCAGATTTCATTGAAATCCAAAAATGATGGGAAGACCTGTGTAGTAAGGACCTGGACCTCATGTAAAGTTGTATTGGATGGGCCAGAAACCACACTGTAGTAGGATTAGGTGAAAGAACTGGGAATGTTTAGCCTAGGGATGAAAAGATTCAGGAGAAAGTGGGAGGAGACATCACCATCTTAAAATATTTGAAAAGTTGTCATCTTTCCTTCATATTCACCATACGCTATTGCTCACTCATTTTCAGTCATGTCAAACTCATTGTGACCTCATTTGAAGTTTTCTTGAGCTACTGGAGTGGTTTGCCATTTCCTTTTCCAGCTTATTTTACAGATGAGGAAACTGAGGCAAAAGGGTTAAGTGACTTGCCCAGGGTCACAGAACTAGTAAGTATATGCAGCTGAATTGGAATTCAGGAAGTTGAGTCTTCCTGATTTCAAGCCTGGCATTTTACCCACTGTGCCACCTCGCTACCCACTCACTACATGACCTTCCCATCTTCTTGTCCTAGCACACATTTTCTGGATAATATCTTTTGATCCTGTTCTGCTTTGAAGTTCCTCATTGATTATATGTTACAATCTTTTGCACCTCTCCATTACCCTCTAGGTGATAGTCATTTTTAATTTTTCAGAGACTATTCTTGTACTTCATGTCTTGCTATCTCATGGCAACCTGAGTAGAATGGTAATGTTAAAAAGACAGACTATCTGTTTTCGTGGGAAGTTTAGAATCATTCCAAACGCTTTGCAATACCACAACAGCCATCCAACTCACTCTCTTTATTTCCAATTCACCTCAAGACTCAATTTTTTATGCATCTGTGTCATCTGTCCCAGAGATACATAATGACAGACAAGCTCTTTATCCTATCTATCCAAATGAATGCTGAAATCTGAGGAGTAGACATCCTTCATCCACTTGGTCTTTCCTGTGTCAATGATCAGGACAAGCACCTTTGAGTGCATAGAGTTCTCTTCCTGAAGACTCTGCAATGTCCCAGGGTTTGATTCAACCAGTACAATATCATCTGTAAGAAGGAGTGTCTGGAGGACTTCACCATCCGCAAAGAAACCTTCTCTACTTCTACTCAAATCTGAAACTCTTTCACCATAGTGGTGAACACTTGGCATGTGTATGTACCTCCCCTGCTTTATGCCTCATCTGATATATATGATGAGTCACTGTTATGTCTTTCAAAGAATTTTGAATGATTTTGATATGTGGATGGGAGATACCTTATTGAAAAAGAGCCTTAGGGGGAGTTTTACTCTATTCAGTCAAATACTTTTAATTAATCAATAAACAATCAGCACAATAGGTTATTATATTTGCTACACCTTTCATACTGTAAAATGACAAAGATATAGTCCATTGCTGAATACCATTCATAAAAAGCTGTTCCCCAACAATGCCCTCATCAGGAATGCCCTTATGTTTTTATAGCTTCGACAAAGATTTCAAATAGATGGAAGAGTAACCATACGGACAACAGTTGTTTATCAAAGAATGAAGTATAGTGGGTTCCATTGTCCTTATAATTTTTTACGTTAATGTTTACAGATTTTTTCCATTTTTTCCTGCTTTGTTGTGCGATTTTTATTTGCCCTTGGGATGACTTCAATTACCTAGATCTCTTCCTGAGCTTTTCTATAAACTGGCTTTTACCAGTTGTTTCTTCCTTGTGACATGGTACAGATCATAATTATCCATCATCCTTCTTCATAAGATTTTACAAACAGGTTCACATTCTATTTTAAAATGCATTTCAAAGAAAATTCTACTTGACTGCGTAGGTAGCTTCTTTTGTGCTCAGGTTGCCTACAACCTATCTAAAGGCACTGTCTGAACCTAAGAATTCCCAGTCACATTTCTGGTACCTAAGCAGTCTCCCACCAGATATTCTGACCCTAATTAACAAAGTTCAGTCAATTGAGAGAACATGTAGTCTCTGTGACAGGACTAGCAAAGGCTTTTCCACTTGGATTGGAGAAGTGGACTGAAAGATCAACCTGGAATTAGTTTAAGGATCGTTCCCATCACTTCTTGGGCAAGTCAAGACTGAACACCATGGTCTCCCCTCACCTGCCTCATCACTCATCTGCTAGATGAGCTGGCTCCTGCCTAGAAGGTCCACAATCTTACAAAACTTATTGATAAAGAGTCTTCATCCTAGTCACCTTCTTGTCTCTTTCTCTATATATCTCTATATGTATACATTTGCCACCTTTACTGCTGTGTCTGCATAATTTCTGCCACTCTGAGTCCTTTTGTAGCCCTTTCCACAGTGTATTGGCTACAGGAGCACAGATATTCTCAGAAGTTTCATGAAAAAAATTGATCTAAAATGTGATCAAGAGTGTGATATAAATGTTTAACAACTGGTTCTCTGGGGGAAAATGTATAGTTCAATCTGCATTATTAACATTTTCTTCATCACTTTATTAAGTTTAGACAATCAATAAAACAATAAATTAAGCTCTGATTTGTAGCATTTTCCAATTTCCAAGATGCAAATGTTAACACTGAAAATTTAACAATCAGCTCTTTCTGCTCTCACAAGCCTATACAAGCCAGCTTTCAAGTACATCACTGATACCTACCAGTCAAACAAAACATAAATTCAACTCCTGCTACACTTCTAACAGGTCTGACATTGACAGGTTACCCCAGGAACAGTACATTCACAGTTGATTAATAGGGCAATGGCCCACCAGCATGACTGTGCTCTAGACCTTTTGTCACATAGACCTCTTGACCTCTATTAAGTGGCAGGAATTCAAAGTTTTTGTAGCTCTGTAATTTCTAGCAAACACTCCCTCTTGTGATCAAAGGAATGGAGAGTGGATAGAGAAGTATATCATCCAGGTTGTACTCTAGAAAAGAACTCTGATCATGCTGGAGAGAAAATGGAGGAGAAATCCTGAGACATCATTCTAATGGAACATAACTGAAGGATAGACACCAAGAAGAAAAAGCACTGTGTTTGTGTGTGCCTGTCTGTGTAAGAGAGTGATGGATGGAGAGATAGGTGGATAGACAAATAGGCAGATGGATAGATGGATGGATATAGAGGGATATTGATGGATAGAAAGATAGATGGATGTATGGATATAGAGATGGATAGAAAGATAGACATAGATTTGTAGATGTACATATACATATGTATATATAGTATACACAATCTGCACATACATATATACACATATATCTTCTAGAGGCAATAAGAGGTTATTGGAGTTGACTGAGTAAGAGAGCTGTAGGGTCAATAAGACAAATTGCTTTGGCAGGAGTATGAAGGATGGATTAGAGCTAGGAGAGACTTGAGGCAAGGAGAGCAATGAGGAAGCACTAATCTAGGTTAGAGATGATCAGTGCTTGAACTAAGGTGGTAGCTTATGAGGGGAGAGACTGGAAGGTAAAATTGGCAACAGTTAGCAAATGATTAGCTATGTGAGGTGAAGGAGAGTGAGAAACATATAGAATAGGTGCAGTGGACAGAGTATTGGACTTGGAGTCAGCAAGACCTGAGTTCAAATCCTGCTAGGCATAGTGATGAACTCAGGAAATCCCTAGCTGGAGGAATATGAATTGGGGCATCTTGAGCTACAGTAGAACTGAGGCTGGTCAGGTGTCCACATTAAGTTTGGCACCAATATGGTGAGTCCCTAGGAGCAGCAAGCTACCAGATTGCCTAATGAGGGGCAAACTAGCCCAGGTTGGAAACAAAATGTCCATGACATCAGCAGAGTCAAGATTTCTATGCCAATCAGCAGTGGGATTCAGCCATGAAATGACTGCAGCTCTTCTATCCTGGACAATAGAGAGAGACCCAGTTATCAAATAAAAGAAAAAGAAAAAAGATAAGAAAGAAAATCTTCCTCAGATACTTCCTAACTGTGTGACCCCTAGGCAAGTCCCTTAACAGTCTCAATTTCCTTATCTGTAAAATAGGTAATCAGTATATTTTAGATTTTTATTTATTTATTACCTTCTTTTCTTTTTAAATGTTGAATTCCAAATTCTCTCCCTCTCTAACCCATATTATAGGAAATGTATTTCCATATTAGTCATATTTCCTCCAAAAATATATATATTTTATATAATATATATTTATATAATAAATATATTTATTACATATTATATAAAATATTATATTATATAAAACAAAAAGTAAGGAAAATAAGGAAAATGAGAAAATTAGACTTCAGTTTGCACTCAGAGTTCATCACTTCTTTCTGTGGAGGTGGATAGCATTTTTTCACCATGAGACTTTTGTAATTGTCTTGGATCATTGCATTGATCAGAGTAGCCATCAATCATCATCATAACATTGCTGAGCAATCATATTTTAAGTCAAGCCAACCAGCATTTATTAAGCACCTACTTTGAGTTATTGTGGTAAGGATTAGATAACATCTCTGAAGCACTTTGCAAACCACAATGTGCCATATAAATGCTGAGATAAGATTGAGAAAATAGGTCAAGGCTAGATTACGGAGCATCATAAATGCCAGGGTCAGGGGTCTAGACTTTAACCTGTTGATGGTACAAAGCCACTGGAGTTTTGTTTTGTTTTGTTTTATAAGAAAAATGACAGGTTTCAAGTGGTCTTTCACGGAGATCATGCTGACAAGCAGTGTGCATGAGAGTTTGGAGAAAGGGAGAGGCTGGAGATAAGGAACGTAGTTAGGACTTTACTGTAATAGCTTCAGATCCTATCCTTGAGGACCAGGACCAGGGTGGTGCCAGGAATGGAAAGGATGGAGGTGATAAACACTCCAAAGAAAGAATCCAAAGCCTAGGGAAAGAATTGGTTAGAGGAAGCAACAGAAAGCTCAAGGAGTCCGAGAGAACACCAAGGTGACAGACTCTGAAGAGGTAGCAGCTGTGTGCCCAAATTGAAGATGGCTGTTTTTGCTGTAACTGTTAGTTACCCCCCTGGCTATGAAGAAACAGTCAGTCAGGAATAAAATAATGCACATGCTCAGTGTCCACATAGGAGTAAATGAGACAAAGAATTCTGATGGGCGACCTAGAAGGAGTGACTGAAATAGTGGTATGACACTTTATATGGTGAAATTAATTTTATTCTAAATAAACAAAACTGCAGTTTTCAATCAATATCGTTTTTAGTACCACTTCTTTTTAAAAGAATTGCTCTATTAGCCAAGAACTGGAAATCAAGAAAGTGTCCATCAATTGGGGAATAAACAAATAAATCATGGCATATAAATTTTCATTAATTAAAAAAATAAAACTATATTTGAGGAGTAAAAAAGAGTTAGTCAGGACATTTTCCTGCCACTACTAATCAGTGATATAGACTATAAGTAACAAATGTGCCTGTAGACATCCCATAAAACCAAACCAGATTAAAATGTAATAGGGAAATATTTAACAAAAATTTAACAAAATAAAAATATAATTAAAGAATACAATAAAATAATAAAATACACTACAAAGAGAATTTTAAAAATATAATTAAATGTTGGTGTTCAGTAATGTGAGACTCTTCATGACTACTTGGAATTTTCCTGGTAAAGATACTGGAGCAGTTTGCCATTTCCTTCTCCAACTTACTTTGCAGCTGACAAAACTGAAGTAAGTAGTTAAGTGACTTGCCCAGGGTCACACAGCTAGTAAGTGTCTGAGGTCGGATTTGAACTCAGAGAGATGTCTTCCTGATTACCACACCTGGCACTCTATAATGTGTGCCATCTAGCTGCCAGGAACCTTAGTTATTCTATCCTTAAAATGAAAGATTTGAATTAAATTATCTCTGATGTCCTTGGTCCATGGGGTTGGAAAGGACCTTAGGGTCTAAATCCAAACTTCTCATTTTACAGATAAGGAAATTGAGACATGGACCAGTCACATGACTTACCCAGGTCATACAGCTAATAAGAAACCAATTTATAAGAAAATAGAGGAAGAAAAGGAAAAGGAAATAAACATTTCTATAGTGCTTGTTGTGTGCACGATGCCCTTTACAAATACTATCTCATTTGATCCTCATGATAGCCTTGCCAGGTAGGTCCTATCAATATCCCCATTTTACAGTTAAGAAAACTGAGACAGAGTTTAGGTGACTAGGTCAGGATCACCACACCTAGTAAATTTTTGCAGCCAGATTTGAACTCAGATATCCTGACGCCAGAAACAGAGGCCATCCATCACAGCACCCAGTAGTCTACTGTGTTCATAAAATCATAGATTTAGAATGGAAGGGATCTCAGAGACCACCTTATCCATCCTTTTTATTTTACATGTAGTGAATACTTGGGGTTCTCACTGTTTCAGAGCTAGGCTGGTTACATCCCCTTTGTTTCCAAGGGTACCCCTGAGGGGCTAATGTGTCATTCTCTAATGCTATCAGCTCCAGCCCCTAATCGAAGTATATTCCACCCACAGTTAGCTGCCAGGGACTGGTGCCCCAGTTCCATTTGACCAATTACCATTGATTAGTTTTTACAAAGAGATGTTTATTTCTAAGATAGAGCAAGAATACATCTTCCAGGAAAAAGAACTGATCCAATGCATGGGTGACGTGTTGTACTTAATTAACCTCATTCCCTCCAACTTCTTTAATAATTTTCCAAATACCTATATCATCCAGGGTTTCTTCTATTGCAAAAAGAACGAAACCAAGACGTGCCCTTCTTAGGAAAGGCTTAAGTTGAGCATCAGCTTAAGCAAATGCCATCACATGCAATGGCCGCATCCCTTTTCTCTCCCTTCTCATTCCACTACCTTGGTTATCTTTCTATAGCTGAGAGAGGAACCAGATAAATAATGAATATTTGTTTGTGCTCGCTTACCACATTCTTTACAGGCAAAAAGGAAAAGAAAATATCCTCCAAACCTGGCTCTCCTTTGTAGACAAAGAGTGGGTATCTACGAGGCTCTACGTTATGACCTATTCTGTCTTAGATATCCTTGTAATTTAAACGACAGGTAGGGAAACATCCCATTTCAAAGTAGTGACTCCACTCTACGATGTTGAAAGACAGAGCCCTGAAGGTAGATCCTTGGGCTCCTGTGTCAGTGGGGTCCAGGTCATGTCACTCAGCAAGGAATCCCCAGAAAACCCAAACTCACTGTTTACCCTACTTTCTTCTGCTTGTTGTGAGAATGAGTCCTCACTTTGATGTGGAAACAAGGATGTTTCAAGCTCAACCTTAGCAAAAATTCTCCATCTCAACCAAAAACAATCAAGAGTGAGCAAACATTTATTAAGCTCTTATTACGTGTTGTAACTGGGGATACAAGGAATGACAGAAGTAGTCCCTGTCCTCAAGGACTTTACAATCTGATGAGGGAGATGACAAACAACTATGGACATACAAAATATATACAAGAAAAATAGCGTTAAGCAGAGATTGGAAAGTTAAAAATGTGGGCATGGGTGACCAATTTCTAGCCAAAAAGAAGGGATGTCCATGATCACATTGCCCCACCCCACTGTCTTCATCCCCAGCATCCTCCAAGTCAACACTCAGCTCGCAAAGTTCCATCTCCTCCAAGGTTACTTGACCTCCATTGTTTTCACTTCATGCACCAACTACTCCCCAGTCCCAGATAGTGATTTCCCTTCAGACAAGCAGGCATGATTGCTTGGTTTTGAGCACTATCCAAATCTGCCTTCCCATTTTATTCCTGGGCTCCACCTTAGGCAGCCTCCACTTGCATCTCTGGGCCTTTGCACAGTCTGTGTACTTCCTCCTACATTCCTTCAAAGCTCACCTCAAAGGCTACTTCCTACAGGGTGTCTGTCCTGAGGTCTCCAAATACTAGTATTCCTTCCTCCCTCCCCCAAAAAAGTTATCTTATATTTATTTTTAATATAATGGGAGTGAGCAGGAGCCCCCCACCATCACTGCCACCACCTTGTCCTCTGGCTAGAGCATGCCCCATGATCACTGAGCTCCCCTAGTCATTTCCAATTGATCATGTGTTCTTGGGCTCAGCAATTAAGAACTTGGCACTTTGGGATGATGATGCAGCCATCACTTGGTCCCCATGACAGCAATATGGAGAGGGAGTACACCAAAAGAGGATTGGCCATTTAACCAAGAAAAGTGACCCACTCAGCAGACTTTAGAGAGGCAAATTTCACTCTTGCTACCTTTTTCCCCATCTTCCAAGTATGTGAGAATGCTAAGAGGTTCTCTCTTGAATTTCTAGTGATGAGTGAGAGGGTTGTCTCTTCCTACCCTCACCAGAACCTATCAGATGCAGATACTCACATGTGGCACCTGGAGTATGTACTCATCAGGTGATTTTTTTTGTCTGAGCATAAGTGATCAAGCAGTGATCCAGGGATGGACATTTCCAGTCTTGGAAGCAAACTGAAGAATTTGAGAGGTCAGAAGCTCCTGGATCACTCAAAGCTAATTAGCAGGAGAAAGAATTTTTCTGCAACTACAGGAAAGATGAATGCCAACAGGAACATGAGTCCAAGTCCTTCCTAAAAAGTCCTGTGGAATTAATAGGACAGCACAGAGCTGAGGTGAAACAACTGTGCAACATTCCTTTGGGGGAAGGGGTATACTTTTAAGTGTCAACCTCCCTATTAATTAGAGAATGGCTGATCAAATGTACTTGAACATAATGGATTTTTACTGTGCTGGAGAATGTTGAATATGATGATGAATACAGAGAAGCATGAAAAGGCTTATATGAGCTGATGCAAAGAGAAATAAGGAGAGCCAAGAAAACAACAGACACAATGACTACAGCAATGTAAAAGAAAATAACAAATACAAAACAATTGAAAATGAATGCTGCAAAATTACAAAAAACAAGCACAACTCTAATGAGATGTGAGAGAACATTTCTCCTCACTCCTTTGCAGAGTTGAAAGTGCCGTGTGTGTAGAATATTGCATATACTTTCATATTTTTCAATTTATTGATCAGTTTTGCTGATTTTTCTTTGTTTCTTTTAAAATTTTATTTTTATATAAGCAAAGAAAAAAGAGAACAAAATAATAGTTGTGGTGGTTTTTTTCCTATTTTAAGTCCCTATCAATTTGCATTTATGAGTCTTTGTGTTGTAAATATTTCTTTTGTGTGGTGAAAATAAATAGCCGTCCTATGCTTGTCCATTGTACATTGAATTCTTCTACTATTGGAGGTGACAGTAGACAAAAATCATACCTAAGTTTTAAATTATTTTCTCAAAGGCTCTGGAATAAAGGCATAAAGAGCCAGAAACAATGAAACTCTCCTCTTTAGAGGTCAAGCAGGACTGAACTTGTGTCTAGTCCACATGAGCCCAGAAATGATATTCCTCACTAAGAGAAGG
Source organism: Potorous gilbertii (assembly GCA_028658325.1). Lineage (NCBI taxonomy): Eukaryota > Metazoa > Chordata > Mammalia > Diprotodontia > Potoroidae > Potorous > Potorous gilbertii. The sequence continues at coordinate 663,062,958 of CM053770.1, forward strand.
TACCCCAACCCCTCTGCTTTAACAGATCTGGTTGCACTGGGTCTTTCTAAAGCAAATCTCTGACCATGTCACCCCTTCCCACCCCATTCAATAAACTCCAGTGGCTCCTTTAAGGCCTTCAGGATCAAATGGAAAATCCCCTGTTTGGAAGTCAAAGCAATTCATAATATGGCCCCTTCTTACCTTTCCTATCTTATTTCCTATCTTGCTAATATTACCTTATTCCCCCATCACTACCACTGTCCCTCACACCTCCCCCCATACACACACACCCCTACTCTGTTGTCTAATATACTTTTCTCCTTATTCTTCCCCAAGCAAGAGGCTCCATCTCACAACTACAGGAATTTTCACTGGTAGTCTCTTAAATGCTCTCCCTCCACCGTCTCTTAGCCTCCCTTCAAGTCCCTAAACATCCCTCCTTCTGTCTAAAGTCTTTCCTCCCCCCGTTAATGCTAGTGACTTGTCCCACCCCATTATCTCCTGTTATCCTGTCTATAGCTTATTTGTACCTGGTGGTCTGCATGCCATCTCCTCCATTAGATGCAGAGCTCCTTGTAAGCAGAGACTGTCTTTGTCTTTGTCTGTATCCTCAGCTGATTGGCAATGCTTGACACACAGGAAGTGTTTAATGAATGCTTGTTCGCTGACTTCCATGAGCACCCATTGTCTTCTGATTTAGAATTAAGCTCTTGGAGTGGAGGGGTTATTCTATGGTATCATATCTCTAAAAAAAATCTAAAAGACATCCCAAAATGCATCTCGTCCAAATTCTTCATTTTACAGATGAGGTAACTGAGTCCCAGGGCAGTAAGGAGAATTGACTGTGATCAGGACTTCTTCAAGATTCCGCAGATGTCCTTCAACCCTTTCTGGGTTCTCTTTGAAAGATGCTAAGACCTTGTTGTTACAATCAGGGAGGAGGTTTCTATAACATTTCTTCATTTCAATCTGGGTTCTGTAAATGTATATCCCTTATCTTTCTCCTTTCAGCATACTTTCTTGAGCAATGTTTGTTAGGATTTGGGGTGGTGCTAAAAATCTCCCATGCAAACAAGTTTTCTGCAACATCAGCAGATTTGTTTTTGAGCTAGCAGTCCCCCAAATTAATCAACAACAGATGAAGGAAACATATGTAGTAGTGGGGAGAAGATTCACATGAAAGCCTCCAGTGAAGAGAGAGTTTGTCTGAGACTTTGGTATGCATACCCAGGCCCAGCTCAGCAACCAATTAAAAGGGTACCATGGAATAAGCCAACAGGAAACAGAATAACTGTGCATACTTGAAGAGGGAAGGGAAAGGGCTCCCCTATCATACATCTCCAGAAGAAGGTTCAACAAGCTTCCATGTGGATTGGCAGTATTCACCCTATGTCTGTTCTCAGGACTGGGTCTGGACTTGTATCTAAGTGCCCCTATTCCACTCAAAATGTGAGGGAACAACAAGTCAAATGCCCTCAACCTCCCCTTAATTAGGAGGTCTTAGGAGCTGGTGTAAAGCACCAAAATGGGGGGGAGTAAAATCAGTCAAGCAATCAATAGATTCTCACTGGAGAAATTCAAGGAGAAATGATATGAGAATGAAAAAGCTAGGGCAAAAATCTCTTCATTCCTCTCTCCCTTCATTTCCATCTCCCCACATTCCTTCATGGGCTTGCTGAAAAACAGAAGAAAGCCGACTCAGCAGGGAAAAGAAAGACTGTTAGAAATCAATGACAAGTTCCATCTCCTCCACTCAAAGAAGGGTGGAGACATTTTACCCAATCAGACCCCTTCTCTCCTTCTTTCTTTGTCCCTCCTTCCCTGAAGATATCATAAAACAAAGATGGATTTCAGATGAATTTTGGAAAGTTAGAAGTGTCTAAGGACAGAAGCTGGGGACAGGAATGATGGGGATATATATATAGATATAAACACATACTATGTATGTGAATATATTTGTATATATTATATACATGTATGTGTATATATATATATGTGTGTGTAAATATATATATGGATGGATGTATCTATATGTGTGTTACATATATATTTACATACACATATGTGTATGTGAAGGAAAGACCTTTCTTTCCTGGAATTAGATGCCTGGGGTTCCTAGTAGCACTTCTTAGGAACCAAACTCTCTCTAGGATTTGGGGTGGTGCTAAAAATCTCCCATGCAAACAAGTTTTCTGGTACATCAGCAGATTTGTTTTTGAGTTGGCAATCCCCCAAATTAATCAATAAATATCTTAATCCTTTGTGCGTACAATATACTCCTCCTTTCAAAGGAAAATCTATATGATTTATTGGGTGCAATCTGCCAAGATACACTATTGCCAAGGTCAAAGATGTCTTGAGTTCACAAGATTTATGAACTGCTGGAGAATTCATGAGAGGCATCTCTGCCATAACCCTTTCATTCTCTACCCACGACTACTTACCTACTGTTATGTCAAAAACCTTTATTGCATGAAAATGGGAATAAGGTTGGGGGAAGGCCATCTTTAAAGATTCAGAGCCTAATGAGACACAGTATGACCACCTCCTTCTACCCTCAGCTGTATTATTTCTTTACTTGCAGAATCCATACGTGACTTCATCAGTATTCCCCCCACCACAGCGGATCCCAAGACCTACCTCCCAGGTTCCTCTTCCACACAGGCCTCCAGGAGTGAGGCTGCTTGTGCTTAACTAAGGCAGCTATTATAAAATAGAGATTTTATCTATGTTCAATGTTTGGCATTGGCTTTTACTTGGCTGGAATTGTCCACAATGAAATCTAAATATGTGAGTGAAGTCCGGCTAAAATGAATAGGTTGAGTCAATCTGTCATGGGGACAGGTGTGGCACTAATTCAGGGGCAAGTTAAGACCAAAAGAATGATAGCACACATTTATATATAGCACTTTAAGTTTTGTAAAGCCCTTGAAAAAAATTATCTCCTTTAATCCTCACAACAACCCTAGGAGGCAGTGCTGGTTTTATTGCCATTATATAGATGAAGTAACTAAAGTTCAAAAACTTTGAAGGATTTGCCCAGTGCCAGTCACAATGTAAGTGTTTGAGGCAGGATTTGGACTCAAATCTTCCTGAGTGCAAGTTTAGCACACTCTCAACTCCATCTGATGAAACAGTCCCCACCCTCAAAAGCCTTCCCGTTTATGGAATCAAGGAAGAAAAAATTATTACGTGATAATTTTGTTATATGTTTGAAAGAAATAGCAAGTTGTACATAGTCGACTTGCAGTTTCATGTACAATTTTTTTATTGTATTATGTTATGAAAATGTTTGCTTTATTCTATAAATTAAAAATAAAATAAAAATAAAAAGGTTTCAGTTCCAAGGTCTCAGGCTAAAGAAGAGATCTCCCTCTAGTTCCTTGGCTACTGACATCAAAGGCCAGTGGAAAACACAGGAAATCTTTCACTTCATTGTTCTAAGCCTACACCCTGTTGCTCCATTCCCTCACACTGTCCCCCTAGTGGTCAGGGATTCTCAGAGGGTCAATGGCTTTAACCAGTGCCCACGTTCCTAACATCACCTCCCTTCCTACCTTTCCCATGGAAGCCTGCCATACTTTCTCTCACTTTTTCATGGCCTCACTCTCCACTTCAGGACAATGAGTAGTGACAAGCAAACTTTAGGATTTTAAAATTGGAAGGCACCTTGTGAAAGAACTCTGGCTTTGGAGTCAGATAACCTGAATTCAAATAATGCCCCTGACCCTACTTGTGTGATTTTGGACAAGTCACTTAATCTCCCTTGGTATCCATTTTTAAATCTGTAAAAGAAGAAGGTTGAACTAGATGACTTCTGAGATCACTTTCTGCTCTAAATCTATTTGGGGACTGGCCAAGGAAGGACCAATCCTGAGAGCACATGGATAGCTGGTGAACCTCTTTCCAGGAATACATATAGAGTTGTTGTTCAGTCTCATTTCATCTGTGTCCCACTCTTCATGATCCGATTTGGAATTTTCTTGGCTAAGATACTGGAGTGGTTTGCCATTTCTCCAGTTCATTGTTCAGATGAGGAAACTGAGGCAAACAGTTAAGTGATTTGCCCTGAACCACATAGCTAATAAGTGTCAGAGTCCAGATTTAAACTAAGGAAGATTAGTCTTCTGACTCTAGGCTCTTGGCACTCTACCCACTGTGCCCCCCAAGTACCCCACATATAGAGTACTCTATATTTGTAGCATGCATATGTATTATGTGACTTTTACTACTTACTTATATAGTGAAAGGGGGCCTTTTCATTGTCTATTAAGTCAGAATCAAGCATGCATACAAAAGGCTCCAGGGACTCATCCACCCACTCTTTTTTCCTGGTAGTGACTGAGGTAAGGTTTGTTATAACCCTCCACATGGGACCACTCCACAAAGCCAACCAATCCAGAAATGATTGTTTGAAAATGTGTCTTGTGTGTTGAATCAGTTATAAAGTCAAATGCACAAACTCACTGTTGATAGTGCTATGGATTGATCCAAACCTCTCTGGTATTCAGCTTAGAAGTAGTCCCAGGTTCTCACTCTTCTTACATGGTCCAACACGTGGCCATGACAATAATGTGGCTGTCATTCTGTCTACTGTGTCTATTCTTTCCTCTTCTTAGGTGCCAGGGATAAAGAATGAATGGAACTTGCGAACTTTGAATGGTCAGCTGCCAAATCTATTGAGGAGTATAATCTTGAGTAACCACCTATGGAAGCCAATCCAACCATGGATTGATCTAATAACTAAGATGCCAAGTCCTACAGCAAGAGAACTATTCATTCAGCTGGCATGATGAATTCCAAAATGAATCTGGTGAGGCAAAGACTTGGTAGTCACTTCCTTAAGTTTGAACCTATTCTCCTGAGAAGATAAGATAGTATAAAAAAGAGGGTGTCCCAACTAGGGTATGTTTTGAACTTCACATCTTAATATATCTTTTTTTTTACAGGAAATCTATGGGCTGTGGATTCGGAGCTAGCAAATATGAGTCTTTCTACTCCGCCATCTTGGCTCCGCCCCCCTTAATATATCTTTTGAGTAAGTATTCTTTTGTAAAATCCAACTGTTGTTAATGGGTTAATCTGATGGTGGGACCCTGATCAATGTTATCAGTGATATTGAAGAGATGGAAAAGAGAATTGATTCTGGCAAATTATATTGGGAGAATACAGGCTAGAATGGGGACTCAAGCTGATAGTGCTAGAAGAACATCTGCAGGAGCAGCCTTAGGATCCTAAGGGAGACCAGTGGCCACTTGAACTGTAGGGAACCAGCCTGTAACTCAGAAGATTTAGCACAGAGCCTATATAGGTTATATAGAAGAGAAAATTGAAGCTCAGACAAGCAAAGATTTTTGCCCAAGGTCATACAATTAATCCAACTCTCCCTGTTCATCTCCTAAATATTTTTTATCCTCCTAGCACATTTCATTCCGCCAAGTGGCCAGTAATACTGATCAGAAGGAAAAGTAGTGATATAATGAAAAGATTTTATTTCTCCCTAACTTTTTACCCTGATAACTCACTGCAGCTGGATAGCTATACTTGTGTGCTCTGTTTCTTTGGAATAATAAGACCTTTCAGGAAAAGGCTAAAGCCTGTGACTTTGGCTGTGTAGCATCAACACAGATAGCAAGTATGAAAATCAGTCAGATTGTTATATTTTCTATTTTAGCCTTCACAATCCCAGTATTCAGTTGGTTTGAGTCCTTTCACATCATGCCACATCCTTGTTCTCTCGCCTACCCTTGCCATTTTATTTAATAATTATTTTTTCACAATAGACATTCACTTCCTGTTCTTCATTCCTCATCTACTACATAAAGCCATCAAACCCAGAGACGGCTGTTGGGAAATGCTACCTGGATGATGGAGGAGCTATAAGAAGACAAACATGCTTATACATTGTTGGTAGAGCTATGGATGGGTCCAATTATACTGGAAAAAATTTGGAACTTTGTTAGAAAAGTCACTGACTCTACAGAGAAAAGAGAAAGACAGATAATTATGGGGGTCATGAACCAAAGGATGAGGGTCTAGAGTAAACAGAAAGAGAAAATGAATAATGAAGAGAATGAGAGAAATGATTTTTTGGAAAAGAGTGCAAATAATGAAATTTTTAACTTAAGGAATAGGACTAGTTGAAGGAAAGGAGAAGAGGGCATGTCAAGTGAGAAGAGGGGATCAAGGATGAGGGGAACAGAGTAGTGGGAACAAGGCCACCTTTTAAAAAAAAGTTTAAGGAAACTGAGAGAACATAATACTGTGTTTGCAGTACAAAAGGGAACTTGAAATTGTAAAGGTTCTGCATATATAACATTAATGCATCTAGGATAAGAAAGGAAGTAGTCAATGGACAAAGAATTTTGCATCAAATTTCTCTTATAAGGGTTTAGTATTTACATTTCTATGTGTATATTTGTGTAAATGTTTACATAAGTATATATATATATATATATATATATATATATATATATATACATATACATACATAGATAACCATTCCCCAATAAATGTCAAAGAATATGAACAAACAGTTCTCAAAAGAATTAAAAATATTTACAATCACATAAAAATTCCAAATGACTAATAATAAAAGAAATGCAAATCAAAATTACCCTTTCTCCTTGAATCCTGCAAATTGGCAAAAAAAAAAAAATACCCCAAATTGGCAATAGTCAATGTTGGAGGGGCTATGGAAAGATAGGTATACTGATATATTATTGATGTATCTGTGAAATGGTACAATTGTTTTGAAAAGAAATTTGAAATTCTGTAAATAAAGTGACTGAAATGTCCATACCCTTTAAATCTGAAACTTCATTACTGAGCTTATGCCCCAAGGAAGCCATTAATAAAAAAAAAAAAAACAATTCCTTACATATTCCAAAATACTTGTAGCAGCACTTATTATGATAGCTTAGAATTGGAAATAAAGTGGATGCCTGTCAGCTGAAGAATGGCTAAACAACTGGTGGCACATGAATGTAATGGAATATCACTGTGCCATAAGAAATTATGTGTATGATGAATAGAAAGAAGCCTGGAAAGAGCTATATGAACTGATGCAGAGTGACATAAGCAAAGCCAAGGAAACAAGATACATAGTAACCACAATACTGGAAATGAAAAGCACAATGTTGCACAAAAAAAAAAATCAAAAGTAAGTGTAACAAAATTAAAAAAGAACAAGTGAGATTCAACTGAAGAGAAATGAGAAAACACTCCCAACCTAGTCCTTGGTGAAAGTGGAAAGTCCACAGATATTAGACATTACACATATTTTCAGACTTTTTCAATCTACCAATCAATTCTGTGATTTTTTTCTTCTTTCTCTCCAAAAAAATACTATTTGTCCTATGGGATAGCTCTCTCAAAGGGACAGGGGGAGGGTTGCATGGAATTCTATGGTGACATAAGGGACAGAAAATAATAAAAATTTACCTTTTAAGTCATTAAACCATTTGGTCTCTAGATTCCAGTCCTGGGCATATTCCCTAAGAAGGGCAGTGACAAAAAGAAAGGTCCCATGTGTTTACCAAAATACTCCTAGCAGCATCTTTTATAGTAGCAAAAACAAACTGGAAACAAGTAGACAAACATCTACCCCTCAATCTTGAGATAACCAGTCATTATAAGTTACAACCCTTTTGACTAAATCCAAACTTCACAGAACAAATCCCCTTAATGAAAGGATTTGTTCTGTAAAACTTGGAGTTAGTCAAAAGGTTGCACTCAAGGACCTAGAAAGTTACATATGGCCTTGAGGCCACAGGTTCCCTCCTCACCTCACCCCCATAACTATGAATGTAATAAGATATAACACTAAAAGAAATTTTAAAAATGAAGAATTCAAGGAACATGAAAAGACTTGTATGAACTGATGCAGACGGAAAAAAGAACTATAGAACAATATACATAATTGTTACGCCATTGTAAGCAACATGGAAATACTTCTGAATTTACATTTATTGTAATACTCAATCTTAGCCCTAGAGAAATATATGCTTCTATTCTCTTAGTAGAAAGATATATCAAATATAATAAATATATTATGTATATAATATTATATACATAATATATCTCTTTATCACTTGGGTTTTGCCTAAATTTTTTCTTTCTAGCAAGGGACGAATCAATCAGTAGGGAGAGGGAGCATATTGGGAAATTATTATAATATTGAAAACATCATAAACAAATTTTAAAGGGCATAGCATCTTGTAGAGATGACCCTGCTACTTATATAAACATTTTGGTCTGTCCACCCCAGATTCTTGACCTGCTGTTTACTCTGTATTTTGTAATGTAATGGGAAGAGATTGATTAGTAAGGTCATTTTCCATCTGAGTGACTGAGGGGCCATGATGCCTTTGTGGTGATAAGAAGCCATCTCATTGACTGAGAAGCTAGAGGGACTGATGATTCCATAGAAGCTGAATTGGAAGCTGAGTATTTAAACAAAAAGTATGAGTGGAAAATTTCTCCCTCTCCTCCTTGGATGTTTTAAAGTGAGGAGGAAGAAAATTAGCATTTATTAAGCATCTACTTTGTGCTAGGCACTTTACAAATTTTATCACATTTGATCCTCACAGCAGCCCTGACAAGTAGGTGCTTTACTATCCCCATTTTACATTCGTAGGAACTGAGGCAGAATAAGTTGAAATGACTTGCCTAGGGTCACAGAATCAAGAAGTATCCGAGGCTGGTTTTGAACTCAGGTATCTCTGACTCCAGTCCCAGCAGTCTATCCACTAGACCAATTAGCTATCAGAAAGAGAACTGCTTGCCACAAGTTGCCAGCTGGGGGAAGCCCCAATGAAACCTAGTCATCATGTGGTTGCGACCCATCTGTGTATCTTAAGGAAGGACCCAGATGGAACTGGGAGGTCCATCAAAGCTGTCTCCAGGAGTCTCCAGACTAAGAACCGAGCCAGCATTCCTGCACAGTGATCTTGATCCAGCAGCTCAGCACTGAATTAGCCACCAGACAAGACACTGCACCCTAGAAGAAGAAAGACCATTTGTGCAAGGGAGATTCTCACACCAAAGTGAACTTGGTAAGGACTCCACAGAATGAGAAATGGACTCCCGAGGCCAAGACCTTCAAGGTACCCTTCAACCACACATGTTCACTGCATGTGGGTTTTATTACCTTTACATTTCAAGTTTGGGTCCATTCCCTAGAGACTGGTCAGAAGAGTGTGTGTGTGTGTGTGTGTGTGTGTGTGAGTGCGCGCACGTGCACGTGTGTTACTTCAGTCTCTGCCATACTTTATAAATATCCTTTTGTAAAAACTAATTGATATCACCTGATTAATTGATATTGGGTAAACATTAACTGATTTATATTAGAGATCACAGGGATGGGGGCTTGTGAACAACAGGATTAAAAATTCCAAACCCCTCAGAGTTACCCATAGAAGCCTGAGTGAAGAACTAGACATTTGCCCTCTGGAAACCTACCCTGACAATGCAAGCAGAGTTAGGAGAGTTAGACCAGAGGAGGTGCTATAATAAATGTTTCCTTAACCTTTGACTCAACTACCCCAATTCCTACTGTGTTGCCTGACTTCCACAAACTCAGGAACCTTCCTGGAAGCCCTGACTCTACCATTATCCCTAAACTCAGGATGAGAAGGACATTAGGACATAACCTAATAGTATCGATCTCAGCATGTTCCTACCAGAAGTACTGTCACAACAGCCCAATTCAAGTCAGTCCGAGAGACATTTATTGAGCTCCTAGCATGTACAAGGCACTTTGCCCAAATAGTAAAAATCTCTATATTGTCTGAATTTAGAAATATTTGGGGAGAGCTGGTTTCTGTCTTTTTTCATTTAATTGGTACATTTCTTAAATGGATTAAATGATTTTGTTCTAATACAAGTCAAAAAAATCTAACTTTTTCACAACTTCTGGGTTTATTGACACAGAAAAGGCATGGGAATGCTTAAGCTCAGTGTTATCAGAAACATTCCCTCAGTTCTCAATCCAGTTCAGCACTTATTAAACACTTGCTATTCAAAGAGCACTATGCTAGATGTAAATGGAGATGAAAGGCAGTTAGGTGATACAGCTGGACCCCGAGTCAGAACAACCAGAGCACTTCCCATTTTTACTAGCTGTATGACTCTGGGCAAATTACTTAGCCCATCTCAGCCTCAATTTACTTATCTGTAAAATGGAGATAACACATTTATTGCAAGGATCAAATGAGGTCACGTAAGTAAAGCAATTTGTAAATCTTAAAGCGTTATGTAAATGCTATAGATGATGGTGTAAGGAGAACACACTGGCATATGGGGCTGGGGGAGGGGTCTGAACACATGGCCATTCAGAGTCCCAACCAGGGAATCGCAAGCTCCATCTCATAGGCAAATACCCAAATTAAAATATCAACCTCCTAGTGTATAGAGCATAGATGAAGCTCCTGATTGGCTCAGTCAGTAGGTACAAAACCAACATGACTCAGCACAGTTGTGAATGATCCGGGTTTGAAGGCAATCCATCCCTCAGGTTCTCACAATTTAGCCTGAGTCTGGGAAACTACACTCCAAAAAGAAAACAACAAAAATCCCACTTTGCTTGCTTTTACAGATGGTGATGATAGTGTGATGGTAATGATGATGATGGTGATGATGAGGATGGTGAGGATGAAGATGACGTTGATGGTGAGGGCGATGATGACGTTGATGGTGAGGGCGATGATGACGTTGACGGTGAGGGTGATGATGACGTTGACGGTGAGGGTGATGATGACGTTGACGGTGAGGAAGATGGTGACGTTGACGGTGAGGGTGATGATGACGTTGACGGTGAGGGTGATGATGACGTTGATGGTGAGGGTGATGATGACGTTGATGGTGAGGCTGATGATGACGTTGACGGTGAGGGTGATGATGACGATGATGGTGAGGAGGATGATGATGGGTGGTAGTGGTGATGATGATTAGAAAGTTTAGAATCCTTGGCCTCCTGAAGCTCATGGTCCAACAGAAGGATAAGACAGCAGTATCATGAGGGACTCTAATTTACAATGCTATACGCTAGGGGCATTAGAGAGGAGCAGAGTAAAGATGAAGAGACCCAGGAGATCACAGAAGTCTTCATGGAGATGGTGACCTTCAAGATGGGCTGTAGAACATTCAGCAGGTGGAGAGGGAGAGGGAGGACATGTGAGCACAGGGAGCATGTGAAGACACAAAGATGGGAAATCCCAGTGTCATGTTTAGGGGATAGATAGCATAGTCAATTTAGAGGTAGTGAGGTGATGCAGTGGGTAGAGTGCTAGGCCTGGAGTCCTTCTAATCTGACCTCAGATACTTACTAGCTATGTGGCTGTGAAGTCAATGAGCCTCTGTTTGCCACAGTTTTCTCAGCTGTAAAATGGGGGTAATAACAGCCCCTCCCAGGGTTTTTGTGAAATATTATTATTAAATAGGTTTTAAATGAAATACTATTTGTAGTGCACTCTGTAGTGCCTGGCACATAATAAATACTTGTGTTCTTCCTTCCTGTAGCACAGACTACATAGGAGAAAATAATGGGAGAAACTTAGAGGTGGAGTGATCCCAAATTGTGGAGAACCTTGAATGTCAAACAAATGTTTATACCTTATTTGATGGCATTTAAAAAGGGGGAAGGAGTCTCTGATTTCTAACTCCTGAGTAGGATTTCATTTTGTTTTGGTTTATTTTAAATAAGAGTCTAGCTACAGACAGTAATGCCTACTTCCTAGTTCCCTAGTAACTATTAGGATTTCCGTTAATTGTTCCATAGATGTATATCCATGACTAATTCTATTTGTCCTCCTCATTTATCCAATCCCCATTGGTGGAGAACAACTGGGACAGAGAATCTGGCCTCGGAAAACTTGTCAAACCTGTTCAGCTTAACCTGATTGTAATTCTCTGATACAGCCACTACAAACAACTCATGGCAATATATGCTTGAAGGTCTGCGAAGTACTTCATATACATGATCTCAGTATATACATATGTGTGGTAATTAATGGTTCAATGTCATCATAGCAGTAGCTCTCTACTGGAGCATGCCAGGGATCTGTGCATGGCCTTGTGCCATTTAACATTTTCATCAATGACCTTGACAAAAGTATATGATAGAAATTTGTTGGTGACATAAAACAGAGAGGGATACCTAACCCACTGCACCATAGAGCCTAGATCCAAAAAAAGATCTTGACAGATTATGCCAGTGTTTCTCCAGATTTTTTGGTCTCGGGAGCCCTTTGCACTTTTAAAAAATGATTGAAGATCACAAAGAGCTTCTCTTTATGTAAGTTATATCTATTTTAAAATATTTATTAAATTTATTTTAAAATGACAGCAATAAACATATTTTATTAAAATAACTATATTTTCCAAGACAAAAAAAAGTGAGAAGAGTGGCATTGTTTTACATATTTTTGCAAATCTCTTTAACATCTGGTTTAATAGATGACAGTGGTAGTCTGCTACCTGCTTTTGAATTCAATCTGCTGCAATATGTTGTTCTAGTTGAAATCTATGGAGAGAAGCCAACCTCACATGAAGATATATAGTTGGAAAAGGGAAATGTGTCTTAATAGGTAAATGATATCTTACATTATTATGAAAATAGTTCTGATCTAATGGACCCCTGAATGGACTCCCCTCTCAGGGAGCCACAGGGGTTCATACATTTTGTAAACCATTGGGTTAAAATATCAAGCTAAATATGATAAGACAGAATTCTACAAGGAAAAACAAAGAGTCTTACATCTGGATTTTCCGATGCCTGGAATGCTCTCCCTCCTCAACTTTACCTACTGACTTCCCTGGTTTTCTTTAAGTTCCAACTAAAATCCTGTCTTTTATATGAAGCCTTTTCCCAATCCTCTTTATTCTAGTGCCTCCCCTCTGTTAATTATTTCCTTTTTATCCTGTATATAGCTTGCTATATATATTTGTGTGCTTGCTATCTTTCCCATTAAACTATAAGCTCCTTAAGGGCAAGGACTGTCATTTGTGATTTTTTGTATCCCCTGCACTTAACAAAATGCTTGGCACATAGTAGGTGCTATATTAATTCTTGCTCCTTTCTCTTCTCCTTCCCTACCCCCATCTCCACTCTGGTCAGACAGACCACATCTGGAGTGTTGTGTTCAGTTTGAGACACTTCGGTTTAGGAAGAAAATTGATTTAACTGAAAAGCATTCAGAGGGCAATCAGACAGGTGAAGGGGCTTAAGCTCTGACAGCTCTCTGACTCACTTCCTCTCAGCTCTACTCTAGCTCTGCCTCTTCCTGTTTCACCCTTTCAGCAAGCTCCTCCCACCACAGGCTTCATATGACTCAAATTCATGTAACCTAGGCTTCCATGTGACTTAAACAGGTCATATGGGCTTATTAATGAATGGGAAAGATCTTCCCATTTAAATTGCCATTACACGTGCCTAAGGAGAATCAGTGGAAGAAGCTAGGGATGTTTCCCCTGGAGAAGACTCAGGGGAAATAGCTGACTTCAAATATCTGAAAGGTTTTGATAGGAAAGAAATATTAACCCTATTCCTTTTGTCCTTAGACAGCAGAGCTAGAAACAGAGGGTAGAAACTTCAAAAAGGAAAATGAGGATTGCTGTCAGCAAGAACTTCCTAAGCTTGGGAGGTAATGGGCTCTCTCACTTTGGGTTCTTTAAATACACTTGACTTCTCAAGTACGAGGTGGAAGAGATATGGCAAGACCGTAATTTTTCTGAAAGAAATGAAAGGGGAAGGGGTAGTGTACGTGGGTAGGCTGGAAGTTCATTAAGAGTCCTAAGCTACAATGGATCACCGCCCTTCAGTTACCTTGTAGTGTAGATTTGGTGGGGGAAGAATGCAGAGGAGGAGGAGGAATACATTGGAGTAGATGTGGCCAAAGCGCCTCCCATAGAACTATAGTTCTATGATTCCGTGATCTGTGTCTGGGGGCAGGGAAGGGGGTTTGCTTGTGAGTTTTAGGGAAAGGGATAAAACTGAAAACCATCGAATTAATCATTACAGTGAGCAACATAATAATGCCATGTTTTCGTTCAATTCCAGACCTTTGGGGTCTGTGTGGTGAGTCTGATGAAAGAGTGAATGAATGAGTTAACGAATGAAAAAGAACTTGTGATTAGCTTACATGTGTCAAACACCGTGCGAAGCAGTAGGGATACAAAAACTAAGCAGAGATAGTCCCTGTTTTCAAGGAGGTTACATTCTAATAGAAGAGAGAGAAAGAGAGAGAGAGAGAGAGAGAGAGAGAGAGAGAGAGAGAGAGAGATGAACATACACACACACACACACACACACACACACACACACACACACATATACATACATATGGGAGTGGTCACCAGGGAGGGGTATTTGGATTTGGAAAATTACAGAAATGGTGAGGGGAGTAGACTAATACACCCTTTCTAGGAATAAAAATAATGTTTATTTGATTATTTCAAACAGGTAGATAAAATCTTTTGAAATATAGCCTTTTATGTTTTGCATGACTTCACATATATAATGAGTATCATACGGCTTGTCTTCTCAGTGGGTTGGGGAAGGCTGGAGGGAGGAAAAGAATTTGGAACTGAAAATAAAAATTTAAATAAAAATAATAAATGTAACCTGTGAGTGCTCCTGAAAAGCTAACTCAAGGTCAAGAGGCATGTTTGGAGTCAGTTTCTATTCAAAACATAACCCTCAAAGTCTCAATGATTTGTTTTATGAGATGAACCAGAAGACACATTAGTTCAAAACAAAATAAATGTATTAAAATCATAATAAAATAAATAAATAATAAGAAAAATACACACACAAACACAAGTAAGGTTATGAACCATTGGTAGGAGAGGGAACATGTGTACAATATACATATTTCACATATGTGACCAGGACAACCCACAGTCCCAGCTTGGGATACACCCTAGCCAGAACCCCTCTCTACCTTTGATGTTACACTTACTGCTCTCCAACTCTCCAGAGCCCTCCAACTCATCCAGCTGTGGCCTAGATGAGCACATGTGCTGGGGGCTTCTGTGTTGTGCTTCTGAAATATACTGCTGGGTTTTCTTTCAAGTACACTGCTTTTTGCTGTCTCTCTCTGCAGGTTTTCTGCTTTTCTCTGCTGCCATCTGCTGGGTTTCACATGCTATATGTCTTTTTCCCCTTCAGGAGAAGGGGTCTTTAAGCTCTTTTAGCTCATAGCCCCAGGAACTATCCCAGCTTTTGTTATGATTCAGATCTGGGAGGTAACTAGGCAGAAAAGCCTGTAGGCATTGTCTGTGTTTTGAGATTTTTTCCCCTGAACCCTGAACCCTAACTACTATTTGATTTGGGCTAGGGTAAATTCTTTTCAAGTTCTTTCTACTGCCATCATGCCATCAGAAGGACATATAAATCACCTCAGGAGTAAGGCTGAGAGGAGCTAACAACTTCTAACCCAATAACAAAGTTTTTTCCCCTCCCTATAAAAGTTTTGCACAGTTTTCCAAATGCAACCCAGTACCCTCTCTCCCTCATACTCAATTTCAAACCTACCTCATTGTCTATCTAGAATGACTGTCCTAAATAGACATACCATTCCTGAGGTCTTCTAACATGGGCTGAGTGACTACTTCCTCTTTATCTTGTCATGAGGATTCTTTTCCCAGTATTCTTTAACACTACACTATCAAATCTATAGAGACAGCAGCATGTAATAACTCCAGAGACATCAGCATGGAGAACTACATGCTTTTCAGAAAATTCTTACATAGGACTGTCATGGTATAAACCCTAAAATCTGAATTCACCAAACAGAATATAAGATCAAATATTCTGAACCAGAAGAAACCTTAAAAGATCCAGTTCTACTCATTGTATGAACAAGAAAACTAAGACCTAGAGAGGTTAAGGGAGGGGGGGGATGGGGCAGGATTGAGGGAGAAGAGTGAGCGCTCACATCCATTCCATAAGATAGAATGGCCAGCCTAAGACATGAAAATCTTGTTTAAGGGGGTGGGGGGAGGGAATGGAGGTGATCTCTCAGATCTAGATTATGGTTCCAAATGATATTAAACATGACCCATTTGGTACAGGACCAGAAATCTTCAAACCTAGGATTACTGCACAGCTGATGTGGCTGTTTCCTGATCTTGTATAGCCTTTTGACAAACCTTTCCTAAAACTTGTCCCTGCACAATTGATTCTGATACCTCCAGAATAGATACCCACTGCTAACTGGAGTTAGTTCTAAGAAGGCAAATTCCTATAGAAAATTGTTTGGAAAAGCCTCCTTGTTCCTCTCTCATATTTTCAGCAAGGATACTTTGGTATGTGTGTAAACCAATCTTATGTGTTCATTCATTCATCCTTCGTTGCTGAAGAAGACCATGCCATCAGAGAAATGATGACATGACTTGCACTTGACTTTGTTTTGAGTGAGGGTGGGCTGTGCAGGTCACCAGCCTCACTTCTCCTCCAGAACCATTTGAATCCAGTGACCAGATATTCATCAGGATGACTGGAGATGACCCAGTATAAGTCAACTGGGGTTAAGTGACTTGCCCAAGGTCACACAGCTAGTGAGTGTCAAGTGTCTGAGGTGAGATTTGAACTCAGGTTCTCCTGACTCCTGCACTGGTGCTCTACCCACTGCACCACCTAGCTGCCCAAACCAATCTTATAAAGACCTTAAGAATATAAGTCAGTAGTGATAAATGTCCTGTTGACCACCTTTTGGAGGTAATGGTGCCATTCATAATTTTCCTTCTTATTTTTACATGTTCCCTTCCCTAAAGTATCTTTTAAAATGATCCCCATCAAATTGTAAGTCCCTTGAGAGCAGGGACGGTCTTTTGCCTCTTTTTTTGTATCCCCAGCACTCAGTACAGTGTGTGGCACATAGTAGGTGCTTTATGGATGTTTATTGATCGCTTGATCTTTCAGTTTTCAAGGTGTCCCATAACACAGATTTCCTTCCTCACTTAGTCTTGTTTCATTTCTCTTCCCTCCTCCTTCCTCATATGGATACAATGGTTACTGAGTCCAAAGTGATTGTTTTCCATCATTTACTATTAAAATAAAACATTATGGAAGTAATCATCCTCATAATGCTGTCAGATTGGTTCCATTACCCGTCTTTTTGTTGTTCTCCTTCCACCTTCACCTGTTCTTGGTAGGATGCTCCTTAGCTGCGTGTCACACCAAGCATTCTGTAGACCTGGTTTAGCCTCCACACTTTTCTGAAATCTTACAGATCTTCCACTTCTCTCCTCCATGTTGTTTTACCAATGAGTTCTGATTTTAAACCAGGGTCTCCTCTACATAATGTAGTGAGTACTCTAGCCTCACTCTCCCAGTGCTACTCTGGCTACATTTCCCCCTCAGGGTTCTAAGAGTATTTCTGAGAGACTGGAGAGATTTTTTTTTCTAATGCTATTGGCTCAAGCTCCAATTCTGGTGTGATTTCCCTCACTCATAGTCACTAGTGTCTAGAACTCTAGTTCCATTTAATCAATTAATATAAATTAACTTTTAAAAGGGAATATTATTTACCTTGAGGAAATAAGAAGAACGTAAGTGTATTTATATGCTTATATATTATATGTAATATGTACTTACATAAATATATATATATATAATATATAAATAAATATATATTCTTTATATAAATATATATATATTTATAATACTCCCAAAGCCTTGGAAGCAAACTCTCCCCTCTACTATCTCAGTCCCTAAAAAGAGTAGATGTAGGCTTAAGGCAATTTCTCCTATCCAAATGCAACATGGTGGCCAGATGACCCCTTGTCTCAACTATTACTAGACTGGTACAGAAATCCTCAATCCTCAAAGACCTTAAACCTTTGCTGACTACAAAACCCAGCATGAACCACTCTTCCTGGTGGCCCACTCTCTTGACCTTTGGAAACTGGTGGTAGTAGCCTCTGACCTCCTTCACCTAAAATGAAAGAATGAATGCCCACATAAAGAACCCCAGGTCTATGTTCATGGGCCACATGTTAACTTTGGATGGGGCATCAGGCATTGAACGCTGTCTCATTTTTTCTTACTGGAAAGCAGTCAGGAAAGAACAAGTCAGTCAAAAAAGGACAAGGTTCTGTTTTGTTGTATTCTGTTGTGTTGGGTACCCTTTGAATGCACTGTAGTTCTAGCCAATCAAAGAAATTGTTCTTTACCATGTGTCCCATGGAAGGGTACAAGTCACAGAATGTTTGGGCTTGCTCCTAAGTCCATGTGAGAATTGTACAAGAGATCCTTTCTTTTACCCATGGTCATAAGAACTAGACTCACTCTCCAGTCTGCCATTATGATGCCATGTAACAGATTTGACAATGGGGTCAAATATTCACTGCATAAGGCAATGATCTTTTGGCCTCAGTGGTTCACCTATATACAAACAGTTTTAAATTGCATTATAATTTACACTTATATAAAACTTTTAATTTTCCAAAGTACTTTCACACAGATTCCTTCACTTTATTCTCACAACTATGATGCAATAGAAAAAGTGCTGGGTTGGGAGTCAAACAGTGCAGATTAAGATCCTAACTCTAGATGACCAGTGAATAGAGGTCCTGGACTCAAAAACAGCTGAGCTCACATTTGCCTTTGGTCATGTATAACCCATTTAACCTCTGCCTCAGTTTCCTCACTTGTAAAATAAAAAAGTTGGACTAGATGTCCTCTACGATCCATTCTGCCTCCCACATCTCTGATCCTCTGACCTTATGAAGTCTATAAAGTAGGTAGAGTTTGGTGTATCGCTAATTCCCTATCACAGAGGAGACCAAATAACTTTCCTGTCATTAGAGAGGTAGAATTGGGAACCCAGGCCCCCTAGTTCCCAGCTCCTGGTGCTTTCTACCAGGCCATAGTGAACACTAAAGCTCACTTCCATATTAAGCAGGCCTAGCAGGAATGGTCTATTTCCCCAAAATAACTTCTTGTTGCCTTTCAACAGTGACTTAAGAAACTATAGGGATCTAAGTAAGTACATATCTAAAAGGAGCCTGTTCACTAAGCCTGTTTCAGTCTTCCATTTCTCCCTCACTCATACAACAGAATTTAAGGTAGTCTATTCATACATGCGCACATACAAATACATGGACACTTCAGCGTATGTGAGCAATGTGCTCCTAGAGAGAAGTTCATAGGTTGGATTTTGGCCAATCCAATCATATTGTAAAGTGCCCTAGTGAGATCTGACTAGCTAAAGAAGGCCTAAACCATTGTTATTTTATTCTTTTGTAAAATGAAAATTGTTTTTTGTTAAGTAAATTATTGCCCCACCAATGTACTGGGAAGTACCTTGGATTGGGGTTTGGTAAGACATATTCAAATACTAGCTCTTCTACTTTCTACCTGTATGTAATCTTGGACAATTCACTTAATTTCTCTACTGTCAGTTTCCATATTCATAAAGTAGGAGAGAGGCAGCATAAGGGAGCTGGACAAAGTTACCTCTAAGATACAGCTCAAAATCTCTGATCCTATAATCTGTACTGTGATTTCAGATTTATATAGGATATATTGAGTTTGCTTAAACCAAGCCACATTTATGACACCAAGAACTGGTCTAATAGTATGAGATTCCCTTTCCCTGCTGTCATATATTAAAACAGTTCCATGGTATTCTCAGGGGCACAAGGGCACAGATCAAGAGCTAGAAAGGAAGGACCTTAGAGGCCATCTAATCTAACAGGTGAAGAAACTGTGGTCCAGAGAGGTTATCCCCAAGGTCACACAGGTTATGGTAAGTGACCAAGAAAAGTTTTGAATTCTGGTTCTTGTATTCCAAAGACAGCATTTTCCCACTGTAGCACACATTCAAGGAGTCACAGACAGGAGTCTAACTAGAGAAATCCATGGAACTGATCAACGTGCCCCTATTTAGGATGACCTTTTCCCTAACTTTGACAGAGCCAAACCACAGGTCGAGTTGTGTTCCCCCTACCCCCCACCAACTCCAAGGGAAATACCCACCCAGCACAGATCCAAAGCATGTGAATGACTACTTTGAAAAATAGGAGCCCAGCATAGCGGTGCTTCTTTGGAAACACATTTTATATCCTTGAGTACTCAAGGGGGTAACCTTAATGAGCACAAAATATTCATTTCTAATAAGAACATGCTGTCATAATCACCCTCCATGTGATAAATATCCTAGAGATTTTTTCTTTGTTAGGTTAATACTTTTCCACAAGATAATTTAACCAATTCTCTAAAAAATAATCACACGTTATCAGGCCCCTGATACAGTAGAATGGTGGCTGGGTGTGCGTTTGTTGGGGGGTTGGGGTTTGTTGGGTTTTTTTTAATGTTTTGAGTCTTCCTTAAACAAACCTCATCCAAATAAAGCCTCTTTTTTTTAGGTTTCTCGTTCATTACCATCAGACTCCCACTTGGCTGACTTCTCATCAAACCGAACGTCTCCCGATTTTATTTGAGAAAAATTTATCATCCACAAGCCAAGACCGAAAATGTGTGAATGTCTAAAGCTTATGTAAATTAAGAGGCCGCGCACTGGTCCTAAAAATAGCAGATAATTATGGGCATTTCTTCCCTATACAATCATTATGGAGCTCCTGTCATCTTTTCCGTTCCCTATAAGGTCACAGTAGTATTATACAAAATTTACAGTATATTACAAGCTAAGAACACAGTAATTAGCAACCGTGCATCTCCAACCCAAGTGATGAACGTTCACAGGACAAGTGAAAAACAACATTATTTGTTTTATGTGGACAGAACACACTTAAATTTAATCATCAACTCCTCTTAGCCAATGGGCAATATTCCCTCACTATTAGAATGTGATTTGCCAGTTTCCTACTGCCCCCCTGGGCTGAATTCATCCTTAACGAAGAAACAGAAAACCACATCTCTCACTATCTTCTTAGTCAGGTGCACTTTTATCTTTTGCATTTAATAATTCCATGGAACATGTTGAATCAACCAAGGAGGCACAGAGAAAATGCCGGCCTTGGTCTGGATAATTACAAGCAACATATGAATTCAGAAAGAAAAAATCAATTCACTAAATAACACAGGCAGTTCAGAGATTTTCTTCTCCGATGTTTGTTATTTTTCAGCTTGTTTACACTGTTTATTCTGAGCAGAGAGTGGGAGGAAGAGGAGGTTGTAGACATTGTGCTTCCCTAGGAAAGATGGTGTCTAAGGAATAAAGGATCGATACCCAACCGTCAGTTGTACATACTCAATCAACTTGTATTAAGTACCTACAATGTGCCAGGTATGAGAGACACAAAGGCAAAAATGAAACAGTCCCTGCTTTCAAGGAGATTACCTTCTACCATGGGAGACAACCTTCAGATATCTAGGTATATACAAGCTATGTAAAAAAATAAATACAAGGTAATTTGGGGAAAGGGAAGGACTAGAAACCTGGAGGCAGGAGAATCAGAAAGAGCTTCTTAAAGGAGATGATATTTTGAGCTGAGTCTAGAAAGAAATTGGAGATTCCACAAGGTAAAGGTGAAGAAGGAAGGCATTCCAGGCATGGAGACCAATCACTGTAAAAGGCACAAAAATGGAAGACTGTGTTATGTGTATGAGCAACAGGACCCTCGTCTGTGCAAGAAGATGCCCTTGGAATACTCAACATTTTAAGGTTCAGTTGAGTTCTTTCTTTACCACAATCCTGGGAAGTATTAGCTTGAATACTATTATGTCTACTTTGCTAATAAGGAAACCAATTCGATATGTGAAGTGACTTGCCTAAGGTCACACCGCTAATCAATCAATATTGATTAAACTATGTGCCAGTCATGGGCAGCTAGGTGGATAGAGTGCCAGACCTGGAATCAGAAAGACTCATCTTTCTGACTTTAAATCTGGCCTCAGATACAAACTAGCTGATTGCCTCAGTTTCCTTATCCATAAAATGAGGTAGCAAAGGAAATGGCAAACCACTCCAGCATTTCTGCCAAGAAAACCCCAAATGAGGTTCGGACACAACTGGAAATGACTGAACAACAAAAATGTGCCAGGCACTGTACTAAGAGCTGAGGATGCAAAGGAAGACAAAAGACAGTCTGTATTCTGGGAGCTCACAGTCTAATGAAGGACACGAGAAGCAAACATAAGATATATGTGGGATAAATTGGAAACAATCAAGAGAGGAGGGACACTGACATTGAGGGGGATCAAAAAAAAGATTCCTGTAGAAGGTGGAATTTTATCTAGGACTTGAAGGAGGGAGAGCATTCCAGGCATGAGGGATAGCCAGTGAAAATTCCTTGGGTCAGAAGATTGAATGTCTGGCTCAGGGAACAAGAAGGCTCCTCCTTAAGTGTCAGAACTCTAGCTAGAACCCAGGTCTTCCTGCCTGTAAGCCCAATTGGCATTCTACTGAACTATGCTGCCTTTCACTTGACACTCTTAAGGTCTCTCTCAAGAACTTTGGATTTGATTGTGCAACATGGGAGATATTGGCACAGAACTGCTCAGCATGGCATGCCCACATAAGAAAAGGTGCTGTGCTCTTTGAGCAAAGCAGAATTGAGACAGCACAAAATAAACGCAGGATGAGCAAATTTGGGATATCCACCCCAAATATTTCACACGGACTATCTGTGCCCAACCTGTGGTAGAACATTCTGAGCTCGTATTGGTCTGAACAGCCACCGTAGGACACACTGAAACTTCACTTTATCATGGTGATGTCATTTTGGTCCTCTTCGAAGACGAAGGACAACAACCAACCAACCAACCAGTTGCCTTTCATATCACATGAACAACTGGTAGCATCTTTAAATATCCCTTCTACAGGATTAGGCAGAAGGAATGAAATCAAAGATACAAATACATGCAACCTATCTACGCTCTGTCCCAAATCCCCACCAGTGCAACCCTAGAAGGAATATGGTTGCTATATTCAAGCAGAAGGAGAATTCAAACTGAGACAAGCCCAGGCTCCAATGTAGGTGACACTACTACGTTTTACAAAGTGAGATGAGGGGCAGAGGAGCTTGGGCCATACTGGGCTTTTTTCACTTCTTTCACCTACCTGTCACTTTGCCTTCACCAATTCCATCAGTCACTCCATCAGTCACCACTATTCATTGGAGGTTAGTCTCAAGTTTAAAATTTTGATATTATCCTTAACTCCCCTCTCCTCTCATATGGAATTAGTTATCAAAGCCTATAACATATTTTGTATTTTCTTCTCTATTCCCACAGCCATCATCTTTGTAAAAATCCTCATCACCCCCAAACTGAACTGTTGCAATAGCCCCCTAAATGACAGAACTTCCTGACCCTACCCTTTTCTCCAAGGGTGTGCTGACACCAGCTCACAAAAGCAGATTGTTAAACTTTCATCACCAAACACTAAAAATCAGGATTGATTCATTACTTGATTATCTACACTTAACATAAAGGAGAAAGGATTAAACTTAAAAGTGTGTCGTATAATTCCAGACAGCTGACTGTTAAACATTTAGCACACATCTTCACATCTCCTCCCTCTGAACCATCATTCATATTATTGCCTGACATTTTTAGGCATCATTTGATCATGTAACCCTGAAATAACTCCTTATTACCTACCAAGTTCAAACTTCTAAATCTGGCATTCAAGGTGTTCCACAAATTGGTCTTACCCTACCTTTCCGGTCACATCTATGTCACTCCACAGATTCTATGGTCAAACCAACCTAGATTATTCATGATCCTCTGTATTCACCTCACACTTTCCCACCTCCAAGCCTTTACTTACACTGTTGCCCATGCCTGCAGATTTTCTGTCTACTGAATTCCTGTCCAACTTTTAAAGCCCAACTTATATGTCACCTCCTCTATATGGCCTCCCTTAACCCCCAAAGTTCTCCCCCTCAAACATCCCACAGAACTCTATAGACTGAGTTCCTCGAGAGCTGGGACTGTCTTTTATCCTCAAGGCTTAACATGGTACCTGGTGCATAGTAGATGTTCACTACATGATTGACCGCTTTCACCTCTTTAATTTACTAAACACATAATAATTTGCATGGAGTGCCTACTGAGAAGGAAAAAAAAGAAAGAGAAGTTCAAAAGACAGATTCAGTTCAAACTTGGAACTTTTGCTAGCTGAGTGCCAACATGGGCTCTTGACCCTCAAAAGAAATTGTCCCTCGGGCTATAAGCTCAAGTTGCTAAACTGTCCTATCTTGTGTAAATAAGAGGCATTATAACAGTTGCCATTTGGTGAATAAACAGAATATGGCAGAGGAAAGTATCATGGTGGCACACCAACAAGCTGGTGGCACAGTAGAGGATACAGCTCAGCAGAGAATACCTATAGCTTGCAGCAGTCCATCAAAGAAAATAGCAGAAGGGAGCAATGAAGACAGAAAGACAGCTAGGTAATGCAGTAGGTGGACTAGTGCACCTGGAGTCAGGAAGATCTAAGTTTAAATCTGGCCTCAGACACTTACTAGCTTAAGCCACTTAACCTCTGCCTCAGTTTCCCCATCTGTAAAATGGGAATAATAACAGCCCTTATCTCCCAGGTTTTCATGGCGATCCAATGAGCTAATACTTTCAAAGTATTTTGCAAACCTTAAGGCGTTACATAAATGCCAGCTAACTATTAGAAAATATTCCAGTTGGGATATAGCCCTGACTTCCTGAAATCCCTGTGAACATATCCTTTTGCACATGTGTTCCATGGATACCTGTGTTCCCTTCACAGGTTTTTTTTCTCCCACCGCTGGTGTCAGAATCTGTGGAAGAACAGATTCCTCTAATGTGTTCTCCGGTTGGTCCGGTAGAAGAAGTATTGACGAGAACTCATGAGCTCTGGTTTTGAATAGCCATTGACTCCAAGAATGCCCATGGGGATCTAAACCCCAAATATAACCCCAACTATATTTCTAAAGCTTAGGTCTGACTCTGTCACGCCCGTACTCAGACTCATTTAGTAATTCCCTTTTGTCTCTAGAATAAAAGGCAAACTCCTCAGCTAGGGATTTACAGCCTTCCATTTTCTAATTCCAAGATATAGGTGTGGTCTTTTCTCACAGTTCTTTTTACAGTTCTCCACTCAGGCTAAACTGGAATCTTCCCTGCAATCTAGGCCCTAAATTTACCCCCACCCTCCCCCTACTCTCCCCCCACCCTACTCTGTTCCAGGCACTATGCTAAGTGCTTTACAAATATCTTCTCCCTTGATCCTCACAACAACCCTGAAATATAGGTATAATTACTATAGCCAGCTTATAGGTGAAGAGAACTGAGGCAGAGGTTAAGTGGCATGCCCAGGACCATCTAGCTAGCAGGTGTCTGAAACCAAATTTGAACTCAGGTCTTCCTGACCCCAACCAGAGAACACATTAGTTCAAATAAACTAAAATAAGACTATGTTCCTATACATATAGAGGGATCTGGTCTTCCACAGATTCTGACACCAGCGGTGGGAGAAAAAAAAACTGTGAAGGGAACACATGTATCCATGGATCACTTGTGTGTAAAAGGACACTTTCATAGGGATTTCAGGAAGCCAGGGAAATTCAAGTTCTTAGCATCCCATCCACTGAAACTATGAAAATGCCTTTGGCTCATGGTCAGCTTCCTCCATGGGGTGATGAGCTGTATGAGAGCTGTAAGCAAGTTTTAATTCAATCTTGGGTGGGACAAATATTTTCCTCTCTACTTCAATATGAAGCATTTGCTCAGCCATAATTTAAATGAATGGATAGATAGATTTAGATAGATAGATAGATAGATGAAATACATATGCCCATTTGCTATTTGAGGAGACTCTATGATGTGTATGCAGGTCTGCAGACATGTCAGCTGCTAACTGGTGATCTCTGTTTGACACCCTTTCCCAAGGGCATTGCATAGATAAACATGCTCTATTTGAACAAGACCAGTGACTGCAAAATTGCTTGCTTGTCTCTAAAAAGACTCTCATAATGTGCACCAAGGGAGAGGTCCATAGTTGGACAGAATTTTTTTTTCCCCAGTGTAAACCATAAAAATCCATTTCAACTGCCAAGGATAAAGCAGTTTAAAGTGCATCCTCAGTTAATTATATCCAAAGAGTAATAATAAAATCTACTATTAAATTTTAGAACTTCCTCTTTAAAGTATTAAATATTTGTCAACTGTGACATCGTTAAACTTCCTTCAAGACCCCTGGGCTCTGGGGCACAGGCTGAGCTCTTAGGAAAGCCTGGTGGAGAGTCTTCTGACAGGCCTGGGCTCTCTGGGTGGAAAGAAGTGCCCCTGAAAAAACCTCCTGTTTCAGCAAGATTCCACCGTGCTTAATCACCAGTATCTCCAGGGATGCTTGCACTTCACACAGGAACGTTAGCGAGGCATCAGACCGCCATATCATCACTGCTAGAAAATGCAAAAGAAAGGGGAAAAAATGCAGATGAGAGTCAGTCTAAAAGGTCAGAGGAGCTCTAAATCGGGGCTTGTGGACCTGATTCAGATGTCCCCCCAGACTTCAAGATTCGATTACAGACTGGGCTGGGAAATTTGTGCCTCTGGAATTTCCCAGTGGTGTCAGCTCCAGACTGTTCATCTTCCCAACTCCAGAAAGGGCCATTACCAATCACTGTAAGTTCTCAGCCAAGGCCAGGAGACTTGGGGCCAAAATCCTGCAGACTGTGCCAGACCCGGGTGCAAAAATTAGAATGGAGAGAGGGCCCAGAATAGCTCAAGCAAGGGTTAATTACTCTGAGAAAGAGAATCCTCCTTTAAACCCCCCAAAACTGCAGCCAATCAGTCAACAACTGTCAGCACTAAATGTCTGCAATTTGATTTATTTTCATAAGGACTCCACTGAGTTTTAGATTCTTCTGTCTCTGTCTCTCCGTCTGTCTCTTTTTCTGTGTGTGTGTGTGTGTCTCTGTGTCTGTCTGTCTCTGTTTTGTCTCTTTCTGTGTGTGTGTCTCTGCCTCTCTCTTTCTCTCTGTCTCTGTCTCTGTCTCTCTTTCTATCTCCCCTGCACCCCTCCCTGCCCAAGAAAAATGGAGAAGATTGAATGATTTTTTTTTTAGAGAGAGCTGCCACAATGTGCAGGTCACATCTTAACACTGGAGTGACCATGAATGAAGTGTATTTAGATAAACTGAAACTAAGATTTAGAGTCAGCCTGCAGGCTTCTCATGAAACGAGGGAGAGGAGAGCAGATTGACTGCTATCTTTAAGGACTGTGGTTCAGTTTCTGGCCAAAACCCTGAAGCTGCTTTAGAAAATAGCTATGTCTGTAAACATACTAGGTGATTGGGGACTGTGACAGACCATGGCTGTAGTGTAACAAAACCTATTTAGCATTCTCTCTGAAAAAGAACAATTCAATGTCTGGGGTGAGGGGGGTGACAGGGAGAATTTCACTAAAAATAGGAAGCATAAAACACAGCCTAACCAATGTTCATATTCACAGACTGCCTGGCTTCCCAGTCTGCATGCCTCTCATGGAAAAGATGCCTTTAAATTTCCTGGCATCCCTTGGAAATCCAAGGCACTATTCATTCAGAAAGTATTTATTAAGCACCTACTATGTGCTGAGAACAATGCTAAGCAATCAGAATAGGATAGAAATGAAACAATTCTCCCCTCAAGGAGCTTACAACCTATTGAGAATAACGTACACACACATACACACACATACATACACACATACACACTTACATACATACACACATACACACTTACATACATACACACACACATATCATTATATACAAACTAAATACCAAGTATTTTTCAGTGGAAATCAACATAGGTGTCATGTGGGAGGTGTCAACTGAGCGAGGATCCTAAAAGGAAATGCATCCTTGACTTTGGGTGGGGGGGAGGCAGAATCGTACAAAAGGATGGAGATGGGAGATGGACTGTCCTGTGCATTAAAAAGTAAGAAATCCATTTTGACTAAACTGCAGAATGCATGGAAAAGAGGAATGTCTAAAAGGTTACTCCCCCGGTTGCTAGTGCCTTTTCCTTTTGTAATTATTTTGTATTTACTTTATATGTATTTTCTATATCTTTATCTGCAGACCTTTTTCCCCTACCCTATGCCACCACAAAGTATTTTTATACAGACACACATACACATACCCCTTACCCAACAACAGAATGTAAGTTCCTTGAAGACAGGGATTGAGTTTTGTCTCTGTCTCCCATTCCTAGTATAAAGCCTAGGGTATCTAGTAGGAGCTTAATAAATGCTTATCGAATAAAGTCAAAGCACATTCCAATATTTCAAAGGATCTGTGGTTATGTCGATGTGCAGACTCCTACCAACACTGTAGATCTCACCCCACCCTGTGTGCCCCTTGTTCCTGTGGTCTCATCAATTCACCACAGAGGGTCTAGGCAACATTCTGGGGGTTCTTGTTCTCATTAGGTAACTGGTTCATGTTTTCCCTCAGTCATATGTTTCTCTGAGAGCATCTCTAACATGTTTTCTCCTGTATAAACCTCAGAATATGTAAACATGAACAAAGCTAATATGAGTAAAAATACCCACATCAACAAAACCACCGAGGCAAAACAATGACCAAAAAAGCAAATGGGAACATAGAATACGCCTGGAAATTAATGGTTTGGGGTTTTTTATTTTGTTTTTGTTCAGTCATGTCTAACTCTTCATGACCCCATTGGCAAAGACACCGAAGTGGTTTGCCATTTCCTTCCCCAGCAAACTAAGGCAAACAGGGCTAAGAGACTTGCCCAGAGTCACATAGCTCCTAAGTGTCTGAAGCTGGATTTGAATTCAGGCAGGTAAGTCTTCTTGATTCCAGGCTCAGCACTCTATCCACCTAACTGCTACTGACTGGCACATAGTAGGTGCTTAATAAAGGCTCTACCTACTTCAACACCTAGCTACCTCTCATTATATATACATTATTTCCCCCACCTAACACATCAAAGCAGTACAGTGGATAGAGCTTTAGATTTCGAGTCAGGAAGACTTGAATTCAACTCCTACCTTAGACTTACTGTCTATGTGACCTTGGGCAAATCACTTGCCTCTCTCAGCCTCATTACATAAAATGGATGTAATAGTAGCTATTACTATAAGTTACCATGACAATCAGAGGAGATAACCAAAGTAAAGCACTTTGTAAATCTTAAAGCACTACAGAAATGCTAGCTATCATTAAAAGCCTTCCACTGGGCCTGGATCTCTATCTTCTTCCTCTCACATTATTAGGGGAGCATTCTGTTTACGGCAGGTAGTCAATAAAGGCTTATTCAATAATTGTTCTAGGAACAAAAATGCCTACGCAAATAATGGAAACAATGATTATCTAATTCCAGATCCCTCCTATAATTTTCATCAAACAATCAATTCTACCCTCCTCATTAGTAACAAGCTGGCTATTTTGGTCCCTCGGATGCCTCATTCCTGAAAATACTCCTTCCCTAACTCACAAGGAAGTTGATGCCATGTGCCCCAACCTGTGTCAAGATCCATAGAAGAGTTCCTAAACTTTCTCAATCTTGACTTACAAATAAATACTACTGGGAGTATTCACTTTAGGATATGTGGAAGGGCTCAGGTTTTAATAAGGATCAATTACTGAGTTTGGAGGATGTGAACAGAGCTGAGGAAAAAGCCTCTATTCAAGGCTGCCCAGGAGTAGAAGCCTTAAAATGTGGTGCCAACCAGTTTTCTGAGAGGTCAAGCAATAGGAGCTAAATAGAGAGCTGACTTCTGAAAACTTGGATTCCTTCCCACAAGGAGTATCATGAATTCCACATCTCAGAATCAGTCTAATGCAGAGGAAATATTTTTGCGCTGGAAGTCTAACTGAAGCCAAGCTGCGATTCCAAACTGGGTTAATTTCCTTGATTTTCTGGGCCTCTGTTTTTTCCTTTGTAAAATAAGGTGGGCCTCAGCATCCTCCAAATTCACTTCAGCTCTATCCAAGTCTTCTCTGGATTTAGTTTGCCCATCTGTAAAATGAGGGAGGGGAGAGAGCACCAGTGCAGATGACCTTTCATGTCCAGTATATCTCTAAATAACTGACACCATAGGAAACTTCCCTTTACAGAGTATTTCTTCTCAAAAGCTCCTTTATGAAATTGACTGGGTTCCAACTTCCATCGACCCTTTGACGAACAAGAGAAGGCCTGGGCAGCCCTAGCAACCCCCACTTAAAAGGAGTCACTGACAAGGCAGCCTAGCAGTCCATATCCTTTCTCTGCCTCCTCCTGGGCTTCCTGCATCCAAACAACTTCCCCAAACACAAGGTATTCCTGTCTCTTCCATTAGCCTCAGCCATCCTCCCAGTTGCCCACTCAACCCTTCCCAGTAGAGTGGCTGTCAAAGATATTTCTGTTTCTGACTTTTCCTTCAGCTTGGTATGCTCCATACTCATTCCTGTGTTACAGTTTTGACAAGATATTCCCTGCTTCCATTTAAAATTCCAACTTTACCTTTCCATGTCGTCCCCAAGAGGAGGGCACCTATACTGACCATCATTCATTCATCCATTCATCCAACAAGCATGTATTAAATATCTACAATGTCTCTGGCATAATGTGAAGCCCTGGAGATCAAAGGAGGAGAAAAAAAAAAACAATGAAACACTCTCTGCCTTCAACGAGTTTGAGTTCTGTTGTTGGAGATAATATATAACCATAATAACAGCAGTCATTTATATGGGACTTTATATGCTTATATAAGTTTGCAAAAATTTATGAACATGCCTTCATTTGATTCTCACAATAACCTTGCAAGGTAGGCGATATTGTCATCCCCTTTTCACTGCTGAGGAAACTGAGTCTAAGAGAGGTGAAGTGACTTACCCAGAATGAAAACAGTAAATGTCTGAAACATCATCTGAATGCAGGTCTTACTGACTGATTGACTGTAAGCCCAGTATTCTAATATAATGTGTCACCTACGTAGCTACTTCCATGTAAGTATTGTTATCCACCCCTCAAAAGGCAGAGGAGTCCAAATTTAGTTAAAAGCAGTTTTTTTAGGAAGAAAATCAGACACTAGTGTAGAGTCACCCCAGTACAAAATCAGACACTAATATAGAGTCACCCCAGTACATAAACTACCCCTAGAAAAGGCAGGGGCAGTTTATGATTGAAAACCACAAAAGGGAGGTTGAGGGAAGGGTTAAGGTAAAGAATGGACAGTCTTTTCGAGGAACAGGTGGGACCGAAGAGCAGGATGTTTTATAGGAACAGTTGACCACAAGGCTTGTTTGGGCCAGTTTGGGGTGCGCAGCTCGGCAAGGTCAGCCAGTGAATACCAACAGAAACATCTATGAGTGAGCAAAATTTTGGCTTGCTATAGGCTTCCGATTGATTCCTTCCTTGCTCTGTTTCCAGTGTATCTGACTGGTAGGGTAACTCACGGGAAACAGAGATGTTAATCTGGGAGGGGCAGGGGGAAGAAGAGAAATTCTCAAAGTATATATTAAGCACATATGAATTGTTTTTACTGGAGGGACAGGAAAGTGAGATCATGAAAGATTTCATCTAGAAAGTGGTGCAAGCAAAGCTTAAAGGAAACATGGGATGTTAAAAGCCCTTCGAAAGCAAGCAAGCTTACCCTACCCCCACTCCAGGTAAACCATGACTTCCTCTTGTCTAGTAGAGGAATATTACAATCGTAGATGTTGGAGCCAAAACCAGGTCCTACCTTATTGAATGGTGTTTTCTTCCTTCCTTCCTTTCTTTCCTTCTTTCTTTTTCTTTCCTTCCTTTCTTTCCTTCTTTCTTTCTTATCATCCTACATGCCTCAAATACTCTTCCTCCTCACTCCCACTTCCTGGCTTTCCTGGCTTCCTTCAAGATTCTGTTCAAATTTCATCTTGTGCAAGAAGCCTTTCCTGGATCCCTAGCTACTAGTTGTCTGACCCTTTCAGATTTCCTCTCATCTACTCTCTACATATGGTATATGTTCCTAGTCTCCCTCATTTACATGTAGGTTCCTTGAGGGTAGGCATGGTATTTTTTGCCTTTCTTTAATATCCCCAAACATTTGGCACATTAGCCATCATTGTTTAGTAAATACTGGTTGAGTAAGTTTTGTTATTAAGTCATTTCAGTCAGGAGTGGCTCTTTGTGATCCCATTCAAGATTTTCTTAGCAGAAATATTGGAGTGGTTTACCATTTCCTTCTACAGCTCATTTTACAGATGAGGAAACTGGGGCAAACAGAATTAAGTGACGTGTCCAAGGTCACACAGCTAGTAAGTATTTAAGGTCAGATTTGAATTCAGGTCTTCCTGCCTCCAATCCCAGTGCTCTATCCCCCTAAACTGCCTTTAGGTTGACTAATTAAACAGGCATAAAAATTATTTCGCTTTGGATTTTTAAAATTAATAACTTTTGGGGGGGCGGAGCCAAGATGGCGGAGTAGAAAGACTCACCTATGCTAGGTCCGAACCCACAGCCCATAGATTTCCTGTAAAAAGAACTCCTGACAAATTCTGGAGCAGTGGAAGCCGCGCAGCAACACAGTGAAGG
>CM053770.1:663095894-663105894 GCA_028658325.1 Potorous gilbertii
AAAAAAAAAAAAAAAAAAATAAAAAAAAAAAAAAAATAAAAAAAAAAAAAATTAATAACTTTTAAACACACACACACACACACACACACACACACACACACACACTGCATCTTTACTGATATATTCCCTTTTCCCTTCTCACACCCCCAACCCAACCCTGAAAGAGACATATTCTATTATAAAGAAAAACAGCTTTTGCAAAACTGATTGGAAAATGCAGCCACACCTGTTGTTTTTTTCCTTTGTTCTCAAAGAGGACCAATGATATCAGCAGAGTGATATCTTGACTTGCAAGTGAATTGGATTTAAGTGAGGCAAGGTTGTGAAAAGTTATCAGCCTCACCATCTCCTCCAGAGTCATCCCCATCATCTCCCAGCTCTCTACTGAGGAGAACAAGCAATGTTTCATCAAGATGGGTTGATTCTACAACGAACAAAGATCACAATTTCTGAAATTTTTGATCAAGACACCATAATTTAAATGTATCAATGGACAGTAACAAAACCAAGCCATCCACAGAAAACAGAAATTTTTAGCTAGATCTGGAGATAGCTGTCCCTATGTCTTTGAAGAGAATGGATTTCCACCTTTGTGGGGAGTAGGACCACCATGACTAAGTAATCACACTAACGTTTTTGTATCTTCCAGAGAGGTGTTAGGCTTGAATTTATATCTATTACCCATCAGATATTTGAAATCTAGAGGTATGATTTCTTTTTATTTTTTGGTTTAGAATAAAAACCACATTCCTTGGTCACTCTAACAGGAAATGGTTCTTCTTCAAACCTAGAGCGTAACTGTTAAATGAATCTTGACTGGCTTAGCTTTGTCTCCCATCAAATGATGATTATACAAAAGATAATCACAGTGAGCAAATATTTATCAAAGGAAGCAGTAAATAGTAGTGGGGGAGCCATACAGATCAATTTAGGCCAGGATTTTTCAATCTGAGATCTGCAAACTTTTTAAAACATATTTTGATCATTGTATTTCAATGTAATTGCTTTTCTTTATAAGTCTATGTATTTTATTTTATGTATTTTAATATATTATTGTGAAGAGAGCTCCACAGACTTCATCGAATTTCCATAGGGGTCCACGACACAAAAAAATTAAGAAAGCTTGGTTTGAGAGTTAAATTACATAAGAATTATGGATTATGCTGCCCTGGAGATGAAGTTTCAGCTCAACTGGGGACATAATGTGGAAAAAGTAGACTGAGTTTGGGGGAAATATCTTCTCCCCAAATAAGTAACCTTAGAGGTCAAAGAACCTGAACTACAGGGTTCCATAAATGGAGATGGGCAACCTCCATCTGTATTTTATTCAATAACAAGATAAGTCCATTAATTTCACCTTGAAGGGGACATCCTGCCCTACCAAGATATTCCGGTGAGGTTAGTTATAGAGAAAACATCTCCACTGGAACACACCTGATCTTGGCAACTCCTGAGACCCCCAAGGACCCTCAAATCTCCTGACACCCTGTTCCTATTCTTCAAGTTCCCAAATAAAGAAACTGGTTAAGCAGCCTCACCTAAGAGGCTAATGTTTTCCTAAGGCTGTGTAATCATATCCATACATATATACATAAGTACATACATACATGTATGTCTGTCTCCTTCTGTTCTGTCTAGTTGCTAGCCTCTTGGTAACTGCCCATCAGTGGATGCTAAATTAAAAGATATAATTTTGTATTGCCTCTTGATTTACTGTGCTCCTGTCAAATGGACCAAGGTGGGAGGAACTGGTCTCCAAGAGCACCCTAGGACCTCTGCATTGGGGAATTACCCCAACAAGAAAAATCTCACCCTGTAAATCCACTCAGCCATCTCTGGGGTTGTAGGCACTGGAAATCAGAAAATATGTTGAGGTGTCAGTTTTCCTCCACATGCCCATGGGGGATGCCATTCAGCATCCATGGTTTGCTTTCTCTTATCTCACCTCCTTCTTTTCTCCACTTCTCTCTCCCTGAAATTTGATGTAGGCTAGTCTCATCAAGAGAAATATAAAGAAACATGTTTTATAAGGAAATCAGGACTTTAAAAAAGATGCAATTTACATGAACTGTCATATAAATGAGAGAAAACAGAATCAGAAGAGGCTAGAATGCCCATGGTGGAGAAGGGAAGGATAAAGAAGCTAATATAATGAAATGGCAGGTTCCTGTTAGGGGATGATGGGAAATTAGGCTCCACAGAGTGGTTAGCATCAGATTAAATATCTTGACAGGCAATGAATGAATGGGGCAATCATAGACCATAAGATCACAGAATGGGGAACTGGAAGGGACCTGAGAAATCACCTTATTCAATCCCTCCTTTTACACATGAGGAACCTGAGAGATGAAAGGGGATCTAAAAAAATCAAGTGATCTGACTTAAGAAAAATCACATAGAGAATTAATAGTAGTGCCAGAATTCAAACCCTAGGTCTCTGTCTCTAAACCTGTTCTCTTTCCATGACACCACTTTGATTATGAAATGAGAAATAACATAAATTAAGACAGCACAGAATGGTATATGATAAGAGTAAACCTGATTACAAGAAAGTACACAAATGAGAAGACACAGAAAAGCAGGGTGGTTTTATTATTACAATTTTAAATTGAAGAGACACTTTAAAAAAACCTAAGTAACAAAATTCACAGTTTCATACAATTCTCCTTTTCCATCCTTTTTTGTACTTTGAAAATGTCCGTGTTTATTGCTGCTTGTCAAAGTTGAAAAAAAAAGAAAATTTTAAAAGAAAGAATGGTATGTGAGGCACAATCCTTTTTTAATCATAAACTTTTATTAATATCTTTTGTTTTAATATACTCCATATTTCCCAATCAATTCCTCTGCTCTGCCCCTCCCAGAGGGTATTCTCCTCCTACAGAAAATAAAAAAGAAAGGGAAAAACAGGTCAGCAAAGCAAACTAACATATAGAAGAAAGACTGACAATAAATGTAGGATTTCATACTCGTAGTCCCCCACCTCTACAAAGAAGCAGGGAGAAGTTAAGGGTACCTGATTTTGTTCTAGACATCCAATTGGAGCTGGGCCATAACCCACACTAGAGCCTTAGATATTAGACCATATTTCTCTCTGACTATTAAATCATCTCCTTCCTCCCAAGGTGGTCAGTTATAACTGTGTGTACAGCTAAGTTGAAAAACTCAAGACCTCAAAGCAGGTTTTTTTTTAGCCTGAATTTCCTAATTTGATTGATTTTTGAGGACAAGCGTTCAGCTCAGTCCTTCATTCCATGCTATGTAAATGGCTACAGCCTAAAACAGAGAATGACTGAGGAGGTTCTATCTCGAGATCGTCACAGAGCCAGGATGAGCATGTAGCATTTTATTCTAGCTCCGACTAGGAAGTAAGAGTCATTTGTGATGTAAGGCATGCTTAGCATAATATTTAAAAAAAGAAAAGATTTACCTAAAAACAGTCTTCTCCAGTCAAATCTACAAAGAAGAAAGTCTTTAAGGGATGAGCATTTCAGGGCATCTCTTTCCTGTGTCTTCTTAGTGTTGTATTTTCTAGAAGTGAATCCTTTCTGGTGATTTTCTCAACTTGGTGGATTGGGTTGATGACAAGTGCTATTGAGTATCCAATCTGACAAGAAGACGGAGAAGAATAGGAAGACTTGGATGAAGTGAGACAGAGTAAAAGAAGACAGAACTGGGAGAAAATAATTACACACAATGAGGAGAGCAATTAATGATTGACACTAAAAGACAGTTGAAATGTTAATGAATTTAACCCTTATGGTCTCAGGAAACTCAGAGATAATGGAAAAATACCTCTGTCCTCTCAACAGAGAGATCTGGGGAAGTAAAGAAGTGGAATGGCAGATGTCAGTGGTTTGGTCCTTGGTTTTTCTTAAATGTTTTTGCTTGTTACAAGAGGGTTTAAAATTATAAGGAGAGACCGTTACAAGAAAATAATTGCAGTATAAGAAACAAACAGCAATAAATAAATTTCAAAACAAAAAAAAAACATCAATATGGAGGCTAGTGTTGGCTGGAGTCACTATTACAAGTGGATTATTTATGCAGACACGTAAAAGTGATAAAATTGCATTTTTTTAAAGAAGCTCCTTCTCCTTTCAGAAACCAAAACATACCATCAAAAGGATATTCAGTTCTCAAACCTTGACTTTTTTTCTGACTATCCTGAAATTCATTCTTAGTGGAAAATATCAAAGTCAGCAGTATAGTAGGTGTCCCAAAATGTCTTAATTCAGAGAATTAGTGTTAACTGAGTCTGATTAGCTCCATTTATCTCTAATTAATTACCTGTATCTAATTAGACACTTTGTTTCCAGTAGACATGGAGTCAAGTAGACTAGATTATTAGTGTAGTCATTGTGCCTTTACAAAATCCAGAAATTAATGAAACGTGCAAAAGAATCTGTAGATTTAATTGCACAGGTGTTGCCTTATGGCAAAGCTTTATCATCTGATTACACCGAGGGATTATTAGTGACTTTTTATATAGAGGATGAGCCTATGAAATGTACCTTAGCAACAGCTCATTAGTTTAGGGTTGTTACTGTATTATTTATTACATTCAGCCTTCCCCATTATCTAGATTGATTCATGGACCTATATATTGTTTCCTCCCCTCTGTGCAGGGTGGGGAAATAAAATAAAATAAACCCTCATTATGAAGAGTCCAGTTGTAATATCAAGAAATGCAAAATATATTCATCAATTACTGATTTTGATTCTTTAAAAGAACATTCAAAAGTTAGATGAGTGATGAATCTGATTTATAGATATTTTCTGCGGGAAAGAAGCAATTTAAGCAACGAGGGAATGATTCTTGTGTATGATCAAAAGAAAATTTAGCTGTCCTAAATGTCTTCAAATAACAAATTCAGGAGACTAGAATAGATTGAATAGAGGAAGCTCTTCTTACAGTAAAAATGGTTTTACATGCTCATGGAGAACCTCATAAAATTCATCTCTTATTTGTTGTTTGGGCTCCCCCCTACCCCAAGGAAACACTAGGGATGCTAATCGGCTGTCCCTGCAAAAGAAAGATTTCCAGATCTGCCTATAAAATGAACACTGACTCGTTGGAACAAGATTGGATATGTGCAAAAGGTTGCAACATCTTGACCTTTGTCTTTTCACGTTTCTCTTTATAAAGTATTTGAAGAAGCATTGGCTTTTCCACTGCGGCAGTAATTAAACAACTAGGAGTAAATCCAGCTACAATCCTGTAGCACAGCGAAGGCGTGTTTATTGACAAATCAATTATTCCCTTAAATAGTTTGTCAACAAGAAAATGGAAGAGAGATTTTAAAATTATTTCTCGGCTTCTCTCCCAAGAAAGAAAGAAAGAAAGAAAAAACCCACCTCCCCCGTTGTGGGTTACAGACAGCCTGCCGTTCACTTACCGCTGAATTTAAACTAGTGAGATGGTAACGGGTAACTGTTAATATTATATAGGGCATGACAACTAATTTGAGTGGTAATAATGAATATTTAATGACCCTCCTTTCAAGCATGAACGCATAACTTTTCACGTGTGCATTACCAAGATTATAACCATTCATCTAAAAATTACAGTCGCAGCTGAAATAACAGTCAGGAATAATAGATTGTAGCCACGTCGGCATATTGCATAAATATGCTATATACACACAAACACACACACACACAGATGAAGTTACCTCTGTCATTCATCTCTCTTTGAAGTCTGTGGGAGCTCTAGGCTCAGTAAAGAGACTTGAACCCTACCCCAGCAAAAAAACATTGCATCAATATCAATATCCATATGTTTCATAGTCTAGATCAGAAATGGTTGGTTATTCCTCTTTCCTTCCTCATCACTTCCACGCCAAAAAAAAAATTATTAATGCATGTAAATGTGCCTTAGTCGGAATATAGAGGAGGCATTTCGGGAATGGTTGATTGAAATTCATGGGGCCATTTTGGATTTGTACAAATAGATTCTAGCAATAATAATACAGAGATAATGAGCTCACATATTAATACTCTTATTTGGTCACAAAAAGCAATCATTTTAACCACCTATGCCATAGTACACCAGGCATTAAATATTTTTAAAATCGCAGGATAAATAGTGACATCCAGGAATCATTTCCATATGAATCCCAACAAAACAGATGAAAAGAACCAGGAAGTGTGATCACAACAGCGACAAATAACTCACTTTTCTATTAAAATCTAAGATTGTTCCAAGTACTTTCTTCATACTTCTTTAAGGTAAAGATGATACAGGAAAACACACTTCAGGGATAAGGGACAGGAGGAAGGAAGCTTATTTACTTTTGGTAAAAATTCAGAACTCATAGAAACTTAAAACACTGTATTTCATACATTGGTAGGTGGCCATGAAGAATGAAGTCACTCTTACTGGATTTGAAAAAGAGATATGTGGAAAATGTATTAAGCACTCAAAGAGGCTCCTCCCCCATCCCATAGCCAGAAAATATCAGTTGCAAAATTTCTGCATTATCTATTTTCTGACATCCCAATGAGGTCTGAGTAGCCAGATATGTAGCAGAGAATTGCGGATCCAATTCTTTTGTCTTAATTGCTTTTCTCTGATTAGGAGGTAATCAAAACCCACTACCACCAAACAGTAAAATTAGAAACCCTCCACCCACCCATCCAAGAGCTTGTGTTTTTCTGCCGAGTTGTCGACACATCTTTAAACATCCCAAGGAAAGGAACCTTGAGAGGGGCAGGTGGAGAAAAGAGGCACATCAGAAGTTCTCCACTCTTTTCCCCCTTGGTGTTACTCATCATTATCACTGCCACCACAACTTGCCTCTCTAGAACACTTGGAGGCTGGCCTGGTGCTCTCCTCCCAACTCCAGGAGTAAGTATTGCAACCATCTTTATTCCCATTTCACAGATGAAGAAATGGAGGTTCAGAGGGGTTGAGAGGTTTGACCAAATTCATTCAACTAGCTAGAGCCAGAGCTGGAATTCAAATCCAGGGCTCTCTTGATTCCAAGCTCAGCATTCTTTCCATAGCTTCTACAAAGGCCCCACACTATGCATTGATTGCATTGACCAGAAAACCTGAATTCTAATCCTAGTTCAGTTCTTTTTGTCTGTGTAACCTTGGACAAGTCACTTAACCTCTACAGGCCTCAGTTTCCTCATCTGTAAAATGAGAGGAATGAACTGGGCAACATCAAAGGTCCTTCCCAGTGGTAGTTCTGTGAGCCTATGAACTTACTAATAAGGCATACACTGCGTAGACATTATTGGGTGCATGATGGACCACGGTATTACTTAACACTCCAAGCTCCTAGGTGACTTTTATGTTTGGGTTTTTTTTTCAATCTCTATCCTTATTGTCACATGTATTGGAGCATTAAAGAAATAAAGAACAAATGAGACCAGATTTGTAAAAGCCTTTATAGCAGAGTGTCTGGCATACAGTAGTACGGTGTTCAATAAATGCTTATCTTCCTTTCCCCATATCCCTTCCCCAAAAGTTATGAAGCAGCATGGTAGAATATAAGGAATCCTGGAATCAGATCTTACCTCAACACTTCCCCGTTGTGATTTGGGGCGAGTCATTTTACCTCTGAGATTTAGTTTCCCCATCTGTAAAATCAGTATCATCACACCCATGGTGCTGAGGGGTGGGGCTGTTGTGTCTCAATTCGGATCATGTGGGGCAAGGGCTGTGCAACCTGAACACACTCTCTAAATGTTGGCTTGTGCGGATTCTATGGCCAAGTTCACCAAAGGTTGCAAAACTGCTATTTCATGATACTTGAAAGAGAATGCCAGCCAGTTCTGTGGAAAACTGCAGGGTTGGTCCCTGCATGGGTAATCTTTTAGAAGAAGACTAGCTAATATGTTGGTTGCCAAAGAGTTTTCATTTAGCCTTTATTTTGCAGGATTATACCTGCAGGCCAGACCGGTCTTATGATAAACAAGCAAAGCCACAGGCCTGTCTGAAGACCCAGGCACCCACAGGAAGCTGTACACTACATAGACTTGGGTTGGAAATAATGCAGAACAGGGAAGGTATTATCATCTAGAAAACTGAAGGCCTGCACCAGGGGGCAATATGGGACACAAAAGTACACATATTTGCATATATGTGTGTATGGCTGTGTATAATATACGTGTGTGAATACATATATGTACATTATTGTGTATACATATATCTACATAGCTATAAATATCCATTATATATATACCTATATGTATGTATGTGTATGTGTGTATATATCTGTATAGATGTAATATTCACACACCCACACAGAGGTCCAGCCCCACAATTTCATTAACTTAGGGAAATCTCTCCTACCAATGCACACTGACAACCCTACTGCAACTTCTCCCCTGAGAGGGACAGCTAGGTGGTACAATGGATAGAGCACCAGTCCTAGAGTCAGGAGGACGTGAATTCAAATTCTACTTCAGATGCTTACTGTGTGATTCTGGGCAAGTCACTTAACTTCAAACTAATTTATAATCTGAGAAAGTTGCCTGGGGGCACTGAGAATTTAAATGCCTTGTCCCAGTGAGTTACCTAACTAGCATGTGTGTGTATCAGAAGCAGAACTTTAACTCAGGTTAGCTCTCCATCCATGATGTCATGTTTCCTCTTGGTGCAGGAAAGTGGAGTCTGTGTGTGTGTTCACTGGTGTTTAACTCACACTACGAACAGTGACTGCAGCACCTTTCAGGGATGGAACTGACCTGGTACCCATCAAATTACTCAATATTCCCAATTCAAAGTCAGGGGCAGACCCTAGAATTTAAGAATGCTGGGTAAACTACCTGACCAGTAGGTAGATTTCATCCTTGTAAATGTGTGTGTCTACATATATATACACACATATATAAAGAACATATGCACATTCAATATACTGTATTATATAATTTATATGTAGCTAACACATTTAGGTTTCAAGATTTGCAAAGCTATGTATATGCATATGTGTCTATATGTATACATATATATAACTTTTTAATTTTGAAACTAGACTAGATGTATATTTTAAACAATATATCCTTACTTTCACTCACATGTGTATGTGTGTGTGTATATTTTTTTATATACACAAATTTGGACATACATTAATAAACCTATATATCTATCTACATCTCTTGGAGGAGGAGGGGGATGTGTTTGTACTTGTTATATTTTCTCAGAAAATCTCCCTTGTAAAAGGTAATTAATGTCAATGGATGATTAATGATATCAAGAAATAACCAGTTAAGTGATATTGGGGTATTCATCGTTAGACATGAAACAGGGAGAACACACTGGACAGGGATTGAGACAATGGCATTAGAAGAAGCCCACTACCCTCAGGGATACCCCTACAACCCTTATGGCATGATGTAGTCAGCCATGTTTTGGAGCTTTGACCTGCTAGTGCTCGTGTGCACTGGAAGTTTCAATAGCCATGTATGACTTTTCTAAAAGATGACGGCATAGCATGGAAGAAGACATAGTTCTACCTGCAATCTTTCTCCAGGACGCATATATGCATATATCCAAGACAAGTTGACACTGCCGCTAAAAATACTATTTCTGTGGGTGAACGCATGAAAGTTTGGGCAGGCGCCTAGCCCAGAGACCTGGAATCCAGGGTGTACAGATCGGCCTCTTTGTCATTTGCAAAGAGGCTTGGAGGGGCACACCCAGCCTCCCCTCTCTGGGTGCCTGCCACTGGGGCAGCAATGTTGTCCTGAGCAGTCGCAAGGCCCCAGCCGCTGCCGCCAGCCCAGCAGCCCCAGCCGCAGCAGCAGCTCCATGGGGTGGTGCCTAATTGCCCCCGTAAATCACTGCGGAGCACTCTGCTACTCCGTTTATTTTTCTGACAGTAATTTAGTGCTTGCTCTTTTCCACACTTGTCATTGCGTGTTTTTCCTCACATTAGAAGCCTGTAGAAAAAGGACAGTAATTAACGGTGCAATACAGATTCATGGAGACTCCTTCATCATCTTGTGATAATTGTACTCCTTGTCTGTCAAGGTAACCTCTCCCTTTCCA
>CM053770.1:663110894-663399870 GCA_028658325.1 Potorous gilbertii
CAGCGAATGTGGTTAAAATAAGAGCAGACTCCTATGGCTCTTTCAAGATCTTGAAGCAACACTGTATGCACCTTAGGTACTGTAGGTATTGCTAGTTGCAGATGAGGAAACTGAGACGCTAAGCGATTTATCCCTAGATACACAGTCAGTCAGAGTTGGATGGGATTCGAACCCAAGCCTTTCAAACTTCGAGTCCAGCACAACTAGCCCCACACCAGATTCCTTCTCAGATGGGTGTCCACTTGAATGTGGGAATTCTTGATAAATTTCCAAACACAGATTTTTTTTTTGTGAGTGCACTTTGGTTCGAAATAAAAACCGTGATCTCCAGCTCCACAAAATCCCTTTAGGATTTTTCTTTCATGAGGAAAATTAGAGTTTCTTTCCACAATTGAAACTCTTCTCTTTCTTACCCCAGTTACTCCGGAATTAGATCAATTTTTAAGGGCGTAAAAGT
This sequence comes from Potorous gilbertii, assembly GCA_028658325.1. Lineage (NCBI taxonomy): Eukaryota > Metazoa > Chordata > Mammalia > Diprotodontia > Potoroidae > Potorous > Potorous gilbertii. The sequence continues at coordinate 663,111,352 of CM053770.1, forward strand.
GCAAAACCAGGGCCTTCTTTCTCTTAGCCCTACATAAAGCAAGCTGCTTTCCCCAAACGTTTCTCACGAAACAAAAGAACACTCTCCAAACAAAAATCAGAAAAAGACACAAAGCAATTTCCTTACTGTTTAATATATGTTTAAAAATTTTTCCATTGCCAATAAATCTGTCTTATTTTTCTTAATAATCTATCTTATTTTCTTTCTCATTTTTTAAAAAAATTTGAGCTCCAAATTATCTCGCGCCCCTCCCCCACCCACTGAGAAGCAAGTAATGTGATATCAATTATACATTTAAAGTCACATCTTATTTTCTTGATCAAGATTATAAACACTTTTGCATTTTGTAAGAGACAGAGCAATGTAAGAGCTTTAGCTAGGAATGAATTTATGACCTGTGAAGTGGTGTTGCATTAAGAAGGAATTCACACAGTCCCTTTAAAAGTCAATGGCGGTCATTTTTCAAACCAAGAATGTAATGCCTTGAGCAAGACTTGGGAATTTCTTTCAGGCTCTCTCTCTCTCTCTCTCTCTCTCTCACACACACACACACACACACACACATACACACACACACACACACACACACACACACATCCTACCAAAATCATATCTTCCCCTGGACAATGAAAAAACCAGCTTGGTAGATGTGTGAATTCCAGAGTGGGTGTTGGGACAGGGGAAATATAGGTCCCTTAGACTTCACCTCCATTTTCAAACACTTAACAATGGGAGGGGGTGGGGAATTGCAAAGTGGACTTTCACCTAAAAATGATTCCTGGACACTACCAAAGGGAAAGGGGAGGGGACTTTGGTTGGTGGCTGTGCTCCTTAAAAGTGTTCTTGTGACTTACAGACAAATCCGCAGCAAAATTATTTTTTTGAGGTCAGGGGAAGGGAAGAGATTGACTTGTGAATATGACCATTTCTCCCCTCGTTGGATGAGTTGTTGATAATAATAGCTTCAATACAATTTTTAGGGTTGCTGTAATCGTGGGTTTTTTTCCATAAACAAAATGTCCCATATTTAGTTGAAAGACATGTGCTTAAGAACTCTTGACCCCAACATCGCAAGGGAGTATAAAAAAATTCTGCACAAAACTCACAATGGTGCTGAGGGAAAACTTCCCAACAAACCCAGTGTCCTAAATGGTTTTCTTTTAAAACAAGGAGTCCCCATGGCAAATCTATTTTTAGTCTAAATTCCTTGCTCCTAGCAAGAGACCAGGGCGCTCTCCATCCAACGAGTCACAAGCAGGCCCACATGAATCCACCCTAGCATTGAAGAGACTTGGGACAATTCGGTCAGTAGGTTAAACTGTGTCCCTAAGCCTGCAAACCACATCTCGACCTCTAAAGTGGGGAAACCAACCTCGCCTGCCTCCTACTGGGCAACAGCCTGAGTGGACAGCAACTGTATTCTTCTTGCCTGCCGGCTGAGCAGCTTTTCTTCTTGTCATAGTTATATGGAATAAAAAATTGGGGTTTGGGAGTTAGCGTACACAAAGGAGGGGATCAGCTCTCTCGTTCCTTCAGTAACTGCAAATCATCTCTTTCATTTGTCATTTTGGAGTGCTTTTATTCCATGTCCTGCTAAGTTATAAGCGATAACTGATCTGCATTGGTAGAAGGAGTTTCCATACAGGAAGTTCAATATGGGAGTGGGGAAGGAAGTAGAGTAAATCTACCAAGCATTCCTGTTGCTAGTACAGTCATGACCCTGAGTTTCCTCACCTCAGTGTTGTGATCATTTGGTTTGTGCTTGACCAAAGCACATATCTCTTCCATGCTGGAGATAACAGCTTCTTAAATTGGTACTTTTGGCCGAAGCCTTCTCTGGTTCATGGTCTTCACTGCATTGTGGCAGCCTGTTGGAGATGTTTACTGTTGTTGGTTTGGAATCACAGAAGTTCATTTCTCTTATCAGTGTCTAGGAAATTCATACACAGGACACCAATGGACACTTACACCTCCAGTAAGAATGCTTGCAGCCCAGGGCCAGGCCAGATAGGCCAAGGTCAGGCCTAATTTCCGAACTCCAAGAATGACATTAAGACACTTAAATGTACACAGGAAACTTTTGCTAAAAATGGACAATTTTAAGGGTTTGGGAGGGTGAGGACCTTTTCCGGCTTTGAAGATGTTGGCTTGTGAGAAGTGAGGGTCCAATCTTCTGGATCTAGGACTAAGGTCTCAAACACAGATGTTCCTTACTGTGGGAAACTGTGTTAGGTATAGAAAGGATGAGAGGGGGGTGAGTCTGTCTCCAACCTCAGCTTTCAAAGAATAATAACAATTCCTCTGAACAGATGAATACCTTTACATAAATACAATTCTTGAAACTCGAGTGGCAGAACCCACCCACCTTACTCCCTTCTGGAGTAAGGTCCTAATTTCAGAAGAATTGAAAAGTTTAATTCATTAATATTAATAGTAATGAGACTCAATCCCACAATACAAGAAATAGATCCCATGGAGAGCAGAGTAAGTACTCTGATTTGTCTTGGGGGTTGGGTGAAGGGAGAGAGTTTTATTATATTTGTATTTATAGAAAGAGGTGGATTCCTGTTTTTTGGAAGTGTCCTAACATACTATGACTTCATCCTGCCCTTTTGGAATTAGTAATTGCTAAATGTTGAGAAAAATATTGGGGTGGGGGGAATATTGGGTATCTATCCTAGGCAGCCTGTACAACTACAGCCCCCTCCCACCTTCAAAAACTGAAGAATTGATTCAAAGGAATCCCAGGTTTACTAAAGCAGTGTGATGTAGCTCTCACAAATGGGACCTGGTTTCCTATTTTGGAGGAAAGTGCCATGTGAGTCTTTAGATTTTATTACCGAATGGAAACAAATACTCCTACTGCAGATAACAACAGAAAGACACTTTCCGGGGAGATTTTCTCATCCCCTAGTTTCGAGCTCACCAGAAGTGTCCAGGGAAGAACACTGGAGGGACAGCCTCACTTCAGGGACTAACCCTACCCTCCCCTCCGCCTGGACCCTCTCCTCTCACCCACCCACATACCAGGGTGGCCATGAGGGCTCAGGATAGAGGTGGCTCTTCAAGGCCAGTCGGCCCTGCAGCTTGGGAGGGGGTCTCAGAAAGCGACAAGTCCGAGTCCAGTTTTCAAAATCCACCTGTAATTTCAGGAGAAATGGGGAACAATTTAGACTAGCGTGGGTGTATGGAAATTGTCCCCCCCCCCCTCCAGATGGAGCTAGTTTTGCTTTGAAAGATAAAAACAATAAGGAGGTAGAACTAATATTTATTTCAAAATCATTAGCAATATCCATTCTCCAAGACCCCCAACTTACACACACACACACACACACACACACACACACACACACACACACACACACACATTCAAGGAGATGAAAAGCCTTTCAGAGCTATTCCAGAAGCAACATATTTTTTCTTCCCTTGACTTGCACCAAGACAACTTGTAATACAATCAGATAGCATTAAAATTCAATCAAGAAAAAAACAAGCATTAAAATCTGCTCTTCTCCTTTCCCTTACAGCGCCCGACCTTCCTCCCCCTAAACCCCAATAAAAGTGCAGCATCTAGAGGAGAACCCCCAGAATAACTTAGAAAACTCCGTGTTGCTCTTTTGAAAGGCGCCATTTCCAGAGCGGGAAAGGTCTGTCTCCCAGGGCTGGGCCCCAGATGCTGTATTAATGTAACTTAATTTTGTAGCTGCTTCTTTTTAAAGATTATTTGGAATGGATTGTTTCTTTTGTTTACTATCCACCAAAAGACCTCTGCTAATCTTATATTTTATCTCCGTAACATATGGAAAAGCTATTTATTCTGGCCAATCACAATAAAGTGAAGAAAACCCCATTTTATGGAAAGGTATATATCACAAGTCTGTTGATCATTAAAGATATGATTACCAGTGAAAACCCTCCAAAGGTGGCACATTTATGCTTCCAGGAACAGATGGGGACATGAATTTTCCTTGCAAATACTTTTTAAATTGCTCTACTGGTAGCAGTATAAAAATGATATACAGATGCCAGGGCCAACCAGGCAAGGACAGGAAACCCAGATTTACACAGTAAAGGCTTCACATGCGCTCCGTCAGTTTTGATTGATCTGCACTATACCTCAGGAACTTGTTGACTGGGTAGGGAAACAGTGCAAATAATTCACTGCAACAAGCCAGATAATTCATCCCGCCAATCGGTCCGCTTCCCTTTCTCGCGGTGACATACGAGCCTTCCCCTCCAAAGATGCATCATTCTCCAGCGTGAGCAATATTCAAGGTATTAAAGGCGCACACAAAAGAAGGCGGGCCCCCTCACAGAGACAAGGAGAAGTTGTTTTGATAATGGCAGCCAGATAGCTTTCCACTTTAAGTCGGGCCAATTGTCATTATCATATTGATTAAAAAAAAAAAAAACTTCATCATAGTGCAATTTGGGGTTTAACGCCGACGGATTGGGAAAGAGCAAAGCGTGATCTCGCAAAAGCACAACATTCTGACCGCAGAGACGTTTCCCTGTTCCAGTTCATTGATGGAGTTGATGAACTTTAAATGAAGCAGACACTGGATAAAAGTAAGGGTATTGACCACTGGGCACCGCGATCTGCGCTTGAAAAGACCCGATACATGCAGAAAAGCAAGATTTGCTAAATGCTCTAATCTTCAATCAAATCTTACATCAATACAGACAAAGTTTGGTAATGAGAGATTCAATGAAGCATGCGGGAGAGAGAATTAATCCTCTTGGTCTAAACTGGCTTCAACTTTGAAGCCTGCTCCGAAGGAAAGACAGTTATCTAAATGCTAAATAAGAAACTTATTGTACTTTTCACGGCATGCTAATCTTTTGTCTATTTCATCTCTATTATTTGTATGCTCATAGACCGCAGTTGTCATGGTGATTATAGCAAGCCACACTCTGTGGATGGCGGCGAGGAAACAGCAGTGAATGTGGTAGCAAAAGAAAAAAAATCCACGCAACTCCCAGTCCCAAAAAAAGGGGGAGGGAAAAGGGGAGACAAAAATCTCGGTAACTGATCCCCTCCTCTGATACCCTGTCTGCGGCGTGCCTCCACGTCCTCGGGGCTGTGGACACTGAACGCACGTTGGCCACGACGGGGATGATAAACTGCCCCCCTCCATGAGCTGCCTCCTCACCACCCTGGAAGTGAGCTCCCCACGCCCGAGCTCACGCCTTCCCACCGGGGGCCCTCACGAGGTGACCCTAGTCCCGGAGGTTGCGGGCTGGAAGCCCCACAGCAACGCCCCCCACCCCAACCGAGAGACCGAAGGAAAGCGCAGGGCTCCCTTCGCTGCCAGCTCTACCGAGGGATGGCAAAGGCCTGAGCAAAAGGCTCTGAAATAGCGTGGGGAAAGATGCGCGGTGACGGGGAAAGAGAGCAGGGGACCTTCCACAGGCCCAGCGAGGGCCCCGGGGACTCCGGGGTGCCTTGAGCCTAGGCTGGAGAGGGCGAGGAAGGAAAGGGAGACCGAGAGGAAGGGAAGGAAAGAGAAGGGAGGAGCCAAGAAAACGGAGGAGAAAGGGGGAAGAGAACGAGGAGCAAGGAAAAAAGGAGAGAAAAATGTGGTGAAAAGAGACAAGGGGAGGAGAAGTGAAGAGAGCACGAAAGGAGAGCAAAGGAGAAGCGATCGAGGAGAAAGAGACATTGAGGAAATGAAAAGGAGGAAAAGAGAGAAGGAAGGGAAGACCGAAAAGAGGGGGAAGAGAAAGGGAAAGGAATGTGGATGGGAAAAGCAGAAGAGAGCGGAGATGGAGAAAGAATGGAGGAGAGAGGGAAGGTGGAAGAAAACGGATGAGAAGAGAGGAGAAAGAATGGGAGGAGAAATGGAGAAAGGAGGGAAGATGGAGGAAGAAGAGGGAAAGGCAGCGTGAGAACGAGAAGGTGGAGGAGAGAGGGAAAGAAGGGGAGAGACGGAGGAGAAAGGAGAGAAGGTGGGCAGAGGAGAGAGACCAGGCAGGGGCGAGGGAGCGGGCAGGAGCAGGGCAGCCGCGGGCCTCCTCGGCATCTCCTGCCCGGCAGCCCCGAGGGGAGGCCGGGCCGGGTGCCCCGAGCTCGCTGGAGGCGCGGGGGCAGCGGGCAGCGGGCAGCGGCGGCCATCGCACGCTGGACAAAGGTGGAGACCCGGCCTTTTAAGCGACTTACAAAAGTTGCCAGATGAAGACGGGATTATAACTGCTCGAGGCCTCGCCGGAGCTGAGAGGTGGGGGGCGGCCAAGATAGCCCCGCAGGGTTGATGAAAAAGCTTAAAAAGTAATAAAGGCGAGAAGGGAGCGGCCAAGTAACGGGGCCGACTCTGATTAGACGCGAGCGCGCCGGGGCTGTGAACTTGAGTCGTTGTTTGAACTTTAATTTGTTCATTAACAGGATTTGCCCCTCACTGCGAATGTTATTACTTCCCTTTGCCTGCTCCGCACCAACTCAGGGCCCTCATGAAAGAGTCTGGCAAAAGTTAAACGCCTAGTAATTAAACTCATTTAATTGAAAAATGAAGAGAGAGGGAGAGAGAGGGCTCGCTACAAGCCATAGAAAAGTGACCCGGCAGAAGGAAAGGATCGTGGAGGGCGGGAGGGAGAGGCCCAGGCTGGGCTGGAGACTGGCCCCTTGAGATGAGCCTCCCTGGCCCCACAGCGAGGCCCGCCAGGCTGCCTCACTACAGCCTGCCTCACTACAGTCTGCTGGGCTAGTGGGTCACAGCATTCTGCCTCCTCTCTTTCAGGAGGGCCAATCAGCTCCGCAGCTCCCAGGTGGGACCTGCCCGCGGTCCTCCAGGGAGCCAGGGGGTTGTTTTAGGAGCAGCCAGGAGCTTGGTAGTCAGAACTGCACACTTCGCAGGGGCGGAATACCATTAAGGCAACACAAGTGACTTTGTCTCTCTCTGTCTCTGTCTCTGTCTGTCTCTCTCTCCCTCCCCCCTCCCTCCCTCTCTGTCTCTCTCTCTGTCTCTGTCTCTCTCTGTCTCTGTCTCTGTCTCTCTGTCTCTGTCTCTCTCTCTCTGTCTCTGTCTCTATCTCTATCTATCTCTCTCTCCCTCTCTCTCTCTCCCTCCTGTTCTCTCTAATCATCATGTTTGCAGCCCAAACCTTCCTATCCCTAATCATCTCCCATATATATCCATATTTGGATAGAAGATAAAAAAAACCTTGGAGATAGAACTAAAACTAATCCTCTTTCTGTTTTCCAAAACAGCAATAAGGATCCATTTGTCTGCTTCCCCAGGACTTCCTGTCTTATCCTTTCTTCTCTGTCCATGTTTGTCAACCACTGCAAACTTCGCCCTCCCTCAAATATTCTTTCAACAGGAAATTAGGTTGGGCCACAATTAAATATTAGGGCTCTTAGCACAGGCATGTGAGGCTTTGCATGGAAATCAAGAAACAGCTGCCATCATTTCGTACCCTTCTCCCTACCCAAAGTGCCAGCTGAGCTTGTTACGCCAACATGTTTTTGGTCCCTTCCTACCACATTTCATTGGAAGGATAGCATTACTGATTTCAGAGACAGCCAAGTGGGCAGTTCTAGTGACTAAGAGCCCTGGGCCTAGAGTCAAGAAGTCCTGAGTTGAATTCTTCCTCAGATACTAGCTGAGTGACCTTGAGCAGGTCATTTCAGTTCCTCTGCCTCAGTTTCCCCAACTATAAAATGGGGAGAATGATAGCTTCTACTTCCCAGGGTTGTTGTGAGGATCAGATAAGATATTTGTAAAGTGCTCAGCCCAGTGCCTGGCACATAAGAAATGCTTGTTCCCTCCCTCACCTTCGAGGATCATAGATTTAGAACTAGAAGGGACCTTAGAGGTTTTATAGTCTAGTCCTCACATTTTTTACACCTGAGGAAACTGAAGTTCATTGAGGTAAATGACTTTGGCCAAAGTCACACAAGCAACAAAGGTAGGATCTGAACAGTCCTCCGGCTCCATATGGATATTCATTCAAATGCATATTTCATAGGGAAAAATAGCTCATCAGAATTGCTGTGAGTGGGTGCATCCCAGGGTCGCTGGCCTCACATAAAGTGCTGGAATTGTCTTGCTGAAACTAGGCTGCTCCAGTGGTTTCCTATCACACACATCTCTGTATTATCTCATTTTCTCTTCACAACAACCCTGGAAAGCTGGGACATCGACTTGCCCAGGGTCATACGGCTAGGAAATGTCTGAAGCCAAATTTGACTGCAAGGCTAGAGCTCTACACACTCTGCTATTTAGTTCTTCCTCACACTGAGCCCAGGTCTGCCTCCCTGTAACTTTCTACCCACCCTTCAAGGCCCAGCCCAAGTAAAAACCCAGCCAAAATCCCATCTCTTCTATGGTGCTGTCCATGACCAGTCCAGCTGGAAAAGATCTCTCTTTTCTAAATTCCTATAACACTTAATGTTTGTAACAAACATTTAGCACTTAGCATATACAGGGTACCCCAAAAGTATTAGTGCAGTTTTCAGCTCTCAAAGTGTTCAAGGCTTTGGGGGAGGCAAGTAGCTAGGTGGCGCCACAGTGCACAAAAACTCTGGTCCTAAAGTCAGGAAGAGTCTTCCTGAGTTCAAATCTAGCTTCAGACACTGACGAGCAGCGTGACCCTGGACAAGTCACTTAATCCTGTCTGCCTCGGTATCCTTATCTGTAAAATGAGTTGGAGAATGTTTTGTACATAATTAATAATTCTAAAAAACCAAACCTTTGACAAGAGGAAGTTTACTCAACAGTAGCAAGGAAAGGATATTCATCAAAGACATAGCGCATCTCTTCATAATGTTGAGCTTCCTCAGAAGGATACGTTTAATCCAATGGCAAAGGCTCAATGCATATTTATTGGTCAAAGGTGTGGATGGCATGAAATGGGCCTCCAAAGGAATAACCCAAAATGAAAGCTTGAGATCAAGGCCACTACTTTTGGTCTTATTAATATAAACCTATGAGACTTGTCCATTTCCTTATTAGACACCAACTTAGGAATCAGTATGGATGGTACACACCTTGGGAAAACCTTGACTTATCCTTCATGCTCTCTTTCTCCCAAGGAGCCAAGCCTGATGTTGATCTGGTCTGCAGGCCTAGATGTCTACACTGGAATCTTTGGGAAGCAGAGAGTCAAGGAGGTGATTATTTTCAAGACACCATTCAAGAAGGCCAAGTCTCAAGATGCTATTATTTGCTCGGCAAAAAGCGAGACTAGAGGGAGCAAAGATATGTGGACAGAAGGAGCTTCCTTGTATTCAAGGAGAAGGGGTCAAATCACACCTCTAACATATTTTAGCTTTGTATCCATGGGTAACTATATAAGTTTAGTTCTCTGTAATGCCTCTAAGTTACACACAAACTGTGGTACGTCAGAAGCAACTCTGGATTTAGCTCTACCACCTATTACCTATGTGTCTTGACCACTCTCTGCTTCAGTTCCCTCATTTATAAAATGAAATGGTTAGACAAAATCTAAGGTCCTTTCCAACTCAAGCTCTGATTGTAAGTTGGAAAGTTTCCTACAAAGATGAAATCATAGTTTTAGACCATTTTTTAAAAATATGGAGTAGGGAAATAAGGAATGTATGTGGAGATCTAAAAAGCCCAGTGATGTCACTTTTTCTTTCCTTTCAATCACTGGATACTATGGGAAAAGTAACAATGAAACTGGAGGATAGTTTGAACAAATTATGGCATATGAATGTAATAGATTACTATAAGAAATGAGGAGAAGGAAAATTTTCAGAAAAGCTTGGAAAGACTTGTGTGAACTGATGGGGAATGAGATAAGCAGAACCAGTGTCATAATTTGTACAGTAACAACAATATTGTAAAGAAAAATAACTTTGAAAGGCTTAACACTGATCCAATGTAATGGTCAACTATGATCCCAGAGGACTCATGATAAAACATGCTACCTATCTCCAGACAGAGAGGTGAGGGACTCGAGGCACAGAAAGAGACAGACATTTTTGGACATGGCTAATATGGGAATTTATTTTACTTGACTATGCGCATATGTTACAAGGGTTTTGTCTTTATTTGTATTTTTGAGTGGGAACAATGGAAGCTTTATACTTTTGGAATCCAGTAGAATGTCTGCCTTGAGGTCAGGGGTTGGATTTTTGTCTCTGAAGCCTTGTACCAAGTGTACTGTCTGACATAGGGCAGGCACTTTTTTTTTATTTGTTACCTTTTTTCCATATACTTATTTTTTCTAATTCTAAAAATGTTTTTCCAAATTACATGTAAAAATAATTTTAGTCATTCTTTTTTAAAATTTTACATTCCAAAATCTTTCTCCCTCCCCTCCTCCCCATGCCCCAAGACTATAAGCAATCTGATATAGGGTATACATGCACAATCATATAAAACATATTTCCATATTAGTAATTTTGTGTAAGAAAATTTGAAAATAAAAGAGAGGAAAGAAGGAGGGATGGAGGGAGGGAAAGGGAGAGAGACAGAGAGAGTATATGTTTTAGTATACAATCAGACTTTGTAGGCAAATGCATTTTTCATCATGAGGCTTTTGGAACTGTCGGATCATTGCATTGCTGAGAATAGCTAAGTCATTCATAGTTGTTCATTGTACAATACTATTGTTACTGTATACAGTGATCTCCTGGTTCTGCTCACTTCACATTGCATCAGTTTATATGTCTTTCCAGGTTTTTCTGAAACCATCCTGCTCATAATTTCTTATAGCACAATAGTATTCCATTACAATCATATACCACAAGTTGTTCAGCCACGCACCAATCAATGGGCATCTGCTCAATTTCCAATTCTTTGCCACCACAAAAAGAGTTGCTATAAATACCCTTATATAAATAGGTCCTTTCGCCTTTAAAAAAAAATCTCTTTGGGATACAGGCCTAGTAATGGTATTGTTGGATCAAAGGGTATGCACAGTTTTATAGCCCTTTAGGCATAGTTCCAAACTGTTCTCCAAAATGGACCAGCTCACAACTCCACCAACAGTGCATTAGAGTTCCAATTTTACCACACCCCCTCCAACATTTATTATTTTTCTTTTCTGTCATATTAGCCAATTTAATAGGTATGAGGTGATACCTCAGAGGTATTTTGATGTACATTCCTCTAATCAATAGTGATTTAGAGTATTTATATATGACTAATTTCTTCATCTATAAACTGCCTATTTCATATCCCTTGACCATTTATCAATTGAGGAATGATCTGTACTTTTATAAATTTGACTCAGTTCTGTATATATTTAAGAGATAAAATCTTTATCAGAGATACTTGTAAAAAAAAATCCCAGTTTCCTTCTTTCCTTCTAATCTAAGTTGCATGGGTAAACACTTTTAATATATATTTGTTGGATTTGATTAAAGTCTACTTCCACAGGTGATAACTGGATACATTGACTTAGAGACTAAGTACCTCCCCCTTCTGATTCATTCTTCAAAGCTTCTGTTGTCCATTGTGGCCTTTTCTCATCACCTGATTTCAATCTCTGAAAAAAAAAAAACAACAACAACAGACTGCCTTGGATGCCATTTGAAAAAAATAGCTTATAACTTAAAAACAGAAAAGTGGCATTTCCATACATAGGGCAGAATACAAAAGAGGGTTCTATATGAAACTGTGAATCTCCATTTCATACCACTGGCTTTAAAAAATGTATAATAAATTTTTTAATATCACTTTTAAAAAAATAAACAATGTTTGCTAACTGAAAAAAGTAAAAATAAGATAATATATGGGAAGAAAATGAAAGTAAAAATTACAAAAAAGAAATGTTCATCTGTTCCTGGTCCAAGTCATTATTAGGAGTTCTATTAAATCTTTTTGTTCTACAAGGAAATTGTTGAGAAAAAAGGAACATAAAAATAGTTGGGTTCATTAAGTCTTCTGCTTGGGAAAAGTCAACATGAAATATTCAACAAAGAAAGCAGGAAACTAAAGATGGAGGAGTAAGGACTATATCAAAGGCCATCTCAAGTCCACCAAGTCCCTCCTTCTTCTCTGTGTTTCTAGTTTTTCAAAGATAACTTTGTCTTGATGCTGTTTTGGCCTCTCAAAAAAAGGCATTCAAGACCTGAAGCCTTCAGTTGGCAAGAGGAGAGGGAGGAAAAGAAGCCATAATAATGGCTCACATCTATATATTGCTGTGAGGTTTACAAAACATCATAGATTCAACAGAATCCTAAAAGTATAGAATTTTAGCGCTATAAGGTACCTAAGTGGGTCATCGAGTTCAACCTATAGCCAGAAAGGAATAACTACAAGAGCACACCTGGTTGAATGCCTCTATGAAGGGAGAATCCACCAAGGGAGGTCATTCTACTTTGGAACCGCTCTAATTGTTCCTGATTTCAAGTCTGAGTAATAACAACAATATTCAGTTATATCCAACTCTATGATCCCTTTTTAAGGTGTTCTTGGCAAAAATATTGGAGTGATTTGTCATTTTTCTCTTCAATTCATTTTGCAGACGAGGAAACTGAGGACAATAGAGTTAAATGAATTGCCCAGGGTCACACAGCTAGTATATAAAATGATAATGTAGCCAGCCTTTCTATAGCACTTTAAGGTTTGCAAGGTGCTTTCCAAATATGATCTCATTTTATTCTCTCAAAAATCCTGGGAGGTGGGTGCTGTTACTATCTCTATTTTACAGAATAGGAAACTGAGGCATGCAGAAGTTAAGGAACTTGTCTAGGGTCACACAGTTAGTAAATGTCTGAAGCCAGATTTGAACTCACGAAGACAAGCCTTCCCGATTCCAGGCTCAGCACTCTATGCACTATGGCGCCACCTAGCGACCCCTGGGGGGAGAAGATATGAAAAGACTTAGATGATTCTTTGAAGGAAACTCATTTAACCCAAACCAATTTAATTGATTCTGACATTAGATGGTTATGCCATCTGACTTCACCTGGATGTAGTCCCATCCCCTCCCCAACTCTGAACCTTGGACATTCTATTTAGGTTGGGATTTGTCTCGCTATTCACTGCGAATCAGAATTCAAGAGGTTTTGAGAATTCATCTAGCCCACTCATCTGCTTTCATGACATGAGTTTACATCTGCCCTATTCCAAATGAGCAGCAGTCTATTTCTCTTTTCAAAAGCATTTAAAAGAGACTTTGTAGTCTCCTCAAACAACCCCTTCCAAGACTCAAATATCCAGGGAGAACAAGATTGTTTTCCATTAGTACCAACTTTCAACCCCTAATGCATATTTTTTTTCCTTATTCTGTTCTCAGTGGAAATGGAAAATAAATTAACTAATCTTTAATAAAATGGGCACGAAGTGGTGAACTGGATAAAGCACTGGGCTTGGAATCATCTTTATGAGTTCAAATCTGGCCTCAGATACTGACTAGTATTTGGGGATACTGTGACTCTGGGCAAATCACTTTACCCTGTTGGCCTCAGTTTTCCCATCTGCAAAGTGAGCTACAGAAGGAAATGGCAAACCACGCCAGTACCTTTGCCAAGAAAATCCCAGATGGGTCCACAAAGAGTGGAACCTGACTGAACAACAGAGCCCATTCATATCCATCAGTTATGTGAGGGGTGTTTACTATAATATCTATACCCATTTCATTATCATATAGGATATGAGTGACATTTAATTTCTTAACAAAGGTTTATCAGCACCTCTGTGTAACATCAACTCTGGGATTTGCAGAGGTGTGGTTCTAGTTAATGACACCTCCTTTGCCTTTTCTCCACCCTTGAATTTATGAGTCCTCAAAATCACCCCAACCCCTGATAAATGATGGAACTTGAGTCAGAGGGCTTGTGTTCTAGTCTTAGAGTTGTCACTGACCAGATAGGTGATGTTATACAAGTCATTTAATCCTCTGAGCCTTGGTTTCCTCATCTGTAAAATGAGGAAGCCAGACTGGATGTTCTTGAAAGCTCCTTCCACCTCTAAACTTATGGTTATTATAATCTGATAGACGTGACATTAAAGTAATACCTTTGGTTAGCCTTCAAAATGTCCATTCAGGTCTTTGCATTTTTTTTAGGTCCCTCAAAGTGGACATTTATTCCATTGTCAGTATCATTGGTCAAAACATTTTGTAGCTTCTCTTTTGAAATGGACTTTTTAAGAGTTTAAAAAGCAACACAAGAAAAGGCATCTTGTTACTGTATAACCACCACCTCTCTTGATCACCCACCATATTTCTCACATTTTTGATTCTTTGCAAAAATCAAATCCACCCTCAGAGAATGAAAATTTTTTAACATTGAGTAAGACATTCAAAAGACCATGTCCCAGATTCTGGGAACAATGACCAAAGAAGCAGTTCCCAGAATTCACTAGGACAACGAAAGTTTGTTGGGAATAAACATGTTGTCTCCTAAGGTGTCTATTGTGAAGAAGTAGAACTCATTTGGATGTAGAAGTTTGAGCATGAGTATGTAAAAACAAAATTCCTTTATGCTATAAAGTCACATTTGAAATAAAGATGATTGTTGCTAGATTTCATCTACATGATTACAACCCTTCTACATGACAAATGATGAAACAAATCTACCTACTCTTAGGATAGAATCAGGTAATATCAGTGTGGAATACTCTGCTGGCAGAAATAGTATCCATGTTGGTTGGCTGGGTTAGCCACTTTTCTTTGTGACAAGACAGATTTCTAGTCTGATGCATGGGGAAGGCAGAGTATCAGATATACTAAGAAAACAAAAGGTTACTCTTCAATGTCCTTGTCTCTGGTTTGTCCCTTAGTTGTGACCTCCAGAAATCCTCATAGCACATTAGCAAAATGTTTTTGGTTTTTAAGGATTTGTTCCTATTACCATGATTTCCTAAATTATTCAAACATGGCTACAACCACTCAACCAGAAGCCACCCTGTGTATGTAAATTCCTTCCTAGGGCCAAATTCTGTATGTTTTGCTCTTCTTTTTTCTTTTAAAAAAAAGACATTTTAAATAGAAATGTCTCTTTGCTTTATTCTTTCCTTGTTTGTTTGAGAGGTAGAAAAAAAGCACATGAATTTGTTTTAAGGGTGTGTTTTTAACAACAACAAAAACATTTTTTTAACCAGATAATATCAGGAAACTCAGCATACTAAGTCATGTGACAAGCATTTCAAGTGATTTTTCCCCTGTGGCTATCATTTTTTTCAATGAAGTACCTAATCAAATTCTATGTGCTAAGGAGAACTGAAATAACAATAATGTGTTTTCCATTGGTCATCATCACATAAACCCTTTAATATGATCCCTTTCAATCTTACAAGTATTTATATTAGAAAAATAAAGTATCATATTATGAATAGGGCACAGGCTTTTGAAATGGAAATCCTATATTCTAGTCTTAGTCTTTGGAATTAAACCCAGTGTTCCTGGCCCCCAAAGGCAAAACCAGGACCAAAAAGGTGGAAGTTACAAGGGGGCAGATATCAGCTCAATATAAGAAACAATTCTTTCAAGTACAACTGTCCAAAAGTAGTATGGATTACTGGAATATGTAATGAGTTCCCTGTCACTGAAATTCTCCAAGTGGAGGTTTACTAACCCTTTACCAGAAAGTCACAGAGAGGATTCTGGTCTAGGTAAGAGGTTGGCCTCTGAAGTTACTTCCACTTCAGATATTCTATGGTTCTATTTTTCTTCTTGAGCTGATGATTTATTGACGTTAATTTACCTTTTACATAGCATAAACAACATATGAATATTTTCTCACCTCTTTCCTTTTTTATGAGGATATTTTGAATTAGATGTTTATTAAACCATTTTGTTTCTAGGGGAGAAATTTTTGTAAAAAGGAAATCACAAGGCAATTCAACAAATAGTTATTATCTCTCTTTTTCTCTCTGTCTCTCTCTATATGTATATATATAAGATTTAGTATATATTATTAAAAATTAATGGAGTCTATATATAAGTATATACATATGTATATGCATGTGTGTATGTCTACAGATAAAGTTAAGTAGAATACACAGTGGTTATTTAATAAACACTTATTGAATGAACAGATAAATGTAACAGAGCCAAGAAATTCTCACCAAGAAAATGAAAAAAGGTATTTAAGGACTTTCCCTCTGGTTTTCTATGTAATCTACAGTAAGCCACATAACTACTGTAAGCCTCAGTTTCCTTATCTGAAAGCAAGAAAGATAAATCCCACTTGTGAGCAAATTGAAAAATGCTTAGTAATGAATATTATATATTCCAGAATTTTAAAAGAAAGATTTCATCTAAATATAAATATTTCATTGTTAGGTAAATAAAAACTCCTCTACAGATGATTTCTGATGGATCTTTTAAAGGTACTGTGTCAAGAATTGGTTACTATACTAAAGATCTTTCTAGAATTGACTGAATCACATATTACAGCACTCCCTATGATGAATCCTGCAAAAGTTGCCTGCATGGAAAATATCCATGTGCCTAGACTGATGTATATATTGCGTTAACATGTCAGAGGACTAAAAATAATTACATTAAAGTTTGGTTTGGGACCCTGTTCCATGTACCAATAAGTGATGTCTCTGATCCATGCAGCATGGAAGATACAGGAAGGTGGTGCATCCCTATCCTTTAACCTTGAAGGCAATAAAACACATTTGCCTAGAGTCAACATTTTGGGATGAGGAGCAGGGGAGCAACAGATAGGGATGGGAAGATAGTTCATTTTTAGTTAACTATAAACTTTAGAAAAGAACCACTAAGGTAGACCGCCATGTCTGTTTTTCTCACTGTTATTATCTGTGTAAGATTCCTTAGGGTATTGAAATCAGGCTTGCTTCTGGTCAGCATAATTTTCTGTCCCTTCTCTTTTTTATCTGAAGGGGGCTAGGTGTGACCCTTTTGGCTGGTATAATGGGCATTTGGGGCATTGGATCTCACCAACAACTGTTGGGTAACATAACTGCACTACAGAACCTCTGGATGGCAAGACTATGGCTACCATTCTTTCTGATGAGGGAACCCATTTGGATCATGGAAAAACTTAGGAAATCTTGATATGGGAACAAATCTTTAAGAATTAAAACATTTGTCATGTTATTTTATCATATGAGGATTTCTGGAGGGCACAGCTATCTGATGTGTTTGTGCTGGACACATCAGAATCAAGAACACTGAAGAATATACATTTATCTCTAATCTGATAGGATTTTTGTTTTGTTTTCATTTTTTAATTTTGTTGATGTTTTGTTTTCTTAAACTATGGATCTTTCAAATATTTCTCCTCTCCTCTCCCTCCAATCAGCTAACCGAAGAGCAATAGGAGCCCCGTTAAAACAAGGAGCTTAGTAAAAAATAAGGGGGCCCCTCTACTAAGGGAAGAGGAGAGTCAAAAAGAGAGATCCACTGGATCCTGGGGACCTGGGCTGAAACTGGATTAAGGGTGGATCCTGTGCAAACCCTTGCACATCCTTTCCGCAATCTCCCTAGTTCTTCCAATCTATTCCAATCTAATTCAATAAGCCAAATTGAAAGCTGCTTGGAATGGTCATTCATTCATTCACTGAGCACTATTAAGCGCCTACCAAGTGCCGGGCACTGTGCTAGGCGCTGAGAATATTAAGTCCAAAATGAGGCAGTCCTTGACCTCAAGGAGCTTACATTCTGGAGAAGGGCGGGGAGGGCAAGGATGCATCTTGTAGCTCTATGTCAATGCCATCTCCCGGACGGTAAATTCAGGTGTGCAAGACGGGCAGACCGTTGCGGACCCAGGCCAGTCCTTCAGTGTCTCCAATATTACAAACCCTCCGCTCACCCCGGCCCCAGCGATCACTACTTTCACTGGAGCTCCTTAAGCTGAAAAAAGGAGCCCCCCGCACCCCCCCCAGCTCTGACTTTAAAATAAAAGCAGCTGCAGGGGTTGGGGGGGCGCTGGCGGCAGTCGAAAGTTCCTGGGAGTGGCTGAGCCGCTGGCGGGCTGGAAGCTCTTTTCACCGCCACCTCCTTCACCCCACACCCTCCATACCCCCTGCAACGCTCCTCTGGGGTCCCGACCCTGGGGGCTGCGGATACTCACTGTCCAACCTCGGAGCCTGGCCCCGTCCTGGTCCCCGGCAGCTGAGCCGAGCCGGCCCCGGTCACCCCGCGCCCGACGCCCTGCCAGACAGCTCCGGCTCCCCGCGATGTGTGTGTACAAAGAGAGCGGCCTCTACCGTCCACTGCGGGCTCCACAGCCGCCCGGTGGGAGCCCACGCCTTTCGCTGCCAACGCCTCCTCCCCATCTCCCTCCTCTCCCTTCCCGCACGCGGGTTAAGGGCTCTCTCCCGCAGCAGACGAACGAGAAGCGCCGTGGAAATCTTTCTACCCAAATGAACTGTGATATCCTTTTGATGGGCATAATTTATTCCAAAATAGTCCCTGGACTGAAACGATCAATTAGCAGCCTGAAACGCACTGTGAAGTAAATTGTCACACTCTCTATTACAGGATGGTTATCATATATTTATAAGGTGTGTTTTCTGCAATCAGAACCAACAAGGTGTTGAGTGATCAGTCATAAATGCACTTCTTCAAAAAGAGGAGGGGGCCAGGGAGGGAGAAGAGCTCTGACATTGTGTGTAGGAGAAAGAAAAAAAAACATGACACTTAGGGCAACCTCCTCCCTCATGCCCGGCCCCGGGGAATAGGAGACTGCTCCCACATGTAACCCGGGGGTCCAGAGCCTGTGCCCACTAGGGATGCTTCTGCCCGGACTTTGAGCCACGCAGAGCTCTTCAAGTGGAGGGCTTCTCTGATTCTGTAAAATACAGATCATATATGACAGCGCTTCTCTCTCTCTTTCTTTCTCTAGTTCTACAGAAAGTTCTCAGTCCTATTCCAGCTCTTGTCCTAGAACCTCCAATATCTTATGCTTCAAATCAGCTTTACCGTGACAAAAAGATGGACTTTTAATTCTTGCTTGTGTCTGTCGTCAGGTTTGAGGAAGCATTCCTGGTCCTTCTGCAGTTTGGGGTGTCATGCTCTGGTCCTTTCCATCAGAGCTGTTGACGTCAGACCGATAGCATTTTTTAATGCCCCTCTCCCTCCTTTCCCAAACGGAAAGATAATTTAAAAGTCAGGACCCTAGACCAGATCCATAACCCATCCAGCATAGCCTAGTAGCATATTAGAATTTTAATTGGAAGGACCCTTATTAATCATCTAGTGTAATTCCTTCGTTAAAATGTACAGATGAGCAAACTGCGATCCAGAGTGATGTGACTTCTACGAAGTCACTCAGGTGGTATGGGGCAGAGCCAAGATTTAAACCTAAGGCTTTGGACCACCAAATCTTTCCACCACACTATACTCCTTCTGACAGTCACCCTGTTACATGCCATCTCTTCTATTGTATCAGCCTCAAAGGGCAAGGGCGTATTCCCCAAGATTCTCTTACTATAATATCATCTTCCATGATACTCGTATATTCAAAGCTTCTGTGATGTCAGGCATGTGGTGCTCCCTTCAAGGGTGCAGATCAAAACCCATCTCCTGCTCATCCTGTGCTACTCTTGTCTGAGTCCTAATAAATCCTCTACAGGGAATCTGCCCAAACTGCCAGGCCCTCACTCTTCATCTCAACACTGGTTTGATAGTGATGAAGCATGAGGGCTGTCTATTGCCCTTCATTTTCTCCCCATGCCCAGCCCATCTCCTTTGTAGGTCATACATTTGTTTGACGATATCCTTTATGTTACTTCTCTAGCAGCGTTCTCCATGAGTAATAAGCTGCAGCCCCACTCATATACATGATGGCCCCCTGGATGGGACCAACCTTCAGTTCATCAGAGATGGTATTATTCCATGGTTTTAAGCCCTATGACATCACGAGAATAATAAATAGTGTTATGCTGTCCTTCTCTTCCCCTTCCCCCAGAAAGTACCTTTCTGTATTCTTCTGGAAGAGAACACAGTTCTAGAACCAAGATCAATGATCAATCAATCAGAGATGGCATGATGCCACTTAGAATAAGAAAATTGACACCCTCTATCCTGTGGTTGTGGCCCTTTTTGTCTGTGGTTGAGTTAGGGGGATCACCCAGAGCACACACGGACCATGATTTTATGATTTAACTTGCCTCATCCTACTCTTTCTGACTTCATATCAAATCTTTGTTTGTTACAGTTTCATGTTTATGTCACAGAGGACTTGGGGAGAAAGGCCAGGTTGGGTCTTAGGGGCAGAAGGAAAGTTGCTGACTGGTAAACTAGTCATGGCATATGGGGGTGGCTCATGTTCCTTCCTCAGCATATAAAAGAGTCTGCCAGATCATTAAAGGTCAGCCTGGAGTCTTCTCATTTAACCTCTGGGTGAGTTGGACACAAATTTAAGAAAATTCTGGGTGAATTTTGTGAAGACGGATTTGGACAGGAAATACATTCCTTCATCTACTAGTCACACCCACCCTTCACTCCAAAAGTGATCAGTTTTATGCCTTGTCTCAATTAGAAAACCTCTGTCCCTGACCAGAGAATATTCTTCCCATCTCTACCAACCCACAGACATGCCCTTTATTTCAGTCCACAAAAGGGTGAGACCTGGGGGGCAGGGCAGGGGGTGGTGGGGGTTAGGAGGAAAGAGTCCTTCCAACCAAGTCATTGAAGGTTATAGAGCTACAGAGGCCCTGCCAAAGGAAAGTCAAGCAACCTTGGCTTGGAGGGGACTGGGGAGAGTGCCAAAGAGGTGAGCAGAGCCACCTGTCCAAGGCGCCTAGCCCTGAAAACAGAGTGCGGCTTCTTAATGGACTTCAAATTACCAACATCGCTAAACTCTCCCTTAATAGACTTGTAAAGATCTGCTTGCTACCTTTCTCCCCTTCATCTAGAATTTGTAACCAAGAGCCCAATTTTGTCATTTGGAAATACTAATTATCTAATCACGCCCGCCACGCTGCATAACGCACTTGTCTGCCCAATTAGCCAGGACAATTATTAAAATTCGGAGGCCTAATTATGTCTCAATTTAATGCTGGCAACCCCACATCCGAGCAGTAATTAAAATCCTCTCTTTGCCTCTGCCTTTAGGGCAGGGGATGATTAGGACCTGTCAGGGGGGGTACTGAACCGAACCAGTCAGGCAGATTGCACAACACGACCCTGCATTGTTAAGTGTGTCAACATATTAACCTGAATTCCCTTCAGCCCCCACATAATCATATTGGGTGGAGGAATAAAGGGGCTAAAACATGAAGCATTTTATTAAAAAAACATAAATTCTTTTTAATTAATGCTATAAGAGATCTGATGAATTTCAAGCTTCTAAGTGCTGGGAGACATAAGACTAGTTCATCTAATTATCAGCAAATGTACTCTCTGTTAATTTTTTTTTAACTTATTTAAAGAAAATGATCTTTTTTTCATGGTTTTTTTTTTTTTTTTTTTAAAGCACAGCCTAGATAGTTAGCTTCCAGAAATACATTTGACTACCAGTTTCGTTTGATGATGGGACACAAGTGAATGTTGACTTCCAAAAGAATCAAATTCGAGACTAGAGGCATAAATAAAAGGGCTAGAATTTAATACTTGAAAGATGTTAATAAAAGTTGAACATTAAAAATCATAATATTGAAATAAATTCAAAATATTTATCTTATTCAGCTCACAAGTTTGAAGTCTGAAATGAAGTCAATATGAAGATGGGAGAAAAACCCAAATATGGGAGCTGAAGCAAGCCTGCATTACTTTGGAAGCTCATTGATTTGGAGGGTTCCTGTAAATGTGTGCTAATTAACATAGTCTGAGTACCCTTTCCCTGGGAAGAAGGAGCATTACAAGCCCACTTAGAACCTTCCTTCCTTTTTTCCAAAGCCAAGTTTGGACACAACGGTTTATCCAAATTCTCATGGATTCAGCTCAGCATTCAGGTAGCTTGTATTCATTTAGTATTTGTCTTGTATTCACATAGCTTGGTCTTGAACGGAATTATTTCTGAGTAAATAGGACTAAAGAAGGAAACACTACCTTCTTTGGATCTTTAGGCTTCTTCAGTACACAGATAATTTTTAACAGAACAATGAGACCTCATGGACTCATAGCAACACACACACACACACACACACACACACACACACACACCCCACAACGCATGGCAGAATGCACTCTTTTAAAGGACAGGCCTATGAAATAATTGGTTTTGACTGAATGGCCTAGAACTTGAATTTCATTAGTGTTGTGACCCACACCTTCTATTAACCTGGATTCTCCTATCTACTTCTGCATTTAGCCTATTGTTTTGGTAGAAGAAAATCCAGCCTTACACAGATGTCATTGGAAAGGGGAGGGGTATTTTAATATGCACATAATGTCTTACTATGATTATAAAAAATAGTTTTGACTTCATGAACTCCCTTATTTAAGTATCTTAACCCAAAACCAAATACCACAAATGGATTGAATGTAGGAGTAGATACGAGAATCCAGATTTTACCAAGCCAAATATATGTAAAAATAACTAATGTCATTTCTCATTAATATTTTTCTTTTGGAAAAACTATTTTCATTAAAATGTTATTTGTGATAACATGTAATGGGATTCACACGTTTCTTAGACTTTTTCCAATTAAAAACATGTTTATTTTTTAATAAATATTTTTAAAAGTAATGGTTTTAATTTCCAATGAGGTGTATATATATAAAATGTGTGTATAAATATGTGTGTACAAATATGTATATATATTTACAATAGATAGATATCCAAAGAAAACAAAAGTTCTTTGGGATCCTCAATAAGATCCAAAGGTTAGAGAACCTCTCACTATACCCTCTTGCATCTCTTTAGTTCTCTTTTTTGGAGGAATAGGCTCTGCAACTTCATGAGTAGAGACCTCCTAATGTAGAAAACACCTTCTACCACTGCAGATTCCCATTCCAAATACCTATAGTTTTGAGAGTTGTCCCCTTGGCTCCTGAGAAGTTAAGGGATTTGACCAAGGTCACACCACCACTATCTGTCTGAGGTAAGACTTGAACCCAGGTATTTCCGAGGCCAGCCCTCAATCTAGTACAAATAGTAACATGCAAATATTCATGCTAGAGACTGTTCTAAGCAAAGATACTACAAGACTGATCCAGGGATCGGTGAAATTTGCCACTGTGAGGACTACATGAGATAACATATTTAAAGTACTTTCTGAACTTCAGAATGCTATCTCTAAAGTGGAGCTATTGAGCTGTTATCATAAACCCTGAGAAGTCACTGGACCACAATCTGGGAGCAGTAACAATAGCATTGAAATTAGCAGAGTTGTTCAAGGTTTGCAAACTGCTTCATATGCCGTCTCGCTGGAGACTCCACACAACCTTTCGAGTATTAGCATCTCCACTTTTACAGGTAATAACACAGCGACCAAAAGTTTAGATTTAGTCACTTGCCCAGTGTCATACCACAAATAAGCCTTGACCCGGTGTAATACAGCTTTAACTTCACTGATGAAGTAAAAATATTTGTTCCTGATGGTGCGTATTAGGTGCTAGGGGGAGGGTGATTCTTTGTGTCTAAATTTTCATATTCTCCGACAACACACTAAAAGTAGTATCTTAGTTCAATGGTGATGAAAGTAGAAGTCCTCACTCCTTTCCCACCTTTGGATAAAAGAGTGTGATTTGGTCCTCAGTGAAAAAGCTCTCTCTTGATCCCAGCTGCCACAAGCCCCCTGCTAGCAAAGGCAGTGGTTACAGATGGTCCTTGCTAGCACAGTTTGGCTTGAGTGTGGACAGACCCTGAGGCATTTATGTTGCATAGACTGGGGGAGGGTAAGCCCGCCCATTCTGCTTTCCCACAGTGTGTGCCTACATCTTGAAAATGGCCTTGCTCTGAGTCTCTTTGGATGGCAAACCAAAGTGCAAATCTGTGTTCTGACTTGTTCGAGAGGCTGTCAGCATGTTTTCCTCTTGTCAGCAGCAATTGACTGGTCAGGCTCACCCTGTACAGCAATTGTAACAGCTCATTGACAGACCAGTGACCCAGCTGGACCTGATAATGGAAAACTATTGATTTTTGTGGGCTCGACAAATCTGAAATGAAGGACCGATGTAATGTCATCAATTGTCTTGGACTCTGATAACCCAAGGGAAAAAAGTTTCAGAGTTCTCCTTCTACACTTCCTGACAAAGTTGACTTAAAAATAATCAAACACAATCACTTGTAAGCTTTTCTTCTTAAATTCACAAAACTAATCGACTATTTCTTAAAGGCCTCATTGTTGGAAGAACCTGCGTTTACCAGGCAAGGGGAGCGATGGGTAGGGTGCGGCGGAAGCTGGAATTAGTTTGCCAACCCGCAGAGACCGAATATATTCTTCAAGAACAAACAACTAATAGAAAGGAGGATCCATCACGAAAACAATTACAGAAGAACAAAGAAAACAAAATAAAATTTAAAATGTAATGCTTTATGATAGCCGTCTGACACATAAGACCAAGAGAAAACTGACAGCCTGCTTGAGTTGGCCTGATTCGAGGATGAATGACTTGGATTTTAAGAATTCTGTAATAGGGTGTCTTTCACAAGCATGGAATTGTTGAAAAAGGGCACCCCCCCCCCGTTTTTTTTTCCTCTTCAGGAACGTCTTTCAAAACCATAAAAATGGCTTAGTCATCTTGGCAATATCAGGAATGTTGTACAAAGCTACAGTAGGATTCAGCACTGGGCTTCTGATAGCATGACATACTCCCTAATGGCTTTGGTTGAATGAAAATTTCTTTTAAGAAGAAGGGAAGGGGACAAAGGTATTGATCTTGGTTGCTGACCTGATATATTAAGCTCATAGTTGCCCTGATCAGAAGCCTTAAAGTGGAGCCTGATCCCTTGACAGAATGAACTAGAGCAACAGAGAAAGCAGAAACATGAGGGGATTCCACTTTTACTCTGTCAAAAGGGTCTAAAGACAACAGTCTTAGAGATGAGTTAGAAAGAAGCCCTGATGACACTACAACTTCGAAAATGAGAGGTGGCAGGGCTTCTCTTCACAGGGGTGTGTCATCTTCACACTGTTGTAATCTCTCTCTTATGACCATTAGCAACATTCCTACCACTCACCTCTCCAATATTCTAGCACAGTCAAAATTAACTTTACTGTTTGGTTTTTTAGTAGCAAAGACCCAGAGTACCGGGACCTAAAAACATAAATATACATTTATGCTGGGTTTAAAAATAAAACCCACCTGGGAATAACACTTTGAAAAACTTTTTAAATGCTTCAGAGATCATAGATGTATGATTCTATGCTATTCATATTATTGCTATTTCAATTATTATACTGGTCTGAATATAGAAAAAAAATGAAATCTTTCAATCACAAAACATTTAACAAATAAATGCCTGCATGCAGAGCCCTTAGATCTTTGACATGCTCTGTCACTGATGACGAGTTATAAGGGTGTGTTGAAATGAGCTGGATCCCCAACAAGCCTTTGTCTGAAGACTTCTTGTTGTGTTCATCCTTCGTTGCCAAAGAAGACCACGCCATCAGAGAAATGATGACCTAACTTGCATTTGACTTTGTTTTGACTGAAGGAGGGCTGCGCAGGTCATCAGTCTCACTTCTCCTGCAGAGCCATCTGAGTCCAGTGACCAGATAATCATCGGGATGACTGAAGATGATCCAGGATGAGGCAGTTGGGGTTAAGTAACTTGCCCAAGGTCACACAGCTAGTGAGTGTCAAGTGTCTGAGGTGAGATTTGAAGACAGGTCCTCCTGACTCCTCCACTGGTTCTCTATCCACTGTACCACCTAGCTGCCCCTATCTGAAGACTTACACTTAGAGGGAACACACCAGTTACTTAATGCAATACCTTTACTTTGGGATGGTTGTAATGGTTGGAAGTTTTTTCCCTTAATATTAAAACTAATCTAACTTTAGGCAACTTCTATCCACTGATCCCAGAGCTACAGTACATAGTAGATCCATTACATATCCAGTATATAGTAGGTAGACATTGTCTTACAAGGGAAGGAGGGCCTATGAACAAAACCAGCTTTTCTGAGCTTGTTAGATTGGAAAGCAATGGTTGGTATGGGTTTCAGATACTTTTAAAAATGCAGGTGCAGTGATAAAGGAGCATCTACCAAAGATTTCTACTGAACACAAATGCTGGAAGGTCAAGAAGCACCTTCATCCCACCTGGATTGCTACAAGCTCTGCTCTGATGCCAAACAGTACAACTCTAACACTCCTTTCTGCTACCTCAGCTGTCCAAAAAATAGGAAGCATGAGGATTCTCTAAATGTGCTTTCCTCTTCTAGGACAGCCCAATGACCATATATAAGTTTACTTTCCACTCCTACACTGCAGCAGCTCCTGGACTGAGGTCAGATTGCCTGGCTTTGAGTCCTGGCTCTGCAACTTGTCAACCAGGGAAGCATGGAAGGTGACAATGTTAGCATTCCCTTCCTCACTGAACAGGTTATGAGGAAAGATTTTGGGTTGGATCTGAGGATCTCAAGTCCTTCATTAGCATCTTTATCTGGGCCTCAGTTATTTGAGGATGGGAGAATTTGGGATCTAAAACCAGTTGAGTAGAACTATCCTAAGCTAGCTAATCAGTAATATTCTTTACCACAAGGGAGTACAAGTGTGTAATTCTACCTGAATTACTGATTTTAAGAATGTTCCAAAATACTCCATTTTCAGGGGTCACTTTGTTAAAACTCTCCTGTTTGTTTTGTGGGGCACTAAAATTGAGCGTTTCACTCATTTCTACTATGCAAGGACAGCATTGCTTTTCTTCCTTTCTAAATGAGTTATTCTTTCTTGTGGATAGAAAGGTGCAGGACTGTAGGTGTGGAATGCGGCATATGCTACCAAATAAGGCCCCAGGGTTGACTGTAATTGCTTTTTCATTGTGGGACTGGTTCAAGAGTACCCACATATGTAGGGAGTGGGGCATATTAGGAAACGGCTATCAGCAAAAAGCATCAAACCTTTCTTCCTTGAGTCAATCGTCAAAGCAGCATCTTTATTCTCCTGGGAGTCAGATGAACCCATTCCTATGAAACCAGTCTTAAAATTCAAAATTTCTGGGCTTGGGCCCTAGGTCTGCCACTGCCCTGCTACATAATGTTGGACAAATTGCTTCCCCTCTCTGGATGTGTCTGCAGTCCCCTCAATTATGCATTCCAGTAAAATATAAGAGGGCAAAGGTTGTTTTCTTTTTCTGTCCCCAGGGCCTGCCAAAGATATAGTTAATACTTGTTAAATTGAAAGAAATTAATAGAATTATAAGCGCAGAGTTTTAACCATCTCAGTAAAAAAAAACCTTCCCTGGACAACCAGCTTTTTGTGTGTGTACGTGTGTGCGTGTGCATGTGTGTATCTCTATACCATATAGTAGAGTTGCACACATTCACAGACGCATGCCTATATATGGAATATTTTTGCTCCTCTGTTCTAAAAACGTCTATGAGGCTCACTGTAGAAAACAACAAATGACTTGAGACTTCCTGATATGTTCTTTTCCATTTGTGTCATCTTCACCGAATCAGCTACAGAGATGAACCACGTTAACTCTTGGCTTCAGTCTCATATCAATACAATACTCTAACTGCTTCCTTTTCTGAAAACTATATGCTTTATTAGAGGGTTGAGAGTTGTAGATATTATACTGAGGATTTGAACAGGGGAATGTGACCTACTGGGGAAAAACAACAGACCTAGGTTGTAGTCCTGAATGACACTACTTGGCTGTGGCACCTTTGTAATAAGGACGTTAAGGTAAGGGTTTTGGGGTAAAAATGAGTTGAAGTTTAGGCATATTCATTTAACGTATCTACAGAACATTCCATTTGAGATGTGTAATATGGAGTTGAAATAAATGTGAGAAGGGAGATCGAGAGAGGTTAGGGCAGGATATAAAGATCTGTAAGTGCTTATGACATCACCAAGCAAAACAGTATATAGGGAGGAGAGCCCATGACAAGGTCCTGTAAGATACACACCGTTAGCAGGCACGCACTAGACGAAAATTAAGCAAAATGAGATTGAGGAGTAGTCAGATAGGAGAATCAGGAACAGAAATACCACAAAAACCTAGAGAAAAGAGAATCTGTACACAAGGGTGATCAACACTGAAGAAGGATTCAGAAAGATGAAAAAAGATCAGTCCTCCTTGGAATGGAGATGGGAGAGATGTTTTAAATGGGGGGGGAGCCGCTATCAATTGTCTGGCTAAAATACTTAATTTATGAAGGGAATAGTATGAAATAAGATTGAAAAAATAAGGAGGACTTATATTTGTGGAAGGCTTTGACAGCCTACAGGGCTTATATTTTATCCTACAAGCATGAAGATTAAATTTTTTAAAGTAAATTTTTATAAATATATATATTAAATGCTTTTGAGCACAGAGGGGTTACATGCCTATATCTGGCCTTGGACATTTAATTTTGGAAGTTACCTGAAAGGAAAAAGTAAAACCAGGGGTGGGGATAGTAATGCAGTAGAACAAGTAGGAGGTTGCTGCAACAGTCCAGGTGAAGGGTAATGAGTTCGATCCGCATCAACAAAGAGGAATAAAGCAAGAAATAATTGTGGAAGTAGAACTGACAATATTTCACATCCTTTATTTTTTTTTGGGGGGGAAGGGGGGGACAGGTTGAGCAAAGAGAAATGGATGACTTTTCACCAAGGTTGTAAACCGAACAAATGGTGCCCTCAAAAGAAACTGGGAATTCATAAAATTCAATTGATAGGTTCAACGTATCAATCACCTTATACTGGCTACCTCACGCTACAGATGTGGTGAGGCCTAGAGGTGTAAAGTGATGGTCCATATACAAACTTGGGTCCTCTTACTTAAAATCCAAGGGTGTGTGATGAGGGAGATGTCCTCTTCAGACACAGAACGTTTTAGGCACTAAGATAACAAGTAGCAGTCAGACAGCAGACGGTGACCAATACGCATAACCAGAATTCAATAAATTATTAGAGCCGAACATATAGTTAACACTTGAACCTAAGGGCAATTCCCAATCATTTATAATAAATCGACAGCAAGTTTGAAAAGCCAATTTTCCATTTTTTAGCATTAGCACTCAGATTTAGGAAACTGGGAAACACAAATCACTGTTTTGTTGATTTCTAGACTTAAGCCAGTATTAGAGAAAATGTTCATAAATGATTAAATGTAATTTTCAAGTGTCATGAATATATCTTTTTTTCTTCCTCCAGAGCTGGTTGTTGAAAATTTCTGAGCAAACCCCTGAATTGAGCCCACATGACTTGATGAAAAGAGGAAGAAAAAAGAAAACAGAGCCCAGATCCAATTCCTGGGCAATAGTTGCCCTTGCTAAGGTGGCAAATGCATGAAAATCAGCAAGTGGGACTTGGTTGAAATCTCCAAGGAGTGGCCAGACAAGAAGAGGAGGGCAGTGAGATTAAGTCTACTGAAAAACAAAACAGTATATTCCAAATTTTAATGGAAATCATGTTTAAACAATTCACTGTTGGGGATTATTGTCACTACTCCTCTTCACAAGCAGAGGCAGCAGTGGAAGTGGTAAGAGGGCTAGACATAGTTAGGGAAGACGTGGCTATGAATTCTGCCTCTGACCCTTAAGAGTTATCATAAGCAAGTCATTAGACCTCTGTTTGTTTCTTCTTTGGCACGGAGACAACCACACAGGGAGGTTTTAAGGGTCCAGTAAGATTATAAACTGAAGCAGAGGGGGGCTGTGACTAGACCTAAGTCATATGCACACCAACTTAGAGCTCTATGTGAAATCAGTTTGTAACCATTCTCTAAATAAAGCTAATAGAGGTATTTGTAACCCGCTGTATGATCCTGGAAGCTATTTCACCTTTCAGGACTCAAGACCCCTTCTAAGATTTGGAATCACACTGACCTGTACTGCCAGGACTCTACTTATCCAAGACTTCTATTACTCCTACTGATCATGTAAGTGTTGGGGGAAAGGTACCAAAGGGATGCTCACTGAATACAGGTCAAGGCAGCAGGTGGAAAGCCACATTCATCATTTTACAACTCAGCACAGCTACACAGGCTGGCTCTACATTGATGCTTGGGCAGAAGAAGGTACTGTAGACAGACAGCTATTAGCAGACAGAATGGTATGTATTTGCTTCACTGTCAGTGGAGGGTCAATGTTTGGTTCTTAATAACCCTTGCAAGATTGTTTTCAAATTTATGTAAAGGGCTTGATTTATTTTCATGGTATTCTCCCAGAAGCTGAGATAAAGCTCATCGATGCCTCTTGTGGGATTCTGTGCCTTTCAAATGCAACCATGATTTAATTTTGCCCCTCTACAGAATTCCACCAGATTAAGTTATAGAATGATACATTTTTATTTGGTTTGGAAAGTCTGCTTTTCTCATGTGCTTACCACAGAAAAATATTTTTTACCTTCCATGTCCTTTTAAGATCTGTTGGCAAACAATGAAAACTGGTTTCAAAGAACTCAGAAAATATGGATTTAGAGACAGCAAGACCAGCACAGCACACATCTGCGTCACATGCAGCAGGGTAGGGACAAAGGCCAATTACATTCATTAGTAAAGAATTCAAGTTCTCTTTCAAAGAAAACCAGTTTCATGATGGAGGTGGAAGTGGTGGAAGTGGGGGTGGGAGGTCTTCTGCCATGACCTTGTATGGATGGAGTTTTAATCTCCAAAGAAATCAAACTGTTCTTAGACTACATAGAGTTCCTATGTCATCACAGTTTTACCAAAAAATGAAACAAGCACAAAGCTCACTAACTTGTAATGGTTAAATAAATTATGGCACTAACTGCAACGAGTTATAGGAAATGATGAGTATGACCCTGAAACCCTGGAATACTCCTACAAACAAGGTAATTAAACAGAACGAAAAAAGATATGGCAACATAAGAGAAAAAAACGAGTGCTGAGACCATCAGTACTTGTGACCTAGCATCCACGGATATTATCCTGGGAAGCAATTCCTGTGGAGATGCAGCGACTGCTACTACACGTGTTAGAACTCCAGATCCAGAAAATAAAGTTCTTGGCTCAGACACTGTTAAATGGTTCAGCATCAGAAATGTCTATGGTTTTACCAGTAGAAACAAGGTAGAAGACTTTAAAGACTACAGGACATTTCCATCTGACTTGTAGATAAGATCCTCAGTGTGTTGTCTTCTTCATTAGAAGGTGAGCTCCTTGAGAACAAGGCCTGTCTGCCCTTTTCTATTTGTCTTCCCAGCACTTATCACCAATACTTCTCCATTTATTCCTTTTTTGTGTTTGGAATACATACACAAATACCTTCATTTCCCAAATTACATGTTGATTTTGTTCTTGGTCAATTTCTGATGATTTTTATAAATGAATAGAACAAATTTATATAGAATACATTTACAAAAATAGTTCATATTTTTACACCATTTAAGAAGTGTATTCTTGATACAAACTCTAAGTAATATGCAACATTACCATTTCTCAAAATCAGCTGAGTACTGGTCTAGATCCTATCTAATGGTGAGATTCCTTAACATTCGAGCCTGGATCCCTATTTATAAATGGGGATAGTAATACATGCATCTACTTTATAGGACTGTTCAATTCAATTCCACAAAAACATTTATTAAGCGCCTATATTTTGCAACGTATTACTAGGGGCCAGGGATAAAAGGACAAAAAAGTAAAAGTCCCTGCTCTCAAGTAGCTTATATTCTACCTGAAATGTTGTTATAGTTATAAGTCAACCAGAAGTATTATCAATAAAGAAGTCTACAGGCTGCACCTGATGTTCTCTCTACCCAGATCAGTGACAGAATAGCTAAAAATCTTCTTGATATGCATCAATGAAAATTTTATCCTTTAAAAAGCAGAGGATCTGAAAAAGGAATTTTATTGTGGATCTAACGGTCATCAGTTAGGGAAAAGTGGTTGCTTAGGTAAAAAGAGTGGATGCCTTGGGGAGAAATAACCACCCCATCTTAGAATTTGTGTAAAAGATAAAGTATAGTAACAAGAGTCTAACAGGTAACTTAAAAGGTTTTTAAATATTCAAAGTAGGAAAACAGCAGTATTTAGATAATGGGGAATGAAAAGAATATCTTAGAAATGTAAGGCAAATACCCCAATTTTCAAAAATGGGAATATAGAATCTGACAACTATAGGCCAGTAACTTTAATTTCAATTTATCTATTATTCAAAACTGCTGGGTGTGCAGGTGAGTCATTTTATTAATCCTTTAACCTCCTACCTTTCAGTGGGTAGAGCTATTCCCAATTAAGTCGTCTCTTGAGGTATGCACTTCTTTCAGCCACTCCCTTCTCTCTTCTCAGGCATAAATTTCTCCTTTCAAAGGGATGATGGCAGCCTAAACTCACACAGCAAGCTACCTTGGTGATTACTGACTCATTTTAATCCTAGGGGAATCTGAGTGTATTCAGCCTAAGAAACTATTAAAATAATTCAAGAAATTCTCTCTTTGAATAAGACTGACAGTCAGTGGAAATTGGGAGGAACAATAGTTTGAATTTCCTTTTCTTCTAGGTTTTCTCAATTACTGTACCCTTAATGATAGGATACAGTTTAACAATCACAGCTTTAATTTTAAAAAAATTAAGGCAAGTTATAGATGCTAAAACTTCTACATTTGGGAAGAGACACGACCAAGATGCTCTTCCCAGGAGCTGACAAAAGGAAATCTTTGTGCATTAGGCTAAAATCAACATGTCCCTCCCCTGCTTCTAGCCCGTTATCATCCTGTTTTAGCATCCTAGTCTTGGGATATCATGCTGCAATCACCCCAACAGGCTGCCAATCTCCACCGTTCTCCATCCCAAGGTTGAGGGAGCAGCATGCGTTCTCTTGATACAGTCATCAGTACCCTTTCTGACCAGTTTCTCATGACTGTCTTTTAAACCATCCAGTCCTTCCCTCTCAGGGTCATTTTTCCTTTTCCTAGGCACACTGTCCCTCTCCTAAAAACAAATACTGCAGAGATCCAGAAGCAGTTGCATAGAAAAAAAAGAGTCAAATGCCTTGTTCGTTCTTAACTGCCAATTCCTGCCAGTTGCTGAAAAAGAGGCGTTAGACTGTTAAGATTCTAAACCAGATTATTACACAGCTGCTTAGTAAACATCTAGAAAGAAGAGTGAAAACAAATGTAGTGCTCTGTATTTTTCTGGATTATTCTAGGCTTTTGTTATTAATATTAATTATGTATAACTAAGCCACGGTATGCAGACATGTCTCAGGGTCATGCTCTCCCCTGAAGCGGAGTATGGCCAGCTAGTCTTACAAATGGGTTGGGAGGACAAAGAATAAATTAGGTGTGACACGGACTGGAAAAATGAATGGAAAGCAGTGTATTCTAGGATGGGAACTGCAAAGTTAGAATATTAACAAAGAACAGTGTGGTTACCAGTACACAGTGACCTATTTGTAACAGGAACATCTAGGAAGAAATATTACAAATTGATCAGATGCTTTCCAGCCTAGATAGAGAATTCTTTTACATGGGAAAATGTCTCTTATGTTTCTTCATGTCAGCAATACCTAGGGTTTAAAACACAACTCAGGATATGCAGGTAGGAGTCTCACAAGGGTAATGCAAAGATTTTCAAAAAAGGAAAGCAAACAGTTTGCAAACTAGAAGCCAGTGAGTTTGGCTTGGTATTCTAGTAACATTCTAGAACAGACTACATTAAAAAGACATGAATATATAGAAAAGGAGGCAATGATCACAATGATAATGAATGGCTTCATTAAGAACAGGTCAGGCTCACAGAAGAGAATAACTCCTTAAAGATTAAAATGAAGCAGACGAAAGCTAATGACTTTATGAGGAATCAAGGAATGATAAAACAAAACCAAAGGAATGAAAGAATAGCAGACAATGTAAAATATCTTACTGGAAAAACAGCTGACCTGGAAAACAGATGCAGGAGAGACAACTTAAAAATTACTGGACTACCTGCCTGAAAGCCATGATCAAAACAAGGGCCTAGCCATCATCTTTCAAGAAATTATCAAGAAAAACTGCTCTTCTACTCTATAGAACCAGAAGATAAAATACATACTGAAAAAAAGCCACTAATCACCTCCTGAAAGAGATCCCAAAAGGAAAACTCCTTGGAATATTGTCTTCAAATTCCAAAGCTCCTGGATCAAGAAGAAAATATTGCAAGTAGCTAGAAAGAAGCAACTCAAGTATTGTGGAAACAAAATCAGGGTAACACAAAATCTAAAAGCTTTTACATTAAGGGCTCGGAATATGATATGCCAGAGGTCCAAAGAGCTAGGATTAAAACCAAGAATCACCTATCCAGCAAAACTGAGTATAATACTTCAGGGGAAAAAATGGTCAAGTATTCTTGATGAAAAGACCAGAGCTGAATAGAAAATCTGACTTGCAAACACAAGAATCAAGAGAAGCATGAAAAGGTAAACAGGAAAGAGAAATCCTAAGACAGTTACTAAAGTTGAACTGTTTACATTCACTAGTGACTCTTGAGACATTTCTCAGTATTAGGGTCGTTGGAGGGATTAGACACACATATAGACAGAGGGCACAGGATGAGTTGCATATGAAGGGATGATATCTAAAAAAATAAAATTAAGGGTGAGAGAGGAATATGTTGGGAGGAAAAAGGGAGAAATACAATGAGGTAAATTATCTCTCACATAAAAGAGGCAAGAAAAAGCTTTTTCCATGGAGGGGAAGAAGAGGGGAGCTGAGAATGAACCTTACTGTCATTAGATTTGGCTTAAGGAGGGAATAACATGCACATTCAATTTGGTATGAAAATCTATCTTACACTACAGGAAAGTAAAGTGGATGACAGAAGGGATGGCAAATGGGAGGAGCGAGTAATTAGAAGTAATCATTTCTGAGCAGGGACGGGATCAGGAGAGAACAGAATAAATGGGAAGCAGGACAGGAGACAAGGAAATATGGTTAGCATTCGCAACATCACTGTTATGGAAGTGTTTTGCATGATTATACATGTATAACCTATATTAAATTGTTTGCCGTCTCAGTGGGGATGGGTGGGCAGGGAGGAAGGGAAAGAAGTTGGAACTCAAGTTTTAAAAACAAATTAAAAATTGTTTTTTACATGCAACTGGGACATAAGACATACAGGCAATGGGGTATAGAAATCTTTCTTGCTCTATAAGAAAACAGAGGGGATGGGAATAAGAGAAGAGAGGGATATGATAGAAGGGAGGACAGATGGGGGGAGAGAGTAATCAGAATGCATAGTCTTGGGGTGGGCAGAGGGGAAACACAGGGAGAAAATTTGGAACTCAAAATCTTGTGGAAATCAATGTTGAAAACTGAAATAAAAAAAAGGAAAAAAACAGGTCAGGTCAGATTAATCTTGGTTTCTTGCTTTTTTCTGTTGTTGTTGGGTTTGACAAGTAGTAAGGTCAATAAGATCTGGAGGATATAGCAATAAATTTGATTCCAGTGAAGTATGTAACAGTCTCCCATACTGTTGTTTGTTTTTAGGACAAGATTAAGAGACATACTACATAATAGTGTGGTTAAGATGGATTTGGAATTGGATGAATGGCAAGGCTCACAAAATAGGTTGTTAATAGTGCCAAGTGGGAAGAAAAGTCTCACTACTAAAAGCAAAGAAGCTAAAAATTCGAGACTTATCTTATTGATAATTTAATTTTTGAAAAAGGGAGAGAAATGAGAATCAGTTATTATGGACCTGATTCTTACCAGTAAGGAATAAGATTAGAGATCTGAAGCAGGTAACTAATTATGAATAAAACACCTTGATAGAGTCCTATAAGAACAGTTAGGAAGACAAAAGCCTATTATGAGCCAAGAATTGCAATAACTACAAAGGATAAGAAAACAGTTTTTAAAAGCCATGTTTTGTGGGTGGATGGCCTATGTTCAGGAGAAAGAGAAAGAAAAAACATCTGCTTGGGGTAGAGGGAAAGATGATAATAAATCGCAGAGACAAGTTGAACTCAATTAAGATTTTCTTTTGTTTTACTTATTAGAGAAAATGACCTTTGAAGTGCAGAGAAAAGTACTTATAACTAAA
This sequence comes from Potorous gilbertii, assembly GCA_028658325.1. NCBI lineage: Eukaryota > Metazoa > Chordata > Mammalia > Diprotodontia > Potoroidae > Potorous > Potorous gilbertii. The sequence continues at coordinate 663,147,275 of CM053770.1, forward strand.
AATCATAACAAGTGAAAAGGTAAAGGAAGAAGCAGATCTCCTAAATAGCTGGCCTTAATAAACAAAACACTGAAACCACTAAAGTGGTTGCACATCACTATCTTTTTGATCATTGAGGCATCATGGTGAATGGAGAAGTGTTGGAAAACTGGAGGTAAGCAAAAATTCCAATATTCAAAAATAAGGATATGGATATTTCAAATTATAGGTCATTGAGCTTAACATTATTTGTGATAAAATTCAAGTTTATTAAAGGAATGGTTTGTGAGAACTTAAAAACTAGAAGAGATTGTTATTATAATCTGATACGTGCCTCATCAAAAACAAATCATGGCAAACTAATTTTATTTGCTTTCTAGACGACCAGACAAGTGCATATGACAAAATCTCTCATTATCATTTTCTAAAAACAGTTTACTCATGCCTTTTCCTATTACATCACAATTTCCCATGCAGCCCTCCAGATTGAACCAATTTTGTGACAAATAGAAACAATTAAACAAATACATTTGGCACAATGATTGTGTCTGACTATATGTGTGTGCGCGCAGATTATACACACACACACACACACACACACACACACACACACATACACATGTAGTATATATAAAATATTCTGTCGACAGACCTCCATATCTCTGTTCCATGAAGGAGGTATGTTTCAGTATCGCTTCTCCAGAGTCTTCACTTGTTTTTCCATTATCCAACAGTTCAACTTCCTTTCAGGGAGCTGTTTCATATGTATGTTTCTCCTTTTCAGCTCACTAAAAGTTTCTGTAGTATTTGTTCTCTTGGTTCTCCTTACTTCACACTCCACCAACTTCAAATAAACCTTGATTCTTTCAGTTCTTCCTACTCATCATTTCATTCTGCACAATATTCAAAATTACATTGGCATTTCAGAAATTTTCCAATTTTTTTCAGCCATTCTGAAACAATGAATACTCACTTTGTTTGCAGTTGTTACCATCAAGTGTACTCCTATAAATGTCTCAGTTTATGTTGTACTATTGTTTCTATCTTTTATCATTCTTGGGCTTTGTCTCTTATGCTATCTTCACTGACAAAAAGGGTATTTGGTTTGGAAGATAGTACTTAGGTGATTTCAGAACAGATTAGATGACTGATTAATGGATCACAGTCAATGTGGAGAAATGTCTAGTGGAATGGCATAGGACTCTGTCCTTGACTCTGGACAGATACATGTATCAATGACTTTGAAGAAAGCAGAAATGTCATGAAGCTAAGGAAATGGATGACAGAACTGAAGTCCAAAAAGATCTTGATGAGCTGAAATACTGGGCTGAGGCAAAGAAGATAAAACATAACCACGATTAATTAATGTAACATCCTATACTTCACTGAAAAAGTATAACACACCCACACCCACCCCTTTCAAGCTCGTCATCAATATGATGTGGAGGGCACCATATCCTGTTCTGGCCATCACAGAGAATACACAATGGCTACTGTGTCTAGAACAGGATGACCAAGATGGCAAAAGAGCTTCAAACCATTCTATGGGATAATCAATAATGAATTGCTGATGATAGCTAACCTGGAGAAGGAAGACTTCTTCAAATACTTGCAGGGATATTATGAAGAAGATGAATTAGATTTAGTCTATTTGACATAGAAATTACAGGATGTCGATTCACTAGAAGAAAACCCTCCTAACAAACAGATAATTTTAAATGGGGGCAGGAGTAGAGAAGGGAGAATTTGAGTTTGTAAATGAACTAAGTGCTAGGTAACAACTTGTTGATACTAGAGATGCAGATGGGATTCATGCTTTAAGTAGTTACTGTTCTAGGGCTGGAAGTTTTCTTCCAGCTCTAAAATTCTACTATTCAAAGATTTTCCATATCATAAATTACGGATCACATTTTTGCTCAGAGCAACACTGCAATTGAGTTGTTTTTTAGCAGATAGTTCAGGATGATTTTGCCTAAGGGTCTTGTTAGTAAGTGAGATACCACAATCAGCCTCATGATAGTTTTTGTATATCAGAAACATCACTGAAAATGCGTGAATGAAGTGTTAATTTTGCTTTTAGGCACATGTAAAACATCATCTTACAAGCAGAAGTGAATAAATCTCTAAAATTTCAAGTTTGATTCTCACCTTTTCTCTTTAATTGTTAGCGTTTAAAAGGCTCTACCTAGATTTAAAGAAAGACTACTAGAAAAATCACTTGTAACTGATTTGACAATATAAAAGCCTTTTACATTATCAGATGATTTGGATTATGCAGCCAAGGGTATGCTGCAGATAATTAAGAGCTGACTACAATCTTTATCTTTGTGCTGGCTTGCCGTTGTATCTAGCTTGAACTGAAAATGAGCTGGGTGTGAGGTCAAGCTCTCCGTATTAAAAAAAGTCATATTCTGAGAAACTGTTTTCTTCTACTTGTATCTGTCTTGGCCTTCCTTTCTTTCAGAAACGAAACTTTAGAAATTTCAGCACTGGGGGCATTTTTTTCCTAGCCTAGTTTCCCCCACTTTGTATTCATTTTCCTTTTGCTCTCACAGAAGCCCATGTTCCTTCCTTGCTGAGCCAATATTAACTGCAGAACATTTATAAATCTAAAAATGCTGTACCTACCACTAGAAATAAAAGGTGGGTTGTTTTTGGGGGTTTTTTTTTGTGACACTCCTGGCACTGGCTCCCTGAGGTAGCATTGATCGTGGATGATTAAAAAGGAATATTTAGACCAGCGTGAAAGCAGAAAGCTTCTAGAAGACTTAAATGCATCAAAATGCTTTCCTTTTATGTTCTATATAATGCCATCTAGTGGCCATACTGAATGTACCTAGGATTATGGGGACGAAATTATAATAAAATCCAAAGAGCTGTTAACCATTTTAGGAAAGTTTACATGAGGGAGAAGCTAGCCAGAAGTGCTGCTGCTAGAAAACAAATTTGGCCTCTTTCGTCTTTAGCCGACTCCTTAATCAAACTAGGATTTATATATGACACCTTCTATAAGTCTGCAGTGAATAGGGATCACACCAAGTACTCAATAGATACCCTGCCATAAAACTTTCTGAGCAGTTTCATTAGGGTGCCGCTTGCATGAGGCTCTTAACAAAAGCATTATGCGAATGGAAGACATTTCATATCACCCATTAGTTCTGAAACCATATGTATTTTCTTGTTTAGCAGCATGCATTAGAATGAAGAGATCTAATGACCACCTTACCGAGAACATTTTAGTCAACATCATTTATAACTGAAAGCCTACTATTTACCATACTCTATCAACTAGAAAATAAGGAAGTTATTGTAGCCAATGGGGTCCACAGGTTCACTGCTATGTCTCTCAATAGTAGTTGTACACTATGTGGTCTTAAGTGTTTTACGTTTCTGCACTAACACTGCCAATAAAAATTCCACAACTATTCTAAGCTCAGGGGAACATATAGTATCCGGAACATGGATGTACTTACTGGTCAAGGAAATAAGTCTACTACTTTATTGACAATGAAAGTAAGCTATGTGTCAGGTCATGAAAACAGTGTGGGCATTAAGGCAGAATGATTAGGGTTCCCATAGTGAACCCTAGAATCTTATGGCACACACTCTAGTGTATTTGTGTTCACTTACCCCTTTAGGTTTCACACACGTAGTTCCTGAGAACCAGATGGCCAATTCTGATGCGCTTTGGGCTTTTTCAAACACCACCTGTATAAAGACAAGAAAAACAAGTATATGGCCTAAAGCCTCAATTTAGAAGAGGATTTCTTCTGCTAACTGCAATGTAACATCAGAGTTTCTGACCACTTTATCAATGTGATAGGAACCCAAGTACTGGTACTACCAAGTGATTAAGTGGGAAGCTTCTCTTTAGGTTTTAAGTTCCCTGAGGGAAGTAATTGCTCCGGTATACTCTCATGGTAAGAGCCTAAATGTAGGCATTTACTAAAGTATTTTGAATGGATCAACAAATAAATGTTCCTCCCTGATCCACACCTGCAACTTGGTCGGGGTGTCCAAAGAATCCATTACTCTTCTCCAAGGTTTGGTGGGCTTTCCTAGCACTGAAGGAGAAACAGTGCTCTTACTTCTAAAGACATCCAAAGAGATACAGACTAAAAACTGTTTGTCTATTTATGAACTCTCAGATGGCCAGGGTCATTGCACATGGTTTAAAGTTCTATCAATGGTAAAGTTGATATCATTTTGTCCTCCTCACAGCATATAAGCTTCTTGGGACTGAAGAACAGTCATGTATATGAGCTTTCAAAGACTTACAATGTACTTTACAAACATCAGGGTCATTTGGCAATCACAGAAATATAGTGAAACAAGTTCTATGATCATTCCTTATTTTATAGAAAAGGAAACTAGAGAGAGAGGTTAAATGACTTGTCCTTGACTATACAAGGAATAAATTACAGGAGAAAAGATTTGAAACCTGGTATCTTTGACTTCAAGTGTAAAAGTCATTCCACTATATTCTGTTGCTTATGTTACTCAATACTCACTGGAATAATTTTCAAGGGGGTGAAGGAGGGACTGACTACTTACAAAATATTGGAACTAGATGAATATGGTGAACAGAAGCTCAATCAAGGTAGACCAGCAGTGATGTTAAGCATCTTCTTCTGAAAAAGGAGTTTCTCCATCCATTACTGACTTTGAAATTATTGTTGTTTTTATTTTTACATGACAGATTTTTCTGAAAATATACTCCATTCTTCCCTATTCTGTTCCTTCTCTGTCAGACCTGAATTCCCCTTTGTAACAAAAACATTTAAGCAAAAATATCCAACACAGTGATCTCACTTGATAAAGAACCTAACATTCTGCCTTAAGAAGAGAGTTTATTATTAGTTCAATTATGGGTTTTATTTCAGTTACATGTATTATTTTTCTGCTTTTGCTTATTCCATTCCATCTCAGTTCATATAATTCTTCCAATGTTTCTCTAAATTTTACATATTCATCCTAGTTAATCCTCATTGCCTAATTTATGTCACAGCAAATGTTTCTTACTTATACTGTGAAATATCTAAATATTAGAATAAACTTACAGGCCACATCTTCTAATGACTCAATTTTGTGTCTGTTTCCCTAGAAAAAACAAGTTTCTTTTTACTCTGCATGACTCTTTTGAGACTTAATAGATCTCTCATTTTGTTCTCTTCACAGGAACCTCTGGGGTCCAGCTAAAGATTCAAATACAAATTATATAATAGCTGAACTATATAACAGGACACAGATAAAAAGTATTTACAATCTGAAATTCCTCCTTCCCTTTCCCCCTCTCCACCAAGGTATGTAACACCTAGAATGAAGAGTTGGGGAAGGGAGACTAAGAAGAATTATTCGGTAATGAGAACTATAATCAGAAGAGCAAAGAACCTCAAAGCTGAAAAGATGGGAGATAAACTACTTACCACAAACATGATTCTCTCTCCACAACAGCCTTGAAGAAAAGGTTGCACAGGCAGTTTTAAACAACACAATCTCTGAGAATGCATTAGTGCTCAATGGCAGCTACTTCCATTTTGGACAGCTCTGTTAAGGAGTTCATTGTTGTACTGTACGAAAAAGTCTGCCTTCTTTTGAACTTTCCCTCTTTGACCCTCTAAGTTTTGCCCCTTAAAGCGAAGGAGAACAAGCCTAATTCTTCACATATTTGAAGTCAAAGGCTATACATCTCGTTCTTAAAGTGATGACAATGAGTAGAGCACTAGTCCTTTAACTGCGGCACAGTGCCCAAAACTGACATGCAACTACGCTCCCTCTTCCTGCACTCATATTTTCGCTTTTTCTCATAGCTAAAGACACGAGAAGGAATGGATCTTTTTCAGGTCATCTGAATGAAATCAGGAACAAGTATTCCACTGCCTTAGTCAAACAATGTGACAATCCTTACTATGAAAACAATCAGAATCACTGGTTTGAGCTTTGCCAGGGAAGGTCACTAGTTCCTAAGCATAGAGCTCTCACTGGCATCGCTCGGATGCCCCAGGGTTTTCAGAGAAACTCCAAATCCTGTCTCATCATTTGGAAGTAGAAGGCTGCTCTAAGAAAGACAAACACACTGATGATCAAAAATACAGCACAGATGCCAAATGTTTGAAAACTCTCTCCAGGATGATCCAGCCAAAAGATGCCAAGGGGAAGCAGATTTGATTCAAAATTGTGTGGAATGGCAAGAATTAAAAAGAAAAACCTCTAATAGTCTAAAAACTGTTGGCATGATGGAATGATTTCTTGAGTCTTACTAGTTAAAATCTTTTATTGGTTGCATTTCTCTTTTCCTGTCACTTAGATTTATGATATATGTACGTATGCATGTGATGTATGTTTGACATTTACATGCATAAACATATATGCATGTGTTTGTTAGTCTCTTTAGTTTCTGAATTCCAGAGGGGTAGTCTCACTCTGAATTCCTGTCAATCCCTGCAGCTATTTCTGTGCTTCTTTGCATATAACGGGTGTTCCATAAATGTTGCAAAAGATTACACTGGTGTTTTTTTTAAGGGACCACCATAGAATAAGATGCTCATAGTAAACCATTTTCAATTAACAATATTATTCCTCATATGTAGCCCAAATATCTCATGCTATATAATTAATGCCCATGCCCATGTCACATTGTTTGGACCTCTGGAGGGAGAACAGCTTATCACCATCTTCTGTATAATGACCCATTCATGTATTTGTGGGTGATACATTCTAGACAGTGTCATAAAGGCTACTATTAGACTGACAACAGACCTCAATCTTTACAAATACAAGTATTAGTACATATTATCCTTTCTTCTAGATGTTTACAAACGATTTTTTTAACCTATAATTTTCCCAGATAAAGTTCAAGACCTGAGTTTCCAGCCTTTTAAAACGTACAGAAAATAATTTACTTTTGTCTTTAGTCATTTCATGAACTCTCAAAATTGACAATTAGTTGTTGTGCAACAATCTGTATTAATTCCTTGAACAAAAAGTTAGAAAAGTCATCAAAATCCATAGTCTTGAAAGCCTCTAGCCAAATGAAATAGGCTAGAGTTCTACTTTCACAAGTCTGGAACAAGTACACTTTTCACCAGAAATTTATTTATCATCCTTCAAGTTTCTTACTCTGTAATACCATGTACTAAATCACCCTAAAAATGAAGTTTAAGAAAAGGATATTTGAAATATGTTTCGTAGCATCCTCATTTTTTCATTACAATTTTTTTAAAGGGCAACCATATTCCTTTTCTTTTTTATTTTGTGCCTGTATTTAGAGAATGCTTTTAGGTTTTCTTCTATCTTTCACAGATATCCTCCAAATTTTCTGATTTTACCTCGATATATTTATTGCTTCTTCATATTCAATTAGTGAGCAGAGTTTTTAAAGTTTAATTTTCCAACCCAAGTTTCATGTATAGTCTTCTAGTATTTATGTCAGAAAGAGTATCAGGTATGCTTGAGAATTCCTAGAAAGCTACTAAGGAATTATCTTTTAGGAAACTTTTATTACAATCAGGGGTGTGCTGGCAAAAATAAAATACACATCGATCTACGTGCATGGAGAATATGCATTTTAAGTTTCATCTCTATGATTGATTTTCTCCATTACATTCTTAAGTCAAGTTATTTTTTTAAAAAATAAATCAAACTGATTTATAGTTTGCTCACTTCCAAGGGGCAATATCATGATGATATTTTAACCATCAGCTCTCCTAGGCCAGTAAGAGTAGGGTCCAGTACACTCCTTGATAAACTGGTCTGCAATTTCCAAGGTGTAAACTAATCAGCTTTGCTGAGTAAGTACAAGTTAGCTCTAGCACACTTTTAGACATAACCATATAAAATAATTTCATCAAGTTGCTTAACAGCAGCTAAGAAACTATACACTAAATAGCACCAAAGGTTTAGTAAAGAGGAAATGTACTACCATGTTTTTCTTTTTACTAATAAACACATCTAGCAATGTATGTCCTTGTGGAAACAAAAATATAGTTGGCAAATGACAAAAGGAAAAACTAAGAAACAATACCTTTCAAAAGGATTTAGGAAGATTGGCTGATGTTATCAAAAGAAATATAATTAAGATTCTTTACCTTTATTATGCAATGTTGTCTGAAGCTTCTGGAAGATGACCAAAAAAGGCAGGGAGAGGGGAAAAATTACTCATTCTCTAAGATCTAGTGAATAGGAAAATTCTGAGGCTTAGGAATTGGTTGAAAAATCTAGGTTGGAGTTTTTAATAATACTGACAGAGAAACTTAAGTAGGCTTGGTCCTTTTTTTCCCTTCTCTTTAATATAAAAGTAAATTTTTAAGGTAGACCCTCCTGCCCTCTCAATTTAAGCTGAAATTGATATTTAAACCAAATTGATTGATTGGATTTCTTAAAAAACAAGAACAATGAACTTCAGGGGTATACATGAAGTACCTTGATGTTATTTTGTTTTTATTAATCACCTCAGAAATTTCAACTAACTAAAATTTAGGGTCATATTCAGCCTTTTGTAACGAGAAGATGATGCACTTATGCTTAAGCAAATGTGGAGCATCCCACTGGGTTACATGTCATTCAGTGAGCTGGACTTACAGTCAGGGGCCAGATGGCTGATGGGGAAGTCTTTTGCTGGAATCCATCTCTATAGAGCATGATGTCGCACTGTACTTGGTGACCAGGCTGTCACTGAATACAACTCAGTCACGGTATTTAAATCACATTAAGGCTTTCTTTTACTTATTTATAGACCCCCTTGTGATTTTGTCTGGCTACATTCTAATTGCTAGCCTCCATGCAGTGATATGATATGCCACTAGCTATGCCTTTTATTCTTGCCAAAGTTACATCCCAACCATTTTGGATACAAACAGTTGTATGGAGAAAATGCATTTTACTAAGATAAATTATACTGGCACTAGATTAATTTTCTATTTTCAAATGGGTGTGTTATTCTGAATACTATATTTATAAACTAGGTTAGAAGTAGGGCCAAATTCTTTACCTGAGACTAGTTATTTTCTGTTAATTTTCACTGAATAATCACCACTCCACAGTAGTCACCTTTGATATTATTAAACTGCTGCACAGAATAGAATATCATCTTTTTCTAAATCACATGAACTATTCTTGCGGGTATGTACTTCTCACTGACAGGGAAAAATTATACTTTAATAGTAAATGAAAAACATTCCATTTTTAGTTGATGGTTTTCTACCTGTATGTAACACATAGGAGTCAAAGAATTCTCAACAGAAAGCACAGATAAGTAGTTAAAGTCATTTCCCACAAAGGGAGTTTCTCCCTACACCACGAGTGGAGGAAGGACATCCTAGAAACGCCCCTTAAAAGAAGAATAATTGGGGCAAATCTCTCAAAAACAATAAGAAACTGACAAAACTGGTAAATCCATTAAAGCTCATACTAGTCTTTTCCAAGTGTAGCGCTGAATGTCCTTAGAAGTCTAAGGTAAAAAGAAGACTCATTCATTACATCTGCTACATGTGGGCAATATTTCCAAGATGGTCATACCAAAGGCTTGCATTACACCAAATCAATAATTTATCAATATCATATGAAATGAAACTCATTATATAAGGAAAAATCATTTTGAATCATATGGCCAGGTGTTAAGCACATAATGTCAGGCTACCAATAAGACTGTGGATTGTATTTCTTGTTATTTGTGGCGCATGTATATGTAATCTGGCCCTCCTTCCAAATAAAAATTGACTAATAATACTTTAATTTCACATGAAGACTGATATCGTTCAAGTGTATTCATTAATCAGTCATGAAACATTCAAGATTGCAGAAACATCACTAATCAAATGTTTAATTTCTCTCAGCCTAGTTTTTAAAAAATCTACTTCCAGACTTTTTACAACAGAATTTTGTATTAGCTACTTAAACAATAGTCACACTACATGGTTTGTTATCTGGTTCTTCCCTCACTCAAAAAGTTGAATGAGACAGAAGGAAAATGTAATGAAATTCTGTTCATCAAAAGGGAAAGCTAGCAGAGAAGGAGAACATTGTACATTGCTATGTTTGAAAGCATACCCTACTATAAAATAAACATTTTAAACTAGGAGTACTGGAATACTGAGTCACTGGAGAATAATTTACTTAAAATCTCCCAAATGGGATGGTTTCTTACTTTTTTTTAACAAGTTGCTTCTAGTGCTACATAAACATTATTACTATTATTGGTAGAAAATAATATTGTTTAAATTGTATTAAAATAGACAATACAAATATTTACTTTAAAATACATAGTTTTTAAAAAAATCTTAGGGAAATTTCACATACCTGTTAATATAAAGTTTACGTTGGAATGAGTTATTAAAAATGCCAGTGCAGCCGATACAAACGTGGCCAGAACTGATTCTCTCTCATTAAAATCCATGAGAAATCCAGAGCTGCAACTCAGCTTTCTATGGGTATGGTGCATAAGCTTCTGTTAGTGATTTGGCCAAAGATACAACATACAAACCTAAAATATGTAGAAAGGATAGAAATGGAACAATGAATTTCAGGTTAGCTGAGCATTGCCGTTTAGACTATATATGAATTACAAATTTCGAAAGGTAAGATAAATTATTGATATTAAGAATGAAACTGAATCTTTCTTAGAAAGAGAGGCATTAAGAAGAGACTTAAGGGTAGTATAAAGACTTCAAGGTCATTATCATGAGTACCATGTTTCCCTGTTCCATCCCAGAGGGACAGAAATTAGAGAACATTGGAAGCTAATGTGGATTAAGCCTATTAAAATATCCTTAAATGTTGATTAATAACTCCTAAAATAAATTTATCTGTCATTTGAGCATGGGCCCTGGAGTTCAAATCCTCCCTCAAAACATTATGAGCTATGTGGAAATGAATAAATCACTTAACCTCTCCCAGCCTCAATTTCCTCATCTGTAAAATGGAGACATTAGTAACACTTACCTCATATGGTGGCTATAAGGATGAAATAAGGTAACATCTATATAAAACAATTTGAATAATTTAAATTATTATATAAATGGCAGAAAATATTATTACTAGACTTTCAATAAAGGACAAACTATGCCAACTCTATCAATATCCTCCAAAGGAATCTGTAGGATTTTATTGTTGTTTGAAATCAAAATAAATGTAGACTCACTTTAGTTAACATTAGGAGGGAAAAAACTGTATTAAGAATGAATGTAAATTCCAACTCCAATAAAAATTATGGCATGATTAACTTAGGTTATAATGCTTTCAGTTTAGGGCAAGGAGCAGTCTTCCCCTCTATCAATCTCAATTACTTTTATTTGAAAAGAGATACTGTAATATTAGCAAGAAGAGTCCAAGTCAAGCAAAATCATAAATGTAACAGAAGAGGAGAAAATAAGGATTAATCAGCAAAGAGTAATAAGTAAAAGTGACTTTAAGGACTTTAAAGAAAAAAACGGGCTACTATCTAAAAGCAGCAAATTCAAATCATATTAACAGTTAAAGTTAAAATGGCAGGCAGAAGGTAAAGTTATTTAATCAGTCTGCCAGGTCTCAATTTGGTTTTAGGAATGAATCCCCATTTAGGAAGATTCTTACTACCACCCCCCTCTAGCCCACACCTTTTCTGATCTTGTCTCTTATATTGGTGAGCCATTTCATTATTTTCTTGATTCTTCAATGACAGAAAAAACCTGAAAATAGACAAAATAGCAAGATGATCATTCAATTATTTCTATCAATCCATTGAATTAAGATTCTATGGTTGCATAAGATAAATCAACACCAAACAAACTGTATCTAACTACATTGCAGGACACAAGATAAATTAAGCCCATGAACTCTAGCAAACCTACTCACTCAATTGCCCCCTTCTGATCAAAGACCTTAGTAAGCTAGGCCACACCAAGAAATACATTTCAGAGAAGTTCTAAGTAAACTCAAAAGGTTGGTGTCTTATGGGGATATTTTTTAAACACTTAAGAGATTATCTACAAAAAACACAGCTGAGTGTGGCATGAGCCTTTTTCAACGACAACTGAACAACGATTTATTCAGCATCTACTATGTATGGGTTATTCACTGAGCTAGTCAGTGGGAATACAAGATATCATACTGCCCTTCCAAATTCATAGCCACAAGTAAATGCTTTAGAGAAAAGTGCCAGAAAACTCTATGGACTGGGGTGGAATTTTGCCCTTGTTGCCATATGGAATCCTCAGGTTTAGTAGGAAGTCACTTCTTGTTGAAGCATTTAAGTGCTCAACCCCATGGCAGGTTGTCTGTGTCCCCTGATGGCTCACTCAAAGAACACTGGCTTTGGTCTTGGAGAAGGCCATTTGCCTGCTGTCTCACGAGAAGAAAATATGACAGTAGCAGATGTCTAATAGAGGAAAGAGAGATCCTTAAAGGTATATGAGAAATATGGGGCTTCAAATGAAACGATGGAAGAAATTGAAGGCCTCATCTGTATTTTGCTTAAGGGTGGGAAGTTATTTGCATAACGGATGCTTTCATTTGTAATGCTATTGTTTGTGTCCACAGATTTCTTGATGAAATTACAACTTCAACACATAATGACAAAAGCATAAATCTAAAAAATCATTTTCAGAGGTAATGTTCTTTCACCTCTAGGAGATCAACATGTTCCAATTCTGAAACGGTACTGCAACAGACCTTTTCAATTATTAGGTTGGTCATCAAGTTGTCAGGGCACAAGGAAACCAGAATAGTAATAAATATTACCTGCTAAGAATATTTAGCAAATATTTAAAAAAACAATTAGGAAACTAAATGAACAGACATGATAAGAGACAAAAACAAATAAACATGTAGCTAATTTTTAGCAGTACTCCCGGCAAGCTTATTTTTTTTCAAAATATTTTACTCTTCTTGATGGAACATGTATTAAAGTATTGTCGTTTTCATGAATTATGTCAAGTACTTAGGATTAGAAATCATGTAAAAGCAGTTTTGCCACTTTTTGAGTAATGTACAAAAACAAATCGATTTACAAAGCTGCCCCAAAACAATTGCAGACTGGCATGAACCTTGTTTTATGAAAAAAACTTAGTACTTAGAAACTGTTTCCATCTCATTTTAAAAAGATGGAAACGTAACTTGTATACGTATAAACATAAATTTTAATGGGTGTATTATCCCCCAAACAGGAAAAAATAGACCACCAACCCCATTCAACAAAAACAAGCTCTTACCAACTTTTACAGCCTCCATACAATCAGCAGTCTTCCCATAAATGGGCGACATACAATTAAGAATAAGAGAACAGATCCATCTTCTAATTTTCTACTCATGTCACACCATTGCCTTAAAGTGCTAAAAGTATTAAACCAGTTGGTAATTCATAATGCAGATCCTGGAGTTGTAGAAACAGGACTGGAAGAAGTAAGAAGCTATATGTGACTGAAGTTATGTGACTTAAAAACATTAAGGATCTTACTGAAATGTGAAACCTCTCCAACAAACCGGAAGAATTATAATTTGTAGTCTGAAAGATTTACTTATAGACTTTACAAGAAGTTATTTGTCCCCAGTCAAATCAGCCAGTTATCAGACCTAGCTCTTGATTCTCGGTATCTAGCACTCTATTCAAAATGATATAATGTCTCCCCAACATATTGAGGGAGTCAAAAAACACACTAGAAAGAAAGCATGGTCATCTTTACGATCAATGCATTTTCTTCCTTTACTCATTTCATGTCCCAACACCACCAAAAAAGTCACAACTGACAACATTACACCACAATTAGTAATGTTTATTTTATATTCTATATATAGACATTGGTATTTGGGGGCTGGATGACAAATATACTATGGAGAAGTCTAAATGAAATCCTAAATTACTCAAAATATTTGACCTAAAAACTCAGAAAGGAAAATTTAAAAGTGAATGCCAAATGCCCTCGGTGCAGGTTCTAATATGTAGTTGTCCAGGAGGACAAATTTGATAGAAAAGGCAGATAGATAATGATATGGACCCAAAATTTAATATGAGGAAGGAAGTGATAAGACTTTTAATTGAGTAGCTATGCAGGCCTCTCAATAATCCCAAACTGTTCCCTAAAACCAAAAACTAACTTTTTAAGACTTCAATATTCTTCCAGTGATGTCCCATCATATATATATATATATATAATATATATATATAATATGACATATGAAGATATGAAACTGTCACAAATTTTCAGTTCAGTACAACTTGTCCACTTGAATAAAATTGAGAAATTATGATCAGAATAATACCGTCCAACTTTCACATTTGAGGAGTGACTGAAGTGACTTGTCGAATTCACAGATTCTCCAAATCCTATTTGGTTTGGTTGTCTAAGTTTACTGCAGAAAAATTTTTCAGAGAAAGAGCAAAAAGGTCAACTACATTTTCTTTAAAAAAAAAAAAAAAAAAGCAATTCTTTAATCAAACCCACTGTCCTAACTAAAGGCAGATATCAGGGCCCATTAATGGGGGGAGGGGGAGGCAGGGGCATGGTGTGTGGGGCAGTCAGTATTACCTTTTATATTCTGCCAGACAATATACAAAATGCTAGATTTCTTGGTGTGTAAGTTTAACTCTAATGCAATATCAGGAAAGATACATTCACTATTTGACATAGACATGTTTATAGAGTTTCTCTTTTGGTAATCAGTGCTGAAAAAAGTCAATTTTCTAAAGGCTACTGAAAAAGGTAGCAATACACTAAACAATTAGGCAAATATGCCCAGGGCAAAGGTGGGGGAAGTAACTGTAAAGATGATTACAAAGATGCTTCTTTAATATTCCTCTTAAATGCACATAGTTAAAAGGACAAAAATAACAAATTTCCTCAGTCCAAATATATTTTATAAGTCATGAGTACTGTAGTGAAGCCGCAAAAATATATTAACATATAAAAGGGAACAACTTTCAAATCCTGCCTAGGGCAAATAGACATCATGTCTTACGACCTTATTTCTAAAACGTTGCTCATTTTAACATTAAAAGTTTACTACTCACCTTTCATTAACAAAAATATAGTTTATTTTAACAAAATGTAACTTAAAGAACATTTTATTATTGACAATTTTGTCTTAAAACTTTTCAATAGGACCTGTGACTATAAAATTATAACCTCAGAATCTTTAGGGATTAATAACTTTTAAGTACTTCAGTAGAGCATCACTCATTGTTCTTTCCAGGGGATTCAGATAGTTAAAGAAAAAGTATAGGAAACATATATAACAGTAACAATACCACTATGAAAGAGAAGAGACAAAAAAAAAACCCACATTACTACATACTATTTGTGATGAAACAAACACCAGCTTCAAGATTTTTTTTGAGGGGGAGAAAGGAGAATGGATGTGGGGTGTGGGGCAAAAGAATTCAACTTTCCTAACAAACCAAATCTCAACCATCACCTGGTTTTCAACCTCAGTCACTCCATTTTATTACACTCTCTTCTGCCTCATGGCATCAATGACAAAGTCCTTCTGATTCTATCCCCACAGCACCTTTCCTATTTACCTACCTTTCTCTTTACTCTGATGGACATCACCCTCTCTAGACTCATCTCGCCTGGTTGGTTGCGAATTGATCTTGCCGCCTCAAGTCATCCACCCTACCCAGTTACCAAATGGAAATTTCTAACTCGCAGATTTAACCACATTACTCTGCTATTCAAGCTGCGTCTTGAAAAAAATACAAACTCGTCTCTATTAGTCATTTGAAGTCTTTCGTAATTTCTATCAGTTGTGCCTACCTTTCAGACTTACCCTCACTGCTCTCCTTCAAACACTCTAGGCTCCGGCCTACATGTGGCCTTCTCCATATGTCACATTCCACCTCTATTCTTCGTACCATGACATAAATGCTTGTCTCTCATTCCTAAAACGTGCTCCCTTTAAACCTACACCACCTCCAGGAACCCCTACCTGAACTTATATCCCATCTCCTACATGTAAGACTAACCAGATCTCCTCAGTTGCCAATAGTCTTCTTACCAACAATCACTTTGTATTTATCTTAATCTCCTAAACTCAGCCACCATGGATAAGGAGGTGGGGACAGAGGTCACTTGACCTCTGGGCTTCTTTTGACTCAGTGCTGGGGGCAAAAAGGGAATTGTGGTTGCTCCTGACTTCAAGCCCAGCATTATTCACACAGTGCTATAAAGTTCCTCTAAAAGAAAACTGGCCACAATTAAATAAAAACCATACAAAGGATCAAGTGCTTATGGAAATTTAGAAGGCATTTGCCAATATCTCTAGTAGGGGCTAAAGGATGAAAATGTGTTTTAGTTTTCTCAGATACTTAAATCCTGGTACAACCATACATATTCTTAATTAGGCTTTTTTAAGTCTACCTAAATATCATGATAAAAGGCAATTTAAGTTCTATTTCCGCTGGTCTTAATTTCATCAAGTCTTTTTAAGTGTTTATTATTGAATCTGAAGAGAGAAATAGAGATGAAATAGTTCTATAATATATATTCCATTTTTAAAAAAAGAAAAGAAAAGCAAACTAGATAAGAAAGGAAGGTTTAGCTTCTGGTTTTCAGGCTTGACTTGGAAAGAAAGAAAATCACAGACCCAAAGGTATGTTAGTATAAAAAAAAAAAATCCAGTCCAGACTTTGGTGTTACAGGTAAAGAAACTGATGCCATGCTATGCCACTGTTAGATTACAGAGAGAAATAAAGTATTCCCTTTTACAAGTTGAATAAAAACTTTCCCTATGTTATTTTATAATCATCAATACAATGCTTCTTCTAGAAGAATGGTGAATTATGAAAAAATTTATTTCTTTTAGAATTAATGAGCAATCAGTTTAAAGCAGGAAAACTTCAAATAAACTGATTTACAATACTGAAAATAAAAGCTTCAAGTTATAGACATTTGTATTTCTTTAAACTTTTTTTATTTAGAGATTTTCTGGTAAGGAGATATACCATAAGAAAGCAATTTCACTGGCAGTGAGGTATATATATATATACTCTACCAAAATACACCTCGTTTTAACTGCTTTATTTACAAATAAAGAAAGTATCAATGCATATCCTTGGTCTAACTACATTATTAGCCATCCTACATGAATAAAATGAAATGGTACTTGAATATAAAAACTGGTATTTGCAAAGAAATCTGATTTACTGGATAAAAATTAGATCACTTTTGGAGACACTGTAAATAAACATTCACAATTTATCATGACCAAGACACCTGCACCATATTTTCTATCCTCACAGCACATTTATTTCAGTAATTTCATTACGGCGGTCCTTAGCATGAGCATAGTGTTACACAATTTTTGTACATATAATTACATCCAAACAAGTTCTAAAATTGAAGTTGTAAACATTCTCTTTATATGTAGAAACATTTCAAATGATGTATTAAATTTTGCTGAAATGATCAAATTTGGAACAAATTATAAATGAAGAAAGCTATTCTAAATGGTGTAGTGAACATCATTTATTATTAGTAGTACATTTCTACAGTGTTAAATAAAGTAGTAAAGAGGCAAAACCGTCTTGTAAGCAAGTCCAATTTTAAGTAAAACATCAAAAAAGAAACAAGTCCATTAACAAAAGGATGTCTTGCAATAAAGAGTTAGATTTCAATCTATTATGATACAAAAATGTAAAGGGTAAATAGCATCTTTGTTGACAAAGTAGGAGGTAGCATGGATGCACCACTTATTGTCTGAGAAATGCAACTGGAGTAAAGAATATTTCCTTACCACAAATAATTTCCAGTACTATATACATATTTCTTTTAGAAATATTTGTTTAAACAAATCTCCCTCCACTTTTAGTACAAAAAAAAAAACCTTTTCATGTGATTTTTTTAAAAAACACTTACACATCTAGATAGAATAGTACTCATTGCCCTATTTGAGTGAACAGTCTCTTGAACTATGAAATACATGATATTTAATGCCCTAAATTGAGTGAATTTAGTTAGCAGTTCCCGGTATTATACAAAACACTACATACATACAAACAAAATATAATTATCTTATTTTACTACGCAAGTCTCTTTTTTGGGGAAAAACAGAGCCTTGACTCTAGTAACACTGCAGAGAACATAATTTTTCAATAAAGTCTGTCTCTAAGTACCCATGTGCAACAACTGATAAATGGCTGCTTACATGTAATGATCTTATTGATATTGGACAGTTAGTTAACTGACAAAAACTTAGTAAACCTTTAAAACACATCTTCCATCCTATATAAAATATAAAGACTACTTACTGCAACTGCTTTAAAGTACTCAATTTGCTCTGATGTCACTGTAATTCACTTTCCCCATTTTCCTCCTTTAGGATTTATAAACAGATAATTTAATGTAGCAACGTTCAAAAAAAAATGACGAAGCATTTCAAATTTACATCCAATTCAAATTTGTTATTCGAAAGGTTTTCTTGTTCTATGATGCTGCTTCTGCCATCAATAAAGAAAATGAAGTTTCAGTAATAGAAGCAGGCTTTTTAAGTAGTGATGTGACTTCTACCATGCCCGCTCCAGTTCGTGGAAGATTAGCATTCACAATGTGTCGCTGTAAGTGCTTGATCCAGTCTTCCTGAACAGACAATGGTCCTCGAAAGACCAGGCCACAAAACCTGTATGTACAAGATATTCAAAACAATCTCATCACCAATATAAATTACCTTCAGTTAAGGTCTCGTGCAATCAAAGCAAAGAATATAATGAAACAGAACAGTACTAAGAAAGCCTTAACCCAAATAATTTCTAGAGTTTCAGAAGGCAGAAGTTCGCCAAAAAAAATTTGGAACCCATGAAGGAAATTACTCTACAAAGATATGCTGGGTACACAAGGATAAAAAATACACACAAGTCATGCTCCCCTTCAGCTACCATCTGCCTCAACCTCATCTTGGGAAATTATAATGTAATAGGTAAGATATGACAAACAAAATACTGTATGAAGTATCATGGGATGAAGCAAAACAAAGATTTAAAATGAACAAAGACAATTTCAGTGAGACATATCTTTCGCACTAGATATGAGTAGAAGGCTTTGAAATTATTTTAAAATCTAAATTTTAGCACACCACACTTCTCAAAAAAAAATGTTCCATACATATGAACATTGAATGACCACTCTGAATTGTCCCTGAAGGGATGTGGGAACAGAACCACAACACAAGCTCAATGCAACAGAATTCTAATATCCCATTCTCAAGAGTTCTTGTCTTCCATCCTTGGCAGGAGGCAAGACAAAGGAAAGAGTATTTAAGAAAAATCTGGGGGATAAAAATGTGTTTCTATTGTCTTCTATTAGATTGGGGAATGTAGTTCCAAAAATGTAAAAATAGTTCTAACAATATTCTAAGTAACAGCTTCCCAGAGCTAGATCATAACACAAAAAGCAGAAGAAAAATAGTACAATTTTTATCTTCAATGTACTATATTTCAGAAATATTATGGATCAATAAGGGAGGATTTAGGAGTCAGTCTAGAATCCACCTTCCATTTGGAATATCACATTGTGGGCAAGTATGTTCTGAAACCATATCTCCCAAGTCGCTGACAAACTTTAAAGAAACACGTTTTTCTTGCTTTTCTTTTTCTATTCAAGTCACAAACTCTGTATACTCTCCTTATTAACTGACTCCTTTCTTTAAAGGGGATTGTTTTCCTTCAAAATTATTTGTTTAAAAAAAAAATTTTAAGTGATGGAGCAAAGCAAAAGCACACCTGCATCGCAGAATGTAAATATCATCAGCACCATGAGGTAGCGGCAGTACTTTTTTCTTACTTCCAGATCTTGACCTTGACTTCTTTTGCTTATTATCTATGGCTAAAAAAGAAGAGAAAAAAAGAGTCAACACTCCATATATTTTAAAAGCAAATATTATAAAAGTTCATGCTAGAAATAATAAAGCCTGCATGTATTTTCTCCTTCCAAAAAAGTCAAATCACATGACCGATTCTACATTAGCACAGTGACAAATTACTCAAAAAAACTCACAGCACAGCATTTTTCAGACATTTTCATGCCATCAATTTACTGCATAAATCATAATAAAACTTTTTTTGATTATCAGTGAATCATTTTTTAGTCTATTAGCACCGTAAGACTGATCTCTCATGACTGTTCATACATACTCCTACTGTCCAATTCTGCTATCTTCTAAGATAAGTTACAACTGGACAACACCATTTACAACTTAATTGGATTATTATTAAACTCTCTATGTCCCACAAATCTCTGAAAAAGTAAATAAAATTTTAAACTACAAAGAGAAATTAATTTGAATTCCACACCACAATTATAGTTTAGTTCTACATGGAGAGAGGGGGAAGGGAAAGAAGCATAAGGGTTTACTTTTCGTTTTTTAACCTAACAATTATTCCTTTGTAGTTTTTGAGACAAAAATAAAATTTACAAAATACAACTTAATTTTAATAAGGAATCAAGATTTAACATTGCAGGGGGGAGAAAGGAAAAAAAGGTAGTTCATAACTTAAAATTTTTCTGTACCATGGCCAAAAAGCTAATTAATGAAAAGCATGATATGGGAAGGAATGGAAATAAAATCTATACTACTAGTCTTTCAATATAATGTCACTGGTAATTCCAAACCAGTTACTTTTGAGCAAAAGTCATAATACAGAGTAAATAACTGAGCCCCCACTTCCACTCCCTCAAAGCTTTTCTTCAGTCACCTTACCAGAGAAGTGGGAGGGGGGGGGGAGACAGGGGGAGAGAGGGGGAGAGGGAGAGAGAGGGAGAGGGGGAGAGAGGGGGAGAGGGAGAGAGAGGGAGAGGGGGAGAGAGGGGGAGAGGGAGAGAGAGGGAGAGAGAGAGAGGGAGAGGGAGAGGGAGAGGGAGAGAGAAAGTGTGGGTAGGTATGTGTGTGGGTGTGTATTAGACACAGAGACAAGGTGTGTGAAATCACTTGCAACCTAGTTTCCAGGGAACTGGGCTAGACTTCATAAAGTCACCAAGGACAAAAACGTTAAACTACCATACTAACAGAAAATATGACTTAGTAAAATGAAACTAACATTTCAAGTTAGTTGCTGGCTTCTACCTACGATCTACTCAGTTTCTTATTTCTCCACTGAAGGACATTCTAAATAATGAAATACAAAAATTCAACAGTTTTAGAGACCTAAATGAAATCTAAACAAGTAAAACCTAGGTTACAGAAATTTAGATGATAAAATATTATTTTTAAAACTTATTTAAAAGTTCGGTAATGTCCCTTCTGATAGCATTTTTGATCAGCAAATTAGATTGCTGATTAATAAATAGGTTATTAATAAACTAGCATTACTTGGTACTGTTAGATCTAGCAGAGTAATTCCATATGAGGCAGGGTAGTGGGGGCTGGGAGCAGAGGACCACAAGCATTTTTATTTCTTAAGCACCTACTATGTGTAAGGCTCTGGGAATATAAATGCAAGGGGGAAGAAGAAGGGGGAAACATCCTCATTCCCAAGGAGCCTATATTCTATTAGCACAGATGGCATGCTTATCAAAGTTACAGATGCCACAAGGCTGAGAAGAAAACTAACCATTTATATGACAAAGTCAGTATCTCAAAATATCCTGATAGGTTAATCAAATAAGATGAAAATGGATAGAGAGAAATGGAAATCTTAATATTTAGTTTCTAAAAGAAACCAGATGTATGAAAGGGGGATTTTAGTGGACTTCAAGTTCAATGAGTCCAGATTGTGATATGGCAGGAAAAAAAAAAGTTAATAAGATTTTGGGCTCCATTAAAAAAGCAAAGCTTTTAGGAAAGAAAGGAAACAGCCTTGTTGTATACTGACTAGGTCAGATCACACTGGTAATGACACTATATTCAATTCTGGGCACCTCAATTTAGGAAGACCACTGATAAGTGAGAGAGCACTGAAAGTCACTCAGCACAGTTAAAGTGAAAGGCCAGGAATCTAGGACATGAAAAGCCAAAAAACTAGGGAGTGTGACCAAGTCCAGAAGCCTGAAAGTGGATGGCTGGGAATGCTACAAGATCTGTGTTTAAATTTTTGAAGAGCTGCCACTAAGACTTGTTCTGTTTGGGTCTATTGAATAGTAAAAAGAAAAAGAAGTTCAGAGGATGATAGATGAAATAAATCTTAGATAGCATAACTAATCACATCATTTTAAACAAGGAGAAACTGAAATTCAAATAGGTGAAGTGATTGAGGCTGCATTCGAACCCAGGTCTTCCTGATTCCAGGTCAGCATTGTTTCCCATACCAGTGTTGTCACAAACAGAAAAGTATCCCAGGCTGCATACTGACTTAGAAAACCATAAATTAACATTTTTTGTGTGGTATTTTGATTTACTTTGTTAAACATTTCCTAATGATATCTGTGAAGTGACACCTTTGTTCTCTACCGCACTATCTTTCAGGTGGCAGAGAGTCAAATTTAGGCTCGATGTAAGGGAACTTTCTGGACAAATATCAGTGTTCAAAAAGGAGGATGGAGATGGTGGGTTCCCCTTCAATGGAGATCTTCAAGTAGAAGTCAGAGAACCTTTATTACATAAAACTATACAAGGGACTCTTTTGTGTACAAAGTATTGTCAACAGTCATCAAATTTCTGGTGTTGGTGTTCCTTCCATCTAAGAGGAGGCCCTTTATATAATCACTCATAATAATGAATCTTGGGATTCATGGGACCAGGTCTGTTTGCCAAGTACTTTACAAACATGATCATTTGAGCCTTCCCCACAAACCTGGGATGTAGATCTTACTTGCAGGTTCTTTTTTTTTCTTTTAATATATAGGTTATTTATTTTTCAGATCTTAACATTCACTTCCACAAGAATTTGAATTCAGAATTTTCTCCCAATCTCTCTCCACTCCCACCCCGACAGCATGCACCCCCAACCATCCCTTCTTCCAGTCTGTCCTCCATTCTATTACCCACGTTTCTTCTATCCCTCATCCCCTCTAATTTCCTGAAAAATAGATTTCTATACTCTACCGCCTGTATAGCTTAATTTACAGTTGCATGCTAAAACCATTTTTAACATTAATTCTTAAAGTTTTGCGTTCCATATTATGTCCCTCCCTCTCCACCCACACTCATTGAGAAAACAAGCAATTCAATGTAGGTCACACATGTGTAACAATGCAAAACACTTCCATAATAGTTATGTTGTAAAAGACTAACATTTCGCTCCGTTCTGTCCTTCCCTTCATTTACTCCATTCTCTCCCTTGGCTTGTCCTCCCTCCCACAATAGTGTTTGCTTCTGATTATTCCTTTCCCCAATTTTCTATCCTTTCTGTTATCTTCCCTCTCCTATCCCCTTCCCCTTCCCTTCCTGCAGGGTAAAACAGATTTCCATATCCAATGGAGTGTGTGTTATTCCCTTCTTAAGCCAAATCCCATCAGAGTAAGGCTCAATTATTTCCTTTCATCTCGCCCCCCCCCCAATTCTAAAAGCTTTCTTCCCTTTTCTATGCGAGATGATTTGCTACATTCTATCTCTCCTTTTCTGTTACTCCTAGTACATTCCATTTAACAGTAACTTTTTTTTAGTTACTCTCCCTTCATATTCAACTCAACTTATGCCATCTCTCTATGTATATATACATACACACACATTTATACATACACCCATGTACATATACACACCTACATATATATATTCCCCTCTAAGTACCCTAATACTGAAAAAGGTCTCATGAGTTAACAAATAACATCTTTCCATGTAGGAATGTAAACAGTTCAACTTTAATGAGTTTCTTAAGGCTTCCCTTTCCTGTTTACCTTTTCATATTTCTCTTGAATTTTGTATTTTAAAATCAAATTTTCTATTCAGCTCTGGTCTCTTCAGCAAGAATGACTGGAAGTCCTCTATTTCACTGAATAACAATTTTTTCCCCTTAAGTATTATACTCAGTTGTGATGGGTAGGTGATTCTTGGTTTTAACCCTAGCTCCTTTGACCTTTAGAACATCATATTCCAAGCCCTTCGATCCCTTAGTATGGAAGCTGCTAAATCCTGTGTTATCTTGGATTGTATTTCCACAGTACTTGAATTGTTTCTTTTTGGCTGCTTGTAATATTTTCTCCTTGACCAGGGAACTCTGGAATTTGGCTACAATATTCCTAGGAGTTTTCCTTTTGGGATCTCTTTCAGGAGGTGATTGATAAATTCTTTCCATTTTCTATTTTACCCTCTGGGTCTAGAATTTCAGGGCAGTTTTCTTTGATAATTTCTTGGAAGATGATTTCTAGGCTCTTTTTTTGATCATAGTTTTCAGGTAGAACGACAATTTTTAAATTATCTCTCCTGGATCGATTTTCCAGGTCAATTGTTTTTCCACTGAGGTATTTCACACTGTCTTCTATTGTTTTCATTCTTTTGGTTTTGTAATTTCATGGTTTCTCAAAAAGCCATTAGCTTTCATCTGCTTCATTCTAATTTTTAAAGAACTATTTTCTTCTCTTGAATCTCCTTTTCCATTTGGTTAATTCTGCTTTTTAAAGCATTCTTCTTGTTGGCTTTTTGGACCTCTTTTGCCATTTGAGTTAATCTATTTTTAAAAGTGTTGTTTTCTTCAGCATTTTTTGGGGTGGGGGTCTCCTGTAGCAAGCTGTTGACTTGCTTTTCATGATTTTCTTGTATTGCTCTCATTTCTCTTCCCAATTTTTCCTCCACCTCTCTCTTACTTGATTTTCAAAATCCTTTTTGAGCTTTTCCATGGCCTGAGACTATAGCATACTTATTTTGGAGGTTTTAGATGTAGAAGCTTTGACTTCTATGTCTTTCTCTGATGGAAGGCTTTGCTCTTACTCATGCAAAAGAATGGAAAAAAATACCTGTTCACCAAGAAAGTAACCTTCTATAGTTTTATTTTTTCCCCCTTTTTTGGGCATTTTCCCAGCCAGTTACTTGAGTCCTTTGTCAAGTGAAGGGTATACTTGAGAGACCTGTAAGTTCTCAGTTCCTCTAAGGTGGCACAATCAAGAGAGAGTAGTTTACTCCTCTCCTGGCCTGTGCTCTGGTCTGGGAGCAACCACAAGCATTCTTATCTGCCCAGGATCTATGAGTAGGCTTCCCTCTCCACAGTCACCACCAGCTCCCACCATGCCAGCACTATTCCTCACCCCCAGGACTGCCACTCAGAACTGAGACCCAGATCAGTCACTCGAATCCCCCAGGGTCTTTAGGTCAAGGGCTCAAAAAATAGATGCTGCTGCTACAGTGGCTGCTGCCACCCTGAGATTAGGACTGGGGCCAGACCACACTCCCCTGTCACCCAGGTGAAAAAGCTTTCTTACTGACATTTGAAGCTGTCTTTGGCACTGTGGGTTGAGAATTCTGGGGCCTGAAACTGCTACCTGTGATTCCATGCCCTGAAGCCTACTCCAGTCCTATCCATGCAGCTGGGCCAAGGCCGGGCTGCGCTCCACTCTGAGTTGGGGGCAATAGACCTTTCCTGTCAGCCTTCAAGGCTGCCTTGGGCTGGAAATCTCTTTCACTCTGTTGTTTTGTGACTTCTGCTGCTCTAGAGTTTGTTTAGGATCATTTTTTACAGGTTTTTATGGGCTAGGGTGGGAGAGCTAGAGTAGGTCTTTCTACTCTGCCATCTTATCTCCTCTTTCTTACTTGCAGGTTCTTATCCCTATCTGACACATAAAGGAACTAAGGAATAGAAAGTTTAAGAGACTGGTCTGTGGTAGAAGAGTTGTTAGTAAGGGCCCTGTATTGGCTTTCTCAGCCCTTAGACATATGCCACCCCCTTGATGCACTCAGTAGTTCAGTCACCCTGAACTCAGCAATTCTTCTCCAGCTCCTGCCATCTCTTGTAGTTCAAAGATTCTTTTGCTATCTCTCCCCTTTAAGATTTAGTTTAAATTTTGTCTCCTCCAGGAAACCTTTCCTGAAGGAGTCAGTGTTTCAATTTTATTGGTGCCAAGTACTCAGCACTGTGTTTTGAACGTTACAGAAACTGCTTGTGGTCAATGACCAAAAGAAAAGGTTCCATATAGCACATTGCAATATTTACAGCAACATGTTTTGGGATAGTAAAGACCTCAAAAAAAAAAAAAAAAAGCAGATGCTAATCAACTGAGTAATGGTTAAATTAATGAGAGTAAATGAACCTAACAGATTGTTACAGTAGAGAAAGAACCAAGATAGTGGATCAGGAACAGCCAATCAGCTTACCTCTTTCGATAACCCCCTCCGAACAACTATAAGATAACACCACAAATCAAATACTGGAGTGGCTGAGCCAACAAAATGCTGGAATGAGGTAATTTTCCAGCATAAGAAGTACCTAAGAAGTCAGCAAGAAAAAGTCAGTAATACTGGGGGCAAAAGCCTGTCTGGAGCTCACACACTTCTGACAACAACAGCCACAGCAGCAGCTTCAGGAGTTCTCAGCCCAGAGATGGGAAAGGTATCAGATATATGGTCAAAAAGAGTACAGGGGACCCTCTTCTGGCACCAGATCAGATATAGCTGGCACTGAGTGGTAACTCTGTTGCCCACACACAGTTCTGGGCTGCAATTCCAGGGTAAAGCGAAGAGTGGTTAGTCCCTAATACTAATTCGAAGGCCAAAAAGGAGTGCTAACACTTGTAGCAGCAGAAGAGCAAGGGCCAGCCATTCCTTGGTAAAGACCAGATCATCAGGGACCATACCTCTCTCTGGATCACATCACCCTGAAAACCCCGAGTACTTGAAGACCTCCTCAGAACTAGATTTTAATGTAGCAAAATGAAGAAAACCAAAGCTTCAGACAGTGGCTCCCCACCCATAGGTGGCAGAGTGCAACTTTAATGTAAAGTTTGAAGTCAAGAAATAGACTGGAAAAATGAGTAAAAAAAAAAAAAAAAGACTATAATTACTACAGTGGCAGGGAAGCCCAAGTCACAACCTCAAGAAAAGAAGGGAAAACAGCTACCCAACAGGGCTCAAAGAAAGATGTCAATTGGACCCAACCCCTATAATATTTCCTGAAAGAGTTTAAGGAAGAGCTCAAAGTAGAAGAAAAATTGAGGAAATAATTAATGTTAAGAAAATTATTGAAAGAACAGTTAACAGCTTGACAAAGAATCCCCCAAAACACTGAAGAAAACATCACCTTAAAAAACAGAAGTGGCCAAATAGTAAAAGGGGCACAAAAAATTCATTCCTAAAAACCAGAACTGATTTGAAAGGGAAAAAGAGGTACAAAAATTCATTTACGAAAACAATTCCTAAGAAACTAGAACTGGACAAGTGGAAGCTAATTACTCCATGAGACATCAAGAAACAATAAATCAAATTAAGAAGAATGAAAAATAGAAGAAAATGTGGCACATTTCATGAGAAACAACTGACCTGGAAAATATATCGAGGACAGATAATTTAAGAATTACTGAACTACTTGAAAGCCAAGATCAAAAAGGAAACTAACTAGCATTTCAAGAAATTATAAAGAAAACCAGTCCCAATTAGATGCAGAGGGTAAAATGAAAATTGAAAAAAACCCAGAGATCACTTTCTGAAGAGGTCTCAAAATAAAAACTCCTAGGAATATTGTAGTCAAATTCCAAGGCTCTGAGATGAAAGCCAAAAAGAAACAATTCAAATATTGCAGAGCCACAGTCAAGATCATATAAAATTTAAGCAGCTTCCATATTAAAGGAGCAGAGGGCTTGTAATATATTCTAGAAGGCAAAGGAGCCAGGATAACAATGAAGAATAATTTACCCAGTGTGAGAAATCAATGTTTATCACTTATATTTAATAACTAATTATTATATTAGAATCAAGGTTTTTCCTTTTTTCTGCTTCCTCATCCAGAAATCAGTGTAGGAAGTCTTTCTCAGAGTCACCTAGGCCAAGATTTCATCAGACAGAAAAAGAAATTCTAAATTTAGGCTAATGAGTATATTCCTGTTCCTTGTGTTTACTCAGACAAGTCCAGGTAAATATAGGTTCTCCTTATCCTCAAAAGAGATGATGTGGAAAGTGCTATCTCTCTGACCAGATATGAGTGATCTATGTCTCATACTCCAACACAGCCCAATTTGATCAACCAATCAGAGTTGAGTAGGCACCCCCTGGAACACCTCCTCTTTAAAAGGCATATAAACTGTGATCTCATTGCCATTAGGAATATTTGGTCTAGACAGATGACCAAATGATCATCCTTTTATTAATAACCTGCTGGCCTTATTAATAAACTGATTAAATTACCTCAAAACTATGTCTCTTGAACCTTTTTAAATATCACACCAGCAAATGTGATTATAATCATTAAGAGGAAAAAAGGGACATTTAATGAAACTGAGATCTTTTAAGTATTTCTAATAAAAAGATCAGAGCCGAATAGAAAATCTGACATTCAAACACAAGACTCAAGAGAAGCATAAAAGTTTAATATACGGGCAGCCAGGCGGCACAATGTGTAGAGCACTGGCCTTGGAGTTAGGACATGGGTTTAAATTCGGCCTCAGAAACTTGACAATTACTAGCTGTGTGATGTTGGGCAAGTAACTTAACCCCAACTGTCTTGCCTTCCCCCCTCCAAACACACACACACACACACACACACACACACACACCATGAAAGAATAAACACAAGAAACTCAATAAAATTAAACTGTTTACGTTACTTAACAGAAAGACCATTAAAAGGAGTCTACATGTGATTTTAGCAAAAGGATAAATAGGATATAATAAATATAAATAGCCAAAGATTTGATTAGTGAAAATGTAAATTAAAACAACTATGAGGGTACCTCTCCTCACACCTAAGAGAAATGACAAATGCTGGAAGGGATGAGGAAAAATAGGTACACTAAAAAAATGGAGTACTGAGCTGACCCAACCACCATGGAGAACAAGTTGGAATTATGCTCAAATTCCCATAAAACTGGGAATACCCTTCTGACCCAGCAACTCCACTACTAGGTCTGTATCTCCCCATCAGTGGGGTTGAGGTATAGTAGATGAGTATGATGGAATACTACTGTGATGTAGGAAATGGCATAGGGGTGGTTTCAGAAAAACCTATATGAACTGATGCCAAGTGAAGTGAGTAGAAGTGGAAGATCATGGAACACATTAAAAACCAAGTTGTAATGACGACGAACTGTAAAAGACCTGGCTACTCTAATACAATAATCTAAGATAATTCCAAAGAATTCACGATTAAAAAATGCTCCAGAGAGAAAAATTATGAACTCTGAGGGCAAACTGACATATAACTTTTCCCACTTTATCTTGCTTTTTTTCTGAAATGTGGCTAACATGGAAATGTTTTCCATGCTTTCATGCGTATAACTGATATCATTGTTTGCCTTCTCAGTGGGTGGGAGGAAAGAATTTGAAATTTTAAAAGAATGGCAAAAATAAGAAACTGGAATGTTAAAGAAAAAGAATGTTCCAGTTCAGTGCTGTAAGACTCTCCAGGTTTTCCCCCTACTACTGTCACTTAGTTATATCTTCTCCTTTACGTCCATATAATTCACATCTCCTACCCATTCAAAATCCTGATAGTTGAACATGCCTCTTCCTTTCTTAATGAGCTCCATACCTGACTTATAGTCTCTTTCCTTCCTAACTCCTGTCTTCTTACTACAGAACTTCAACATACATAATGGTACTCTCTTAAAAACCTTAACCTCCCATTTCTTCTACCTACTCATTTACCATTATCTACTCCTCCACCCAAATTCAGTGATACACAAAAACAATCCGTCAATCATACCTCTTATCTTGCCACCAAACCACAAATGCAAAAACCTCGATGTTCATGAACTCTGCAATTCCCTTATCTGAGCACATTACTGAATTTCCATTTGTTCTACCTTCTAGTACCAAACCCTGGGTGCTCTTCATCTACACTATGACCTCCAATCCCCTGACCCCTCAGTTTTCTCCCAGATCATCACACAGCATTAGCCACACTCTCTTCCTTTCTCCACTGTATGATCCCTTAGTGAAGCAGTTTCACTCTACAGTGTTCAATTTAATCTTTTGTCTATTTTATCACCAAATGTGCCATCAGTCTCGGTCCTCCTGTTGTCTTTGCTCAAGCCTTCTGAATGGATCCAATACAAATTTGTTACATAACTTTAACTGAGCCCTCACTGTGGCTCCTATACTTCCCTAACGAAATCACCATCTTACTTTCCCCTTCATAACCACTCTTCCAAACTTTTTCAATCTTCTTCAAATCTCCCATGGCTCCCCCATGCCCACTTATCTCAGCTGAAAACTTGAGGGCATCTGTAGAAAGCTCCCTCTTCTCCCCTTCTCCTCATCTTATCTCTCAAATGCCTTCTGCCCCTTTACCTCATCTCACATTATATGGTGACCATTCTCTTTGCCAAGGCAAACTCCTCTACATGTACAAATGATCCTATTTCATCTCATATCCTACAAAAAATTGCCCCTTTTGTCCTCCCCACTTCATCACTTATCTTAAGTCTTTCCTTATCTACACACTTCTCCCCTGCTTACAATCATGTCTCTTGCATCCTCAAAAACCCCTTCTCCATTTCCATTAGTTATCCTTTCATATATCTTCTGACTGTTTGTGCCTAAACATCTTGAGAGGCCATCAATAAAGTCTCTCTACTTCCTCTCCTCTCACTCTCATAACAACCAAAAATCTGACATCATCATCCCTCTGAAATTGCTGTCTTCAAAGTCACCAATGACCTCCTTTACTTGTCAAATTCAGTGGCCCTTTCTCAAGCCTCTCCTTGATCTCTACTGCTCATTACCTATTTCTCCTTGATACTTTTCTCTCCAGATTTTCCAAAACACGACTTTTGGTTCCCTTCCTTCTCAAGATTACTTTGCTGGAACTTCCTGGTGCCCATGCAGCACTCTCATCATGGGGTCTGCCTCTTCTATCTATGTTCCACTTGAGGATCTCATCAGCTCCTGTGGATTAAATTATCATCTCTAAACGGATGATTCTCAAATCTATTCACCCAGCCCTCACTTCTCTGCTGACCTCCAATTTCCAATTGCCTATTGAGCAAATTGACCTGGATGTCCGGTAGTTATCTTAATCTCAACACACCCTAAATGAACTCATTATCTTCACCTTTCCAACATTTTCAGCACATCCCTTTCTTACCTCTTCTAATAATTCCATAATCTTGATGCAGGCTTTCATCTCCTCACACCTGGATTAATGAGACAGCTGCTGGTTAGGCTTCCTGCCATAAATCTCTTCCCATTCCAAAACACTCAGTCAGCGATTTTCCTAAAGCGCAGGGACAGCCATGTTGAGCCCCAATCAACAAACTCCAATGGCTCCCTATCGTTTCCAGAATTAAATATACTACCTTGTGTTTGGAATTAAAATTCCTTCATAACCTAGCATGCTCCCTCTTTGCTAACTTCCTGATCTTCTTATACTTTATACCCTCCCCAACTTCTGCCTCCCTCTCTGCCCAATCAGGTCCTCTGTGAACTAGTGACACTAGGCCTCTGTTCCTTCATCAGGCCTCTCCATCCCTCTGCCTCCTGCCTTTCCTCAAATTCCAGCTAAAATCCCATCTTCTAAAAGAAGAATTTCCCAATCTCTTAATTCTACTCCCTTCCCTTTGCTGACTATTTCCAATTTATCCTGTATAGAGTGTGTGTGTGTGTGTGTGTGTGTGTGTGTGTGTGTGTAGCCTCCCATTAGTTGAGGAGCTCCTCAAGTGCTTAGCACAGTATTTAGTACATGATATGCGTATTAGCTAAGATACAATGAAAATGAAGAACAGTGAAAGGCATGCAAAGTTTAACATAAAGTGAAGTGGGAAGAATCGGGAAAACAATTAAGTCCAATGAACAATACAACGTAAATGAAACGATCAACCAAAAACAAAAATTCAAAATGAATGGTGTGTAAGTATAATGACCCAGCCTGGCCCTGAAGACAAGACACAAGAAGGCTTAACCCCTGCTTCTTTTCAGGGCGGGGGATTGCTGTATATGTCAGACACATCTGACAATGTGCTTGTTAATTGTGCTGGATATTTCTTCTTTATTATAAAGGATGTGTCTAAGTTCCTGTTAGCAAACTAATAGGCAGAAACAGATGCTTACGACCCAGAAGAAATATAATCATCAATGCTACACTTTTTTGTGCCTATGATTTTTAAGATTTGGTTGGGTAGTTTGGAAGATTTGCTTAATTTTATTTAGATAGTTAAAATACAAAGTGTTGAGGAAAACTGAAAATTATAAAAGGAACAGTAAAATCAGATATCCTCTCCCTGTTCACAACTGCAAGTGGTACAATTTTTTAATTCCTTATCATACCGAATGGAGCAAAGCCATACAAATCTTCTTGCACTGATAAAAAGGATCTAAAATCTTAGCACAGATTAAGGATGGTAAAGAGAATAGTGATGTTAATGTTTGTATACTCTGACACAAAAATAAACAAAAAATAAAAACTGGCCTCAAAAGTTCAGTATTTTTTGACCACCACAGAAAGAAATAAATGTTTTCATGTTATCTTTGTTTCCATTTCTCACTTTTATCTTTTTCCATCCAGAATGTAGCAATATAAAAGAATTTCAAAGGCAAATGAACTCCTTTTGAAAATACTGAGTAAATATTTGGTAAAAATTATGCAAAATATAAAGAAAATATGACACTAAAATAAATATGGTAGATCCTGAACTTATTGGAAGCTGACATGGTAAACAAAAGGAAGACAGTACACTGTTACCTTTTTAATATGTTAATTACAACTTTAATATGTTTAACTACAACTACAGATCACATTTGTAAATAAAAAGTTAAGTGGTAATGGGTAAAGGACTTAAAAATATATATTCTGATAGGAATGAAAATAAAAGCTGCTATCACCTCATGCTATCCCCCATGCTAAAAATCACATGTAGATTTCAGACAAAACACTCAATAAAATTTAGTCCATTTTTCAAAGTACTGCTTGACTAATTTTCTGAGTTTTAAAAGTCCTTCAAACAAAAATGTATCTTTGCCAGGCACTATACTAATGGAGATATGAAAAATGCTCACATTTAAATCTTCAAGGCAATGTAAAATAGCTATGCACACACAAGATATATAAAGTATAAATAGAAGGTAATTTTAGACAAGAGGAAAGACTTACTGAAGGTAAAATTTGAACTGAGCCCTGAAGGACGCTGGAAAAGGCAGGGGACAGAGGAGGGATTGAATTACAGACATGGGGGACAGTCAAGGAAACAGTATAGATAATAGAGATAGGTGACAAGTAGAAGGAAGAATAAATAATCTTGTTCTACCAGAGTATGTGGAGTTCAGTAAAATGTAAGGGGACTAGAAAGGTAGAATGGGACACCAAACATGTAAAAGGTTTTAAATGCCAAAATGCATTTTATACTTGACTGTAGAGTTTGCAAAAGTCATTCAAGTTTGTCCTTTAAGAAAATGTCTGGCAGGTGACTGGAAAATGAATTGAATGGGGACAGACCTGGGATAGTAGTAGCAACCAGAAGGTTACCTACAATAGTATAGGTGTGAGGGGATAAGGATCTGCACCAGAGTAGTGGCTCTGAACTGAAAGGGAAAAATGAGGAATTTCTTCTGGTCCATCAAAAAAGCAAGCTCTTCCACCATATCTCATTCAAAAGTCTTAGCTTACCTTCTTTTCTCTGAAAATTAGAAGATGGTAAGATAAATCTTATACAACAATGGAAAGGGGAAGGAAGAATTCTTGACAAAATAAAGGACAGATAGACGTACAGTAGATAAAATGAACAACCTAAAAATCTAAACTATTAATAACATAATGGGGAAAATACTCTAAATCACTAATAAGAAAATAAAATTTTGAAATGACATAAAGTGTTAGAATTACCATTAAAAAAAACTTTTTTTGAAGAAAGTGCATTTACTAAGTGTGGAGCCCCGAGCTGGATGCCAGACAGCTAGAAAGTTTATTTGAAACTTGGTCCCTACCTTTTTTTTTTTAACCATGTTAAATTTTTAAATTTTCTTTTAAAACCAACTTATACATATCAGAGATTCAAGGAAAGAAATACAAGGCAAGTCAGTATTAATTAAGTGCTTACTATGGGGCTGGGCGCTGAGGCAGGCTCTAGGAATACAAAGAAAGGCAAAAACTAGTCCCTGTCTTCAAAGAAGTCACAATCAAATGGGAGAGACAACATGCAAACAAACAGACACAAGGCAACAGCAGTCTCAATGAAAAGACAGTAGTACTACAGGTCATCTAGAAAGTCTTCTTAAGAAACCTGGATTCTAGTCAAGATTGGATCCAACGGATTCTAAACAGCAAATGAAAACATATGGTTGGGAGATGGAATGTCTTGTTCAAGGAAGGAGGTCGATGTGATTGAACTGTGGAGTAGACACAGGGTTATTAAGGAAAGCAAGGAAGAGGCCACATTATAAATATAGAAATGAGTCACAGAAATTATAAACATAGAAATGAATCATCATTTTTAAAAAATATATAAGAGAACAGAAAGAAGCACAGAAAAGCATACATAGTTTATAAACACCATCTTGAATTTATTGTCCTTTTTTTGAAGCACTCAAAAGATTTGAAGCATGAGATACAACCAAGTATGTTTTCTGTTCTAATTTGTACACAGAAATGCTCTTTTGGGTAAATGTTAAATTATAAAAAAAAATAATAGTAATAAATTTGCCCTTTAAGAACAAAAATGAAACAAAATTGGAGAAA
Organism: Potorous gilbertii; assembly: GCA_028658325.1. Taxonomy (NCBI): domain Eukaryota; kingdom Metazoa; phylum Chordata; class Mammalia; order Diprotodontia; family Potoroidae; genus Potorous; species Potorous gilbertii. The sequence continues at coordinate 663,181,896 of CM053770.1, forward strand.
TGGAAACATGGTTGTTCACCATATATCTGAAGGTCAATTTAAATCATAGTTGCCAAGCAAAGTGTTCATTTTTACAAATAGTTGATGTATGCATGTATTTTGCTGTACTTGTTTATTACAGGGGTTCTTCTTTCTAGTTCAGCAAATACTGGGTCTATAAGCACCTGACACAATATAAGAATTACATATCTTATAGCAGTTCATACACCCACTCTCAGAATTTAAGCACAGTGATACCCACATCCACCTACACACCCCTTATTCTACGAATCTATAACCAGGTATTTCAACCAAGCTGAAAACTGGAAAAATCAATTTAATAACACTGACTACTATCAACTTCCTTAAAATATAAAAGCAAAAGAATAAAATTATCTTGTCAGATTAACTCACATTTATATACTGATTTAAGGTGTGCCCAACACTACTTCACAGGGCTGTTGTAAGGATTAAATGAGCTATCTATAAAGTACTTACAAAGCAAAATTCTGGTGCATAGTGGACAAATACTTGTTTCCTTCTTTCCTTCGTATATATGGTTGGTTTCTCATTTGATCCTCTTAACAACCCAACTGAAGTAGGTTGTTACTATAATCCCAAGTTATAAGTGACAATGAGGCTGAGAGATTAGATTAGTGTTTGTACACCAAACTGCTAATGTTGATTTGGGAAAATTATGACAGTTTTCTAAGTTACATCAGGCAAGCTATCTAACCTCTATGTACAGCTTTCTTCAAAGTTAAATTTCTTGAGCTGAATATTAAAATGGGAACAATTCTACTTCTCCTTCCCTACTACGAGCAGAATCTTAGTACTCATGTAAGAAATACAAAATATTTTGAGACCTCAAACAGTATATTATGGACTTAAGAGTTAGAAGAAATATCAGAAATCCTTTAATTGAAAAGCTTCAGTTTACCAACAAGTCAAGAGAGAAGGGATGTGCCCTACATCCGAGGTCTTCTAATCTTTCAGAACCCTGAACTCTCACGAGGCAACATTAAGCACTGTGATTAGCACAACAGGTAAGCGACAGCATTAATAAAGTGACACTACTTTGCCTGCCCTCCCCACTTTTAAAAGAATTTTATTGTTCTTCCTCTCCTCGCACTCTGCCCCCAAGTAAGAAATAACTTATTATAGACTCAAAATAACCAGAACCTAAACTAGAACTAGAATATGACTTGAGGCAACGAAGGAGAATACAAGTAAAATAGTCAGATATTCCTATAGAGGTTGTGTTTTGAGCTTTGAGACACAGAAGAGTCCTGTTATTCCAAGACAGAAACTGATATTTAGCTATGTCTGTTAGATTATTTCTTCTAAACAAGAAATACTAGGTTAATAGAGTAAGTGCTGATTGACCTGGCCAATGGACCCAATGACATAATTATGTTCTAGTTGACTGAATATCAGTTTTATTTCATGTAATGGCCATGGAGCAATTTAAAAAAAAATTGACAAATGTCAAGTGAAATAATTCATAAAGTAGACAGTGATCAATAACTAAAATCAATCAATTAGTAAGACTGCTAAAAGAAAGCTAACAAGGGTAACCCTATAGTCCCGTCATTCAAAAATAAGGAAAGGTAATACATTAATAACCAAACTATGAAAGCGGGAAATTACACATGAAATTTCCTACATTTGAAGTTAGAAATGATGGAAATTTTCAACACTCAATATAAATCGAGTCAAACTAGTAGTACTGTTTTTTAAAGTGTCATGAGGAATCACAAAATACTCCAGCGCTTATTAGACAGTACTAATAATTAAAATAAAGCACAACTAATCAAGAAAATGTCTAAAGAAAGCTTTAAAAATGGCTTAAGTGTTCTAAGAATAAGCACAAACCCAGCAAATTATCAGACCTGAAGGAGACAGGCCAAGCTTAAAAGTTACCAGCTTAGAGCAAAATAAATACGTTTTTAAAAACATCATGAACATATACATCTATATCTTGGGTTTTTTTTCTTAAAGAAGTTGGAAGGAAGTTTCAAGGTCCCAAAATTGAACTAATCTGTTCATGAAACTATATGATTTTAAATACCACATAAATTATGTATCTGATGCTATGTGTTATATATGTTATATAAAGTTCTGGTATTACTGGTGCCAACTAAAGAGAATATCATTTAGTCAAGAAATCTGGCCTCAGATACTTACTAGATGTGTGACTCTGCAACTTAAATCTGTTTGCCTCAGTTTCCTCATCTGTAAAATGAGCTTGAGAAAAAAATGGTAAAACACTCCAATTCTTTGCCAAGAAAACCTCAAATGAGATCATGCAGAGTCAAATAAGACTAACAAGATTATCTCTAATTATCTCTATCACATGTGTGCCCATGTCTTATATGCACGTGTGTGTGTATGTATGTGTGTGTGTGTGTGTGTGTGTGTGTGTGTGTGTGTAAAAAAACCCCAAATATACACATATATTTTTTAAAATTTCGGTGGTACATTGTACTTATACGTGGTCTCCTCCATAACCTCCTCGAAGAAGACTTTCTTGCTTCTCTTTGTATCCCCAGAATTTACCCTAGGTGCTTAAAAAAAAGAACGTGAACTTGAATGGACTCTAGTTTATTCAACTTACACAAGAGGGCAGAGACACTTTGAATCAAAGTATTCTATTACTATTATATTGTATAAAAGCAAGGGAAATTTAAACTAATTGCAATAGTCTCTTTCCTTGCTTTTAATTTACAATTAAATCTTGATTAATGAATATTCTGGAGGAAAATGGTTCTTCAGTAACAAATCCCACAGTTTAAAAGAAAATGTCATGTATCACAGAGCCATAAGCCTAATATTCAAATGGTGAAAATGCATTTCAGTTGCAGGTAAATTGGTTAAGTCCTTATTAGCAAAACTAGAAGACTACAAAGATTCACAGTCTCTGCAATCTCTTCCAGTCCCCTTTCTTCCTCAAAGGAAGACTAGGTGATGTGACCCCTCCCTAGCACTAAATTCAGCTTTCCTCATCCCTTCCCTCTTACTAAAACACAGAAACAACCAAATAGATATCATTTGTCCTGGATTAATTATATTTCAATACAATGATTTCTGAATGTCTAACTCCACCAATATTTCTATTTTAAGTCTTTTATACCTTAATTGGATCACAGATTTAGAGTTGAAAAGTACATTGGAGATAATCTAGTTCAATCTTCTCCTTTTGAAGATGAAAGTAAATGGGTTAACCAGAGAAATGAAATGACCATGTCATTATTAAATGTCCATGGTCAAACAGCTACTACTTAACTGGCAGTGTACAACTGGGAATTGAGGTTTTTCAGACTCCCATCCGACATTATTTCTACGATAGCAGTAGAATAAAAGATGTAAAATCAAAGAGTGGGAGCTAAAAAGAACCTTAGGTAATTTAGTCTACCTATCAATTTTACAAAAAAAAAAAATCCAAATCCCAGAAAGGTTAACTGCCTTACCCAGGGAAATCTAATTAATTATTGGTAGAAAAAAACTAGGGCTACCAAATCTCTTGACTAAGTCCAGTGCCCTTTCCTCTACTTACAAGGCTGCCTTAAAAATCACAATAAGCCTTCCCACAAAACTAGCCTTAAGGAGTACCCAGATTTATTAAACTCTGCGTGATGATGCACTGCACATTTTAGGTGAAATGCTTTAGTCACTGAAATAGAAGTGTTCACTGACCTTATCTGTACTCCAGCCCAATACAGGTTCTTAAATTTCTTTTGTTCACCACATCATTGCTCAACTAAATACCAACGTTCCTTTAGAGTTCATTACTACGTTTACACTACAGTAAAAAGAACCCATGCATATAACCTCCTCAGAGTGGCCTTTCTGATATCTGCTTTCCTATTGCTCCAACATCTCTGTTTCATACAGCAACCCCCAAAATACCAAGAAAACACATACTAATAACCTGAAAACCAAGTAAGGTAATGAGACTAAGATTTTAACCTATCAATAGGAAACTATTTGTCTATCTCAGGGGTAGGGCCCTACCTGGAGTCTCGAGACCATAAAGTGGCCCTCTAGGCCCTCAAATACAGACAGCCCTTTGACTGAATTCAAACTTCACAGAACAAATCCCCTTAATAAAAGGATTTGGCCTGTAAAAATTTGGAACTCAGTAAAAGGCCACACCAAAAGACCTACAAGGCCAAATGTGGTCTCAAGGTCTTAGGTTCCCCACCTCTGGTCTATCTAATACAAGGACAGATCAAGTATGTCTTAAGGAATAAGAGAATTGAGCAAAGGAGGAAAATAGAGAAAAGGAATAGTAGGCAAAGATTCAAAAAGTTTAAAAAAAATAGAAAAGAACAAGAAAACTTTTAGATCAGTGGTTTCCAAAATTCTTTGATTACACAACTCTCTAAGAAAAAAATGATTAAACATATGCATATTTTTATAATATATATTTATTGTAATAGCATAGTATATTGTAATATACTACGTATATTACAAAACGTAAATAATAGAAAATTTTAAAGGATAAGAAAAATGTAAATGAACAACTTAAAATATGTTAATGATGCAAAAAACTTTTTAATTTCACAAGTATAATGTAATATAAGTAATATTTTATTGAGAACAATCTGAATACGCTTAGTTATTTTTGAAAAACTCGTTGTATATGTCCTAAGGAAAAAGGCAGAAATAATTTGTAAGTAATTACTCAGTTAACACATACGATGTGACTAGTCAAGCAGATGAATTTTTTGAACACTTTTTAACAGAAAGATACACAAAAAGTCAGTCAATAAAACAGCTTTTCAAAGGGAGTCATTCCCTGTAAGCATTTTCCTTATGTATACATGTGTAATTATGTAAAATCAAAATGTGTAAGTGAATAGTCAGTGGTTTTTGTCTTTGAAGAAAGTTTAACATAAATCCATTGCTTTCTTTATGGGATTATGCTTACTGGGTAGTTATCATATGATACCTTTCTATTCATTGCTTGAATTATTTTAGCTGTATTTTTAATGAGTTTGAGGAATAGCAAAAAAGATGAGTTTGTTTGAACCAGTGTTCACAAGAGTAAAATAAGGCTGGAAGCTGGAAAGGAAGGTTAGATTTTATAGTTCAGTGTTGAACCTGGATGCCTAGAAGCATGGTGGTAACTTCATCTGAAATAGGGAAGACTAGAAAAGTGTATCTGGGAGAAAAAAAATTTATTTGATACCTGCAATACAGGTTGCAACCTATTCGTGGCTACTTACATACTCAATGACTCACATGAATTGAAAAGGAAAGGGGGTGGTGGTTATTACTCAGTGGTCACACTACCTTCTGATGGGTGCCTCCTGCAACCAAAGGTGATGAGGGAAAAGGGTAGATAGGAGTGAGTATACTGGGGGGAAAAGAGATTTCCCCTACAAAATTTGTCTGTCACGTTTGGGCTTGAGCTTGTACAGCGCAACAAAGGGTCAAGTGAGGGAGATTAGGAAGATAAAAGCTAAAGAGGAAGCATGTTTATGCTGAAAACAAGCTCTATGCTGAAAACGAAGGTGGAATCCAGCACCAATTCCCACCCTGAGTACTAGTAAATTCAGTTCATGCAATAAACTCCACAATGGAGAACACCTTTGGATTAAGGAATCAATCTTATTAAGGAAATAATAAGTAAATTAATAAGGAGCTAATCAAGAAATAAAAATATAATATTAACATACTTCTAACACATTACAAAAGCCAATACTGACATTTTGACAGATTTAGTTTAAGAATGTATCTATAAGGCTGGATTAAAAGTCAAACTAAAATAAAATTATTACACATACACTTTCTCAACTTCTGGACAGACTAATGATAGTTAACACTTACACAGCACTTTAAGGTTTACAAAGCACTTGACATGAACATGTATAGATGGATGGATATAGATAATAAATATAACTACACTGCTATCTATAGCTATCCAAATCAAACTGAACCAATATGTTCTCATTTAGTGTTCCCCTAATTTTCTAGTAACAGAACTACAAAGAGACTCACCTCTCCAAAACACTCAAAATTATTTTCATTATAAATTCATTGCAGAAGACTATAAAAATCACAACTGATTTTGATAGTTATACAGCCCACAATTAAGTTGATACTCAAACCAAGTAAACTGCAACCAAATGGAGAAAGGAGGAAGAAGATACATGTCAATATGCAGGCTTTTCAAGTTTAACATGTATTCAAATTGAATCACTGCTTATCAAACTCTCCCTCTGTATATGTATGTATATATTCAAATTATGGTTTTTTTTATTTGCAAACATAGTAAGAGAAAGAAAAATATTTTACCCAAGAGTGTGTGTGTGTGTGTGTGTGTGTGTGTGTGTGTGTGTGTAGTCCTTTGCAGAAGAAAACCAGGCCATCAGAGAAATAATGACATAACTCACACTTGACTATGTTTAGAGTGAGGGAGGGCTGTGCAGGTCACCAGCCTCACTTCTCCAGAGCCATCAGAATCCATTGACTGACTGAGGAATCCACTGATTCCTCAGGATGTCTGGAGATGGCCCAGGATGAGGCAATTGGGGTTAAGTGACTTGCCCAAGGTCACACAACTAGTAAGTGTTATATGTCTGAGGTGATATTTGAACTCAGGTCCTCCTGACTCCTGCACTGGAGCTCTATCCACTGCCCCACCTAGCTGCCCCTATCCAACTGACTTGCTGCTGGTACCTATAATAAACATACCTGTACCCAACAAAACTGTTGTCCTCTTCTGTGCACAATTACTCAAGTGGTGTGGGAAAAGGTTAAGTGCACTTTTAAGCATATTGCAAATGTTCTAAGTTTCAAAGGACTATTTATTCAAAACTAAAATACAGTTCTCTTTTAAGAAATGAAATGGGAAAAGTAGGTATCCCATAAAGATATGAGTGAATTGGGTGCAGTGTGTCGATGAAAACTCTGCTCGCTCTTCCACCTACTTTTCTGTATGACCTCTGGAGTCACCTAAACTCTTCCTCAGGTTGGACTGAACCTAGTAACTTGAGATCCCTGAAGCCTCTATATCTCTGATCCTATGAAAAATGCTTATTGCATTAGCATAATTTAACTGGGAAGGGGGTGGGGTGTCAAGTTAGCCATAATGAGCTTTGGACTATTTAGAGCCAGCCCATGTTCTTTCAAAAAGGGAAGAGCCTTCAACCTCTCAGCTCCTCTGAATTTAACACCTATTATCACTTTCCTTCAGATTTCTATGTTACACAGATCATCCCCTAAACCTAAAATACAATCTTGTGATTTGAATAGCACAGTTCTGTTGAGAAGTATCAAAGCTTACAACATTACCAATAAAGAGAATTTAAAAGTCTAGTTGACAAAGTGGTAATTAAAGTGTTTTACCCACAAAACTGTAAAAGGCTCAATACTAAATTAGGCTTCTGATGAAGGCTGGAAGAAAAGGTGGTAAAACACACCACTGAACAGCTGTTAGACACAACATTTTATTCAGGGTATTTTATGTTCATTACTTTGGATGCGCAATCAATAATGAAAGTTAATGATTTAAAGTTTTTTTGCTAAAATCTTTGTGTTAAATAAATGAACAACAAGCTAACATCTTAGTCATCACAAGAAAAAAGATGTTGAAACAATAAGAAACTCCTAAGTTATCAGACAATCCTTTCTCTACCAAAATATTTTAATTGGTTTCAGCAACCTGGCTGTACTACCAACAAAAAAAATCCCACTTTCTTTTCACAAAGTAAATTGCTTTGGTCAATAGTCAACTAATAGAGAAGACACACAATACAAGTGTTAAGAGAATATTTAAAAAATCAGACTGAAGGCCTATCAGACAGCAGCCAGCCTTTAAAACCACAAGGTCTGCATTTATCTGAAGTAACTGAATTTCTGCTCCAGGCAAACAATTCAACACTGTTTTTCGGTAATTTGAGGACTGGTTTCTAGTATTATTATTGTTAGTATTCCATTTATTGTAACAACTATTAAGCTGACTTTCAAAACTAACTTCTATATGAAATCTAATATATCCAACCCATGACTTGGAATGATTTTCACAGACTAAGTGATGAAAGCAAATTCTCCCCCAAAAGTAAGGCTGATCTATCTTCAGTTGTATTTTGCCAAAATACACAAAACATTTTGGTAGAAGGAAGAAACAACTGGTGACACACTAAGCAAATGTCATCTGTTCTTTTTTATTACAACACTAATGTAAGATCTAGAACCAAAAATTACCGAGATTTTGATTCTGTGAAATAATAACACAGCATACACTAGACATTAATTCATTTGATTTTTAAAACACATGTGGGAGGTTTTTCCCTTCGACAATAGGAGCAAAAGGGGATCAGTGGTGACCTGAAAAACTTAATCCTGATAACACAAGCAGTATTATGTCATTCTGGCATGTCTTTTGGGTAAAATATTGGTTTTGCACCAGTAAAATCTTCCAAAAACTGTTGTAATCCTGCCCTTCTCTCCCCAATACCATCCCTTCAACTATTCAAAATTTTTGTTCTCAGAAAGACTTGGTGAACAAATAGAATTCAATGTTAATAAACAGGCACTAGTTTGTTTTAACATGCATATCAGTATGCCTAATAATTATTCATTCCGTAGTGCTTTTCAAAGACAGGCTTAGATGGAACAGGGGGTCCCAAGAGAAATTCTTATAATTCTGTATATTCTAGCAAGCATTTATAAAATTGTTTTTAAAATATACATTTAATTATAAGCTTTCTCTTACCTGACTGCACAGTCAAATCCATTTTTTGTGGCTGATACATCAATGGACCATCTTCATCTAATGGGAGAACACATTTCTGAACAAATCTTTTTCTTGCAGTTTGATTATGGATCTTTTGAGGAGAAATATCAGGATTCCTTTCTTCTCCCAACCTTTTATTTTTCAGAAGTTCTATCAGAGTTAGAGACTGATTTTTTTTCCCACTGGACAGTTCTGCTTTTGTTTCATCAGATTCATTTAAGAAATTCAGTCCTTCTTCCCCTGATGCAGACACTGATACAGCTTCAGTCTTTAGGCCATTACGGTATGCTTCAAGAGGTATAACATTTTCAGATAAAAAGTCATCACTTGATGCAAGTTTCTGAGCTACAAATGGTCTGGGAATAATCCGGCGACTGTTCAACGCCTTTAAAATTTTTGCATATTTTTCTTCATTTTGCATCATCTCATTTAGAACACATATTGGAGATTTATGAGCATCCCATTTAGTTTTTCCAAGTCTTTTCAGGTGCCCTCTCACATGATTTGATAACCCAATTTTAGTATCAAACCAACCACCACAGAGCTGACAAGTGTGCTCAGAAGCAGATTCAGACTTCTCTATAGCTAGAGGGGAAAAAAACGTGACGTGTCAAAGTTTTTAAAGTGCTAAGTCTATTCACCCTAAAATCAATTACTCTGGAAAACAGGATTATTGCATGCTCCCATAAACAGAAACAGAAACAAAAGCAAGGCACAATCTTTTTCCCATCTGCTAAGTGTGACCATATACTACACATAGCAGCAATTCCTGCCCACCCACCCAAAAGCTCACCTTTTCTAACTCGTTTCACAGGTGTTCCTGTGCCCGTCCTTTTGAAGTGTTGCATTTTATCACTTGTAGCTATTTGCTCTGGAGAAACAACATGCCTGGCTTCATAGCTTAAACCTGCTCTATGTAGATGCCCACGGACATGATTGGATAACCCAACACCAGTTTCAAATGTTGCTGGGCAGTATGGACAAGACTTTTTCTCTAGAGATAAATCAGTCCAGTGGAAAACAGAGTTATGTTTTGGCAATGATGTTTCTGCATTTTCTAAATGTTGAGGATCATGTATCTCATGTAAGTAGTTGCTAGTTTCGGCATCTTCATAATATTCAAAAAAAAAGCCATCGTTTTGATCAAAACTAAGGTTTTCTCCAGCTTCTTGACCCTCTACTTTATTTTTAAAGAGTGGGAATAAGTTTACGTTTTCCCGATTAACATCACTGTAAGATTCATCTTCCATAGACTGTGTAGTGTAGTCACAAAGTTCAACATTATCCCATGAACTGTCATCCTCTGTTTCGTAGCTATCTTTTTTTTCAGCAGAATTTAACTTTTGCAAAACAACAACAGTCATTTTATGCAAAAAATCTGGATAGCAGTCTAAATCCTCTCCTGCAACAGAACTTTCCAACGTAGATTCATTAACTACTCTTTTTACAGCTACCCGTCTATAGTCTTTGAAATCTTCTGGCCTTTTTGAATCAAGGTTATCCATAACAAAACAATTGTTGTGGGAACTATCTGATGATGGAAACATATGTAGAGAACTGGCCTCTTCCTTTTTTAAATGCAAAGGATATGGGTCACTTGACTTTTTAATCATTCTATAATTTTCATATTTGTGTCTATATAAATAGTTACTACTTGTTTTGACACTAGATTTTTGTTTCCCTGTCTGATGGAAATACTTAGGTTTTTGGTCAATGCTGTTTTTAATCATAACAGTCTTATGAGGAGAATTATTTTCATGGCACACATTTACACTTGCCTGGGAGACAGTTTTACGAGCTTTTTGTATTCTATGTGTCCTCTTATGGAGTTTTGAAAAACTGCTCGACTGAGATGCTGATGCAAATGTTCGTTTTACATCTTGTTTTAAAACAGAGTTCTTTGGAAATGTGGATGTCTGTTCCTTAACCAACGACTTAGTTCTACCAAAATCTAAAGGTTCTTCAAGAATGTCCCCCTTTTTTTCCAATTGTAGCGGCCTCCCAAACGAATCAATGCATGATGACGGATGCAAATATTCCATGTGTTTTTTTAAAATATTTTTAGCAGATGTAGTAAAAGCACACAACTTGCACGTGTACGTGGCTGGTTTTTTGGAAGATTCTGTCAAAGAATCTTTCACAGAAGTCTTTTTTTGCGTTTTTCTCTGAGCTAGATCAGAATTAATAATTGAACATTTCACTACTGCTCCATGAGCAATTCCTCGGTGGCACTCCAATTCATTTTCAGTCACTGCCATAAAGTTACACTCCTCACAGCAGTAGTACCTTTTATCTTTTTCATGAGTTTTAGCATGTTGCACAAAAGTTTTGGGACAATTGGTGCCAAACACACACTGTGGGCACTGTAACCGTGCACTCCTCCCTTCATCCTGAAGTTCTTTTAACTCACGAATTTCCTCCATCAATTTCTGCCTTCTTTCCTGGTGAATAATCATGTGCTTCAGAAGTGAATTTCTATCACGAAATGTTCTCCCACATTCTCTACACGCATATGGCCGTGGAACATTGAGGTGACGGAAGTGACTATTCCCATCTAAATGATACATCATATGCCTATGGAGGTGTTTTTTCTCCCTAAAATTCACATTGCACTTTGTACAGGGGTAGAAGGATGGCTCTTCAGTGCTGAAAGTAGCAGGTGACTCAGAATCACTCTCTTCACATTTCTTTTTTAAAGTATTTGAAAGAAAAGTGCTTGTATGAACAGGTGAACTCTCTTCTCCACATTTACCCGGGCTATAAATCAATTGTTGAATAGCATCCACATCATCTAAGTCTTCATCTGCTGATTCAGGCTTCACTTTTGATAATGGGTATTTCTGTGGTTCTGTTGTTTGTAGTTCTTCACTTTGCTCCAGAAATTCAACATTTAGTAGTTTTGATTTAGTGGTCATACAATTTGATTCACTAAAACAATCCTCAGTATAACGGGTTATCTTGCTTACATCCATTTTTCTTTTTCTCTTTTTTTCTAACCCTACTTTATAATGAACTGGAGACTTTTCTATTGTTTCTTCATTTGTCATAAGAAACTGGATAAACTCTTTTTGTGGATCCCAGTTTGTATCATTTCCTGGTCTGAAATCATCTGTACCTGAGGAAATATCTGTTAATGTTTTGACACAATTATCTTTTGCTAATAAACTTTCGCTCTCCTCACATTCCTCTACTTGATTTATTAAAGTGCTATCTGACTTCACACTACTCCCTACTAATTTTTGTTTATCACAACCAACTGAAGCAGAGGTAGGTTTCTTAATGGAATGGATGGGATTTTTAATCTGTGCTACATCAGGTAACAAAAATAAAACTGGGTGCTGATTTGAATTTTGTGGTGTAGATTTTGTGGACAGCTGGGGATCATGTGTCACTTTCAAAGTTGAACAGGAATCCGTTTTTTGCTGACTCATGGGTTGTCCAGTGGTTAATGAAATGCTGCCTTTACTCATAATGGAAGTCTTAGTTAAGGAGTGTGAAACTGGTCCATTAACAGCAGTTCCTTTAGGCAAGATAAACTTTTCACTAGAAACAGTAGGAGCACCAGCATGGATAAATAGGGTGGACTGGCCTCCGCTTAAGGCTTTTTCAGATCTGTCCCTGGATAGTTCTTCAGGCAGAGTCAAGGTATTGTTTTTCTGAAATGACATTTGACACTCTTGTGGTTTACGAACACCACTCTCTTTCTCAGAGATGAAATTGGTGTCATTTAGAAGTTCTTCTTTAGCACCAGAAATCTCAGTATTTATCTTCGAATCATCCATATTGTTGTTGGCAAGCCCATTAAACACATTTACTCTAGAAAAAGAAAAAGAAAGGAATCCATTAAATATGAATGCAAGGAATAGTATCTTTAAAATGCATAGCACTAGATTTTAAGTAGGCCAAAAAAAGTTTTTTTCTATTAAAATCGTCAATTTTATTATTTAAACACTGTGCTTCCTATTTTAAAATATTAAAAACCATTTAAAACATGTTATATTCTTTAACATTAAAATACACATGACTAAATTTGTTATACAGAATATACTATGTGGTTTAAGTTATATAATACTTGGGAGAAAATAAAAGGAGAGACAAAATGCAAATGGCAGTAACAAGACAATTTTCCCTCACTCATTTAGATATGCTTAACATGGTCAACTAAAATAAATTTTTTAAACAAACTAGAGTTCTAATTCTTCCAAGAACATACTTGAATGAAAACAAAAGCAAAGGATCTGAGGTACACTAGATTCTTACTTTACTGATTACCTAAGAGATGATTTTTATAGCCATGTCAATTGTTTAGATGTAAATAGTATTTTTAAGATATCTCATTAAAAGGTAACTGCAATTTTTTCTCATGATTCTGCTTATTGCAAATTTCAGTTCAACTTTTATCTAAATTACCATAAATTCAAAATTACTTAAGCCTAAATTAATGAGATTTTATGTACTTCTGTACCTTGACCCTAAAATTGCTGTGTACTCTTTCAATTCTTCAACTTAGAAAACCTAACTACTGTCCCATAAAACCGTAAAATATTCATGGTGAATTAGGTTAATGAATGTTGGCTTCTTATTTACTAATAAATTTTGGTAATCCATTTTTCAAGTCGATTTTGTTGGATTTGCTAGTGGAGCATTATCAAAACACCAAAAAAATAAACAAAATGCAAAAAACCCAAAAACAACCAGATACTCAAGAATCACCTTAATGACAATATTTTTTACCTAAATGATTAAAGTATGTGCTTCAAGTGACCAAAGTCCTATTTTTTTTTAAACACTGATTCTTGTTGATTTGGCAACAGACACCTACAAATAATTTCAGGATGCACAAATAAAACATAAGCCAGACAACAGTTTATAATACCTGACCTACAATGTTTTTGTACTGCTACAACAAAAGATTAATTATATACTGAGTTGAGTGTGCTTGTTTGTATGTAGGCATGAATTTAATAGTATACAAATATTTAGTGTTTGTCTTTGCATTCATTTTAGTAGGTTCTGTTAGAAGATACTTTGAAACTAAGTAAAAGTTTAGATTTAAAACAAGAAAGTGAAAAATATACTAACGTGTGCATTAACACAAAATTATCTTTATTAGAAAAAAAAACAAAGCATGACTATTTTTGCTTGTAAAGTTAAGATTTAACCTAACCTTCCAATGTTTTCAAATCTAAGATCACAGATTTAGAACTGAAAGCTACTTTAAAATAGGCTATCAAAAGCAAGGATTCTTAAAACTGCTTTTTTGTCATGCAGCCTTATGGCAATCTGGTGAAATGGTTTGATGCCTTATGTTCATAACTGCAGAAAATGCTGAACTCCAGTTCAAGATTAGTGAAAATTAAAATGTAAATTTTTTCCCCCATCTAAGTTCACAGGTCCCCTGAAATCTATCCACAAACCACTTGAGGTGTGTGAACTCCATGGTAAGAATCACAGCTCTAGACACAAACTCTCATTTTACAGATTTTTACAATTGTCCAGGCTCACAGAGGAAAAGCTGGGATTTGAACCCATGTCTACTGGTTCCATACAGTTCTCCACCACAAAAATAGACTTCTAATTAAAAATTAGTCTACATTTGCATAAATGGTGAATTTTTAGAGAAACAGTACAAAGTGCATTATCTGACCAAGATTAATCTCTAAGCTTTCTAAAAAGTACAGTTTTATTTGTATAAGTTAGTTATTTCTATATAAAAATAGCAAAGGCCACAGATACAAACTTACTTTTACATGAAAACAAAACAACTAATATAAATTAAAATTTTATGGCAAATTTCATAATGAATCAAAACAAAACTGGGAAAATAAAAGGGAAATCTCTAGATTTGCTTCTTTTTTTTTTTTTTGAAAATTTTATAAGTATAAGCACTTAGTGAATTTCATTCCTTTCCAATGATCTAAAACGTACATTTATGTATGGATAACGTCAGATACTGACTTTATTAAAAATATTTACTTCTTAAAATTCATCATGTTAGACTAATCATTTTGTGAGCACCCACATCTAACTCTTAAAGTTCTCTGCTGTTGCAAGATTGGCAAATTGCCATGGAAATAAAAATAGACTTTCAATAAGATCATATTCAATGCTATCACCCCAAAATGGTGCTAATGCAGCACCCAGCAGGAGTTTCTACATCACATACACAGAAGTTAAAAAGGGGCAGCACAAACATGTGTTAGGAAAGAGTACTGCAAATGTCAGTAAAAGGAAAACCAAATTCAATGGCTATATTAACTCCTACCCATTCAGTGACTGATCCCCAACAATAAGTCAAACATCTCTCACAAGGGCAATAACGTCTTAAATCCTGTAGAGGTAGCATTAAGAATATTTTGTTTAAATATGTATGCATGTGTGCACACACAATATACATATTTGGGTGTAGAAGTATACTATCTATTCTAGTTTACTACTAATAATGGGGTAGACAAATATATGCTCAGTCAATTTGAGAGCCTATATTAGCTTTTCTCAACAGGAAGCAACGTTGCTAACGAAGTGGTAAATTCAGTGTTAATGAGTGGCTTCACTGTTACCACCTCTGTGGTAAAACCTTCCATGTTCCATGTTCTACCCATCTGTTCTGGTGTTAGGAGTTCAGAGAAGGAACAGACGCTTCCCATTTAAAGCAACTTCAGTGGTACCCCCTAAACAGCAGGGTGGCAAACCATGAAAATATCATGTCGACTTGGAGACTGCAGTCCTCATTATCAGAATGGTTTCACGAAAGCCTTCCACAAAGTTTACATTCAAAAGACAGCAAACTGTTTTGCTCAAATATATATGAAAGTAAATGTTCATAATCCATCTTTTAGTCTGCACATTACATACAGAATTATTTCTCTAAAAGTGGAGGTATATAAAATCTATCTCTAGTTAGAACATCTGCTGAAAATGACATAGCTCAAGAGTTTGTTCTTTCACCTGTTAGGTAATTATTATGCATAAGTAAAGATGGCTAATACACACCAAATTAACAATCTTCCCAGATATCCAAGCTATTTTTAAAATAAGATTGTTTCAAGTACAAACTCTTTACAAAGAGAAGGAAAACATAACAAAATTGAATTAATTCATTAAAGAGTTTTAAGGAAAAAAAATTTTAAACAAAAAATATAACTATTTTTTTAGTCTGCATTTTTACGTTGTTAGAGTAAGTTATCCCGCTGAAAAGGAATAATGGCCATAGCATCTTCAAAACCTGATGCAATAAACAAAAATATTTATCATTTACAAAGGTCTGGTCTTATTATATCTGTCACTAATGCTTATGCAATATGTAATACTCTGTAATTCTAACAGTGGGAGACACACCAAATACATTGTCTACTGTACAATAAGCAAGTAAGTGTAATTTCATCAACATTTGCAGTTTTCTGTGCTACCAACCAACAATGAACATTGAAATCAATTCTTAAAACTTGATTCGAAAAGTTGAATCAATTTCCAACTACTTTAAATATAAAAATATGTATACTATAAATATACAACTAGTTTAAATGCAGTATCTCAAAGTTCAATTAAACTACTTTATCAGTTGGATTACTATAATTCAAAGTAGAATTTTTTTTTTAAATTTGCTTAGTGGCTAAAAAGTTGCAAATGGGATTTTTAATATACATATAAAAACATATTTCAGGTTCTAGAAAATCATAATGAGTTCTGCAGCTACAATTGCCTGTAGTCATACACTGTAAGCATTAAAAGAGAAGTACAAAGGTCAGATCTGTCTTCAAGATGACAGATCATCACTTATATGCCTCAAGCTAGGCTTATTGTCTCAGAAATCTCAAACATCAGTATTTTTGCAGACTATCAGCACGTGCTATAACACCCTTACTACACTACATCTTGAGGTTACTGCAGAAGAAATGAGGTGATAATTGCGCATTAACATAATTATTCTGTAATCCCTCTGAGCAAGCTTCCTAGGTCACTCAGTAATTCAGATTGGATACAACCTTCCTGTCATCAAATCTATGCTGTCCACTTGCTGTTCATTAATAAATCTTTTTGATAGAAAATTAGCTTAATTTCATTCTTTTATGTACATTATTAATTGTATTTATTACAAGCAGGTTAACATTTCTTGGGTACTTATCACATAATGCCAACCTTGTCATATAATATTAATTTCACCAAAAAATCATAATGCTGCCCTCATTCAGTAGTAGTTCCTTAAAAATTACACTGCACAACTAAATATTAATATTGCCCACTAGCACGATTACAGTTAATATCTATCAGGTTCTATTACAGCCCTTTCTTTTCCTTTAAAAGATCCTTAAGAGTACAGAAGTAATACATGTTAAGTCAATAAGAAAAAGCATCAAAAGCTGTCAAACTACATATAAACAAATCTTAATTGACTAAAAATCTGTATTTTGATTGAGGTATGAAATTCTATGAATATTATACAAATAAGTTTAGCTAGTTATATCGTACATGCAAGCGTGTGTGCATATACACAGTGTATATTTACAAAGGAAAGAGAGGCTTAAGATGTTGATCCTTGCATACTCATACTATCTCTCCCAACCCAATGAACCCTCAAACTATGTTGTAGGTTAAAGAACACGTGAATTATACATTTTAACAGGGACACAAAAATCAAAAAAGCACCAGAGGAAGGTGACCAGAAAAAAGGATTTGAAAAACCTTGAGCAAATCTGGTCTAGGTACAGAGGGAGCAATCATGACAGCTGAGATATTTAAAGAACAAGCATATCAGAGAAGGAAACTGACTTTTTCTATAGCTTCAGACAAAAAAATAGAAAAAATGGTTGGAGGTCACAAAGGAACCAATTTCTGTTTCATTTAAGAACATCTTCCTAATAAGTAGAACTTCTTAACATAATACAGAGTGCTTCATAATATAACGAGCTCCCTGCACTGCACGTCAAGCAAAGACTGAATGTCAGGCATGCAGTAGGAGGATTTCTTGGTCTGGTCAGTGACAAGATGAACTAAATACTTCTAAGGTTCCTCCCAACTCTTAAGTATAATATTATGCATATGACAAGGATATTTTATATGTGTAAAGTCTATAAAAATTATAAATATGAATATTAGTAAGGGTTCTCTCCTGAACTTTCAGGAAAAGCTACAAAGCATAAACTGCCTCACAATATCTCAGCATGATGAAATAAGAACAAGTCAAGAAGCTTGAGTTTCTTTCTAATGCAAGATCTGCCATTTTTACTAGCTCAGTGATACTGGGGGCAAGTTATTTTAACCTGCCTCAAGACATTTTCTTCATCTACAGAAAAGGGCTTATATCTTGCAAACTAAGAAACACTCTACAAACATCATAGGCTAATAACTGCTTGTTTAAAGAACATAGCCAAACAGTAAGTTAAATGACTATGTTCTTCTGTGAAGAATCAATACAGTCTCTATTTGTGTAAGACTGAGACTGACATCTATATATACCTGGATAAATAAGAAAATCCTTTAGCCTTAAGCTATTTTATTAAAAATACAGAAACTAAGTTTTTCCACTAAATTTCTCTGCAATTTATCCATTATATACCCGAAGATAAAAATAAATCTAAATGATTGGCATACAGTAGGCACTTTATATCTGATGACATAAGAGAAATCCTACAGTGTACAGTATAACCATGGCAAACTATCTTTAAGACCATGTTTAACATTAATGGTTCTCTATCAGAAGCAAATTACTTGAACTCTTGCCATGTTGAGTTTGTTAATACAGAGAGATTTTTTCCTGCCCACCTCCCTACCATTCAGCAGAGGGATTGTGTGTTTGAAAAAAAGTAATGAGAATGGTAAACCAGAGAATCTCATAATGTAAAACTCAGGAGGTCATTAGGACCTGTTCTCTCCTGTGTTACTGAAAGGGAATTCTTCAAAGTATCCTCAAAAAGTTATACATACAGAATTTCAAACTTTCACATTCTCAATCTTCCCTCTAATTTTTTTCAGCCAATCTCATGAATTTATATTTTTCTTTATTTTGAAACTAAGTAAATGAAGACCATCTGACTATGACTTTACTGCAAATATAATATTTAATAATAGTATTTTTTTCTAAATAAAGAATCCCAAGGAAAAGAGAACTTAAAAAATACCAGTATTATTTTAGCTTCTTTATGAGAATTCCATTTTCTTTTCCTCTCACTGTTTAACAGATTGCATCAAAAGTTATCTTTGTGATATCTTCCTGAGTGTTTAAAGTACCTTCCACTCTTCACAATCTTCATTCTGGTTTAGTTCAAGAATGATGCCAACAATATTTGCCAATATCATAACAACTGAAATTATGTTAACAAACTCTACATGTTTTAGGTGTTGAATTTTTTTTGTTGTTCTTTTCTGGCTCATCTTTACCGTCACTTGTCGCCCACTCCTTTAAAAAAAAAAACCCAGAAATTCCAAATTTATTAGATACACCTGTTTTGATACACACCTGTTCTGCAGGTATGTTTCTGACCTTTGTTTTTAAGGCTTCCTACCATACTGTTTCACAAAAGTGACAAAGGCAGTAAATGTTCTCCTTGCCTTACATGACAAAAATTTGTGCTTCAATCTCTTACCTGATTCAGCTCTTATGAGCTACAAAACCAAGACAGTTCTTTTAGTTCTTAAGTTCAACGGCCACTGAACTTCTCACCCAAGACAGACACTTCAAAATTTCTATGTTCCTCATGGAAAACAGGGCAAAAGTGTACTCAGACCAAAGCAAATCTATTCAAAGAACAATTCAAAGTATTTTCTTACTGACAGGATATTACTGATGTAATCTCCATACAAGATAGACAATACATGATTATTCCCCTTAAAAAAGTTTTCCTCCTAACCCAATAACATTTCTAATTCAATTTTCCATGAACTGATTAAAGCTATATGACTGAGGTCATCACCATCTTTACATCAAGTAAGTTATCAACAAAGTAAATAAATGATATTCAAATGTTTCTCAATAAAGAAAATAATATACTTTAGGGATGTTATGAGACAAGCAATGAGATGAGAAAAAAATAAACTTTTAACTAGGCAACAAGCAGATAAAGCCCTAGTTGCAAAAGAAATGATGCCATACTTAGAAATCTTTAAGTCATCACTAAAAAAAACCCAAAATAAAACAGCAAAATCAAACTGAAAACCAAAATCCCCACAATCCTCCACTTAATTAGGACAATTAACAGTTTCAGTAAAGTAGGCCATTTACAAAATAAGCTCACATACACCTACATAAAATAGCATTTCAATATGCCACCAAAATCCTGTAGGGATTAATAGAAACAGAAGCCCCAATAACTTTGAAAATGCATAAAACATGTGGCAGTCATTCTATAACAGCACATAATATTTTCACACACACTGAAAAAAATAAAAAATGTAAATAGTTGGGAGAGATATACCGTACCCACAGCGGGCCATGCCAACATAACAAAATTTACAACAGTAAGCCAATAAGCCAATTCAGTTATAGATTTAAGTGTTGTAACAAATCACCAGCAACTATGTAGTATGTTGTGTAACAGCCATGTGTGCGTATGTTTGTGTGTGTGAGCACATGTGTAAGGAACTGGAAAAACCAACAAGATTCATTTGAAGGAACAAATGATCTTATATATCAAAAGAAAAATTTCAAAGTAGGAATGGAGAACCGAAGTTCTAGACTTCACAATAAATCATAAAGAAGTAATCAAAACTATTTGGTATTATTTTAAGAACAGAAAAGGAGAACAGACTAGGTTGAGGAAGAATAACTGAACCCAGTCAGTGTTCCATACAACTTAAAATAAATTACCTAAGAAAAAACTCCCTATTTGAGAATAACTGCCAAAGCAACCTAGTATAGAGCACGAATACATGACTCAATTACAGATCATACTGCAAAAAAAAAAAATTAGAAGGCAACAAAAAAGTTGTGGCTAGGGGTCAATTCTTTATAAAAAAAAAAAAGCAAGGAATATAAATGATTGAGAAGTAATAATGCTTTAATAGCTTGAAACTTTACTAATAAGCCTTTGGGGACTGCCTCTATGAAGCACCTGATCAAAATAACCACACACCTTTGACTTAGAAATTCCACTCCTAGGAATGTAACCTGAAGAGGTTAATGGTAAAAAAAAGCTCTATATACATTAAAATATTTGTATCATTAGTTAGTATTGGAACAAAACCTACAAACAGATAATCACTGATTGGATAAACATGGTGTGGCACATGAATGGAATGGAATACAACTACATTTTGTTTAAAAAAAACACAATATGATCACCTCTCCAAATTGTGGGCTGCTCACAGTTAGGTCAGGAACTTGCAAGGTCAGATCGGGAGCAAAAATCAAGACTTTGTCCCAGAACCGACTGTTTCATGGGCACTGAAAGTTTTAAGGCCCCCTGGTGTGACCTCTCCCTAAGACCCTGGAATAATAAAATACTCAAGAAAGAATCTCAAGAAAGCAGCACAAAGACAAACTTTTGGTCATACAGAAATGTGCAAAGCTTGGGCCTAACATAAAGCCCAAAGTCAGGAAGCATACTGGAAGAATGGGCAAACAAAAAACAAAATGCCACTACAAAAAGCTATTGTGGTGAATAGGGATGATAAGACAAACTCAGATGAAGAAAATTACTCCATAATATCAAATAAAAGTCTCAAAAAAAATCATAGTTTGGACACAAATTAAATTAGAATTCCTAGGAAATCAAACACAAGTTTTTAAATTATTTTTATCAATGTAATGAGAGCACAAGAGGAAAAAACTAGAAAAGAAATGAGAACTATGGAAGAAAGAACTAGAAAGGGAATTAACAGATTGGCACAGAGGTACAAAATCTTGTTCAAACAAACTGTAAAAATTATAATAACAGAAGCCAATGACCCCATGAGAAAACGAAAAATATTAAAAGTCAAAAGAGTGAAAAAATAGATGGAAATCTAAGATATCTCATTAGATGAAAGCAACTGACCTGGAAAACATAAAGGAGAAAAAATTTAATAGTCATTGGACTATATGAAAGTGATGATGCCCAAAAAAATCCTAGACATCATATTTCAAGAAATTTTTAAAGTAAACTTGACCACAACTCAGAACCAAAGGACAAAGTAGAAATAAAAAGAATTTCAGTCACCTCCTGAAAAGAAATCCCTAAATAAAAACTCGAAAGAACGTTAATATTCAAAAATTGAAAGTTTCAAGATCAAAGAAAAATATACTACAAGTAGTCAGAAAGAACTCAAGTCCTAATGAATCAGTCAGAATCCCAACCCAGCAAACAGTAGGTTGGAATAAAAAATGCACCAGAAGGCAAAGAAGTAAGATATTCCATAAGGTTTACAAACAAGAATAACTTACCCAGTAAAACTGAGTATAATCCAAGGCAGAATTTATGTGAAAATGATCATTAAATGGACTTCTAAATCTCCCGGACGAAGACATTAGAGTTGCATGGTAACTGAAGATTAGATCATCTATTTGGCCTCCTGGCTCCAAGCCTCACTCTCCTCCATCACACCTTCTGCTGCCCTTGGGCCTACATGTGACCACGTGACTCCACCACTTAACAGACTCTAGTGTCTTCCTACTGCCTCTGGGAAAATATAAATTCTTCAGGTTCTATATTAAAGTCAGTCATTGTCAAGCTAGTCCCAAACTCTCACTCCACTTCCATTTGACATCATTCCCTCTCTCCTCTGGGATCCAGCCAAAGTGAACGTCTGTACTTCAACTATAACATCACACTACACACATGCCCTCCACATTCCATTTCTCACTTCTGCCCCTCTCTCTATTCCTTTAAGTTGTATCATCTTCAGAAGGAGGCTTTTCCTGTTTCCTCCAACTACAAGTCCCTCTTCTCCCTCCTACCTATAACACTTAAGCTTTGGAACACTGCAAGCTGTGAGAAGGCTGATAGGCTATTTAGTTTTGCTAAACTGTCTGTTTTTTTCCTTCTCTTTTTTATTCTTTGTTAAAAGGGATGACTATGGGGAAGGATATATTTGAAAAGGAAACTAATATAAAACCAAAAGATACTAATTTTTCCTCCACAGAAAGTTAAAGATATAAGGGACAATAATCACAACTGACAAGTCTTACAAAATCTCTGGATTTAAGGGGAAAAAAACAAAAATGGCTAATAGTGATTTAACACAACAGTATATATGGCTGTCCTTGATGAGTCTCGTTTTCCAGACTCAAATATCTGGGTATTAGAAAAACCTAGTACATATAGAAACTATGGGGGGGAGAAGAACCAGCAGATAATGGAAGATATCCTCCCCCCCTCCCACCAAGGTACAAAGTGAAGAGCAGAGAAATTGCTCTTAAAAAAAGTGAAAAGACTTGGGTGCAACCAGTCACTGCTGCCATTATTTTGGCCCCTCAAGACTTAAGACCTCACTATAACATAGGATCTCAAAATCACCCTTTCATTTTATAGTTTTTTATATACTAGGAAAGTTCCAGAATGGTGGCTGACAAACTGATCTGGAAGCATACTAGATTCAGCTTTGTACAGCATTACTTGCAGTAATTTGAGAACTACAAAACCCAATTAGGAACTATCCTGACTTGTTATACATGGGAAGAGAAGCAAATGCAGGGCAAAGAAAACATTATGGAAAAATTGTTTACTCTTCCATTTCAGAAAATCCAGCACAGTGCCACAGCAGAAGGCCATCTACTTACCCTCACTTGACTGTATACTCAGTATGACACCTAAAGGCTGATGAAGACCTCATCCACCATGAGATTCCATCAGGTATTTTTATCAAAGAATACAAATGATACCTGGGGGTTGGCTTTAAAAAATGCAGCCCTTTGATTGAATCCCAATCCCCTTAGAAGATTAGAATAAATCCCCTTAATAAAAGGATTTGTTCTGTAAAACGTGGACTCAGTCAAAAGGCTGCACCCAAGAACACAGAAGGCTATACATGTGGTCTGGCCTGATTTAGGCTATCACTGTAAAATACTAAGTCCCCTCTTCCCAAGGTACCCACAGTTTACTTGTCTTTCTCACACTTCCTGACATCCATATTCCCACTCTTCAATCCCCTCAAAACACTCCAAATATTATAGACAGACCTCCAAGGCTTTGGGAGGCAGATATCCTAGTAGGAGTATTGATATTTGAAAGGTATATAAAGTTTGGAAGTCAGACTAGCTGCATACTATACACTGTACTAGTGAATGTCTTAGGAAGACTAATGCAAAAAAGCCCTTTTTATAAAACACAAATGACAAGTTTCTCTAGTAAGAAGCACTGAAGGAATGAGGAGTGGAAAAAGGAGTGAAAGGAAGGGGAAAGCAACAATTGCTCATATATCCCAGAAATGGATTTTTTCAGGTGTCTCAGGGCCTCATAAAATTTAAAAAATTTAAACAACAAAAGTATAGACAAGCTCAATTTGAATTCATGTTAGTTAAAGGGAACATGCATTTGTGGATACCTGGAAAAGTAAAGTGCAACTTCATGAAGAACTGGGCCTGCAAGATCAAGCACATTTTAAGTTGGTTTTTTTTTTAATGGAAATGTTTTAGTTTATCTACATTGTATGTGCTTTCAAAGTTTTACTCATGCCTTATTTCTTAAAGCACAGTCACAGAAAGCTAAATAAATGTATCAACTCTGACTCTCTGCCCATAGAACTCTTTATCTTTTAACAAAAAATAACTGAACATGCATTAGATTTGACTTAACTAGATTTTAGGAAGGCCAACTGACAAGTCTCTCATGCTATGCCTGTAGAAAGGATGGGAGAAGTATTAGCTAGGTTAGTCCCCTCTCTGGCACTCCCTCCCCCCAGAAATGATTCAGAACCAGTTGTATGGCCAGAACCAGCATAGCATTATCATCAGTGGCACTTAGTCATCTTGAAAGGATATGTATGTGCTTGGCTCTGTGACACTAAATTTTGTTTTTGTTAATTATTTGGGAGGAATAACTACCATGCAACATGACAAAATGAGGATTCAGAAGGATCTTAACAAGTCAGAACCCTTGGGTAAATCTAGGAATATGAAATTTGAGTTATAATTGTAAAATTTTTAGAATTGGATTCAAAAATCCAATCTCACAAATAAAAGATGAAAGAGGCACAGTTAAACAGCAATGTGTCTGAAAAAGATCTGGGATATTTATTCTAATATAAAAGCTCACTATATGTAAATAATGTAAAAAGGCAGCAAAAAACTTAGATCAATCATGGGCTGTGTTCCTCTCTGCTTTCACTGCTGAGTGGGTAACTGGGTGGGGACTGTTGCATTTACTGTCAGATCCTGCTGGTTTGTTACTTGGTTTTGATGAACTGTTGCTGTCTTATCTCAGCAACAAATCTTGTGGGAGAGGGTAAGAAGTGGAGAGGGCTATACAGTAATAAATGTCATGCTATTAAACAGGCTGAATTTGCTAAATTTAGATAAGCATTATGTCCATGAACAGAGATAACAATCTCACTGCATTCTTTACTTGACTGCTCTACATTTTATAGTAAGGTATTGACATCCAAGGGCTATACTTCAAGAAAGACCATGAGAAGCAAGACGATATAGTGGAAACAGTGGTGCACTTAGAGTCAGAGAACATGGGCTAAAACTCTTCCTCTGATATTTAGTACTTGTGTGATCTTAGGTAAGTCATTTAAATCTAAGGAGGGAGAGAAACCAGATGACCTTGGAGATCCTTCCCAGCTCAAAATCTATGATGTCCTAGAAAACATCCAGAGGAAAGTAACCAAGATGGTATGGTTTGCTCATGAATGTCTTGACAAATAATCAGCTAAACTGGGAAGGTTAACGTAGAAATGGGGGCGTGGAGGTGAGGGAAGAAGGCACATGACAGCTATTTTCAAATACCTGTAATGTCACATACAAAAATAATAAATTTGTTCTACTTGTTCTTCCCTCAAAGTTAAGAGGTAAGGGGGAAAGTTGTACAGGTTCAAATTTGCACTTACATGAAGGACAATCTTCCTCAAACTTAGATCTATCTATCACCTTACAAGAGTCTACGTACTGAACTACATGATCTAAGGTCTCTTCCAACACTAAGACCCTGTTGCTCCAGTACACTCACTGAGGAAAGGAAATACTAAGAGAGTACCAGTAACTTCTACTACCCATTGCTCCTCTTCTATCCCTTAAAGCCAAACAGAAGTCTAGTACTTCCAAATGACAGGTTTTCAAATACTGAAATGCTACTGTTCTCCCAATTCAAATCTCTCCTTCAGGTTATGCACTCACAGTTCCTTCAATCAAGGCTTGTGTGACGTGATCTTGAGGCTCTCCAGATTGAGAATGTTAATAAATTTTAACATATAAACAGTCTGTAAAATTGATATAAAAATATTAAAATAATTCAAAAGACAAAAACAATAAACCAAAGGACCCTCAGAACCAGAAAATATCACAACAATACTAATAAAGTATATCATAGCTAAAAACTGTTAGTTACTATTCTATCGTTTCAGTCACATCTGACTTCTGTGACCTTCTTTGAGGTTTTCTTGGCAAAAATACTGGAATTGTTTGCCATTTCCTTCTCCCATTTTACAGATGAGGAAACTAAGGCAAAATGGGTTAAATGATTTGTCCAGGGTCACACAGCTAGTAAGTACTTAAAGCCAAATTTGAAAATCACAAAGATAAGTATTCATGACTCTGGGCCTGGTGTTGTATGCAACTTAGATGCCCTTCAAAATTATCAGAGATGCTACTAAAATCTTCATCTTCCTGAAACTCAGTACAGCCCTCTTTCCATTCTAAAAGGATACCTTTTACACATCAATGGTTAAAATGAAAAGTTGTTTCAATATTTCCTCAGTTCTGGCCTTGTTTAACGACCAGGTAACATAGCATCCATGCCTTAAGTCTAAGCCCTTAAACTAAGCATAACCCAATGATTAAAACTTAAGTTATTAAAAGTAATAAATTTAAATTTGAGATTTCTGTTTACTGTACAATATAAACTGGGGGATTGTGAGCAAATTTATAAACTTATAATCAGTTCAAAATAAACATTCGGAATTAGCAAAGTACTGATATTAAGCAAGTCACTGTGCTAAGGACTGAGATTACAAATAAAGGCAAAAGATAGTTAGACTGAGCCAACAATGTAATTTTCTGAAAGGCTACAATAGTTTCTTTTTGTAATCAAATCCCCAGAACCTAGCATACAGCCTTTAATTCAAATATATAATTAAAAATGATTTGTGGAAACCACATCAAGTTGATATACTTAATGCCTCTTATTATTTAAAAGTAAGCATGGTATAGTTGAGAGAATGCTTGATCAGGAGGAGCTAGGATTCAATAATGGCTTCTGATAGTTGGTAGCTTTGAGACAGAAGTCAATCTTAAACTCACTGACCTCGGTTTCTTCAATGACCATTGTGACAATGACTATACAACCTTACTCCCAACAGCATTGTGAGGATCAAGTCTGTAAAGAGCTTTGAAAACCTTCAAATGCTGGATAAGGCCAGTCATTATTCTAAAGCCTCCAGTTTCATGACATGTTGTGGAATGCAACTAAGTATAACTCTGGCTTCAAGGCCATAGTATGGCTCAAACACAGAGGAGCTCCAGAGACCT
The DNA here is from genome assembly GCA_028658325.1 of Potorous gilbertii. Classification (NCBI taxonomy): domain Eukaryota; kingdom Metazoa; phylum Chordata; class Mammalia; order Diprotodontia; family Potoroidae; genus Potorous; species Potorous gilbertii. The sequence continues at coordinate 663,209,219 of CM053770.1, forward strand.
GAAGAGATTAAGTCAAAGATACTGGCTTGGAGGCCCTGGCAATCCACTTGGACTTTTCTAGAGCTTGAGGCAACTCTCTAAGACTGAAGTTGCAAAGAAAGTGTCCCCTTCATAGGTACCTGCAGTTTCTTCATTGGGAATAACTACATGAAGGAAATCACAAATCCAATCCAGTTCAGGTATGTCATATTTTTATATAAAGATCAGAAATTCAAGAATAATAGTGTTGCACAAGTTAAAACAGCAAATCTATTCTTAAATTATATTGGTTCCTTTGATACTACCTACAAATATACATAGGCCTATCAAATACTTTAAAAAAAATTCACTTGACCTTGACATTGTTGTCACCTTTTCATGATCTATAATTTTCCTGTTTCTCCCTAGCTTATAATCATCAACTCCCCAAGGGACTAATTCCTCTAAGTCCCTTGTAATTCTATCTCCAGAAATTAATCAAATGAAATATCAAATAAATCACTTTGCAGGTCTTTGCAAATCTTAAAACACTATATAAGTAACAGCTTATTAGTATTATTCTCCAAATTACCAAGGAACTCTTAAAAATACTGAACTTCAACATCAAATCGAATAAGCATGTACACAAGTAAGCATAATGAAATGTAGTCTGATGGCACAAAGAGTACTAACAACTAGTGAAAACTGGAAATGTTTCCTTTTGGATTGTCACACTTCAAGTGATCCTGAAAATTAACCTAAGGACTAAGTGATCCAACATGACATTCTTAAAGAATGAATTGAACAACACCACTTCTGCTCTCCATGTCACCTCCAAAAAAAGCAACCAGAGTGTTCTGTCATTTAAAGCTCTTCATAGTCTGTCCCCAGCTACCTGTACATCTCTCTTCTTCACTTTCTTCCCAGGACATGACACTGTCCTCCGTAACCTCCCAGGAGCGTGTCTGAGTGCTCTCTTTGCTCAGCTCTGTCTCCCCAACTCATGGCTCCTTTCCAAGTTGGGCCAAAGTCTTCACTTTCTCAATAATTATCCCATGTGATTGAGGCCCAGGTGATAGAGGTTTAGGAAGTGATTTTGTATTTACATTGTATACATCTTACTTACCTGTATGAACATGCTTTAAGCAGGAGGGCAACAGCTGAGGTTTTTTTGGTTGGTATCCCTTACACTCAACACTCTACTTGATACACAGGTGCTTAACAAATGGTTTTTGACATTCATTAAGAAAGGGATGCTAGGAATGGGGGAACAGCAAGTGTGATGGTTGATGGAAAGTAAAATCAAAGGAATATCCAGTTTAACTGAAAGATAAAGTATATAAAGGGGGGATTAGTTTGGGAAGTTGCTGCGTGACAAATTGTGAAGAGGTCTAAGTAAGTGGAAGACTGGGAAATTTTTATTTTGCTTACAGCAGGGAAGTGGCAATTAGCAGTGGTAAAGACAGAATGAGGGTTGAGAAAACATCATCTGATTTCTTTGTTAAACTGTTGAGCAGCACTGTATCTCAAACTGCATCACAGAACAGTAATGTTCAAAACTAATAATTACCAGGACATATATTTAGAATCAAATAGACAGATCAACTGGATGTTTGAAAAACCTAGAAAGCCCAAAATGCTAAGGAAGGGACTCGCGTTATTAAAACAAAAGCTGCTAGGAAAACTAGTAAGCAATATGGAAAAAATTGGATTTACAGCAAAATGTTCCACAATAAACTGAGACAATCTCTAAAAAGGTACATGACTTAAGAATAAATACACTCTTTGAGGGCATGGAAATTATCATTTTTGAACTAGTATCGCCAATATGTAGCAGACTATATTCTACACTAAGCACCTAAAGACAGATAATATGAAGAAATCTGAATGAGGTATAAACGTGGAATTTTTCCCCTTAATTCTAATACTCCATGCAAATCTAGTTTAAGAGATTTGAAAATGGTCCCTATCAGATCAAGCAGCATGCTTTCTGAAAATGGAGCTCTTTACACCAAAATCTCCATCATCAAGGAAACAAAAAGTTTTTTTTAAAGGGGGGAAAAAGAGCAGGACTGCTACTAGTTATAATCATAGCCTGGTTATTTGTGCATATTAAACAAGTAAATATCAACATGCTTTGCAAATAAATATTAATGAATACATTTACATTATGTTGATTTGGCTATGATAAAACTATAAAATCAGTTATGTTGGAATAACAATTATGAGGAGAAAAAGTTATTTATTTCTGCAAAAGGCTTTGGTTGTCATCAAATACAAAGAACTTCATATTCCAGGTAAACCCCTTCAATGTAAAAAGCTTGTTTTCTGTAATATACTTTTCACCTGTCTAATCACATGGGGGCATTTTTCTTGACAGACAAAATGAGGATATGTAAGTTCTAAAAATGTGTATTCTGCATTAGTCAGATTTAAAATGTCTATTTTGAAGATAAAACATTAGGAACTAATTAGGCTTTTATTAAGTAACTAATGCTAACCAATGCATAAACAAAGTCTGACATTTTATACAATATTCTATCCTTGGAGTTACTAGCCCCACAGTTAGTTTTACTGAACTAGTTATTTTAAAATTCTTTGTGATAAGAGATGAGCTTTTAAGGAGAAAGAGAGAGAAACAATGAGCACTATAAATTACAGTAAAACAAAAACAGGAAAAAAAATTTCACTTATTGTATAAAGAAGAAAAAAATCTTACTACCAATACCACAAAATTAAGCTTTTAAGTTATAGCCAATAGGATCCAGCTAAGAATTTCAAAGTTATTTTTAATGAAAATAATCAATTTTACTACATCTCATAAAGAAAAGAAAATCTAACACCTACAAGCATCTTCTAATTTCTTAATTACAAAATTTGACATTCTAAATATTTATCATTTCTGAATGATTAGATGACTTCTGTGTTTCGTTTCTAGCTCTAAATGTAAGCTTCTGAACTTGCATAATCAAAGACACTTAACAAATAAATTCATTCTGAAGCCAAGTGCTGCCACCAAGTGGTGGTGGATTCTTTGACCAAAATACCAACAGCAAAAATCAGTACTTGAAATGCGAGTAAAACTGAGAAAGTGAAATCTAAAATACACAAGATGACTGAAATAAACTAATATGAAAACTGAAATATTTTAAATGTTTCATGTTTACCATCAAAATTACAGATCCCACAAATTTCAAATAAAGTATTATTCCTGAGCTGAAAGCTATGAATACTTTAATTTCTATCAGCTGGTTCTTTAATTCTAATTCTTTTTCAAATTCTATCCTGGGAGAAATTGTACAACAGAGTATATGACTGTAATATTCAACAAGCACTTACAAGACAACAAACATGGGAAAGCACTGGGATACAAATAGAAAGGCAGGAGAGGTTGGCTGTCAATACTATAAGGCTGAGCTAAGCAGGAAGAGTCTTCCAGGAACGAGGGGACAGCCAGTGCTAGGGGACAGGAGACAAAATATGAGGCGTGCTCTGGTGTAAGGAATTGCAACTAGGCCAGTAATATCAGCCACAACAACTACATCTAATCACTTCCAAAGTCCTATTAACCAAATCTGGAGAAGAATAGCTACAACACTGGATGACAGTAAAAATTCAAAAAGATTGTGACAACTGTCATAATACTGAGTCAATGTGAGTAAAATGAAACGTGTCACTATATCAAGAACCTCTTTATGGAAATTCCACCCACCTATACAGAATGAAACTATAACTTGTACTTTTGAGAGAGTTAAGAGTTGCAGGAAGAGTATCAGAAAGATTAAGTATACACTCTGTGGTTACACTTGAGGCTCAAAACTAGTTCTTCAGAGTGGCATTCCATAACCCAGAGAACCTGCGTTTTCCTAACTCCAGATCTAGCCATTTGGCCCACTACACTGTCCAGCTTTTCTAAGATAAAAAAAAAGATCCTTCCAGGGATTCGGATCACAGCCCCATCAACGTGGATTCATTCTGCTCAACTCTTTTCAGTCATGTTATCCCCTTAGACCATTTGTTATTGGGCATAAACTTATAGAGCACACAGGCTGTTCATTGGTTATCTTTGCTATCACTAAGACTAGTACGACTTTTTTCCCCAAATAATTTATCTCTATGATGGCAGCCTTAATACTGCTTCTCCTCCATAAGACTCTGTGTCCTGTCACTAACTATATGCAGAGCATAATATAAATGGAATAGAGATTCTAATAGCAAGTAAGATACTTCAGATGTTCCTATTCAGAAATAATGCACAAAACCTCAGAATACAAGAGAACCTCCTAAATGATGTGAAAACATGGACAACAACGAGTCATAGGGGAACATGATAGCTATCTTCAAGTATTTGGAAAAGGGATTTGATTTGTTCAGCTTGAGACCAAAAGGAATAACTAAGAACAACTCTGTAAGACTTAATTCTGATCAATGCAATGCCCAAATACAATTCAGGAACAGCCAAGATGAAAAATGCTGAGAGACATGATGGTCTAAAGATGCCAATATATGAATTTGTTTTGCTTGGTTATACGTATTAGCTACAAGGTCAATGTTTTTATCTCCCTCCTCACCCAGGGGCAGAACAAAAAGGAAAACAGGGTAGGGAAAATGGGGAGAGTCACTGAGGTATCTATTCAAAAAAGGGAGAAGAAAGAACAGAAGGAACACCAGAAAAGCCAGACAAGCAGGACAGCTTTAAAGCCACAGACTGATCTTACTTTAAAACAAAAGTAACCTGCACATTAAAGAGACCAGTAGATTCATGTACAATCCTTTCTGATAATATGTGTGTACACAAACACAACAGACAGACACAGATACAAAAACATTATTAAATTTGGAATATTTAAATTTAAGACACTGCTATGAAATGGTTTTGGATCAGGGATATCTCTGGGTAATCTAACTTATAATAATGCTCCAGGCCCTGTACTACTCATTTGTTTAATAGAAGAATATTGGGGAATTTTTGTTTATTTGTAGTATGAGTATCTTTTAACTGTCAGTATAACAAAAGATAACATGCTTTGCATTGTAATTTTGGTCTTCTGACCACCTCTTTCTAGGTACAACATGCATAACAGGTCTACATTAAAGTCACTAAAGGTGGCAAACACTAAAAAAAAACTTGCATTAGAAAAAGACTTGTATGAATGATCCGAAGTCATGATTTAGGATATGTTCTTGTTCTTCACTACATGCACATTTTTACAATCTCCCCAGTGTACTTTATGAGAGTATAAACCACCACTATACGTAGAAGGGCATCCAAGAAATCTTTCTCAGTTCCTAAAAATAAATGCTAACCCATTACTAACATCTGCTGTAAGGGTAAATGAACAGATCAACATACTAGAATATTTCAAGAAGTCATTTTTTACAAAGGTGTCTGTATTACACAATTGTTGTTTCCCAAAAAGTATGGTACATAAGTAGAATTGATATGAATGTACCATTTATTTATACAAAGAAATATGAAAATGAATCCTTTCACAAAAATGAAAGTTCCTTTTATTAGCAAGATGTATTGATCGCTAAGTGCTAGAAACGCATATTCAAGCTAAAAACCCTAAATTATATAAGAGAATATATTTTTAAGATAACAAAAAGTATCTATCATGATATGTAATGGGAATGCAGTAGAAGCAGGAATAAAATCATGTCCACTCTCCTCACCATTACTTGATACAGTTCTAGAAATGCTAGCAATAACAGTAAGAAAAGAAAAAGAAATAAAAGGCTTTTAAGCAAAGAGGTAACAAAGTCATCACTACTCACTGAAGATGATGGTGATGTTTTACTTAGAAAATGCTAGGAAGTCAGCAAAGAAACCAAATGAAAATAGTAGCCTGAAGTAAAGTCCAAGGTTACAAAATAGACCCACAAAAATCAACAGTATTTCTACATAGCAACAACAAAATCCAAGGGATGATAACAGTAGAGAAACCTCTTTCAAAATAACACAAAACATAAAAAATTTGGAAGTCAATCTACCAAGGCACATTCAACGCTTATATAGATTCGATTACAAAATGCTAGTTTAAAAAAAAAAGTTAAATAGTGGGGGAATTATTAAGTTCATGAGTTGCCAATACAATAGACAGCAATGCTGTAATGTACAGTTTTACTGCTATACCAAACTATTAAATGAGGAACAAAAAAAAAAATCTAAAAGGAAAATAATGAAAAAAGGAAGAGTAAAGGAGAGACTCGTGTTTCCAGGCATCAGCTGTATTATAAAACAGTCAATTATCTGGTAATGGTTAAAAAACAAACAGATTAATGGAGATCAGACAATGGAAATTAGTAATCAGATATAATGAATCTCAATAATCCATTTATTAGATAAACCTAAAAACATAAATTACTTAGGGAAGAACTCTCCTATCTGATTTAAATAAGACATATTAAGAAAATTTAAAAACAGTCTGGCAGAATTTAGGTTTAAAGTGATATTTTACAATATGTTACAAAATAATTTCAAAATGGACATATGACCTGACTATCATAGTTTATCCAAGGAAACATCTTTATAGCAACACTTTGTGGTAGCAAAAAACTGGAAATAAAACAGATGACTACTGATTGGGGAATAAATAACTAAATCAACTATGCTACACAAAATTGTAATGGAGTATTAGATATAATGAATTAGTATGGGAAAGACCTTAAATGAATTTATTATGCAAAGGGAATGAAGCAGAGCCAAGAAAACAATAAACACAATAGCTACAATGCTGTAAATGCAAAAGATGAAAAATATTAATGTTGTGAAATTATAAAGAACATACTTGCTCCCAAAAAATACATCTTCCCTATTGATTTGCAAAAAGGTATGGAGAACACAGGTCTGTATTAACACTACATGTATCATCAGGCTGTTTCCCCTCCCCGCCCCATTCAGAGGCCACCGAAGGATTCCTCCATTAGATTATGAGCTCCTTGAGGGCAGGGACTGTCATTTGCCTTAGGATCACCAGAACTTAAGCACAGTTCCTGGTACAGAGTAGGAGCTTAATAAATGCTTCTTGACTAAATGATTACATTTCAAAAATGAGACAGTCTGAAAAAAAACAGGAACTGGGAGATGATATATGTTACATATAAGTCAGTTAAAACATACTGCACCATATGCAGTAAGTCAGAGAAGGTAGACTATAGGCAAACTGGGAAGAGCCTTTAATGATGAACAAAGGAACATACATTTTATCCTAAGGAGTAATTTGAGCCTTTTGAGGAAGACAGTGAATGATTCTTTAAGAACATCACTTTGTGGACGGGAAGATGAGGTGATGTCCAAATTGCGGTATAGGATTGTACTGGAATATTATTGTGCTATAAGAAATGATAGGCTGATTTCAGAAAAACCTGGAAAAGACTTACATGAACTGATGTGAAGTGAAGGGAGCAGAATCAGGAGAACATGGCAGACAGTGACAGCAATAGTATACAAGATGAACTGTGAATGACTTGGCTTTTCTCATCAATACAATGATCCAAAGACAATTCCAAAGGAATACTATCTATCCACCTTCAGACAAAGAACTATGTCTTTTTTCACAACATGACTAATATTGAAATATGTTTTGCATGATCACACATGTATAAACCTACATCAAATTGTTGCTGTCTCGGGGAGTGGGGAAGTGAGAAAAGAAGGGAGAAAATTTGGAACTCATTTTTTAAAAAATAAATGATAAAAATTTTCTTTACATGTAATTGAAGAAAAAATAAATTATTTTTTTAAAAAAAAGAATATCACTGGTGAACTATGTAGAAGATGAACTGAAGAGAAAAAACTTGAGAAAAGATAGCAATTATATCCACTAAAATGTAAAGCTGATATGGATATAAACTAGGGTCACAGTTGTGTGAGCATGAGAGATGTTCTTTAGCTACAAAATACAACATTTGGCAACTGATCAGGTAGGTAGATACAAGGGGTAAGAGACTGAAGAATTGAGAATGATTTGCAGTTTGCAAACATGAATAACTACAACACGAGTGTTCTACCACAGTTAAGTTACTATAGCTGCCCTTTCTAAGTTTTCCCTCAAATTCAAAAGATTATGAAAGGCTACAGATTCCTCTTATTTTCAACTATAAAAGAACTAGGGGTCAGAAGAATCCAATTCTACTTCTAGTATTGCCACTAACTAGCCATGCGGCCTTGGATACTTAAATTTATTGAGGACCTAGTTGTCTTCATTTGTAAGTCAGATTTATTTTAAAAATATAATCAGACATAATATAAATAAATTACTTATTTCAAAAAGGTTTTAAATCCTCTAGATGTCAAATCACTCAACAACACACCAACAAGCACCCTTATTAAACATGAAGCACCCACCAAATACCAGGCTCTGTGATAAGCACTGACAATACGTAAAGTTTCTCCTTGAAGTCTCTACTCTCAAGAAGTGCAGTCTAATGCAGATGACACCATGCAAACAACTACATACAAAAAAGATATACACAAGATAACTTGAGGCTAGTTTCAAAACAAAAGCATGAAGGTTAGGGAAGACTTGGAAAGACTTTTAAGACGGTTAGATTTTAGCTGAGTCTCCAAGGAAGCCAAGGAAACCAAAACGTAGAGGTAAAGAGAAAGATAGCTCTAGATATGGGGAACAACCAGTAAAAATGTCTGGGAGTAATGAGATATTCTTCAAGGAAAAATAAGAAGAGCAGTGCCCCTGAATCGCAAAGTAAGTGGTCAGGAGGATAAGGCATAAGAACATTTAGAAAAATAGGAAGGGTTCAGGTTATGAAGGGCTTTAAATACCAACTAATTTTATGTTTCATTCCGAAAAAATCAAGTACCCTGCCTTACTTTCCCCCTCTCCAAGCTGTCTTCTCAGCAAAATACCTACCTACTCTACCCACCCCCAATGGTCTCTATTCCCTCACTCATCTTCAATCTCTCTCCCTCTTTATTAACTGCTTCCCTATTGCCTCTTTTATCCTTAAAGCTAACCTAGCTACCCTACTTCTCCTTCCTTTTGTGAGCCCATCACACTGTCCTCCTCGCTGTTTCTCACACATGATACTCCCACTTCCACTTCTTTAAGAAATGGCTGCACCCCAAGCTTGACATGCTCTCCCCTCTTCACCCCCATCTATCAGAATCCATGATTTCCTTGAAGACAGCTCAAATAACCACCTTGCCCAATCCTTCCCAGTTGAAAGTGCCTTCCTCTTGAAGGTTATTCTTGAGCTACTCTTTATGCATCTTCCATATACCTATATAGGTACCTGTCATCTCCATCAAAATTTTAAGTACTTACAGTGCTGAGACAGTTGTTGTAATGCCTGGCACATAGTAGCAAGCATCTAATAAATGCTTATTAGGAGACAGTATACCATTCAAAAATAAATAAGTAAATGTTGGGAATGCACACTCAAAAATGTTTTACTGATGGGGGTCATGATCAAAAGTTAGGAAATCACTACTGTAAATAGCTAAGAAAGTGCCAAATACTTTCTTAATTTGTGAGCAAGAAATAATAAATTTTATAAAAATTAACATTTCAGGCAGCGGTATACCACCTTAAAAACAGAGTTTTCAAAAATGTTATACTTTACATGATGAAAATAAGTTTATATAAACTTTTTAATATTTAACATGACTCAATTGTATTTAATAGATGTTAGAATAAAATTTATTAAATCTTCAGCGTTTTTTAAATCTACTAAGCACAAGGTGATGAGAATTCTTAGAAGATTTTCAAGAAAAAGCACATACTTCAAAATTACATTACACTCATCTTATTCTAGGGATGTTAAACCACTTTACACAATTAGTATTTTAATTTTCTAATAAAATCTGTGTTCAGCAGCTAAATTAGGGTCAAACTCAAACTCATGAATTGGAGTCACTACATAAAAACTTCCAATTCTGATGTTGTAATTCTGAGACTACACTGACCTAATAAGATAGAAATGAAAGCATATAAATCTCAAAATTCCTACAAAATATTTACAAAACACCAATTTAAACTACTGCTATTAAATTACTTCAACCCTTTCATTTACTTTTAATCTATCAAACAGATACATTCACCCCAAAATTACAATCTAAGATTATGGCTTTCTCCAGGTGTTAATAAGCTCTGGGGAACAGGACCTTGTCTACAAATCAGAAGATGTTGAAGAGTATATTAAAAGAAATTTTATTCAAGCATATTTTTCAATTACACCTATTTGAAATGCAGTCATTCTGGCAGCTTAAAATAGTGGAAAGAGATCACTAGATAAAGAGGGAAGAGTTATCTCAACTAATAGTGCAAGCTCCCCCAAGTCATTTAACTTCTCCTGTCTCAGTTTTCCTATAAAATAAGGGTATTGGACTCACACCTCTTTCTTTTGAGAGTCTGTTTCAATATACAAACTTTATATAGGTGAAACCTTACACCTTACATCTTATTTCAAACTTTTTAGGTTTTTTTTTTTTAATTTTAAAAATCTACTATTTAAGAGCAAAGAGAAAAAATAAAAAGGAATTTACCTTTAAGGAAAATAACTTTAAAATCACTAAAGGCCTACAAATCTACATCCTTTTAAAAGAATCTCTTGTACACTTAAAGGAGATCACATACTGCCAGTCAATGTTGTTAAACTGTTAAGCAGTCTGATTTTCAGAGTGCAAAGAGAGCCAAGAATTAATCAGTTGTTCTCTCAAAGGTAGTATACACGAAAGCTGACATAACTAATAACAACTTGAGGGATAAGATGGAAATAAGGAAAATATTCCCTCTGTTAAAAGAATGACATAAAGAAAAATAAAGTCAACAGGTTAAAACAACTTTCAAATACTGCAGAAGTGGTCACTGTGCAATGCTAAAGGATAAACTAAGGGGAAAAGTCTGCACTCTAGGTATAACTATCAATCCCCTCCTTTAAGAAGAACTGTAGTGAAGTACAAAACCAAGTTTAAAATTTGTCAGAGAATGAAGACAAGCATTCTTGTATGTAGTTCAGTTCTCTATGTCTTCAAACTCCACCAAGAGGAAACCTAAATGGATTTCACATCAAGGGTAAAATAAAGAAAATTAAACAAGGTTCTTTATTCTGAAAAGCTAGAGAGCCTAAGAAATCCTTGAAGAGGAAACAACATGAGCTAGGGTTACTGTCCAACTAAACATTCCGTCTCTACTGATTAAACACCATAGAAGATAAATTGATCCCAAAGGGGAACACTCCTTCCTTAAGACTTGCTAGAGGACAATCAAGCCTCAGGCAAAAACATTCTTTTGAGACTGTTATTACCTTTCAACTGTCCAAAGTTCAAATAAGGGATAAGAAAACTAGTGCAAAAAAGGCTATTAGTTTGACTTCTTAAGAGTATACAGATTGTATCATGAGATTTTTCCAAAATCTGTAATTTTTTTAAAATTAAGATGCACTGACATAACTTTTTGAGGATAATTCATTAATTGTATCAGAGATCATGATTCTTTAATTTCTTTCCCTAATCCTTCTAGCCCTTTTTCTAGCCCTGCTCTCAATGAAAATGAAGAGAACAGGGTATTCTGATAATCTTTACACAAATGTGACCTACGCTGATTTATACTTAAGTCTTTCAGTATTTTAACACAAACATGGCATATCAATATCAAATCTACCGCCTTCCCAAGTTCTCCTATTGCTTCTTCAGGGTAATGAAGGAGAACTCCTGCATATCAGCACAGTGCAAACTGTGGTAGATCTGACTCAACATGGAAAAAGCTTCCTATGGGCCTAATGACAAGCTTGCATAATTGCTAAGTTTAGAGAACTTCATCATGAGAAAGACTGCTTGGTGATTATTTTTAAGCCACTGAAACTCTCAAACACCATCTAAAATTACAGTCAGAGCATGCTTTCACAACAGGTAGAGAAAGCCATGAGATGGGGGCTGAAAATACTACACAACAATAGAGATCTGGGGTCTTTTTCTATCTGCTGTCTTTAAAATTCACATTTCCTGTTCTCCATATGGGGGATCAGGAAGAATGATGGTTTCCACTGAAGTTGTTGGACTGGATGATCACTAAGTCTATGGGCAAGTAAGCTACTGAACTGGGAAAGCTAAGCTTCAAACAGCCACCACTGCTACTGTCACCTGAAATTCCACCAGAAAGAGTGTATGCAGACTGCTCAAATCCAGGAGGAAACTGGGAAAGGGGGAAGAAGGAGCCCTGAGTCCTCAAACTGGTAAGCTGGTGAATAAGACAGGAATTTTAAATTTAAGTTTAAGGAAATTTAACTTTACTCTTAACTTTCTACTACAGAATTACAGACACACATTGTGCTATTCCTTCTCAATGATTTGTGGTTGCAATTACCTGAGAAATTTTCTTTTACCACCCCTGAAAAACAGGGAGAACAAAGGGAACGAATGACATGGAAGATAGTTCAATTATCTGACAAGATTTTCTGGAAGAACTGGAATTTCTTCTTCATATAAATTCGGTGTAGTCAAACACTTCAAACTGTATAGAAAGAAAAGTTCCTAACTGATAAGTGACTTACATATAAAAAACTACTATAAATTAGAAGAAAATATCTTAATACATAGGTAGAGGAAGACTTTGTGACCAAATTAGGGATAAAGATTATCATAGAAGATTAAATGGACACTTTTGATTACAAAAGAATTAAGTTTTTTAACAAAGGCAACCAATGCAACTAAAATTGAAAGGTTAACAACTGGGAAGAAATCTTCATAGCAAGTTTCTCTGATAAGACTCATTTTCATGATATATAAGGAAATAATTCAAACACCTAAGATTAAGAGCCATTTCACAAATAATAAATGATCAAAGAATATGAACAGATAATTTTCTAAGGAAAAAAACCATTTTATCAAGAGATGTGAAAGAAAATGCTCAAAATCACTAATGATTAGAAAACTGTAGATCTAAAACAACTGTGAGATTCCACTTCACAACCATTAAATTGGGAAAGTTGACAAAAAAAGCACAAAAAGGAAAATGACCAATGTTAGTGGGGGCTACAAGACAATAGGCAGATTTATGTATGTCTGGTAAAACCATGAACTGATCTAACCACGCTGGACAGATATTAACTGTGACCAAAAAGTTAAACTGCGAACCCATGTCCTTTGGATCCCTTGTCTACTGACTGGGCATTTACACCAAAGACAGCAAAGTAAGAGGAAAAGTACTCAAGTATAGATAGCAATTCATTTGTGGTGGCAGAACTGGAAACAAAGTCCGTGTCTTTCAGCTGGGAATAGAGGAATAAATTACGGTAAAGGAAGGTATTACTATCATACTACAAGAAATGATGACAGGGATGGTTTCAAAGAAACCTGCGAAGACTTAAATGAACTGATAGACAAGGAATCAAATGAGCAGAAGCAGAACAATATCCTGTGTACAATAATAACATTGTCAAGAGAAACCACTTAGAATTCTCTCTAAGGAAATGCCCATAATAGCTTCTGAAGAACCAAGATGAAAAATGCAACCCACTTCAAAACACAGAACTAGCAGACTCGATGCAGACTTAAGACACAGGACGTTTTGGACATGACCAAATTAGAAATCTGATTTATGTAACTATGTATGAATTAGTTTTTTTTCCTCAAATGGAATGGTTTAAGTAAGAGAAAAAAACATTTTTATTAATACAAAAAAATTTTAAGAGATGACTGGAGAGAAATGGTTCCATATAGGAGTACTTAACATTTTTCCTTCTAATTTTGCTAATAATTAAATTCCTCATAATATTAAATAACAGCTAACATTTATATAGTGCTTTAAGATATACAAAATGTGTGCTTGACAGCGATATGATTCATCATCTAAAAAAGGTAGGGGCTATAATCTCTGCTTTACAGAAGAGGAAACCGAGCCACAGAAAAGGTTAAGTGACTTAGCCAGGTTCACATAGGTTGTGTTTAAGGCAGAATTTGAACTTGAGAATTCCTATCTCTAAGTCTAGCATTTTAGACAACAACCTGCTACGTTCAATAACTGTCGCCACAGCACTTTGAAAAGGTCATGATCATGGAAAATACATAGGGGCTTCTAAGCAATGCAGTGCATAGAGCACCAGTCCTAGAATCAGGAGGACCAAATTCGACCTCAGACACTTCACTAGCTGTGTGACATTAGACAAGCCACTTAACCTCCATTGCCTCATCTCACCTCTCCAAAAAAATACATTTGAAATATGGGGTGGAGGCTACAGAACCATTTTTTAAAAAAAAATATTTTGAGCATTATTCCAGTCCCAGATAAATTCCAAACCCAGTCATTATGAGTTTAAACTACTCAATGCTATACCATCAGTACAAGAGAAGACAAGGCATTTACCTAAAGTGGATTTTATAGCCTCTGGAGAGACTATGCCACTTATGGGCCAGCAAGAATCTTAAGTGACTACTTACTCTTCTAGTGTATCTCAAGGAGAATACTAGCTGATGGACAACTCAGGTATTACAGTCTGGCTAACATGTTCCCATTCTGCAGGCTAGATTCAGAAAAGGAGAACAAGAGCTCATTTGGGTTGCTTCCACTAGAGTGCCACTTGTGCAATGTCCTAAGGGTCATGCATGGGACAATACTGTATCACAAATATCTCCATGTTAAGAGAATATTTTAGTTGAAAAAGTGCCCAATTTCTATAGCAAGAATTAAAATTTTTCAAGTACAATTAAAGTACAAAGCTACCCACTTCTTCGCAGTGTTAGTAGTATACTTAAAACCCAAAAGTCCAGATTCCCTCACCCTAGAGATCTATGTTGGGTAACACCCCTTAGAAGATTATCTAAAGAAGAAAATAAAGAATGTCCCTTGAGGACCTCAACTGGCTAGACCAGAGAAAACTCAAATTCACTTCCCATCTAATGGCCACATAAACAAAAGATGCCTTATTTTACTGAGGCTTTCAGCTTAAACAAATGAAACTACAGCGTATACCCTAAAAAAAGATACTTCAATTAGATTATTAAAGTTCAGATAATACTGTTTTACTAACTTCCAGTTATTTAAAACCTGGTTTCTTCATACAAACTTACAACTCAAACGATTGTTAGCTGGGTTATATATTATTTGAATACACTTCAGAATGATTCAAATCGCAATAGTTTTCTATTCAAGTCTCTTAGAATCTGGACATTTTCAAAATTGTAAGAGACGAAAAGTTCAGATAATAGTGCAACTTCCCTTTGTTTTGGGTTGGGGTTTTTCCTTTTTGGGAGGGTGGGAGGGTTAAATTCAGAAATCAACAGTTATACTGAATGTATAAGGATAATAAATTTTAAGTAAGAATTTCTATAGAGATTAAGAGAGAATCTTAGTCTTTACTTCCTAGAGGAAGTCACTTTAGTTCTTCAAGGTCTCAATTTCTTCATCTGTTATTTTTAGAAGGTGAATAGATTTCTTAACCTGGTGACTAGGAATGTTTTTAAAAATATTTTGATATAACTATTTCTTTTCATCTTTTGAGAGGCAGTTAGGGTTAAGTAATTTGCCAAGAGTCACACAGCTAGTATCAAATGTCTGAGGCCACACCTTTGAAGGTCTTCCTAACTCCAAGAGCCAGTGCTGTATCCACTATGCCACCTAGCTGCCCCATATAACTATTTCAACCTAATTAGTTTCCTTTGTAATCTTGCATATTCTATTTTATTCATTTAAAAACATTATTCTGAGATTATCCAAATAACTGCATCACAACTTTGAAGCAGATCTCTTACTAAACAAGCTCCCGCATATCCCAATGTCCTGAACATTATAATGGTCTTTCAAACCTTGTACATTTAGGATAATTTTGCTAAGACGTAAAACAAAAGGAAATAAACAACAATTTAGTGAATCATATATCTTTAATCCTAACAAATCAACTACAATAGCTCTTATCACATTTAGTATTTGGGAATATTCATTCCCTATAGTAAATTATTAAATTGCTTGACAATGTTTTTCTTTATTTTAAAGAAAATCTGAAATATAAATGTAAAAACTTCTTGGTAAACAATTCCTAATATGTACACCATTAGCATTCTTCCAACACCTATTAGAAGTACATATAGTGAAGATATATATGATAGTCCATGGTTTTTAACACAATTATATAAAATATAAAGAGCATGCTATTTTTATTCAACAAAATATATATTTAAAAACAAGTTAACAAAGAGATTGATTATTTATCTGATCTACAACACATATATTGGTTTATTATACTGAGTCCTTTTATTAAACTAGCTGGTGCAATTTTGCAACTTTCAAAGAATGAAAATTCTTGGTTGATATAATCCAAGTTGTTCCAATTGGTAAAGACCAAACTAGTCATACACAGATTTACAGATCTCCCCTGTTCCTGGGCCAACCACTCATTACTCTAAGTACATGGAATAGTTCAAGGACAGAAGTACACTGGAGATGCTCATCTGTCCTTTCTCATTTTCACTACCTGAATTCCCCAGGGCCCGCTGTCTTCAAGCAGAGACTAGACTATCTGTTGAGGATTTTTGTTGAAATACAGGTCTTTGTTTTAACAAGAGCCACACTGTTAAAAGTCATAAAGATCACTGTTAAAGGGAAATATTATTTAGCCATAAGCTAGAAAATATAAATCTTTGTTCAAATACACAGAAAAACAATCCATATCTTTGAAGTAATCTGGAGCAGTGATATCAAACTCAAATAGAAATGAGAGATGCTAAACCATACGTAAACATCCCTGTAGGTCAAACTACACATTAACATCATATAGTTCATTGTATTTTTATTTGTTGTTAGATTTTAATCTGGTTCATGTTTAATCTGATTCAGCTGTACTAGGTCACAAGTGTGATACCACTGATCTGGAACAATCAGTAAGAACCAATGACAGTCTTTACTACTTCTAATTATTACATTTATAATTTTTAATGAAAAAGTTCTTCTCAATGATCTCATTATACTTCATTCCTGCACCCTATTCCAAATTTTTCTCTTGATGTATTTTGTAACTTCTTTCTTTATCAACAGGTTCCTAAGATGCAGAATGGAATGTACTCAGGACTAATAAAACTACAGAACAGTAGGATATGATCATGTAAAACATATTTAGATATTCATCATAGTTGTGGAAAAAGAAATAGTGGATCCTCATTCGTGTCTTACTGCATGCACAGCAGAATGAGGTCTGCAACTCAAACCTCTCCTCTGGATACCTGTTAACTGTGTGACTAAGCACCAATA
This sequence comes from Potorous gilbertii, assembly GCA_028658325.1. NCBI lineage: Eukaryota > Metazoa > Chordata > Mammalia > Diprotodontia > Potoroidae > Potorous > Potorous gilbertii. Next base: position 663,226,378 of record CM053770.1, read on the forward strand.
TGAAAAAGGAAGAATGGTGGTTTGGAGTCAGAGAATATGAGTTAAAATATATATTTGTCACTACCTTAGTGACCCTAGTAATCATGTAATCTCTCATTTTTCACATCTGTAAAATGGGGAAAGGGAGAAGTTGGACTACATACTTTCTGTGGCCCTTTCTGGTTCTAAACTGATGATCCTAAGATCACCTAAAATAAGGCTATTTTCACAGATGGAAAATGAGGGTAATTATCTGTACCACTGACCTCTCAAGGTCAACCCAAATCTCACCACAACCCTGTTTACTGTAATACAGCATTTCTTCTACTCCATGCATCTCATCCCACTGTGTTTGGTTCCAGAAGCAGAGGCCATGGTTATAAACTGTCACTTAAGAAAATTAAAGGATCACAGATTCTTTTCTGTTCAATCTTCTAATTTTTACAGAACTGTATAATGTTAACTGAGTACTTTGGTGGTATCAAGAAATTCTTATGTATTTAAAGTCAGTTAAAAAAATTTAAAAAAAAGAATAGCAGGATATGGGTCATCAAAAAAGTGACTGCCATCTTAGGCTGCATGAAGAGAGGTAGACAACAGCATCCAACCAAATTTTAGATCCCACAATACTTTCCTCTAATCAGACTACAACAAGACTACATTGGGCCCAAAGTGCAGCATTTTTAAGATACTGATAAGCTGGAGATAGTTTACAGGAGGAGGCCAGGGTAATAAGCACTCATTTAACACCTATTATGTGCTAAGTTCCTACCACTCAATTCTCACAGCAACCCTGGGAGGCGGGTGCCATTACTGCCCCCATTTTACAGTTAAGAAAACTGAGGCAAACAGAGCTTAAACGAATTGTCCAGCATCACAAAGCTAGAAAGTATCTGAGGGAGGATTTGAACTCGGGTTTTCCTGACTCCAGACTCAGAACTCTATCCACTCTGCCACCAGCGGCCTTGGAGTACAAAGAGGACAGTGATGGTCCTCAAGCTCATGCCATTATCAGAGGAGAACCGGCTAAAGGGGCTGCAAGTGTGTGCCTGAGAAAATACGAAAATGATAAATATATGAAAAGGATCATGAAGCATAGGGATCACGTTCCAGTTGGCTGTAATTACAGTACAGAAGGAAAAGCAACAGATAAAAGCTACAAAGGAGCAAATTTAGGCTTCCTGTAGAGAAAAACGTCTATAACAAAGTTACCTCAAAGTACAGTAGGCTATCTGGGAGTAAAGGGCTGCCTTCAAGATGACTACCTGTCTAATATATAACACAGGGGACTCGTATGGTTAATTATAGGTAGACACTTCCAACTCTAGAGATTCTGTGATATGTGATTTCCATGATAGGTTTCATCACTTTTTAATGTAAAAAATTTTGGTAAACACAAGAATTTTAACCTAATTCAGCCAGTTTTCAAAGCCACATTTTAGCAGTGTCTCTGTAACAAGTGTTTAATAAATGCTTGCTGACCCATTGGCTGATTCTTTTGGCAAAGAGGTGATGCTCGAGAAATGCTCTAAGTGAAATGTACATTTTCTAGCATAGCCAATGTGTGGATTTCTTTAGCTAAGCATCAAAAAAGCAATCATAAAATGCCCATGAGGTAAGAAAAGGCTCAGAGAAAAGGAGTAGATAAGAGTTTTCAAAATTGCTAAATGTGCTTTAAAAAGTATGCAATGGAATCTTGCAGTTTTTTACACAATCTTCTCTGTATTTCTTTATGGAAATGTGCATGTATATTGGTGTTTGTTATGTTCAAAATTTTTTTTTAATTTTTAGAGCCATTTATATACATAGCAAGGCAGTCATTAATAAAAAGAAAGGCTCCATATACACCAGCACTTTTTGCGGTGGCAAAGAAATAGAAGCAAAGTAGATGTTCACAAGTTGAAGAACAAGACAAATAATGATAGATGAATATAATGAAAAATTACTGTGCTGTAAGAAGACTAATATGATGAATGTATGCAAAGTATGAAAAGACTTACATGAAGTGACGCCAAGTGATTAGGTAGGCAGAGCCATGAAAACAACAGACCCAATAGTTATCGTTCAATCATGCTTGAATTTTCGTGACCGCAATTGGGGTTTTCTTGACAAAGACAGAACCATGCCATTTCCCTCTCTAGCTCATTTTACAGATTGAGGAAACTAAGAAATACAGGGTTAAGTGACTTGCCCAGGGTTACAGAGCTAAGAAATATCTGAGGCCAGATTTAAATACTCACAAAGAATGTTCCTGACTTCAGGCCCAGCACTCTATCCACTATGCCACTATACAATTAATTACAACAATGTAAATGGAAAGAACTACAACTACAAAACAATGGAAAATGAGTATCACAAAATTACAAAGAATTTTGCCCAGAGATGAGATATGTACTTCCCAATTCCTTTACAGAGATATAAAATTTGTAAACACTGTCAGATTGTTTTTAATGTATTAAATTGATTTTCCCCCTCTTTTTTATTTTTTGAAAAAATTCTTTGTTACAGGGTAAAGATGAATGTACTGGAGGATATTAGGTGATATAAAAAACAAAAGGGTCTATGAAAATTTATTTTTTTAATTGCTAAACTACTGAAAAGAAAAATGGGCCTTTATTTCAGGAACAAATAACTAGACTACTAAAGTAACTGAAAAATACTGCATAATTTCCCCAAAGGCAACCCAGCTTGCATCTATTCCTCTAAGATCTAATCAATCAAATAATCAACTGGCATTTACAAGGGCAAAACAATCTTAATGAGCTCACAATCAAAGGAGACAACATAGGAACAGCTATGTACAAAGAAGATATTCACAGAATAAACTGGCACAGAGATTAAGGAATAACAGGAAAAGGTTTCTTGTAAAAGGTGGAACTTTAGCTGAGACTTGAAAGAAATGTCGGAGATTAGGAAGGAGGGAGAGTTCCAGGTCATGTAGAGAAAAAATTCCCTTGAGTTAGGAGATAGAATGTCATACATTCCAGCAAGAAGGCCATTTTCACAAGACTGCAGATTGCATGGGGGTGGGCGAAGGGAATAATATATAAGAAGGCTAGAAAGAAAGATAGGATGGGGCCAGGTTACAATGGACCAACTCTACAGATTGTGTATCTAACTTTTATCAGACTAGATAAAAAATAAGGCACAAGTCTTCACTCTGTTTTTCAGGTTCTTGTCAATTGTTTTAGTTATGTTCATGAGCCTATTTGAGGTTTTCTTGGCAAAGATACTGGAATGGTTTTAAACTAGAAAACTGAGACAAATTGGGGTAAGTGACTTGACCAGGGTTACACAGCTAGTAATGTGATGCCAAATTTGAACTCAGGTCATGACTCCAGGTCCAACACTCTAGCTGCCCCTTTTCAAGTTCATATGCTTTGAATTCTTTGAGTAATTGCTGGTCTCATTTACTGAACTCATCAGTATTTCCAGGGCTTTGATGCATTTGCAAACAAAAAGCATTTGTAGGACAATCTATAGGACTTTACATTAGTAATTAAGGTTTCATTCTGTAAGACTGGGACAAATCTATCTACTCCTTTTTGGACTGTTATCCAACGTGTTATCTATCCCTTCCAGATTTGTGCCACCTGCAGATACAATAAGCATTCCTTTATCCAAGTCACTGATGAAATGTTAAACACATGGCTAAGTACACAGACCTAGTATACTCCAATAAAGATCTCCTTTCCAAGGTGTCATCCAACAATGACTATTCTGAGTTCAGTCATTCAACAAGTCTTAAATCCATCTAAATATACCATCTTCTAACCTACTCTCTACTATGAGAGAATCTGTCAAATGCTTTACTAAAAATTTAAGGAAACCATCCACAACATTCATATCTGACTTAAGAGTCTAATAATCCTAACAACAAAAAAAGACTAAGGTTAGTCTGGAATGAACTTTCTTTGTGAATCAGTACTGTTTCCTCTCCTAGGTGGTCACTAATGTTCCTCTGATAAATGTTGTTTTGGATTTCACCAGATGTCAAAAGTCAAGCTCACTAACCTAAAGAATGCAGATTCAACTTTTTCTCATTTTGAAAAACTGGCATATTTGTCCTTTTCTAGTCTGAGAGTAACTCTCCCACTCTAGTAATCTCCTTCAAAGGTCACTCGCAGCGGTGCTAGACTCCAATCTGCCCATTTTACAACAGCACGATGAAATGTTGCTCATCCAAGCCTGGTGACCGAGTCAAAAGCAACTTGCCGTCTTGCTACCTCTTCACTCACCTTGCACCTCCCAGCTTATTAGCGAGCTTCCTTCTATCCTTTCCGGTCCAAATATTACCCTTGGCACATAAACCAGAAGCAAAATAAGATGAACTGTTTCCTATTATCATCATTAGTTGTTCCCTCATCCACTCCAAGTTCTAGTGTTTACATGACCCTTCTCTTTTAACCTCAGTGTAACTCAACTATCCTTCCGACCCCTCCCAAACCCAGCATCTTTTACATCCTGTTTTTTTCCAATAACTCGGATGATTCTGAGGTTTTCGTGCTCCTGATATGATTCCTAAGGACCAGGCCTTCATATTCATCCTCTGACACTTGGTTCTACTTCCATCTTCTCAACATGTAAAAGGTACACTCACCCCTCCAGGTCCTTTCCACAAAAGGTATTATCAACCAGGCCTCTGCCATTGGGCACTTAGGCAGCTGATGTTTTCAAGTGTATGACTTTCATCTTATTTGACACTTAATCTTATTAGCTTCAGCCCATCGAGGTCTGTTTGAGATCCCATTATCCAGTAGAGTTCTCCCTCTCAAGCATGTGTCTGTCATCTTTACATTTCCTACATCTCTTAAATCACTGAGTAAAAAGGTTAAATAGGCCAAAGCCCAAGCATACAACAATGGAAATACCAACATGGCATCAAACTATGGATCTAGTTATTCAATGAGTTCTTAATCCATATAATAATGGTGAGAACATTTACGTAGTACTTCACATGTTACAAAACACTTTATAGTTGATCCTCAGACAGTCTTGTAAAATGACTGCTATTATCTCTATTATATGGACGAGGAAATTGAAGCAGACTTGTCCAAAGTGACAAAGCTAATAATTACCTGAGGCAGAATTTGAATTCAGGTGTTCCCAGCTACAAGTTCAGCACTCTATCCATGATGACACTTAACTGCTCAAATGACATTTTTCCAAGTTGTCCAAAAGCAATCCTATCATGATAAACTTTCCTCAAAATCTTTGTTGAAATATTTTTTTTTAAATATGGTCCCAAACTAATAAATAACCATGTCAAAAAAAAAGTTTATCTGGCATAATCTGTTCTTGATGAATCTATTACTAACTACGCACAAGTTATTCCTTTAATAACACATTCTAAAATTTTACCAAAAATCAAAGTTAAGCTCACTGGCTTTATTTTTATAGACACCATTCTCTTTCCTCTTTGAAAAATCCAACTCTAGCCACTGTCTCACCTGCTTGGATAGCCCTTTCTTGTACACCACAATTTTCCAAAGATCATAGATTGCCAATCCTCTGAAAAGTATATTAATCACTGCAGCATACCATGAGATAGACCAGCTGGGTGCACAGCATTCAGAAAGCTGGTGAGTTTTTTCACACAGGGCCAACTGTGTAGGAGGAGATCCCAAGAGGCTCCACCATTAGCATCATAAGCAGAAAATTAGTTACAGACAATACATGGGCATAATGTGGAAAGAGCTGATCACACATTCATCCTTTTCAGTCATACACAGTAACAACTATGCTACCAAAAGACCATCTTTTAACAATTGCTGTTGTAATCTCTGGTTCCTAAATCCTTACAACTTCTCAGAAAGAAAGCAATTACATAGGAAGGGACATAAGCCTGAGTATACTAAACCACTGTGAGATCACACAAATCATTTAATATCTCTTTTCTTTTTCTCCTTAACATTGTATGATTTTTGTGATTCTAGGCATAAAGTTCTACTATATTTAGGCAAATCCATACTACAAAGATGTTTCCTTAATTCTGTTTCCATATCAATTCTCCAATATTATTTCTAGAGATCTAATTATAAAAACAAACCTTACTTGGGGAAAAAATTAACATATTCAATTTTCTTCTATTAATTTTTTGTTTACATGCGCTCACTAAAATTTTTTCTCCCTTATCTTCTCAAAGTTATCTTAAAAAGCTAAACAATAAGAAGAAATGGTAAGAAATGAATGAACTAAGAATGAATAAATAGATAAAAGAGCTGAAGAAGGGTAGAAATGTGCTAAGAAACCAAAGCTTAGGATACAATCAAAATCCTTACCTTCTTCTGTCAAAAAAGATCACCTATTAACCTCTTGCAAGACACCTCTGGCATTCTTTATTTGCAGTTCCTTTTAAAGTAGCCTGAGATAGAATGTTTACATTATAAATTAAATTTTGAGTATACTCAGGATGCTAACTTTGAACTAGGATCCAAACATGTTTTTCTCAATATCTGTAAACAGTTCAGTAAAGTGGATACAATACTAGACTTAGGAGAAATGCAGACCTGGCCTGGAATTCCACTTCTTACACCTAACTACCTCTGAGACTACTGAGAAGCCACTCAACTTCTCAGTTTTCTCATCTACAAAATGGGGGCAATACTCATACTTTCAGGGCTAACTGTGATACTCAAATAAGATAAAAATGTATGTTAAGGCCATTGCAAAAACTTAAACCTCTATAATTATTATTCAATAACTAAAAACGCTTATGAGCTTTACTGACAAATACATAAACAAAAAGTAGACACCTGAGACAACATGTACACTCTCCCCCACCTCAAAAAAAGGAATTAAAATTCACCTGAAACTCAAATAGATATACCTATAGCTGTTTCTCTAACTATAGAGAGTATCTAACAATTAGAATTTTTAGAAGGCCTTACTATAGGAAGCAACCTTCCTACAATGGAAAGGTTACTGGAGTAGTATCAGCTGTATTTTACCACTATTTTCTCTAGCTCTGTAACCTTGAAAAACCACTTAAACTGCTTTGAGTCTCATTTTCCTCCTCTATAAAACACTTGTCCTATTGACATCACAGGATCAAATGAGAGAAGGCACAAATTTGTAAAGTAAAAAAGAATTAATCTCAAGTATATGGCTTAATTAAGTGCTATTTACTGTAAACTGCTTTCACAATGCTATAGGGAACCATGTTTTACTTTTAAATTCCCTGATTAAGCCAAATTCTGTTTGGTTGGGTTTTTTTTGGTTGGGATAAATAGCAATAGTAATACCAGCAGGTATTTCCCCTTACTAATTATTCTCCCAAACCTTATTACCAATACCTGGTGGTCTGTGTGTCCATGCCATTTCTTTAACAGAATAAAATTACTTTAAGAAATATAATGGTGAATTCTTCGCTATTTAAATTTCAAAAGAACAATTTTTCATTTTCTCCAATTACTTTCACAAAAAATGTCAGATATTACGGTTTGGAAAGACACACATAAATAATACATATACATACATGTATGTATATACATATGTGTAAAGATGAATCATAACATTTCATTCAAGTCCCACAATAACTCTTTAAGTAATATAGGTATTCTTACTGTCATTTTCCCAGTAGAAAGTTCTTGAAGGCAGTTCACTGTCTGGCATAATTAATTTTGCATATTAGGAAACTGAGGCTCAAAGAGATTTGCCCATAATCATAAAGCTAGTTTCAATTCTTCCCAAATTCGGCACTCTATACACTGTGTAATGCCTATTTACACTGAGCTTAGTTGTAATGCTAAATGCTGCAGACAATCAAAAATACTGAAGCTATCAGGGTACAGCTGCAGAATTAACCTCTCAAGATTTTATTTTGAAACTAATCTCAAAGCAGGGCAAAAACAAACATCTGACCTAGAAAACTTTCTACAACTCAATCAGAGATGACAGTACATGGACAAATTCTTCAGCAAGAAGATAATGGACTCATGTGCTTCTCATGGGCTACTGTTTCATTAATTTCTTAAGATGGTGGTTGTTTTCCACTATTTTCCCTAGAATACAGACCATTTTAAAATTTTTAAATTCCAAGTTTTCAGGATTAAGACACTTTGAACAAACTGAAGTATATCCTAAGTGTCATGAATTCCCCCAAAGTACCAGAATTTTGTATATTTGTGCATTTGAGATGTAAGAACAAAGAACAAGTGAAAAAGAAATACATGAAGGACCAGAATCATCTAAAACATCAGGACCATATTACTTAGGCTTATAATAGTTATATAACATAAGGCGTTGAAACTCATATAAGTCAATGGATCTAGATTTGTATGTTCCAAGATCAAAAGGGGCAACTGTTCCAAGATCAAAAGTGGGAATCAGGGAGAGTCATTTTTTCACTGTCTCAATCCTTTTAACTCCCTTTGTAGTAGACCCAGCCATGTAGCAGACCTCATTCCTTTACTACCATACAAATCACTCATCTCATCCCTGCCCCCAACTACATTCTGCCCTTGTGTTACCCCCTCTTCCTTCAAATTAAGATTTCATCAACTCTCTCATAATTTCCATTACATCCTCTACGCAAATGACTCCAAAACCTTTATCTCTATCCCCAACATTTCTCCAGACTGAATCCCATATTTCTAAGAGAATGAAAATTTCTTCAACTAGATATATTAACATCAATACTTAAAGTCAATGTGTGTCAAACCAAATTGTTCACTTTCCTCAAAATGACTGCCTCTCAACTTTTTTGGCATTTGGTGGGGCAAAGCCTGTTAATACCTCTCAGAAAGAAATTTTTAAATGACTCAACTAAAATACTACACTACTGCAAAAGAAACCATATACTTTGAAAGACAGTTATCAAAATTTTTTTAAAGAGCAAGTTCACAGATTATGAGGTTAAGAACCTGTGCTCTAACTTTTCTATTTCACCTAATAAAGTCTCTTAAGTCATATAGGTTTGAAATTCTTCCATCTTTGAGTCTTCACCCCATATAAGTCTTTCTTCTGGAATACTACTACCTCCTATTTTCCTCTATGACCACTCTAGTTCACTGTCCCTAGCCAAAACTGTTTTGTTTATTTTTTTAAAAAAGTCTATTTCCTCTCTAATCTATCCTTTTTACTACTGTCCAACAAATTTCCTACTGTTACCACTGATATTCCTCTGCACCCAAAAATCTTCATAGTTGTTCAACATCTGATTCTGTCTAATCAACTACCAACAAATTTCAGCCCTTATCTTTCCTACCGTTTTCATATTATCCCACTAGACATACTCTGAATTCCAGGAAAACTGGATGATTCTCCAGACTCCTTTCTGGTCTTGATGTTTAACATCTCGGTGACTTTAGTCAGGTTCCCTACGCCTAGAACAAACACAACACAGAACACACACTTGACCTGGAACCAGAAGATCTAGGTTCAAATTTCAGCTTTGCAGCTTATTACATTAATTCTAATTTTCAGCTAAATTACAAAATAGAATTTCATAAACTAGGCAGGGATCTCAGTAACACTGAAACAGTATTCAGAAATTAAATGGCAACTGGAATGGTTGGAGAATTCCTGTAACTATTTTTCTATCTATGCACCAAAAATATGGATATATTACAGACTAAACCATAGTTCATCATAAGAGCATTTATATTCAATATACTATATAGTGCTATAGTTGACAAGTCATCAGAGATACGCAAAATTCCTTTTTAGATATAGGTTTCCTGAGTCTTCCAACCATTCTCTGACCTTTTAGATATCTAGAAACGGAAATTTGCTTTATCTAATTCTATACTAAAATAATTCAAATCAGCACTATGAAAATTCAACACAGGAAAGAGATTTCACAGAAATTTTGGCAGAATTTACTTTTGAGGTCTTACCTGGAAACTTCAAAACTGTCTTCCTTTTTTTGGGGGGAGGGAGGAGGTAGACTCGGGAGGGGAGGATGAAGGCCACTTAGGGTTGTTGGCACAACTGGCCTTTCCTCAGAAGAGTTCTGAGAAGGTTTGACATCTCATTTCTTACTCTAAGAAGACAGAAAGAAAAGAAAGGCCCCATACATACCAAAATATTCATATAAGCACTTTGTGTGGTAGCAAAAAACTAGAAACAAAGTGGGTGCTTTTCACTGTAATGGATTATGAATGCATGTCACTCAAGATGTATAAGAAACAACGAATGAGATTCTGAGAAACACAGAAGGACTTTCATGAACTGATACATACTGAAGTCAGAACACAACATACAACAAATAAACTACAATAATGTAAACAAAAATGACAAAGGCAACCAACCAGTCTCAGTCCACAGAGATGTGATGAGAAACAAACACACCTCCCACCCCCAAGATTACAGGGTAGGAGACTGGTTTTATTTCTTTTTGTTACAAGAAGTATTCACAGGGGAAACGATATATTGGAAAATGACTATGGTTCAAAAACAAAAAGCATAAATAAAACTTTTTTTGAAAAAAATAACACGTGAGATCAATTCAAATTACGCTGAAGAAGCAATTCAGGGAGGAAAAAAATACCTGGTAGGAAGGTAAGCAAACAGAGCTGTTCACAATTCAGAAAAGTCTAAACAACTGAAAGGATCTAAGGTCTCAAAGTAGGTCATATATCCAAACAATATGCATGAGTAAACAATACATGTAAGAGTATTTTTAAAATTCAAAAACTACATGAAGTGATAATTGCATCAGGTACTTCAAAATCTCAGGGAGAAGAACAAACTCTGGCATTATCTTGATTTCTCCCCAGAAGCTTGAGGGCTTCATATAACAAGATAACTATCTCATTTTTATAAAGAATGCTATTATTCTATTACAAACCTTCACAAAACTTTGATCTAAGACTTTCTTAGATGTAAAATCAACCTCAAAAAAACCCTTAATCTCCAAATTCTTATATTTAATGTAATTGAAAAGTCGTAGGATTACCTATTAAATTTAAATGGCTTATAGTTTTACTTTTCAAAAATTAAATATCTTAGAAAAATACACACACTAGCACACTTAGGGAGACTCCGAGTTTTGTTTTTATAAGCACAAGTACTTTTAAAAATGTATTTGTAACTTAAAGACAAAACAAAAGGGGCAGTCTATCTAAACACCTTAATGTGCAAAGAAAGGCTCTGTTGACACAGGGAAGCTACTGGGTTTCATACATCCCCAAGGACAGTCTTCCCTGTAACAGTTCAGTCAGTATAAGAGAATAGCACATTCAAAGTCAAACTAACTCGCTGCTATCACAGCACTATTCTCTGGAAACCATTTTATTTTCAGCTCTAAAATTATGCCGGTCCCAATATTTCCTGCTGCAGCCTTGGTTAAGCCTGGAGATGGTCATCTCTCTAACATCCTCTACAAGTAATATATTAAATCTAATTCCTTTTAGTTCTCTATTATTAACATTGAAGGTGCTAAACTTAAATTAACCAAGTGAACTAATAAAGGCTGCATTAAAATATGTAAAAAATTAGAGCTTCAGAAAATTTTAGAATGAAAAATTCCAAGGTCAAATATATCTAAAGATAACTATAAAACATTCTAGAAACCTTAAAGCCCTATTTAAATGCTAATTATTACTATAACCTGTGAGGTATCCCAGGTTTCTGATTGTGAACTTCAAAAGTTTTTTTTGAAATCATCTATTTAGAAACAATTTTTAAAATTTTGCATTTATATAAAGCAGACTGTCAGAAATAATATATTCCTGTCTCCAACCAAAAACATTAAAAAATCATTTTGAAACTAATGACTAAACAAACTGCTTACAAAGAAAATCAGGAGCCCTTCCAGTAACTAGCAGACACGCAAATGCTTTTCCATTTTCATGACAATTCAGGTATTTCTCCCCCCTCCCCACCCACCCCTACCCCAAACTTTAAAGAACTCACCTTTTAAGAATTTTTTATTTCTTACAGTCCAAAATTGATCCTGCTTCGAAACACAACATGGATTGCCTATTCACAATCCAGTCAATTCACCTCCATTAATGAGTTCCACTGGCTCTCCTTCAAGTTGTGCAAGGGAGGATGGAGAACAGTAGACAGGGTCAGTCAGCAGAGCCAGTCAGACCTTCGTTCAGAGAAGCATGTGTCGGTCCTAAAGTTGATTTGAGCCTGAAAATAAGATTTTTTTTTCTGCTCCTTCACCAAGTATATTGGCCAGGCTTTACACAGGTAGACCAGATCACATCTGGGTAGAAAAGTGAATCCTAATTGTCACATAATAACCATTACCATTTCATACTGACCAGGCATCTGCAATTTCAACTCTAAAATGTTTTGTCTCTAATCACTTTCATTTTACTATGTTACACTGATGGAATGGAGGGGTAGAAACAAGTAGGAAAGAACTGCCAGACCCAGACAAAACATCTTTAGGCAGATTAGCATAACACTGAAAAAATACTCTAGGTGAGATCACATGGTCTCAAATCTCTGGCAAGTCTACCGCCAATACAGAAGCGAAGAAAAAAAATGTCTGTTCCCTTTACACTCACTGGTCCAACCCTCTGCTCACTTGTGATAAATAACTGGCATGTGGTCAGTTTTCACTACACCAAAACTACTCAATATGATCATTATCAAAAGAGATCAAATGCTTCTGAAGAATTACACTAGGGATAAAGAGGATACAATTAAATGCTAAGTGTTCATTTCCAACTTTGTAAGAGGTTGTAGGAAAAAAGAGCTTGAACTGAGAAAAAATTGTGAAGGTGATTCAGAAAAATCTGGAAATGTACAGCAGGCTAGAAATTTAATTTTGGAAGGTAATATTTGGAGAGAACATGAGGGAAAAAATCAAAGTAAAGAGCTGGAGCTGAGATTTCAACTGAAAGATAAGAACTCCCGCTAGAGAGAAAAAGGATTTGAAAAGGAGTAGACCATAGCAAGGTGTGTAACAAAGAGAAAAGGAAGTTGGAAACAACTGTCAAAGCTCAATCAAAAGGTAAGAAGAGGAACCACCACAGACCTGAGGATATTCATTAGGAGTTTGTCCTAACAGTTTGCTAAGGAAGTGAATGCCAGGAGAGACAAAGAATGCGAACTTCACTTCTAACAAAGTATAGAAAGCAGGAAGAATTTCACAGTGATTTACACTGAGTGTTCAGCTGGTATTTCAGTCACTGCCAAGGTATCATAGTGCCTATGCTCCAAGTTCAGTTTAAAGATCCTTGAAGAAAGCCTTCCACTTCCCTCCAGATTATCAAAGAACTTGAAATGCTCCTTTAGAAAACAGAAAATCTTCAATGTCAAAACAAAAAAGGTACAAATGGTGGAAGGTTCACTAAAACATTTGGAGCTAATCAACAGAGAGGGAGCTGTTCCCAAATACTGAGATGGATGTTATCAACAGCCAGCAGTTGCTCATACTCCCAAGGAATGATGATGTGGGTCCTGAAGTGATATTAAATAAAAACTAAGCACCTAAAAAGGAAAAATAATTGTTAACTCACTAATTTGGGAGGGGAGGAAGGCCGCAGAGGGGAGCAATGACTCTGAGACAGTTATGTGTCAATTACATGCACAGGTTAAGTTTTTTTGGGGGGAGGGTGGTCCCCCTAGGGTCCACATCCAAGAATAACAATCTCCCAAAGAACTGTGCTAAGCATTTAACAAATGTCTCATTTGAAGCCTAATGAGGTAGAGGCTATAAATCATCCCCATTTTACAATAGAAGAAACTGACACTGACAGGGATTAAGCGACTTGCCCAGGGTCACACAGTAAAGGTCTAAGGCCATATCTGAACTCGGATCTTTCTGACTCCAGATCCAGCCATTCTATACATACTAACGCAGACTTGATATCCAAAATAACTAAGGTGGTACTATTCCTAGAAATAGAGAGCACCTACATATTCTCAATTAGTTCAAGTCAAGTTGAGGAAAGTTGAGAAACATGTGAGTTAGCCTGTCTTAAAATTCCTGACAAAATTCTAGAATATATTGTTAGTGCATCATCACAAAGATCCAGCATGGCTTCATATCAGACCAAACTAATTTCCATTTCTGACAAGGTTATCAAACTATCTATGAAGGTTGATATAGAGAATGGTATATAGTATATCCAAACTGGGGGAGTGGGGGAGGGCCACCAGCTAGGTGATACAGTATATAGATCTCCCTGACTCCAGTTCCAAGGCTCTAAGTTTAAATCCAGCCTCAGACACTTCCCTAGCCATGTGATCCCGGGTAAGTAATTTAACCACTACCTGCCTCAGTTCCTCATCTGTAAAATGAAGATAACACTAGAGAAGGAAATGCAATGGCATTTATGCCCCCAAAAAACCCATGGACAAAGTTCATGGGGTCACTTAGAGAGTCAGGCACCACTGAATAACACACCTAGATTTTACCAAAGCATTTGAGAAATTATCAATTTGACAGCTATCTCAATTTTTGTTGTTGTTCAGTCGTTTCCAACTCTTCATGACCGCATGTGGGGCTCTCTTGGCAGAGATACTGGAGTGGTTTGCCATTTATTTCTCTGAATCATTTTAAAGATGAGGAAAGAGAAGCAAAGTTAAGTGACTTGCACAGGGTCACATGGCTAGCAAGTGTCTGAGGTCAAATCTGAACTCAGCTCTTTCACACTTCCAGCCTGGAACTGTATCCACTGTGCTTTCTAACTGTACCTATCTCATTCTATTCTTATGGATGAAGTCATGTGGCTAGATGATAATATATATCTGGATATAGCAGAACACGAATAGTCACTATTGTTTCTATGTCAAATTGGAAGGTCTCTCCTGGAGTGCCACCAAGGATCTGTGCTTTTAACATTAGAACTGAGGACTCAGAAAAAGGTATATTTGGTACATTTGTGATCCACTAAGATCTTCTTTTCTTTCTTTGAAATATTAAGAAATAATATGCCAGTGTCCTGGTCTAAAGTCCTAGGCTCACTTGAATTAAAGACCTAATTAGACTTCCTTAAAGACAATCAAATTAAGGAAGGAATCTTGATTCCCTGAACCTAAGAGACTATGTTTTACTTCTAAGTGTCCAAAATTAAGAGGACTTGGATTAATCTTATTTAAAAGCAGAATCTGTTTCACTAAACTGAAAGCAAGGAGGGTCTTTGGACAGAGTGGCTAAACATAGAATTATTTCTTTTACAGTATCCTGATAATGACATGGCTATTTTTCTGCTTAAGGAAATCAGAAACTCAAAAACTTGAACTCTGAACCACTGTCTTACCTTCTGTAGAATTTGTCTTTAAGTGTGTATGGCATGGTTCTGAGACATTTTCAGTAAGCAGGAAGAAACTCTGCCCACTTGAATTCTTCTCTACTATAAGTATCAATGCTTGGCTAATTGTCTCTCTCAGGCTTCCGTAAAAATGCAGAATATAATTTTTTCCCTACATTTATAAAACTTGTAGCTAACACAAAACTCATCACAATAGGCAAGCATTGGACCAAATCAAGTAAGATGAAATGTACTGGGGCTTTATAAAGGTAAACGCAGAAACTTGGATTTTAAAAAAAATCAACTTTACATGACAGAAAACACAAGGTTAGAGTATCTTCATCTAGGGAAAAAAAAAGTACTACAGTTTTTAGTGGAATGTTAAACTCAGTAAGCTGAAATCGGAAAATGCAAATACGCCACCTTAGGCTACATTAAGAGAAACAAAGTTCCTTGGATTAAAAGCCAAATAGGCCAATTCCCATACCACATTAAGCTACTGAGTATGCAAAGGAGGGTAACCAGAACAATGAAGGATCTGAAGTTCATAACATATCATCTCAAGATCACTGGGAAAATTTAACCTGTAAAAAAAAAAACAGAAGAGACACTAGCTATCTTTAAAATATTTGTAATAGCTGATAAATGGAAGAAGGATCCAACTTGTTCTCCTTAGCCCTGAAGTACAAAACTAGATCAGTGGGTAGAAGTTATACAGACTTAAATAATAACAATATAAGAAAAACCTGCCAACAGACATATTCCAAAGTGTAATGCCGTATCTCAGGAAAGAATTTGTTCTTCCTCAGAGTACATCTTCATATAAAGGCTAGATGTTCATTTTCTCTGGTATGTTAGAGAAGAAAATCTTTCACTGGTATGGTTCAACTATTTGGCCATAAAGGTCCCTTCCAACTCAAATTCTGTTAACATCCTTACTCTTCATCCCTTTACTAAGTTACTCACTGAATTTCTCCTGACTATCCCATAGTGAAAATAATAAAACCAAAGCAGCACTAACAAATGGTTTGCAGTGGAAATGATTTAAGGATATTTGAAATATTTCAATTTACTGCTCCACTATAATAAAAACGGTAAACAGGAAGCAGAACTTGTGGCATGTAAAGAGAATGGAACAGTGGAGTAGTAGCAAGGCTGTTTATATATAGTCACATTCTCTGCCCTCTGTTCCCTCCACAAAATTCTACAGGATCTTTGGATGAAACTGAAGGTACAGCAGGAAGGAAAAAGGAACACATGGGAGAAGTTTATGAACAACAGAACTACAACAATGCAAATGGTGGAAGGAAGAGTAGTAGGAGAAAGGGGAAGAGGGAAAGAAAAGAATCACCACCATCATGATGACAAGGGCAACCACCACGGAAAATTCAGTAAAATTATAATGACTAAGAGGTAAGGGAAACTCTGGGTGTGGAACACTGAATATAATGTGAGTCTTTTTCAATGTGCTGGTTAGTTCTGCTGAACTTTTTTCTCCTTTTGTATTGCTTATTTGAAGAGATGGTTCTGTGAAGGAGGAAGAGGAATACAATAGAAAGTGTACATGAAATAAAAAAGACATATGAAAAAATACGTAAAAATTGGATGAAGTGAAGGAAATCATGAATTCATTCAAATTCAATCTAGCTTATATCTAAGCATCAAGAAACTGAATTAAGAGAAAACTAGTTTGATTTCCTTTCTCTATTCTAGTGCCCAATCTGTATCTTTCCTAGTCTATGGTCAATGTTGGTGGGCCACTTGAGAGTATCGGAAGACCATCCATTCCATGTCCTAACAAGTTTACGTATACTCCAGGATGGGCAGGTAATCAGGGGACAGAGAGGAGATATATACATCATAACTAATTCCTGCAAAAGCAATAAAGCTGATGAAACTGGAGACACAATGTGCAGCTCCACATTCAATCTACTAGATTATAAAACTCCTGCCATGGATCATAAACTGCTTTGCAAACAAGACTATCATTTCTGATCTTTGAAATTACATGTAGTAAAATGTTTCACTCTAGACCTAATACCAAAGTACTAACCAAATCTTCTGATGGCTAAAATAAAACAAACTGTAAAGACTTACACGAACTGATGCTGAGTGAAATGAGCAGAACCAGGGGAACACTGTACACAGTAACAACCACAATGTGCAATGACCAACTTTGACAGACTTAGCTCTTTTCAGCAATGCAAAGATCTAAGACAAGTCCAAGAGTCACGATGGAAAGTACTGTCCACATCCAGCGACAGACTCTGGAGTCTGAATGCAGATCGAAGGGTATTACTTGCTCTTTTGTTGTTGTTTTATTCTGTTTCTTCTTCTTAGTTCCTCCCATTGGTTCTAAATCTTCTTTACAACGTGAGTGATATGAAAATGTGCTTAATATGAATATATATGTAGAGTATATATAAGATATCTTGGGGAGGAGAGAGGAAGAGAAAATTCAAAACTCAGAATCTTAGGGAAGTGAATGAAGAAAACCAAAAATAAAGTAATTTTTTAAAAAACAAAATAAACCAAACTGGGCAATGTACTGACCAAGTTCTAGGACTGCAATGGTTACTGTCACCACACTATGGTCACTGTTTATCTACCACTGCCTTAGTAATTAATTTGATTGGTCAAAGTCATGATCCCAAACACAATCTACAGAGACACCCTAAAGTGGGGCCAGAGACAAGGTCAACCCTGAGCACACTAGTCTTTTCTTTGTAGATGCCAGAACACTGCAATGAAGTTCAGGAACAGACACATATCCAAAGGGGTAGACAACCAATATAAACTACAGAAGAACAGGGGAACTGTTGGCAATGAAAGGAGGAAAAAAAAAAACAGTAGAACAACAAACGGAATGAAGATGTCTGTAGTGATAGAAGCGAAGGAGCAGTAGCTGACAAAGGGAAAAAGCCTACCAATTCTGTAAACTGAAGAAGGGATTCACAAAGCAATAACAATGTTAAAGAGAATTACTAAAAAATTAATATCCTAGAACTTGAGATATACACTCAGTAATACTGCTAAGTTTGGAAGAGAAAATACTACACACAAAGACATAATCAGAAACTTCATACCTAGAAAACAGAGGGGTAGACGACAAAGAGGATTATAACAGAAATTTTAAAGGCTATTATCTCTTGTTGGCCAACCTTCAAAGTTAGGTCAGACAGGTAAAGAATAAAATACTCTGGGGAATTCACATAACAGTATCATAAAGAAAAGTAGTTTTGTATGATATAGTGGAGGGGGAGATGTTCTTTTAAACAATTATTTCACCCCCAAGAGATGTGGTTTTCTTAACCAAAGTATCACTATTCTATATGGGTCGTTATTGAGGTTATAAAATTGGAAAATAGAAGACAGAATGATTTAACTACAAAATACATATCAAAATTTGGAAAGCATGAGGAATCAACAAACAAAAAAGCATTTTTTATTATACTTAGTTTCAGAAGACTGAGCTAAACATGAGAAAAAAGTTTTAGATAAGACACTGCTCCTGTCTTCAAGTTTACATTCTGTCAGAGAGATGACACTGAAGACACCACCAAAACTATTATACAAATCAATAAGCATTTCTTGAGCAGCTGCAGTGAAAGCTCTACAATATATATACATAATACCCAAAAAACCATTAAATAAGGTCTGAAGGGAATAGTTATTACAAATCAGATCAAGAAAGGCTTCCCTGAGTTGCTGTTATTTGACACAGTCATTAGAAGATGAATAAGGAGGTAAGAAAAAAAGATGGAGTGAGGGTATTCTAAGCAACATAATAAAGAAACAGTACATTTCAGGGACAGTAGTCTAGGTATATAGGCCATAAAGGATAAATCACAGTACATACATAATTAATAATAAAAGCTGGCAGTAGAGGGCGGTTCCAGGTTCTGAAATCCTTGAATTCCAGAAGTTAATAGGAAGTCACTAAAGATTTTTTTTAAAGGCATAAGTACTTAATTAATCAGATCTACGAACAAAAAAAAATTTATTCTTATATGGATATAATGGACGGGGAGGGATAAGGATGGAGGGAAGGGTCAGGAATGAATGATGTTGAAAGATTTGCAGGAAGTTACCGCAATGGCATAGACAAGAAAAACTGGGTAAGTGAAATAAAAATATATTTCATAATATTTCACATGTGACAAGTTTTTATTTCTGTATAATCAAAATAATTTCATGAATATAATTTCAATTTTAACAAATGACAAAATGCTACCAGGGATTTATTCTAAAGGGAAATTTCTCAAGTCAGAGGTGAGTTGAGTCAATCTACTATACTTTCTATGTATCTACCTTAAAAAAATGAGTCACCTAAGATATCAAAGATTCCACTATGTTCTACATCCGTTTAGTCAATGGTATTTAATTGAACTAAATTTGAAAAACTAGTATTACCTTACATTCTCAGTGATCACATTAGTTTCCACACTTGTTCAACTATGATCTCTATGAAGACAACCACAATAACTAACAAAGGAATGACAGAAGAGCTGCTCCATTTATTTTCTTTCAAGAAAAATATTTGTAGTAAAAAATAAAGAAAAATGGATATCCAGGAATTGATACCCAAGATAATTAAAGAGAGAGTAAGAAAGCCTCTAGCTGCTCTCAATGAATCCAAGTCACCTGGCCCATATCAACCACATCCTCAAGCACTGAATGAGTTTATAGATGCAGTTACTCAACCACTGTTCATGACATGAAAGACTCTGGAGATTGTGACCAGCAATAAAGGACTAGAAAAGAGCAAGCATTCTGATTTTCAAAAAAAGAAAAATCTGCAAATGATAGGCAAGTGAGTTTGACTTCAATTCCTGGGGAAATTTTAGACTGGATCAGTTAAAAGACTGTTAGTAAACATCTGAAAAAGAAAGAAATAATCACAAGGAGTCAAATATGGCTTTCAGGTCATCTTTACTAAATCAATTTCCTTTTCTTTTTAATGGACACTTCCTAAACTATCAAGATCAGAGGAATTCTAAAGATATGATTTATTACCCAGACTTTGGCAAAAAAGCAGTTAATACTGTTCTTGTGGGGAAAATGGAAGGATGGAGACTAAATACAAATGAAGCAGATTCAGAAATGGTTCAATATCAACTTGGCAGAGAACTGCAGCGGAATGCTTCAAGAATTTGCACTTGGCCCTGTGCTGAATAACATTAGCTAACAACAACATGGATAAAAGTACAGCTGATAAACTTAACAAATTTCAAGATGACACAAAGCTGGAAAGGGAAGCCAACACTATGCATAGTAAGTCAGGATTCAAAAAGACTTGAAACACTAGAAAACTGGATGAAATAGAGATTCTGATATAGATAAATGAAAGTCTGACCATGTGGGTTTAAAAAAAAAAATCAATTTTCACAAATATAAGATGGAAGAGACATTATCAAACAGCAGCCTATGTGAAGAAGATATTTTAGCAGTCTGATTGAAAGCTCAGTGTTTAGCACTGGGACCTGACAGGCAAAAAACGCTAATAATGACAGCTACCAATTATATAAGGGCAGCTAGGAGGCACAGTGCTAGGCCTGGAGTCAGAAAGACTCCTCTTACTGATTTCAAATCCAGCCTTCGACACTTACCAGCTGTGTGACCCTGGGCAAGTCACCTCATCCTGTTGTAGCCTCAGTTTCCTCATCTGTAAAATAAGCTAGAAAAGGAAATGGCAAACCCCTCCAGTATCTTTGCCAAGAAAACCCCAAATGGAATCATGAAGAACTGGTCACGAATGAACCAGTTACAACAAGCATTTATGTAGCACACTATGGTTTGTTTGCACAATACTTTACGTGTGACTTCAGCTG
Source organism: Potorous gilbertii (assembly GCA_028658325.1). Taxonomy (NCBI): domain Eukaryota; kingdom Metazoa; phylum Chordata; class Mammalia; order Diprotodontia; family Potoroidae; genus Potorous; species Potorous gilbertii. The sequence goes on from CM053770.1 coordinate 663,247,349, forward strand.
ATTCTCACAGCAATTCTATGATGTGTTGTTATACTCATTTTGAGATAGGGAAACTGAGGCCTAGGGAGGTGAAGTGGGTTGCTCAAGTTTAGTCACACAGCAACAGGGTATCACTTGGATCCTCAGCACCTCGTACTTGGCCTAGTTAATAACCTTCTAAGGAACTAATCTCTGTCTTAGGTCTCTCCTCCTCCAATGCCTCCTCTATTCTGCAGTGAAAACTGGCCTTCCTAAGGCATAGTATCCCCTTCAATTAATAAACTCTAGTGGCTTGCTCTCACTTACTGGATCAAATACAAACTCTTCTGTTTGGCTTTTTAAAAGCCCTTTACCATCTGACCTTCCCCATCCCACCCCTATCTTTTCAGTCTACTTACATCTTACTCAGCTCCAATCACTCTGTGACCCAAGGACCCTGGCTGCCTTACTGTACCTCATCTTCTCCATCTCCAGACTCCAAGCTTTTTCATTAGCCATCTTCCATGTACAGAACTCTCTCCCTCACCTCCTGGAGAGCCTCCCTCGCTACTTTGAAATCTCAGTGAAAGCCTAACTTCAGCAAAAAAGCCTTTTCCTAGTCCTTACTCTTAATACCTTTTCTCTCTTGATCATCTCTAATTTGTCATATGTACATCATTCATACCTAATTGTTTACAGGTTATCTCCCCCATTAAACTATGAGCAACTAGAGAGCGTGTGTAGCACAGTGCCTGACACATAAGGGATTAGTGTTTATTAAACTGAGTAAACTTCCAGCACAGTGTAAAGGAAAATGCACTGAACTGCAATCAAGAGCACATAGGATTAGATTCCAGTTCTATTTACGTGCCACTTGTGTGACCTTGTCTAAATCCCTTTACCTCTTTTTCCTCAAGGCGTTGGACTAAACAAGCTTTAAAATTCTTTCTAGGAATCAATTTATGATCCTTTCAAGTGAATATTTTTAGTTAAACCAGAGTATTTACCTGCACAATAATTCTGAACAAACAGAAATTATCTGTTATTTCTTATTCTCTTAACCTCCATGCCAACTCCAACCAAAATTTAAATAGCAATTGGAAAGTCAGTGTACAGATGATAAAAAGAGGAAACTGTAAATACACACATGTTGATGAGTGAGTGCAAAAATATGAATAACTTTCCTCACTTTACGCTTATCCCGTAATAATTTGCTTGTATGCTGCCTAAGCTAGTTAAAATATCAGTGTAAGCACTATCATTTACTTTGAAGTATAAAAAAATTACATTAGTTTAAGGCACCTTTTTTTTAACGTAGACAACATTATAAATACTTAGCCTAGAAAATACCATTGTTGCATAGTTCCCTCAGGTTTTGCTTAGTTTTTAAGCAGAAAATTATATAAAGTGGTGTACAGTCTCTTACATGACCAAAGGGGGAATTGTGTTGCTTTTACATTTACCAGCTCACCAGAGAGTGAATCTTTTACATGTGAATTTTTATTTCTTTACCACTTATATTTCCCAAAAAATTCAATCCCATTGAGAACACTCTTTATAACAAATTAAGAGAAAAAGTTCAGTAAAACTAATCAAAACATCAACCCAATCTGACAGTAGAGCCAGTGTCCCATCACTTTAGTCCCTAACCTTTCAACTCTCTTTAAAACCAAACTTGGTTATTATAATTTCACAACATTAAGTTTCAATTGTTTTATTCTTTTCATTTACACTGCTGTAGTCCATGTATTTTGTTTATGTGGTTATTTACTTCATTGTGTATCCATTCACATGGATTCCATTTATATGGATTCCTTCTCATGCTTCTCTATACTCAAAATATTTATAATTTCTTATAAAGTAGTAATATTCCATTACCTGCATGGACCCCAATTTGATCATGAGTATCTAATTCCAGTAATATGCTACTAAAGAAGGTGCTGCCAGAAATATGGAAACGTGTACAAATCTTTCTTGACAATCATGAAAGACCCAATGATAACAATGACCTCCCTAAGATTATATGTCTAGCAGTGGAATCTCTGGGTCAGAGGATGTGAACATTTTAGGCTTTCTCCAAACTTAATTACAAACTGCTTCCAGAACTGTCTGTCCAATTCAAAGGTCCATCAAGTATATTACTGTGCCCATCTTTCTGTAAAGTTTCTGTAAAATTGTTAATTCTGAAAGAAAATCAGAAAAGTTTATTCTGATGTGTTTCATAATACTAAAAAGTTAGGACAGGTCAGTTTTTTAAAGTTTACACAAAAAAATCAAGTAGATTAATGGAACATCTAAACAATAGGGCAACCTCTAAAGGGATTAAGAGTAACCCTGGGGACAGTAAACTCTGGAATACAATCATTGATTTCTAATTCGATAATAAGTTTTGGCGTATTATCCCAAGTATCAGAGTAAGTTCCAAGTGAATAAATAATCTTAAAATAAAGACATATCCTAAAAATGTTAAAAACAGAGAAAGAAATATCTAATACCATTATGGTTGGGAGAGGTTTCATAATCAAAGGTTAGTACTGATCACAGGATAGCAAGGTGGCATAGTGAATACCCTATCCTGCCCTGGAGTCTGGCCTCAGACACTTACTAATTGTGTAACTCTGGGCAAGTCACCTAACTCTGTTTGCCTCAGTTGCCTCATCTGTAAAATGTGTTGGTGGAAATGGTAAACCACTCCAGCATTTTCACCAAGAAACCCCCAAACGGGATCATAGTAAGTCTGAAATGATTGAGCAACAAAGGTTGATAACAAAAGATAAATTCAATTATATAAAATTTTAAAGAAATAAATGCAACTAGAATAGGATTGGGGGGATCACTGCATCCTGAGTAGAAGTCTGACATTGAAGATATGCAGCAAAGTTGCATCAGTGTGTAATTAGCACACTTCAACAGAAAAAAAAATTCCTTTTTTTTTAAAGAAATGCAACTAAACAATGAAAAAATGCTCAACATCAGTAATAAAAAGGCAAATTAAAACAACTCAGTTTCGTCTCAAATCCATCAAACTGACAAATATATGATACAGTGAATACTGGGAGGAGGCACTGTGAAAAGATTAGTACACCTTTAATAGAACTATGAATTTGTCCAACCATTCTAGAAATCAAATTAGAAATAAGGGAGAAAGTTAATAAACATATATATACAATGTTCACATCCCCTGACCCAGTAATTCCATTACTGGTACATACCTCAAAGAAGTCAGTAACAGAAAGAACGGTCTCATGCACACCCAATTGTTGTAATACCTCCCCACCTCCCCAAAATTAGAAACAATGTAGATGGCCAGAGAGCAAGGAATTGCTTAAGAAATTATAGTATTTGAAAATAATGGGATGGTGGTTTTCCAAGAATTCAGAGAAACTCAGTATAAACTGATACCAAACAAAGAAAACAGAACCAGAAAAGAATACACAAAATTACGACAAATGAGGAAAGAACTAAAAGACATTGTCTAAGGAGAACACAAGGCAGCCTGTCAACTTCAGGTACTTTTTAAAAGGGATAAAGAACTGACTAGACACAAATACAAGGTAATAAAATGTTTAGTTTGTAAAGCTAAGTTGTCAAACATTAAGAGAAAGAAAACATGTGAATAGTTCTGAAAGATATCTAGTCCTCCAAAGAAGTCCCTCCTTCTTTCTAAGGGGACAATGTCACAACATTCTTAGTAATTACAGTCCCAAAGGAGTGTTTGCAAGGCCAAGGAAGCCCTGGGGCCCCAAAGCCCTACATTCAGTATTTTTACATCTCTTTAGATCTGCCAGGTACTCAGTTACCAGTGCAAAGTGTTCCCTTATACAAGAAACAAAAAAGCCTTTGTGCTTTAGCAGCTTACATGGTAGGGGCTACTGGTCAGCTGTATCTCCTAATACTCACATGGCTTATACTCACAGCTGCTTCCCAGGGCCTGCTCCCTTCTCTAATATATACAGGCATGCACAGCTCAAATGCTAAAATCAATAATTCACTCCCAGATGACATGTTAGAACATATTTCCTTACTCTTGGTATTGGGGTGATAAACCATGAGTAGCAAGTGCTACATAGTACCTTCAATTGTAGTTTAGATTATTGTGATTTAACTGATTTAATCAATAAGCATTTATTTGCTAGATCACTAACACGTTAAGAGAAGGGAATACAAAGAAAAAGATCAAATTATGCCTGCTCTCAAGAGTATCTATTCTGTCTGGGAAAATATCCCTTATTCCCCCTTCTTTCAGGACAATGTTCCCCCACCCCACCCCAGTGGGGCAGGCCTTCATTACTTCATACCTGGACGGCCGCAATAATGGTGGCTGCTCTTTCGTGATCAAGACTCTCAGAGCTCCTGTCCAACCTCTGTTCTGCAAAATGATGTTCCTAAAAGTCAAACCATGTCGCCCTCCCAATAAATTTCAGTAATAACACCTTCGAGATAAAATGATGTACGCCCCAAAGCCTCAATGCAGTGTTAAGCTAAAATCTGGGGGTACCATGCATAAAATTCTCTTCGGGTTTTAAGCCCTTCATAACCTGATCCCTTCCTACCTTTCCCGACTCCTTATGCCTCCAGGGATGGAGAACCTGAGGCCTTGAGGCCACATGTGGCCTTCTAGATCTTAAGTGAAGACTACCTTTGACTGAATCTAAACTTCACAGAACAAATCTCCTTAATAAAAATGGACTCAGTCACAAGACCAAGGACCTAGAATGCCACAAGTTGCTTCAAGCCTGCAGATTGCCCCACCCCAGCTACACCATTGAGGGAAACTTTCCTCCTAGCTGTTCCTCTTACACTCCTCCAACTCTCTCTCTTTCTCTCTCTCTCTCTCTCACACACACACACCCTAGTGCAGCTTTTTGCCCTCTGTTTATTCCCTTAGAATGGAAGACTCTTGAGGGCAGGCAATTTTTATCTTTCTTTACAGCCTCAGCACTTAGCACTGTGTCTAGCACATGTGTCAACAATAAATATTTGTTGACTTAATCTGACTACAACTTAGAGATGTTTCTAGAGAATAAACACAAACAATACAAACAAAAAGTAAATATATATGGGAAAACAATCTTTGTACAAGCCAACTGAAAACACACAAATCCAATCTAACATCTACTTTGCCAAAAACTACAATGGAAAAATAAAGAACTATTAATACCTTTCCTGTACTTATCAACTGGATAAGCTACAATTAATACAATAATAAAAGTTTAAGAAAGATGTGCAAATTTACGCATTGTGTACACATCGTGTAGAAATTTAACATTATAATACAAACACCAAAATACAAACACCAAAATAACCATCCCAATGTGGTAGATAAGAGGGTGACCTGCGGAGTTTTCAATCTAGCCAACCCTGTTATTCTTCTTTAGCCTTTTCACATTTCATATTTATAGAACCGACAGCAAGAAAAGGTTGTCAAAGGTTGTCATCAGGTTGTCAAACATAAGGTTTCATTATTTGCTCAATAGGAATATTACAACTGAGTACTAACATGTTCAATATATTTTAGTTTCAATAATTTCTTAAAAATACACTATAAATTTCAAAGATATTATTTACATAGAATATTAATTTGGCAAAAGTCTTGTGACTAAAACTTTCATGTGCCTTTCATTCCCTTAGTTTTTCATGCTACAGTAAAAGCCTTAAAAGGATAGAGATATCTCTTCTCTTCAGAGATGTGGGGGATGAGTGAAAGGACAAAATAAATGTTAGACTCAAGTTAGAGTGAGGTCAGTTGGATAGTGCAACAGTTCTGATTTCCTGGCTTCAGAAAAGCTTACAAAACATACATACTTTTCAGAGGAGAGTTCAAAACCTATTCTCTCACAGATCTGAAGTCATTATTCACAGCCTTCATCAGTAAACATTTTTAACTACCAATATCATTTGAAAAAAATCCATATCAAATCACTAGACAATTCTATTTCAACACTAAAAGTTTTGATACATTATGTAATTAGAACAGGCTTTTCAAATTCTGAATATCAGACCATCTTTATCATAGATTTTTAGTAACTTAAAACGTTGCAAAACATCTCCTAATATAACATTTTTATCTTTCACTAAATAAATGCCAAAATCTTATTGGCTAAATCTAGGTTACTTACCCCTGAAGTGAAGTACCCCAAAACTATTTCTACTCATACAACCATTCAGAATCAAATGTCATGCTGTGTAGCACCAAAATACTTAAAAAGAGTATGGATGACATGAACAGTGCCTAGAAGCTACTACAAAAGCTCCCAAAGGCAGCTATATAAGGAGGCAATCCAAGACCTTCTCAACTACTTCCTGGCTCTCAGCCCAGAGAATACTGTACAACACAAAGAGTTAGACAAAAATCTTATCATCTCCGCAAGTAATTCACTCTGAATGCTAAATGAAAGTAACCTAGTAATCTTGATCATGTTAACTTCTCACAGGTTACTATCACTGCAAACTAACAAGTACAATTCCTCTGGGGTTGGCCTAACGAGCAATCCAGAAAAACAGAAAGGCTGAGCTACCATACAACTTCATCTGATTTGTTTGTACCACATTCATACAGCAATGCCAAACAAGGACAGAACACTAAGAAACCCAAGCACCTCCTTTCTCTACTAAGCTGAAAATAAATATGCCATGGAAGCTAGACAACCCAGAAAGAAAATACGAATATATTTTAATAACAATTAATTGAAAAAGGATTCCTTGGAAATAAGCTTTTTCAAAAGATAGATCTAGATTTAATGAGCAGGTAACACAAGGCTCTAGTCCCATCAACCACCAGGTATTTCTAATTTCACCACTTCACCACAAAATCTCAACAGAAGAAACAAAGAGGAAAGTGAGCTTACTTATGCTCTCACATTTGAGAGGCAATTTCCTCACATGCTCTCTTTAGATACAGATATACTATAAGTTTTTATTTTAAGTCAATTAACAAAATTTCTACATAATATAATAACCACAATGTTAGCTAGCATTTATTAAGTCCCTAATCCAATAAGGTACCATGACTAAATAAATTACTAGCTATTCCATAAACTCATTACCATACTCTGGTGTATCACTAGTACGGCTGAGACCCTAGGCTTCTGAAGTTAGATCAGTAAAGCACAAGCTATAAGAAATTTCTACACCAACTAGGTACATACGTACATGTAATATATGTATGTGCAAATGATGACTGAAGGAATTCAAGAGGGTGGACACAAGTGGGGTCTTGAAAGAGAGATAACCAACAGAAGAGGGAATGGACTTTTTCTGCTTTTTTGCCTCAAATCTCACCTTTATCCAATTCCTCAGTCCCAAAGCTGCCAAAGTAATATCCTTATTTTTTGAACCACAAGAAATGAAAGAGATGGTTTCAGAGAAACCTGGAAAGACGTATGTATTAACTGATGCACAAGGAAATAAGCAGAATCAGAAGCACAATTTTTTACATTAACATATTAAAAAAGAAACTCTCAAAGAGTTGAGAAACTGATTAACACAGTACATATTTATGTTGGCTTTTTTTTAAAGATTGGGAATGACTTCACTGAGACAGGGAAAACTCCCAATCAAGAAACTCCCTTTACCAATCAGAGTAGCTTACAGAGTTAAGTGCAAGAAGTACCAATAGGTTAAGTGACCTAACCTGGATTGCTCAGAAGGCTTCAAAAATCCACCTGGTGTCCTGGCTTGCCATACAACCTCTCAATGTGGTCAAAAAAAAAAAAAAAACAAATAGAATCAAGGAGACAAATTTGGAAGCAACTGTAATAATCCAGTATATTTTTTAATCCACTTGTCTCTTCCAATAGGTTCTCAAAAATCATAATCAACCTTGATTCCTCACTCTCTCATTCCACATATCCAATCTGCTACCAACATTTTACTTTTAGATCATTTCTTGCATCCATCCTCTTCTTTCCATTCACCCAACTAACAGCCTCACTTAGGATTTCATCACTTCTAGCCTTGACAATATCAAGACCACCCTAATTGGGTTCCAGGACTCAAGTTCTTCCCTTCTCTAAGGTATTCTCCATACAGCTGCCAAAGCACAGGATTGACAGCTCAAAAATTGTATTTCCCACTCCAATTGTCCCTGGATGCCTAGAATGCTCTCCCTTCTCATCTCCACCTCTTGGCTTCCTTCAAGTTTCAGCTAAACCCTACATTCTACAAGAAGCTTTTCCTGATCCCCCTTAATGTCAATATTTTCTCTGTGTTGATTATCTTCTATTTATCCGGTCTAAAGCTTGTTTGTGCATAGTTGTTCACATATTGTTGCTCCCATTAGACTGTGAGCTCCTTGAAAGCAGGCCTCTTTTTGCCCCTCTTTGAATTCCCAGTACCTCCTCCTAGTGTGTGGCAAATAGAAAGTACCTAATAAATGCTTGTTGATTAAGATTTTTTTCTTTCCCCTCCACTTAAAAGTATGGTATTTTTGCCAATTACATGTAAATATAGTTCTCAACATTCATTTTTATAAGATTTTGAGTTCCAAACTTTTCTCCCTCCCCAAGAACTGCAAGCAATCCTTTACAGGTCAAACCTTTCCACATTTTGACAAAAATTTTTTGATGTATTGATTTTACTGCTTTTTTATGCATCTTTCTCTTTCTTTTTAAAAAATTCTTTCTTATAAGAGATGCCTGAAAGGGTAAAGAGGAAGGGACACAGTAAATCTAAGTGATATTAAAAACAAAAGATACTATTTAAAAAAAAAAAGAGGCATTGGAGTCAAGGAAAAATAACTAGAAGGCAATCATGGAATTTAGGACTGAAAGTGACTTCAGAGATCAGCTAATCTAAATTTATTTCACAAAGGAGGAAACTGAGATAGGGAGTTAAATGATTTGTCTAAGGTCAGAAGCTAGTTAGAAACAAAACCTAGAATAAAACCCAGAATGCCTGTCACCTATCTCAGGACAGCTATAAATATTCCTTTTTCAACTGGACAGTCTATCAAATGTGTCCTCCTACCCATCCCCTGAATTCCCCCTAAAACAATTTCTCTTTCCACGGAATCAGAGATGAAAGAGCCTTAAGACATCACACCTTGTTGTGAGAAAACTAAGTTTCCTAAGAGATTCAATTCTCCCTTTTAGATCCTCCTTCTCCTTGATATTCAGTCTCCTTTTTCTCAAGAAGTTTCACTTTAATATTTTAGTGTTGAGTTAAAAACAGCCAAGTTAATAGCTGACCATTTAAGTCTAGGGATAATCACTGAAGTTCGATGATACCAGCATTCAACCTATCTTCTTCTCAAGGTTTCTATGAATCTAACACCAGTTTCTGCCCACTTTTCTCATCTTTCTCTATCTCCTCCTCATATCCCCTCCCCTCTTGAACGTGAACTCACTCTGGCACCATGGGTTCTGAAAGGCTGCCTTATCTAGCCCTGAAGCATGCCTCAACCTCCCAGTCCACCATGCCAAAAAGGCCCTCCCTCCCTTTCTAAGTGCCCTTTGTATTTTGTCTTCTTCTATTAGTATATAAGTTCTTTAAGGGGAGGGAGCATTTCGCTTGCTTCTATTTGTATCCCCAGCACCTACCAATCACTGAACATGGTAAGTACTCAAATTTTGGTGTTCCAAGATTTACTTCTTGTTGATCCACTCCGTCAAAAAACTTTGTCCACTTCAATAGTTTCATTACCACCTCTATTCAAATGCCTTCCAATTTTACCTACCACTCTGACCTCTCTGCCAAGTTCAAGTCACATTTTAAACTCTCTGAAGGATGTTCTCATCTTGCCATTACCTTATCTAAGAATCCGTGTAGGTAACAAAGCAGAAAAGAGGAGGACATGGAGTCAGCAGACTTGGGTTCAAAACCCTGATTGAAATTTACTAATTAGCACCACTACAGAAAATCACAATCAGTTTCAATTTCCCCATCTGTTAAATAGGAGCTATATTTGCACTTCACAGAGTTGTAGTAAGGAAGCCATTTTGCAGATCATAAACCTAAGTGAAATATTTTAACAGCATATGTTGTATGCAAGCAACATTTAAGAAATACCCACATTAAATGAAGTTACATTTCTGGCCTTTAGCTTGCCCTCTTGACCTCCAGACCTTAACAAACATCCAACACAACTTTCAATTCTTCTTCCTACTTGCTCTCTCCAGTTAGTCACTCAAATCTGAGCTAACGTACCTAAATCTGAGACAGCTAACTCAGATAGAAATACAGTCACTAAACTATAAAAAGGGATACCTATGGATGCATAGTGATCAGGAAAACCACATGTTAACATTGTCTATGCTTTACTATATTTTTATTTTGTTAAATATTTCCCAAATACATTTTAATCTGGTTCTGGCTGCACTCATGAAAGTTGAAGGGCTTCGTGCCTGACACCGCTAAACAGTTTTTATGTCCCAGTCTCTCCTCCAATCCAACCCATCCTACAAATTGATATTAGATCAACCTTCCTAAAACACCATTTGGATTGTTTCATTTCCTTGTTCAAAAATCCTCTGTAACTTCATAGCGAATAGCAAACAAGACCAATTTTCTTAGTCTAGCATTCAAATTCCTCCAGTCTTCCTTCTACCTATCCTCCAAACCTTACCTCTGGATAGAAATGTCATTCTCCGTCCTAGCATTTCCTTGGTACAGCCATCTCCTCCTCCCTCCCTATTCGAATCCTATCCATCATCCAAGGGCCAGTTAAGATTCCATTTCCTTGACGAAACCTTTCCTACTCCCCTCCCTTGTCTGTAAGATTTGTCTGTGTCATACATTTAGTACTTCTAAAGTACTGCAGTTAGTTTTCTCAGGTGCATCTCAAAATTCTGATCTCTAGGACAGCACCACATAAGTTACATGATCTTCAATAAATATTTGCTGAATGATAAAATTCAGGATAAAAATAGGTGTCTACTAGTAGCTGAGTTTCTTTCTTTAAAATCTAAGAATTTAATGACCACTATTACCACATTTATGATAACTATGAGTCAATAGAGTGATACTTTAAATTATTCAGTGTCATATCAAATACCAAAGAGTTACTTTATACAGTTAGAAAAAAAATTCAGTTCCAACAAAGGATCAAGCATCTCAAGGGAAATAATGAAAAAGAGTGGGAAGTAAGAGGGCCCAGCAGGACAAGATCTCATGATCTCATCAAAACTGGCAGTGATTTTTTTTTAAGGAAAAAAATAGATCGGTGGAACAATTTAGGTACACAATATACAGAAGCAAAAGAACATAGAAGCAAAGAGTCCAATCACTGGCATAAGGATTTACTCCAACAACAACGTGTAGGAAACTAGAATTAGATTTAGACCAACTACATACTACAGTAAGCTCCAAATGGATACTAAACTTAGACATAAACATATACCATAAGCCATAATACCATAAACAAATTAGAAGCAGGAAAGCAGACTGTCTTTAACAACTATAGACTTGACAAAATTATTGACCAAGTAAGAGAAAAAGAAGCAAAACAGGACAACTTTGGTTACATAAAACTGAAAAGCTTTTTCACAAAATCAATATTCTTAAAATTAGAAGGTAAACAGTTAACTGGGAGAAAAAGATCATTGCAACAAGTTCCCTCTGTAAAGATCTGATATCTAAGACATGGAGTGAATCAATTCTCCAAAAGATAAGTGACTAAAAGATATGAATAGAAGTTTGCAAAGGGAAAAAATACAAGCAAAGGGGAAAAAAATACAAGCTAAGAACCACTATATGAAAATATGTTCCACTAAAAGAGAAATTCAAATCACAACAATTCTGAGGCTCTTCCTTACATTCACTTGATTAATAAAAATGACAAAAAAGGAAATTAAAGCATTGGAGGATATGTGGGAGGAAGGCACTGCTGGTGGAGCTCTAAACTGCTTCTGCCATTATATAAAGAAATTCATAACTATACACCAAAAGTGATTCAACTATGCCCAAACTTTGACCCAAAGATACCACTACTGAGCCCCAAACTCAAAAAGATGAAAGAAAGAGAAGGAAAGGATCTACAGGAACAAAATATATGCATAGCAGAACTTTTTGTCATACCAAAGATAGCTAAACCAAGAAGGTGCCTATCAAATGGGAAAAAGCTGAACAAATTATGGTATGATAAAATGCAGTTTCAGAAACATCTAGGAAGACTTGGGTGAACTGATGTAGACTGAAGTAAGCTGAACCAGGAGAACTACACAATGTATGGTTTCAACACTAAAAAAAAAAAAAATTCGGAAAAACTATTATCAAAAAACTAATGAAGCATATTTCATGACTGCATGACTCTTAGCAGAGAGGTGAGGCATCAGACTCCAGAATAAGCCATATGTACATCTTCAGACATGACCAATGTATGAATTCTTTTTTGTTTGGCTGTGCTTTGTGCCAAGGTAAGTGTTTGGGGTAGGAAAGAATGCCAATGAAGCATTACATATATACAGAAAAAAAAATCTTTAAAAGGAGATCCAAAAAAAGGACAGCCTTAAAAGTGTTAATAGGAAATTATATAGTTGGGTTTTTTTTAATGCAAGCTGTAGATACATAATAGATTCACAATTTTTTTATTACCAAAAAAAGTATAAGATGGTAGACAATCAAATTAGTTAATTTAATCTTAAACTGCATTGAGAAGTACAGTTTTAAGGACTAGGGAAGTGACAATTCCACTGTAATCTACCCTCATCAGATAGCATCTCCAATACTGCATGTAGCTCTGGGCATCACATTTTAGGAATCACATTTGATAAGCAGAAGAAATGTGCAGAGGATAATCACCACAATGGTAAAGGAATAATGCCTGGAGAAAGTGTAGTGTTTTTTTTTTTGTCTGCAGAAGAGAGGATTTGAGGAGGGAGGAGGAAGATAAGAGATGATGGGCATATTCAAGTATTTTGCAAGATATAAGGGAAAAGGATTAGACTTATTCTCAGTCCCAAAAAGCAGAATTCAAAGCAACTCTCCAATTTCAGGAGAGTTAGTCTTTGTGGAAGGAGAGTTCCTTAATCATTAGAACCATCCAAAAATGGAAAGGGCTATTTCAGGAGGCAGTGGGCACCTCTTCACTAGAGGTCTGGCATCAAAGGCCATTTGTCTAGTATGTGGCAGAGGGAATTTGTGTTCAGGAACTAGTTAAACTAGATGGTCTGTGAAGTTCCTTCCAACCGAGACTCTGTTAACTGGATAGATAATAGATTGAAACAAAGTTCATGACATATCAAAGTATAAAAATAAAAAAAGTTTTTCTCTTTCAAATAAGCGAATTTTCAAAATTTCAGTGCTATTCAATTCTAGTTTGGACAGATGACACTAGAAAGCCTCAAATCACAAAGAATATCAGATCTCATTTAGTATTTTTCTTCCCTTTCTGCACTGTAATAGTAAAGCAAAACAATCTTCATTTCAGCCTAGTGGCCTTGCACCAATTCAACAACCAAGACAAAGGTTCTTCTATAACCCTATGAATAAACAATGTGCATTTTTTTAAAATGACATCTTAAACATATTGAAAACTGGAATAGCAAATACCTATGAACTATCAATTTTAAAAATTAATCTTCAGACTTAATTAAATTCTCATTGGCAGCTTTTGGGAGTTGTCTAAATGCCTGACAGGTTGTGTTTTGTGGATTTTGTGAGATTTTTTTCCTTTATAAAAAAGTAGACATAGAAATAATGCATAGTCTGCATGTCAAGTACACACATAGAAAAACATGGCCAAGTCAGCAAAAGTACAATTTGAGGAAAACCATCTATTTGGCTCAGACTACCAGCTGGGTAGAAGTTTTGTGTGTAATCTACAGAAGAAAACAAACAACTGAGATGTATACATGTATTAATGGTATCAGATCTCCATTGGTGGAAGGGACACCAACACATCAATGAGATGAACATCTGGAAGTATGTATTCAAGATCCCTTTATGATCTCAGTAGAATGTAGTAAATCAGTGGGAATCAGTCATGTTTATTTCAACCAATTTCACATGATAAATTCATCAAAGAACTGAGAAAATATGGATTAGATTACAGAGAATATGACAGCACCTCTGAAGAACGAGGATGACAGTCATTCCTATATTTTCTTCAAAAACCTAAATCAAGAAAATTTTGAATGATGATGAAATAGGAAAAATACATATTAGAGATGAAAGCCACCATGTAAGACAAGATTAGAATTTTAACCTTTCTAAAAATGGCTAAACTGAAATTGAGGCATTTGAGTTTTTTAAAAATGAGTTTCAAAAAAGGTATTGTTTTCTTGCTTGTAAAGTTAATAAGTCTTAAAGAATGATACATATGCTGACTAGGCTTTATTACATTTCCAAAGGATTTAAATATGTTCCTCATCAATTTCAATCTTGCCACAAACTAAAGTAAGCTCTTGATCAAGATGCATTTGTACACTTTAATATGATGAAGGTTCAAGAAAAATAAAATTACACACCAACATATATATGCAAAACTTAAGTCAATTTCCAGATGCTTCCAAATATGGCTGGGGGAAGGGGGTTAAAGAATCATAAAGACAATAACAATGGTGCAATAAAGATTAGAATTCTGAAGGAGGGTAGAAAAAATGCAAGGAACCGACCACTTCAGAAGCTCAAGTTTTGCCTTCCTAATGGCTAAGCCTGCATGTGTTTCTTTTATATTTCTATTTATAGATACATCTCATTTGAGTCCATTTATTCTCCTGGCCTACCTACCCACCCTTTCTCAAAAAACAAAAAAACCAACACTCCTTCCTTCTCATTTTTCCTCTCTACCCTCAATAGAATGCTCTTACTGGATCTATTCTGTTTTTTCTTCCTTAGACTCAAATTAAAAGGTTGAACACTCCTTTTAAAGGAATAAAATCAGAATCTCTCCACAATCACTTAGACATTCTGATTCTAACAAGCAATGTCAAATAGTAAATGTACAACTGGAAGATCTTAGGCCACCTACCAAATAACCCCAGGGAACAGAGAGAAGTGAGATATCACCTCTTGGGACACTACTTTTCTTAGGGCTCTATTATTCATAAAGTTCTGTATCCCACTAGCTCTAGATCTCATGACTCAGTAGTTAAAAAACAGATTACTGTTTCCACTAGTCAGCAGGAGGAACCCTATATAATGGAAAAGTCCTAGATTTGTAGTCAGAGGACCTGGGTTTGAATCCTAACTCCCATTCTTCAGATGCACCCCACCATGACAACCCGTAGAGAACCTCCTCAACTAGCCTGCTGATCAGTCTCCCTGCCTCAAGTCTATCCTTACTCCAGTCCATCTTCCACTCAATCCACAAATTAACTTTCCAAAAATGCAAATGACTGTCTTGCCCACGCACACGCACACACACACACACCTCTTATTCAATATACTCCAGTGTCTCCCTATCACCTCAAATATGAACCCTTCTATTTGGCACTCACAATCCTTCAAACCTGGCCCCCTTGTACCTTTCAAATCTTTATGCACTTTACTCCCCTCACCTGTTCAACCCCCAATGCAAAGCCAGTGACACAGGCCTCCTTGCTGCTCTTTGTACAAGTCACTTTATCTCCACATATTTACTGGCTTTTCTCCATGCCTGCAACGTACTCCCCATTTCCCAGTCCGGGCTGGTCTTCCTGCAAGACTCAACTAAAATCTCATCTTCTAGAAGCTTTTCCTGATTCCCCTCAATGCTAGTGACTTTCCTCTATGGATTATCTCCCAATTATCCATTCTATAGTTTGTACAATTATTATTGGCATGTGGTCTTCCCCCATTAAAACAGGAGCTCCAGGGCAGAGGCTCTGACCTTTCTTTGTATCCCGAGTGCTTAGCAAGGTGCCAGGCACGGAGCAGGTTCTTAGTATTTATTGAATGATAGACTTAACCACTTAACTATTAGCATGACTTTAAGGCACTTAACTTGCCCGAGCACAGGTTTCCTCAACCATAAAAACAAAAGTGCTTCCTCACTCTGAAATATCCATCCCCTCCAGGCTCAGTCTTGGACATTTCCCCAGTTCATTTACACCCTCAGAGTCAAACAAATAGAAACGGATCCCTGTGCTTGAATACTGACTTAGAAAATCACAAATAACATTATTTATATTGTATTATATTTTTATCTTTGTTAAACAATTCCTCAATGATGTTTTAATCTGTTTCAGAGATCTAGGTTATGCCTCAAACAGTCTTTCTTCAGTGCCTGGGCTCTCCTTACTCTGGAACATCCCTGTCATGCTGTAGGTGTCAGGCCCACTCCCTCCACAGAAAGAAGGTCCAGGTTGAGAACGTTTTTCTTTTATTTTATATTCAGTGCTCTGCATAGAGTAAGTGCTTAATAAATCTTTATTTATTTATTGCTCATAAGACACAAATAAGCGGAATCTGCCAATTTTTAAAGTTTGAAAATACACATAAATGTATGTATGTGTGTATCTGCTCTAACAACTACAAAACTAAGATAATTAAAAGCAACCTGATAAGATTATGGGCACAGAAAGTTGAGAAAAGTGAAATAAATCAAAAGATATCTTAAAGAATTTGTGAAATATAAGTTTAACTTATATTTGCTCAATGACAAAAAAATGGAATTCTATGTGCCACAGAAAATGACTGTTAAACATCTAATTTTTTAACAGCTATTGTATCAATCAACATTTGTAAATATCTAGAATATGCCAGAGCAGGTGTTAGGCACTAGGGATACAAAGACAAAAGTCAACCAGTTTCAGTATTCCAAGAACTGGATGAGGCAGTAAGTACATAACCAGAACATACAAGGGATTTGAGTCACTAGCAACTGAAAGGAAACAGTAAAAGGCTTCACACAGAAAGGTCTAGAGGGAAACTATGAACTCTAAGAGGAGGCCTGAAGAAGGAAATGAGTTACAGGTATGGAGGTCACAGCCAATGCAAAGGCAAGAGAGGTGGAATGTGTTGTACAAATAGCTGTAAAGCCAGTTTGGCTACCAGGGTGCAGAACCTGTGCCTCTAGGCCACATGTGAGAGTTTGCCCTTCTGACTGAGAACAAATCCTTTTTATTAAGGAGATTTCATTGAAGTTTGTGGCCTTGAAGCCAAAGGCCACCCTCACCCTTCCCCACCCCTGGGATAGACCATACTGTACAGGTTGAAGAAAAAAACAGAATAAGGACTGAAGGGTAGACTGGAGTGAGATTATGAAGGGCTTTTGCTTCTAGAGGTAACATGGAACACTGAAGCTAACCTGGTGGCTAGCAACTTTAAACTTAGACTGTTCCTCAGATAACATACACTCCTGCAGGATACTTCTGTGGAATTCGGAGCTTTGCAAACCTTAAACCTCTAAGAGCAAAGCTATGGTTGTAAGACAAATCCCTAAGGGAACCCAAGTTCCTCTTCACACAACAATGAAGCTTCAGAATAAAACTTTAATGAAAATTTTATGCATAGGCAACTAATAACTGAAGATATGGGCATCTCCATTTAGAGCTTAAGAGTATAAACTGCAGCGTCAGTGACCTGAATCCAGGTCTTCTACTAAATCAAGTGTGAATGCCTCTACACTGTGGCTCCTCTAACTCTATTACCAACAAAAAGGATTTTATATATGACAGTTCAGTCAAACATTTTGAGAAGTCAGGATTACATGTGAAACATCCTACAATTGTCTATTATATGCAAAATAGCATTTGAATTTGCTTCTGCTTTGAAAGCTTCTTAAAAGTGATCCTACAAAATCAAACTTGAAAGGTTTCATCTTTCTATGAGGTCACATTTTCATTAGTATGACAGTATTACATACCAACTATCATTTCCTGTAATTGTCTCCCTAGAAATAGTTTTACTACAGGTGGAAATTTTATTTTTCAATCACAGATGGAATCTGTAGAGCATTGATAAGCAAGATAAAAAGACACACACTCTAGAATCGAGTGGTGTCAGGCTCAGAACAGAACTGATCCCTGAAAACCACAAATTAACATTACCTCGGTTGCACTGCCTATCTCTCCGGTTAAACATTTCCCAACTACACTTTAATGCTGGTGCACTTTAGCGGTGAGGAAGCAACGACGCCTCCAGGAGACGTTCTCTCTGCCACCTTGGCCACCGGTAAACACTGCGGTTATCTTTAAAATGCGGGGGATGAGACTACACAGCTAGTTCTCTGATTCCTCTGGGGTGACTGAGTGCCAAAGTATGTCCTACTCAGCAATCCTGACAAAACTTCTAGCCGGGGGTGGGGGGGAAGACGAACGAAACGGTTAACCTTCTCAGCCTGGAAGGAAAGACACGGGGGCAGCTCTAACGTATTCCCCTGAAGGACGTCTCGGGGAAGCCCGGCGGTCTGGGTTCTTCCTTCTTCACCAAGCGGAGAAGTGTGCAACAATCACACAAGTCTGACCAGCTTTTAAATGACGGGAGGGAGTGACTGCCGAGCCTCTACCCTCACCTCTGGGCCAACCAGGCGACACGGAGGACGGCGGCCGTGGTCCAGCACTCCCTCTCCGTCCAGTCTCCCACACAAAACGCGGGCCGGCTTCGGAGCCCCCGGCCGGGAGAGCTCCGGCCCCGCCGCCTCCTCGCCACCCATCTCTCGGGGCCCGAGGCTGGCCCCCGCGTCCTCCCCGGAAAGCCTCCCCCATCTCGGGGCTCCCGCACCAAGGGGCGTCCGCTTCAGAAGTTTCCAAAACTCCCCCCGGGGCGCCGAGCAAACTTTCCCACCAAAGTTACGGGAAGGCGCGTCCGGCGGCGCCCCGAGAGCCCGCGACGCTCCGGCTCCGCTCGGGGCTGCCGACCCGAGGGGCCCCGCCGGCTGTCCCGGAGGTCCGCGGCCCAGGATCGGCCGCCGGCCCGGGAGCCCCCTCCCCCGGCTCGGCAGGGGAAGGGGGCGCGGGCCCGGGCGGGGGCCGCCGCCGCCCCGTTACTCGGCGCTCGGCCATGGCGCCCGCCGGCCTCGGCCCCTTCCCTCTTCCGCGCCGCTCGCGGGCTGCGCCGTTTCATGCGACCGAACCCCCGCTCCCGGCCCGGCCCGGCCCGCTCCCTTTGTGTAGGTCGGTCCGCCCGCTCCTCCGCCGGCAGCGGCCGCCGCCGAGCCCCCAACGCTACCGCGGCCCGCCCCGCCCGACCCCGCCCCGCCGCGCCGCGGCCCCGGCTCACCTCAGGCTCCGCCGCCCCCCGCGCCCGCGCCCGCGCCCGCGACCTCCGCCTCCTCCGCTGCCGCCGCCGCCGCGACCCCGGCCCCGAACCCCGGCCCCGGGCTCCTTGTGCCGCACCAGCTCCGCCTCCTCGGCCGCCGCCGCCGCCATCTTAGCCTGTGCGGCAAAACGCGTCCTTTGGGATGGAAGGGACCCAGCCTGGGGCGCCGCGGTCGGGGCCCCGGCTCCGGGGGGACGGCCCCGCTCGAGTCCTTCCGCCGCCCTCAGGCCCGCCGCCGCCTCAGCCCTAGGGCCCGAAACCCGCTGGAGGGCCGGCGAGTCCGACCAATCCCCCCCCCCAACTCACAGTTTGGTGCCGTGTGCGTCAAACCGAGGCGACGTTGCGAGCGCGCAGCGTCCCCGCGTCACACGCCGCCCTGGACGCGCCGCGCCGCTCCTCAGCCGGGGAGGGGGACCTCCCTCGGCGAGCAGCGCTCTCGGCCTCCGGCTCGGGCTCCGGCTCCGGCTCCGGGGGCCAGTGCGCAGGCGCGCAGCTTTCCCGCCTCGGCCTGGCCGGCCGGCCCCGCACCTACCCCAAGCTCCTCTGCCGCCGCCTCGTGCTACAGGAGCAGCGCGCCTCGGCTCCCCCCACCCCACCCCCGCCGCCTCCCCTCGGCCGGCCTCCGTTAGGTGGCCGCCTCGGTGAGAGCCATCCAGATGCTGTGGCCCCGGAAGCCTGCCCCGGCCGGCTCGAGGCCCAAGCCCAAGCTTTACCGGCCCGCCTCCACCTCGGGGCATGGCCAAAAAGGGGCACCACAAAGAAAAGCCTAGAGTTACCTAGTGGCTGCGGGGCCTACCGATAAGGAACGTGAGGACGCGGCGTCGGGAAGATCTCTGAAGGAAGCCCTCCTCCATCAGCCTTCACTAATGAGCTCCCCTCCCAGGAGGCCACGTTCATGGACGGCTCTTTTTGCCCCTCTTTGCGCCCCAGGGCACCGCCGCACACACCGAGGTTAGGCCAGGAAACCCTGCTAGACCCTCCGGAAGTACCCAGAAAAGCGGGCCCTGGACGCCACCGGAAGTGCCAAGAAAAGCGGGACATGGACGCCACCGGAAGTGCCAAGAAAAGCGGGCCCTGGACGTCACCGGAAGTGCCAAGAAAAGCGGGCCCTGGACGCCACCGGAAGTGCCAAGAAAAGCGGGACATGGACGCCACCGGAAGTGCCAAGAAAAGCGGGACATGGACGCCATCGGAAGTGCCAAGAAAAGCGGGACCTGGATGCCACCGGAAGTGCCAAGAAAAGCGGGCCCTGGACGCCACCGGAAGTGCCAAGAAAAGCGGGACATGGACGCCACCGGAAGTGCCAAGAAAAGCGGGACCTGGATGCCACCGGAAGTGCCAAGAAAAGCGGGACATGGACGCCACCGGAAGTGCCAAGAAAAGCGGGACACGGACGCTGCTGGAAATGCCAAAAAAAGCGGGACATGGATGCCACCGGAAGTGCCAAGAAAAGCGGGACACGGACGCTGCCGGAAATGCCAAAAAAAGCGGGACATGGATGCCACCGGAAGTGGAAAAAAAAAAAAGCGGGACCTGGACGCCGCCGGAACTGCCAAGAAAAGCGGGACCTGGACGCCTCCGGAAATGCCAAGAAAAGCCAGTCCGTGCCTCCCAGCGGGGAGCTTAAAGACAGCACAGAAATAACCAGGCACGTAGCGAATAGATAAAGAGTACAAACTGAGGAGAATCTGGAAGAAGGCACTGGCTGATCAATATACCCTGGAAATCACATTTTTCAAATTTTTAATATTTAATTTGTCCGTTATGAGGCAGCTAGGTAGTGCAGCAGATAGAGCCCTGGGCCTGGACTCAGGAAAACCTGAGGTCCAATTTAATCCCAGACATTTACTAGCTGTGTGACCATAAGCAAGTCATTTAACTCTTCTCCACTTCAGTTTTTTTCATTTGTAAAGTGGGCATAATAAGCAATCAGTGAGATAATGTCTACAGAGTACCCTCTTAAACATAAAGCTGTATAAAGATGGGCTACATAAACTCACAGCCCCGCCTGGTAGGAACTTGCAATGTTCGATGCTGGGTTGATTGAGTAAGATTTTAGGATCTGAACAACCTGTATCTTTGTATCTCTACCACTTTCATCAAATAATGATGAGATTTCCAATATACCAATGAGCTATTGATAACCTGTGGGTTGTGTGACCTTTGTTTTGCAGTGACCTTTGGTTCCCTCTTTGTATTTGTTGACTATATCTTTACATTAGAAGGATTTGAAAGTGTTTTTTCATCCTTCACTCTTGCTTTGAGGATCTTGATTAAAACCCTTTTTTGGGGTACGTGTCAAGTCACAGAATCTTAAAATTGACAGGAACTTCAAGACGGCCACCATACACAAAAGGAACACCACTGTGACATCCCCCATGAGGGATTTCCCATTGTATTAACCTCTACAAAAACCTTTCCTCTGAACCTCAACTCCTTTCTAACAATCTTGTATCATGTAAAAAAACAAAGAAATGAAATGGTAGCTCAGTGTTGTGAAGAACCAGGTCAGGTCATCAGGAAAACTTTCTGTGGACATGCTACTTGTCTATTTCTTCTGTGGGGGTTAAGCAGGGTAACCACAGTGGTTCAATGTCTTAAAAGGGAGGTGAGGCATTATCAGGGAGTTAGCCTCTCCTGATAGAGGATGTGGACATGGACACTGTGGTTGATCCCTGGTTGATAGGATTAGGAATACTTACAGAGCTGGCCAATTCATGCCTTCTGGAGATGAAGCATTAGATTTCATTGGTCAGGGCATGGGGTGGGAGGGGTGTTGCTATTGATGATGTTTAAAGTTAATTCCTATTCTAAAACTATTTCAATAGCTACAAATATGTAATTACTACAGAAATCTACATCTACATTGGTGATATGTAATAGTAACAAGGTAGAGGACCAGTCTGATCCCTCCCCCTGACTCATTAATCTCTAATTAAATGTGTCTTAGAGACATCAGTCATTCAGCCAGCACTGAGTTCTCATCGTGGCATCAGTCAAGACTGTGAAAGGGTAAAAGGATATTAGAAGACTGTCCTAGAGAAATTATTAAATCTCTTCTGTGTACCAGGCACTGTACTAAGCCTGGAGGTACAGAGAAAAGGCAAAAACAGTTCTTGCCCTCAAGGAACTTCTGATGCGGTAGGCAACACATAGAAATCCTAACTTATAAATACAAAGTAGATGGAAGGTGATTGTAGAAAGAATGAAACAAGCAGCATTCTAAACTTTAAAGTTTACTGTAATTTCTTCTACCATGTGACCTGGAAGTAGCAAGAGAAGTACTATTAGCCCCATTTTATAGATGAAAAGACTGATGTTCTGAAAGGACAAATGACTTGCTTAGGGTCACACAGTAAGGAAGGATCAGGGCCAGGACCCACAGTCCAGTCTTGGATTCCAAGACCAGGGCGCTTTGCAGTACCAAGAGTTTTACTATAAGGGTGCCTTTGTGAAGTTTAAGACTAGAGGAAACAGCTATATCTGGTCGATGGAGCCTTCTATAACTCTTAGTTTCTCATTATATATAATGAGGTAGTGTATGTAAAGCACTTTGTAAACCTCAAAGTGCTATATAAATGTCAACCATTATCACCATCATTATAAGTATTAGAGCTAAAATTACTTGCCGTCAGCTGCATTTTCCTTTTTAACAAGCACTTCATAACAATACCAGACATTTCTGCAGCTTAAACAACTTTACCTCAATTATCTCATTTGATTTTTGCCACTGCCTGAGTCAGGAGCTATTATTAGCCCCATTTTACAGAGGAGGAAATTGAATCTAAGGGGAAAAAAGTTGAATGACTTGCCCAGAATTACACATTTAATAAGGATCTAAGGCAGATTTCAAACCCGGGTCTTCCTGACTTCTCCCGGTCCTACATTCTCTGTACTATGCTGTGTTCCCTCTAAATGAGGGCCCATTTATTCTGGCTCTGGAGATAGAAACAAAAGATTACAGAAATATGAAACAGGAAATTTTATTATACCTCCTTGAGGTTCTATCATAGTTCCTTGACAAATTTACAATCTTAGATTTGTAAGGTCCTTAACAGTTTTCTAGTCACCCCTCAGCTGGCAATATGACAAGTGAACATGGAATCTGCTTGGTGGACCACCAAACATGGCAGCCTCTTCTGTTTTTGAACAGCTGAAATCAAACTCTTCCTAATAATAAGCTGCAATGTACTTCTTTGTATCCACATATATGTTATCAAAAAGTCATCAATAAAAAAAAAATTATTAAGCACTTACTAAGTACCAGGCATTGTGCTAAGCCCAGAAAAAATAAATATAAGCAGAAAACCAGACCATGCCCTTAAGGAGTTTCCCTTCTAATCAAGGAAGACTTGTATACAGAAGATAAAAAACTGGGGAAGATAAGGAAGGTTGGTGGGGGGGAGTGGGTGAAATTGAAAAACTTTGGAAAGTCCAGTATACCCAGGAAAGAAATGAAAACATGGCTGGCCTGAACATCTGCTGTAAAATGGAGGTCCTTAAAGGAATCAGCCAATCAGTCCTTGTAATTCCCTCCATAGAAACACAGGACATGTTTCTACCTCATAAAATTTTAACAGAGGTCTGTCATGTTGCACACTTCCCTCAATTCTTTATAATTCAGCAATTCAGTTTTTTTTTAAACGTGCCAGACACTGTACTGGTACCAGAGATAGAAAAACCTCCCTCCCCATAATGACCCCTACTCAAGAAGCTTGCATTGTCCAGGCTAAACATACCCAGTTCTTTCAAATGCTCATCATAGGACATTTCTGACCCCATATTTAACAGTTTTCTAATGTCCTTCCTCCAATGTCATGGCTAGAACAGAATACGATACTCCAGATGTGACCTGCCCAATAGAAAGTAAAATGGAACATCTGTAGTAGGGGGCCCCAGAGTAACCCATGGAAACAAGAGCCCATATACAATAAAATCAGGCAATTCAACATATAATTAAGTGATAAGCGGCATAATAAGGATTGTTGGAATTTCAGAGGAGAGAAGCAATGAGAACAAGAACTATTCTTCCGGGGCTCACCAAGCATTTCCTTGACATTCCTCAAACCCCTTGCATTATTGCCTTCTCTTGTTATTTAATTGATGTATTATCAATCAATTAACCTTAGTTAAGCACTTAGTATGCGACAGGCATCTTTCTAAACCGGGGATACAAAGAAAGGCAAAAAGATAGTCCCTGCTCTCCTTGGTCAAATATAGAAGACAATATATGAACAACTATGTGCAAATAAGATATATTGCTGGATCGATTGAGAGTGATTGACAGAGAAAAGGCGCTAAGATGAAGGAAGACTTGGAAAGGCACCTTGCAGAAGATGGGACTGCAACTGAGACTGGGAGGAAGCCAAGAGATGGAGATGAGGAGAGAGAGAGTATCAGGGGAGAGCTAGTGAAAACACCTGGTCTGAAGATGGCTCGTGTCCCAGCAAGTTAAGGAAACAAGCCAGTGTCACTGGCTCTCTAATTTAATAGTAGGATGTAAGCTCCTTGAGGTTGGGCATTATTTAGTTGTTTGTCTACGTCTCCAGTGTCCAGGACATAATTTTAGTCAATGTTGGTTTAATGGGATTATAAACTCTCAGGATATAAGGAACAACTTTCATACCTGTGAGTTTTGTTTTGTTTTTTAGAACATTTGATTGATGCCTTTTGTCTTCATATTGAAATCATTTCAGCTTTTCTGTTCTCCAGATTAAACGCTCCATTTTGAGAAAGAAAAAGATGAGGAAAAACCCTAATTTAGCATTCCCTTCTGCAAATCTGTATCGAAGCTTTTAATTTTTGAATGTATCACAGACACCTTTGGAACTCTGGTGAAGCCTAGAGAACTCCTTTTAAAATAAACATGTAAGAAAAAATGCATAGGGATACAAAGGCAACTGACATTGAAATAAAGATGTATTTTTTTCCCCATGTGCCTTCTGAAATCTCTCCAGACCCCCTGGGTGTCTGTAGACCAAGGTTCTGAACCCCTGATCTATATAATCCAAACAGATAGGTGGTAGTGGATAGAACATCTGATCTTGACTGAAGAAGGCCTGAGTTCTGAATCCTGTGTCAAACATTATCTGGAGGTGAGACCCTGCTCAATTATTGCTTCTGTAAAATAGAATTTGTAGCACTTTACTCAGAATCATTGTGAAGGCTCAAATCAGATGAGATGATGAAGATAAAGCAGTTGGTAATGGCAAAATGGTAAAAACATCAATAAGTCACTGTATAAATGTTAGCTATTACTATGCTTTGTGTCTCCCTACTGTATCTAACCTCCTATCTAAGATAGAATGAACAAACACTCAACAAATATTTTCTGAGTTGAGATAAATCTTGAAGAATAGGTAGGATTTAGAGCACTAGAGAGACATTATACATTATTCTCCTTCACCATCTCTACAATTCATCCAATAAATAATAAATGATTGCTGAGTGATTGAGAGGTGGGTGGTAAAGATAACACCATCAGCAAAGACAGATTGGGAATCTACATGGTGTTCTTGTGGTGTTTAGCTGTAGCAAAAAAAACGTTTATTAAAGAATGGTGAGAAAGAAAAGTGCTTGTCACAGTGGCACCAAGTTACAAAGGGCCTTAAACACTAAGCAAAGGAGATTAGAATTTAATACAATCAAGAATAGGAAATAGTTTGTGAGCAGAAAAATGACAGGATACAATTCAATAAACATTTATTAAGCCCCTATTATGTACAAATTACAGGGCTTAGTGAGACACAAAAACAGATAAAACACAAATTCTTCCTTCAAGGATTTTGTACTCTGGGGGATAGGTCAAGAGAAAAACACATGAACAAGTACAATACAAAGGATTAGTGATAGGTGCCATAAAGATGTACTGGCAACGGCACTGAAGAGGTCAGAGTAAATTGTTTGAGGGGAAGTGTTGGGGAGGGGAGGGAGGTGGAGAGACCTGAGAGACTGAGGAGCTCTCAGAGCTTCTGGCAGAAATGAGTAAAAGTGACAGCAATGGAGAAGGAGAGGAAGAGACAGCTACCACAGATACTTTGAAGGAAAAATCAATAAACCTTAGGGACTGATGTGATTGGTGGGATGAAGGAGGGAGACAATTCTAAAATTTCAAATGGAAGAGAATAAAAGAAAGATGAACTTGCCCGAGAGTAATGAATAGAGTGAAACACACAGTAATTTTTCTGTTTCTTTAATCTGAGGTAATCATAAGGCACCAGTGAGGAAAAGAACTCCTTTCTTATTATAGATGGCAATTGTCTAGGTGCTTTGTGTGTGTGCAAAGTACTAGAATGTTAGGAAGTTGTAAAATGAGATTCTAAAAAGGGACCACTTCTCTCTATGGAAAGGATTAGGAATCAACTGAAATATAGGTCTCACCTGAAACTCCTTTGAGACTACTGGAGTCAGCCAATGGGTCTGGATGGAGATGAAAATGTTCATTGTATACCTAATCCAAAATTTAGCCGATGATTTCTAGAGGAGGCATCCACTTGATTCCAAGTGAAGACAATCCCTAGGCTTTAAAATAGCACGTTTATAAACATGAAGATTGTTTATAGCAGCATTAGATGACAATAAAGCAAGCCAAAGTTCAGTTTAAAGAGGAAAAAAAACTTTGCACCTAGAACAGGGGTTCTTAACCTGGTGACCATGGACAAGGCTTCTAAGGAGACTTTTCAGAATGGCCCATACACTTGGATGGGAAAAAAAATTACATTTTTTTTTTTTACTAACTTCTAACTGAAATTTAGCATTTTCTTTAATTATGAATGTTAGTAACAAACCATTGTTCTAAGAAGGAATCTGTGTCACCTGACTGTCATAGGGGTCTATGACGCACAAAAAAGGCTAAGAACCTTTGATCTTACAATACAATTCCAAAGGACCCTTGCTGAAAAAAGCTCTCCAACTTCAGAGAGTGAACTGATGAACTCGGAGTGTAGATTGAATTTTCTTGGAGTATTTTTTGTATGTGAATTCTTTTTCATTATGGTTATTATAGAAATATGTTTTGCATGACTTCACATATAAAATCAATGGCATATTGCTTTCCTTCTCAAGAGGTAAGAGAGAAAGAATTTGGAATTCAAAATTTTAAAAAGTGAATGGCAAAATTTTTTTAGTGTAATTGGGAAATTTTTAATGAAATAAATATATAGTATATATAACAATTATGTTATATATTATTACTATATTATAGAATTACAATAAATTATATAATCACAATCATTCTATTGTGACATAATAATTATGTAACATATAATTACAATATACAATATAGTTAATCATATAAATACAATTATGTACATTATGTAAATAGAATCATAATATAATTATTATGTAACTATACACTATACAGTATATATTATAACACATAATAATATAATAAGGTAACATGATATATAATTATATATAATATACAATGTAATTTTATATCTATAAAACCTTTGATCAAGGCCAAGGTATGGTGAAAAAACTGCTGGAGTGGGAGTCACTAGACTCCAAGATTCACATCCCAAGGTTTATCAATTAGATGGTACAGTGGATAGCACACTGAACCTAGAATCAAGATGAATCGCTCCACCTCTGTCTGCCTCAGCTTCCTCAACTGAAAATGCAGATAAAAATAACACCTACCTCCCAATGTTGTTGTGAAGACCAAGTGAGATGATATTTGTAAAGCTCTCAGCACAGGGATTTGGTTTAAAAAAAGACTTGTTCTTTTCCTCTTCCCCCTTATCATATTGGTGAGCTATGTGACCTGGAACAAGTCACTTAATTCCTTTTAACCTTAGTTCCCTCAATGAAAGATGGAGTCTTTTATTAAGAATACTTCCCCATCCTCTCCCTTCTAATGACTTCCTCTCCCTTTCCACTCTCCAACCCTATCTCCCAGCCTTGCAAGAGGCAGAAGAGTACTGACCACCACCATCATGTTATAGAATGGTAGTGTCAAACTCAGATAGAAATAGGTTCTACTGAACTATACATAAAGATCCCTGCAGGTGAGGTGCAAAATGACTTGATTTTAAAATATAATATTATCTGTTTTATTGTATTTTTATTTATTTTCAAGAATACTTCCCAATTACATTTTAATCTGGTTTGGGCTACATTTGGAAGAGTTGTGGAGCATGAGAGGTCCAGGGGGTATTCATAAAACACTAGCATTTTTGATGTGAGGACTTACTGAGGTCTTTTTAGGGCTGCTCATCTACCTTTGGTATCCTCCTTCACCTAACTCTCACCTGTGGCTCTAATAAGCTGTAGCATGTACAATGGCCACACTCCATAAACCATCTCAGCAGATAGGCTAAACCAGGTTGAGGGTAACCAATAGGCCTCAAACCCATCAATGAATTAGGGGAATGTCTACACCAATGAATTAGGGGAATGTCTCCTGGTAGAATGGGAGGATGAAAACAATGTGTTCCAACAGCTATGAAGGCAGCAGAAGCAGGTTCTGTGAAGCACTTAAAACTTGGTTAGACATCAAAGATACCAAGGTCATGTATTTCATCTTGGGCCATCACCACTCATCCTGACTTTTGTCCTGCCATGGACTTTGATGACTCTGGAAGAAAGAGTGAGGCTAATGACTGTGCAACTCTGCCTCACTTAAATCCAATTCACCAGTGATATCACTAGTCTTGTTCAAAATGAATGGAGAGGAAAGACAAACAACAGGGCCATAAAGTCCATTGGCTGAAAGAGGGTAAAGACTCAGAAATCAGAGGCCAAAAATAAAAAGGAAAATAATTTGTCCTCTTTCACTGGGTTCTCCTAGGTTTATTCTACACTTAATTTCTCCCTTATCATACTTATGTGGATGGTTGGTAAGCTCCTTGAGAGCAAGGAGTGTTTCATTCATTGTACTGGCATCCCCATTGCCTAGCATGCCAGTCCCTTAATAAATACTTACTTTGAATGAAGACAATCAGACCAACTCAAGGTCAGTGATTCTCAGGGTCCTCTGGCACCTTTTTTAGTGATATAGTTTTCTCTAAGGGTCTTCCTCCCATTCTCGCAGTTTCCCACTGTAAGATACCCAGGCAGCTATATGCAGTAATACTTTCTACAGGAGCCAGGGAAAGGTCAGGTGGCTTTATCAAAGTTCATTTGTATGTTAGATTCTTCCATATAGACAATACTAAAAGTAAGAGTGAATTGCATGATTTGACACATATAATTTACCTCACATTGCTTGCCTTTTCAATGACTGGGGGAGGGGTAGAATTTTGAACTAATTTTTTGAAATTAAAGTTAAAAATAAATGTATAATAACTGTATTTTTAAAAGGTAAGAGTGAGGAAAAGACTGGAGTACATGTTTAATATCCATCTGAAGACGAAAGAATAGTGGTAAATAGCATGAATCCCTTGAGTATCACTAAGTAAGATGAATTTCCTTTCTTAAAAATTTTTCTTTTTGCCAAGGCAGTTTTATTTATTTTAATGTATCAAGTGTTTTTATAGCTATTGAATTAAAGATATAGTTTTTAAAATTTTAGTGATGGTCATTAATTTTACATTTCGATGCTTCAGTAGAATGAAACTAACTTTAAAATCAACCCTTGAAATCCAGTACTTATTCACTTTAGTCAAACTATCCATCTATATTGTAAGAGTAAAGAAAAGAGTTCCTTGAGAAAATACCTTCTCATTAATTTGAAGTTCTTTTAGTCCCAATAGAAAAAAAACAACACCAATCTAAGAAAACAGAGAGAGAAAGGACTAATTAATTTATTTTACAGTTTTCTTATGTATTCATTGATTATTAGAGCTGGAGAGAAACTTAGACATTAGTTTATTGTGCATGTTTTATGGATAAGAAAACTGAGTCTAGAGGTTTGAAATATGATCTTATATGCATTGCTTTACCTTTTTGGGCCTCAGTTTCCTTAATTGTAAAATGAAGAGATTGATCCTGAAGGCCTTTTAAGGTCTATTTCCCTCTCTGGATCTATGATCCTAAGATATTATTGTTAGAAGCAGAGCCAGGAATCTACCTCACATCTCCTGTCTTCTAATAGGATGATCTTTCTACTATATCATTACCCAGTGATTATAGAGCAGCTATGTAGGGCAGTGGATGGAGCACCAAACCTGGAGTCCTGAAGGCCTGAGTTCAAATGTGGCCCTGGACACTTACTAGCTATGAGGGACCCTGGGCAGGTTACTTAACCCACTTTGTCTCTCTTTCTTCGTCTCTTAAATGAACTGGAGAAGGAAATGGCAAACCACTCCCGTGTCTCTGCCAAGTAAAGCCCAATTGGTGTCATGAAATTATAGGATAGGTAGACGTGACTGAACAACAACCATGAACATCAATCTCTCTTTTAGACTTCCTATTAGATTTGGTCCTGATTCTGATTCTGTATTTAATCCCTAAAGAATAGTTGGTACCAAGGTAGTACCCTGCATTAAGATGACGAATTCTTTTTTGCACACATATATAAAAGGTTTATCGGAAACCAATAATCACTCGTTTTAATGACTTCTTTCTATGCCTACTACATTCAAGTCTTGTGATGAAAGTTGATAAGGATGGCAGCTAGTGTAGAACAGCAGAGAGAAGGCTATGTTTGGAGTCTGAAGAAGTAGGCTCACATCCTAACTTTGCTTCGTCAGTTTCTTCATCTCTAAAATTGGGGGATAGATTTAAAATCCCTCATGGCTCTGTTGCCTATGAATAAGACACAGTTCTTCCAGAAGTTTGTTTGCCATCAAAAGTGATAGCCATGGAGTGGCCTGAAGTAATTTTCAAAGATAGTTATAGTTATCACCTAAAGTGACAGCCACATACCATGGCCTGTTAAATCAGTCACTGGAAACTGGGACAGACTGATCCTAGGTATCAGAATGACTGTTATCAATCAATAATATTTATCAGTTTTTAAAGTGCCAGATTATATTCAAAGGACAAAAGACCAGGAGCATATCTTCAAAAGTAAAAAGCCTTTCCTCACCTATAAGATCCAGTTCACTCCTATCCAAAGTAAACATTTTGAAAAATATAATTTGTCTGAGAGCATCCATATCAGGAAGAACTGATCATGATCATTTTTTTAAGGTATAGGACAGCTGTTTATTTTCTCCATCACAGAAACTGTATAAGATGAAAAAGACTCATAGGCATGAATTCAAAAATACAGAAATCATAAAATATGTCAAATAGTCCATTATATATTCATTTTTACTCTGTCCACCCATCCCCTACCCTCCAAATGGTAAAGACAGCTTTGTGGGACCATCGGACAGATATCGTGAAATCACCTCAGACTTGCACTATCTGAATAATTCACAAGGTCCAGTTCTCCTGGCCAGCCCAGTGGCATGAATTGGTTTAGTCCTTCAGCTAGAGGATGCTCCTAGCAGAAATCATCTTGTCCTCAGAGACAAATCATAAAATTTTGATCAGAGTCTCTTTTTCCTCAAGTGTAAATATCCCTAATTTTCCTCAAAGAAATGGAAGGGAATTTCTGAAATTAGCAATGACTAAGGCAGATTAAGAGGAATACCAATACTAGGTTTAAATGCTAGTGAAAGAACAAACAAGGTTAACCAGATAGTAGGATTCCATAATTAGTCAGTGCCCAGATTCGAAGAAAGGAAGAGTCCACTGTTTTTTCTGCATGTTGCTTCTATCCTTTATTTCATTAAACAACATTCCTGACACCTATATTCATTAGAGTGATCAGGAAATTCAGAATAAATGATGTTTCTATTTAATTGTTCAGTCTTTGGCAAATTATTAATAAGTACTTTCTGTGTGCCAAGCACTTTGCCTTATAAGTGCTGCAGACATAAGGAAATGGGCAGCTAGATAGTTCAGTGGATAGAACCCTGAGCCTGGAATGTTATTGCTGAGGCCTTTTCAGTTGTGTCCAACTCTTCAGGATGCCTTTGGGGGTTTTCTTATCAAAGATGCTGGAATGGTTTGCCATTTTCTTCTTCATCTCATTTTACAGATGAGGATACTGAGGCAAACAGAATTAAGTGACTTGCCCAGGGTCACACAGATAAGTGTCTGAGACTGGATTTGAATTGAGGAAGATGAGTCTTCCTTACTCCAGGAAGACCTGAATTCAAATCCAGCCTCAGATATTTACTACATATGTGACTTTGGGCAGGTCATTTATATTCTGTATCTCTGCCAAGAAAAACTCATGGATAGTGTGGTCCATGGGCTTAGGAAGAGTCTGACATGACTAAATGACTGAATGCCAACAAAGGAGGCCAAAGCAAAGAAAGGCCAAAGCAGTCACCGCCTTCAAGAAGCTCATCTTCTACTAGGGGCGACAACATGTAAATAAGTCAGCACCTACAGAGTGCCCCAGAAGTCTTAGTGCATTTTTAATCTATCAAAATATTTGACATCATTTTAAGTGATCAAATACATCTTTATGCATTTAAGGTATCATGGCTTAAAGCCGCACCAAGACTTTTGGGACACTGTATAAGACAGACCCAGGGCAGAAGAAAGGCAATCTGAGAAAAGAAGGCACTACAGCACTAGGGAGACCTGGAAAGGCCTGCTGCTGAAAGATGACACTTGAGCTGAGCCTTCAGAGAAGCCAGGGTCACTAGAAGAGTAGAGGTGAGGGGAGAGGACTTTCTAAGCCTGGGGAATAACCAGTAGAAAGGTGAGGAGATAGAAGATGGTGGTATTCTCAAGGGTCACTGGAGAAGAGAATGAGTAGAGGGGAGTCAAGTGTAAGAAGACTAGAACTGTTGGGAAGGGGCCCGGTTGGGAAGGACAAATAGAAGATTTTATATTTGGTCCTGGAGTTCATCAATGGAGCCATCAGAGTTGGTCGTTGGGGCAGGGGGGATTGGGGGAATCAGCTAGGCTTTGGAAAAATCATCTTAGCAGCTGAGTGGAGGATGGGTTATGGCTAGAATACTAGAGGTAAGAGGAGCAGTTAGAAGGCTGTTTCAGTAAATCTTCCCAGCTTTCTATTTCCTTACTTTTCATTCTTATTTGTCCATTTTCCTGCTCTTCCTCATCTTACCTTTTCCCCATTCTTTTCTCTCTTTCTCATCCCTACTCTAACTCGTAACTACTCACAGACAGGCATTAACTTTAGGTCCTTCTTTCATCCAACCAGTCACAGGTCTTCTTTCCCCTTCCCTTTTCTTTCTTACCTTGGTTCAGTTCAATTCAACAAACATTTATTAAACAGGATGGCACTGTAGGAGGTACACTAACCTAGTGGTTAGAGGAGTGTTTATATACTGGTTCTGCCATTTACAATCTGGGTGACCTTGGGCAAGTCACACTGTCAGAGTCTCATTTTCCTCAACTATAAAAAGAGAGGATCAGACTTAGTGACCTCGAAAATCCTTACCTCTCTAAGTCAATGGTCTTTCCATTATGGGCACTGTGCTAGCCCTAATATCAAAAAACAAACAAAAAAGCCAAAAAACAAGAACCACCCCTCACCCCAATGACATTTGAAAAAAAAGAGGAAGTTAAGTGACATATCCAGGGTAATGAAAATGTAAAAACTAAAACTGAGTCAAGAGTTGAGCCCAGGACTTCTTGATTGCAAGGTCAGTAGTCCCTCAGCTACTGCACCATGCAAACTCATGTTCCTTATTCCTTATTAGACTTACATCATGATGAACTTCTATCATTTTGCTGTGACTGTTAGACAATGCGAGCATTCTTAAACAGTCATATATTCTGATAGCTGTACTTCAATATAATTGGATTCCTTTTGTAATCCTAGGTATTTCATTTTATGCATTTAAAAACATTATTCAAAGAAGTCCCTGGACTGTTCAAGGGGTTATAAAATTAATGAGAGTTAAAGACATTTCCCATCCATTAATGAGCAAGCCCTTTAAGGGAAGCCTGATTAGTGGAGGCCCATCCCTTTTGTTAATTTTTTGAAGCACTGATTCTCAAGGATTGTGATGCCCTCTGGTTCTGAAAAATATATATATACTGTGAGTGAGGCTTTACTTTGGGGCTTACTCATTGGAAGACCAGACTCTGGGCAGTCATTAAGGACCCCCCCCTCCTTTGAAAACCCCGATGTTGGTGCTTCTTTCTCTATGTAGGTAGTTGGATCTGTCTGTTGATCTTTGAGGTATGTATTACTTATGACCCCACAGTGGGAAGTCCTGTTGGTTGATTATTATTTCTTTGTATTTTCTCTGAAGTTCAGGGTGCTGACTTTTCCCCCTGAATTAAGTGAATGATACCTGTGCTTGACTAAAGTGATGGTTGACCCCTCAAAAGTAGCCTTTTCTTTTAGAAAAGAAGATCTAAGAATCTATACAGCAGGTCCTCCTGTGTATGTCAGGGTCCTTGATTTTACAGGGGTGTCTTGTCTACTGGAAGATAAAGGAAAAGAAATTTACTCCAGATAAGATAAGAGTCTATAAATAACTGTCTGACCTGAAAGAAAAACCTCCAATTGCTGCTCAGTTGGTTTACATAAAGTAAATTGCAGAAACTAGATAATTGCCTCATAGTCACTGATAATCTATGCAATACCATGTTCCTAGTCCCCAGAGTAAAAAGAAAGCATACAGCCTTCTCTATGTTGGTACATAATGGGGCTCAGCATTTTGCCTCCCCCAAATGTTCCAGTGCTTCAATGCATCTGCTACCTTATGATTACAATACTTTCCCACAGTACTGATCTAGACTCATTAAACCTCTTTCCACTAAATACTTGTTCCCATAAACCTAAATAAAATGTTATCCATTGACCTGGATGTTTTCCTCTGGATAGTCTAAAACATTACATGGATATCAGTGAAACACTCTATGCCTCCATCTGGTAACCCTTACTTATGGCTATGTGACCTGGGCTTCTTATTTTTCTGATCATGTGATAGCTGGATGATTTCTCTATTTATATCTATAGCACTTTTGATCATATCCAATATTGGCTCATGAGAAGATATGATATTCTGTGATTTTTTTTACCATATACTAGTAGAATAATGATGTTAAAAGGATAGATTTTTTGTGACTGAAGCAGAACTGGGATAAGCACTACACCAGTTCCCAAATGCAGTCCATGCCGCTCTCTTCCTGTTTACTTAGGAGCCTATTTTTATTGCCCATTTGCAGTGCTGGATCAAGCTCTGTAAAGCTGAAGAATTCCTTTCACCTTTCCCAGCATTTCAGGGCTCAGATTCTGTGGTCCTCCACATTATGCCCACCTCCTACAGAGTATCGAGGTTGGGAGAAGACACATAAACCCCTATTCATTTGAGTTTTCATCTCCTGGCATGCATGCCTAGTGATAGCCAGCTTAAAATTCATACAAATTGCCTTGAAGTTTTGATAAGCTTCAGAAAAGCATCTAGTGAGAAGATCATGAGCTGAAAAACTCACCCTGTATTTTTGCTGCTATGGGCAACGTTCCTATTCCCTTACCTATGTTCTACTAGATTTGATGGATTTTAAAGATCCCTTCAGTCTCTAAATCCATGATCCTATTATCCTAACACAATGAGTTGTCCACTTAACAACAGCCTGTCACAAATGTGGACCTTCTTCATCCATTTAGTTTTTCCTGTGTAAATCGTTAGGCCAATCTCTTTTGAATGGCATAACTTATTGAGGAGGCTCTATGGTACCCTGAGATGTGATACAATCAGCAAAATCCTATCATCAAACAAGAACATCTAGAGGAATCCGTCATCCCTTAAGAACCCTTCTTTCATTTGGACTGTACAGTGGCTATCCCCTTGACGGTGGCATCTTCAGTGAACAAACAGCTTCCTATTTCATGCCTTGTTTTATGTTTGCTTTATAAATGTGAACTGTTATTATACTGATAATCAGATGTTTGAACAAAGTTACTTCTGTGGTTTCATCTGTCATGAAACCTTGGTGATTTTAACATATAAGGAGAGATACATTTTTGGAAGAGAGTCTTTAAGGCTTCACCTTACACTATTAAACAAAATACTTTTTCATAATCAACAAACAATAAATACAGTAGAATAATGTATAGATTAATTATAGATCTATACCTTCCTTGGAGTCAATTAATGTGACTGTAGAGATATGGTGTGCTATAGAAAAACTTTCCACAAATGCCCACTTATCCTTTTCTCATATTTTCATCTTAGTTGTTCTTAAAACAATGGGAAAGTAGGCATATGACACTTCCCCTCCTTCACTTGAGAGGTGAGAAACATGGATGTGCGTTATTCCATGTGCTTCTGGGCATGGTTGATACGCTATATAGTTTGGTTGACTGTTTTGTCCTTTTTTAATCTTTATAAAGAGAGGTTTCCTGGATATGAGGGCCTTATTCATAAATGAATGTGATTTAAAAACAAAAAGCAGGAAAGAAGGAAGGAAGGAAGGAAGGAAGGAAGGAAGGAAGGAAGGAAGGGAAAGAAAGAAAGGGAGGGAGGAAAGAAGAAAGAAGGAGGGAGGGAGGATACAAGAAGAAAAGATAGGCATGAGTTGGTGGTTACAAAAATGTTCTCAAGAACAAATATGCAATTAAATTCCTTTACATAGATGAATGTTAGAGAAGTTTATATAATCTATGATGTGGAACATCTAGCAGATTATTTAGCCACAATCTGCGGGTATTTTATCAAAGGAAAGTGCCAAACTTAACTATCTGTTTGTCTTTTAAAAAGAGAGAAATCCCTTTTCCAGTATAGTATGTTAGATGCCTGTGGACTAAGTCAGGATTCTTATTGGGCTTGCCTGCTTTTTGTTAGGGGACAGGGTGGGGAGGTGGGGCAGGGAAACAAGAATTTCTCACTGCCTCTGGAAGTTTGTTTTCAGAAGGGCAGGAATTCCCACATGAGATCACCCTTCTGGGCCAGAGTCCAGTTTACAGTGATCATCTAGCCAGCTGCAGAGAAAGTAATACTTTCCTTGCAAGGGCACTACTGGAGGAAAATGCTGAATTGGTAAAAGGGTAAACAAGGGAGGATAAGTTTACTGGTTTAGACAATTTCCCTCTCAAACCCCCCCTATTTTTGTGATGCCTCCCCTCCTTGCAACCCCATACCTCCTAACTCACTCACACACACACACACACACACACACACACACACACACACTCCTTACACCAATGCTCTGAAACACAGAGGACATTCCTTTAAAAGAAAAGAATGCTAGGATCTCAGGGTTGTGTGAGGATCACAGTTGATGAAGTTGGCAGTTATGTTTGGAAAACAGTGATGGTAGCCAACCTGACTAATAAGAAAAAAATTGTTACAAAGATTCATTAGGGCAGAAAAGCAACCAAAACCAAGTTATGCTGAAAAAAAAATGAAGCTGTAACTAAGAAAAATGAAGATATAATTGCCATCTATGCAGATTTTATTTGTGAAGACCAGTCTCTAAACCTTCTCCTGGATATATAGAAAACATGAATTAATCTATTCATGTAATAGTGAAATTACTTGAACAAAGTATCTTTTTCCCCCTGCTAAAAGATGAATCTACAAATCCTACATTCTTATGTGAGTTAGACATGGGGTTCCCATAGAAGTCAGTGTGCTACTGGGATTCAAAGTGTTCACACTGTCCAGAGGAAATCCACCCAAAATCTAGGCTAGAATTCTTTTATTAAGGGGATTTGTTCTGTGAATTTGGATTCAGTCAAAGGGCTGCACTTGAGGATGTAGAGGGCCACATGTGGCCTCCAGGCTACAGGTTCCCCACCCCCTGTATCTAGACTTCTCTTTAGCAGTTGAGATAGCAAACTATTACAGCTTGGGGTTAAAAAGGAAAAATGATCTGCATTTTTCTATTTGGTGACATTAAGAAAGCCTTTGCTCAACATTCACACTTTCACAACTTGGATTAACTGTTTGGTTGATTATCTGTGGAGAACAGTTAGCAAATCCCCCTTACCTTTCCCTTCTCCCACCCCATCTTCAAGGCAGGTGCTGTACTCATGCCAATTTCCCTATGTTAATGACTAAAGTAAAATGTTGGAGTTAACAACAGTTAATAGGTTAGCAAAAAAAATTTCGGAGAGGAAGAATGACTTGAGAATTCCAGGAAATAAAGAGTGAAAGGGGCTTCTAGTCATATGGATTCAAGATTGAGATGAGGGAGAGAAAAAGCTAACAGAGTAAATACTTGAGTGTGTCAGAAAAAGCCTGGTAGCCGGAAAGTGAGGGGAACTCAGCTTATACAAGTCATCCAGTGTCAGGAGCAGAAAGTGTGTTTAGGGAAAGAGGGACTGGGAGGGGATCAGAGGAGTTCTGTTACTCCCAGGTTGGGGATATAGAAAAAAAAAGTTTACATAAGGTAAGGTCCCTGCCTTCATGGAACTTTCAATCTATCAGGGGAAATAATATCACAGATAACTCTAAATGGCAAATCACGTATAGTAAGTGCATTTGAACAACAGAGAGGCACATGTTGGAAGTGAAAGGATTGCAGCACACTGCCAAGAAGAAAGGCATGGGAGAAGTGGCATAAATGGAATAGTCAGAGAGATATAGGACTAGAAAACAATATTGGCTCATCATGGAAAGACAGCAAAGGAAAAGATAACTTGCCACCCAATGACTCAGAGGCACCACTGTCAAATTGTCATGAGATTTAGAGTAAGCCCCCATCAGTGGGAACTCCTTGGGCAGGGTTGTCAGGAGAGATAAAATGAAAACAATTTATAATGGATGAATATGGATGGGCTACTATAAACATTGTTGCAGGGAATTATCCAAGTATGAGAGTGTTGTGTTGTTTCAGTAGTGTCCAACATTTTGAGACTTCCTTTGGGGTTTTCTTGGCAGAGATACTGGAGTGGTTTGCCATTTTCTTCTCCAGCTCATTTTACAGATGAGGAAACCGAGGTCAACAGAGTGAAGTGACTTGCTCAGGGTCACATAGCTAGGAACTATCTGAGACTGGATTTGAACTCATCAAGATGAGTCTTCCTGATTCTAAGTCCCAGTGCTCTATCCACTGCACCACCTAGCTGCCTCAAAGTAGATTAGCTTTATTATATTAATCTGTTATATTACACATCAATATATTAATAATTAATAATACTATTAATCATATTAATACTCTATATTAGTGGGTTGCAAAAAAGTTTTATATGAAGGTAGAAAATAGGGAGGAGGGAAAAGCTCATTAACATTTCTAAGAATTCATTTCAAGAAACAATAAGCATCTACTGTGATGTGAAGCACTGTGCTTGGCACTTTCAATACAAAGAGGAAATATAGGAGGACAGTAATGGACATTTATATAGCACCTATATATAGCACTGGGCTAAGTGCTTTACAAATATCGTCACCTATGATCCTCACAACCTTGGAGGTAGGTTATTATACCCATCTCACAACTGAAGAAACTGAAGCCAGTAGAGATTTAATGACTTGCCCAAGGTCACACAGCTAGAAAGCATCTGAAGTTGGATTTGAACTCCAGGTTTGGAGTTCTATTTACTACTCCACCTACCTGCTCATTTGTTTCAGAGTGCAATTTGAAACTATACTCAGAAAGTCCCTGAACTGTGCATTCCCTTTGATGTGTCCCAGGGAGGTCAGGAACAGAGGACCCATATGTGCCAAAAGAGTTGAAGCAGCACTTTTTGCTGTGGTAGATAACTGGAGGCAAATGGTGTGTGTGTGTGTATGCGTGTTTGTCCTTCATTGCCGAATATCATGCCATCAGAGAAATAATGACATGACTTGCACTTGACTTTGTTTTGAGTGAGGGTGTGCAAGATCACCAGCCTCACTTCTCCTTCAGAGCCATCTGGATCCAGTGACCAGATATTCATCAGGATGATTGGAGATGACCCAGGATGAGGCAGTTGGGGTTAAATGACTTGCCCAGGGTCACACAGCTAGTGAGTGTCAAGTTCTGAGGTGAGATTTGAACTCAGGTCCTCCTGACTCCTGCACTGGTGCTCTATCCACTGCACCACCTAGCTACCCCTTTGACCAGAAATACCAAAACCTTTCTGACTTTCCAATCCAACTTTCTCCATTGTGCCATGTTATCCTCATTCTTCTGGATGATCAGTGGCGTATGAATGGACTCACACACCCTAACTTCAAAGGTTATGTAAATGATCAATTAAAGGAGCTTGATAAATTGTGAGCACTCTTGCCTTGAGGTCTCTACCTCTTCTCGGTTCTACTTTTTATCTGGCTTTTCTGAGTTTTGCTAGGACTTGGATTATTCATGTCTACCTGTTTGCTTCCATCCAAAATGCTGAACTTGGCCTGGTAGGATTTGACCTCACATCCTGGCTTTGCTAGCTTACTCATTGGGTGACCTTATCACCTAACCTCCATATTCACATCCCTCATGTGTAAAATCAGAGCATTTAGAGAATCTCTTAAGTTCCCTTGCAATTTAATATCCAAGGTTCCATGATCCCATTAATTCATTTTTGCTCTTTTCCCTTCCCTGCCCCCTTCCCTTCTAGCCTTTCCAGACAGCTAACCTTCAGTATCATTCACCATATACATAGCCAACCTCTCTGATGACTGCCCTCCAAGACTATCTTACTGTTTACCTTTTTCTGGCCCCTAACTGTGCCTTGGAGATCTCCACGGATGCCATCAGCTTGGCCTTCAGCCAAGAAAGAGAGGACAGTCATCACCACAGGAAACAGCTAGTGAAGAAATAGTTTCATATCTTTAAAATGTATATGTATATAATATATACACATATATATATAAATGGAGAGAGTTAGATTTGTTTAAATATGCTTTTCAATGTGTGTTAATGACAAAAGGGTATGAATTTTGCGTTATAACTGGCAGGGAGGGGGTGTGAAAAAGCTTTAGCCTCCCAGCTCCAATATAGGAGAATGGAAACCATACTTCTTTCCTCTCTATCCTAAGGCCTGGTACACTGAGGTCCTCCCAGGGCCCTACACTTAGGCAGGGATGATTGTCTTCTGTATCATTCTTCCAACCTCCTTCAGGAGGTTGCTTGGTGCTACTGCGCTGCCTCCAACTTTGACAGATTGTCCACTTAAACTCCTTTCCCACTCCCACAGGTAAAATTCTTCCTAATTTCTGAGAATGAACCCTTTTAGCACAATTTGTATCAGTGACCTGGCTATACAACCCACAGAGTGTTGCAGTGGTTATTATAGGGTAATGTATGCAGATGTAGAGAAAGAAGGAGAAAAGTTAGAACATTTTGGAAAAATGGCTTTGGAATTTCCTTCAGATTGGAACGAGTGATCACAAAATTTCTATAAAAGACAAACGACTTCATACTTTGAAACTATCTTCATTTTCTATTTTTGCCATATAGCAAAGGAAAAGGAAAAGCTTTATTCAAGAGGAAATCTTTTTAAAAAAATAATTGATTATGCAAAGAATACAAATTAATTCCTATCAAATGAAGTTTGTTCTCTGGAGAGAGAAGCAGAAGGTTGAAATTACAAGCTGCTTACAGGAACTTTTGACAACGTGCTGCCACAAAGCCTCAAAGCTCTAGATCAGATAACATATGTGTTGGACAAGATCTCAGAGTTCATAGGATTTGGGACTGGAAGGGACCTTGGAGATCACTTAATACAATCCTATTCTGTTATAGGAAACAGAATCAAAGAGAGGAAGAGACTTCTCATACACACAGAGTAAGTAATAGGTCCTCTGACTCTAAATCTGGTAATTTTTCTACCATATCACATTGTTCACCTATGCCAATGCATATATGAAAAATGATCCTTGGTCAGTCAATTAATCAATAAACATTGATTAAGCACCTACTATGTGCCAAAGCTGCAAGAAGTAATAATCATCTAGTCTCAGACTAATCTCCATTGATGGAAAACAGCTGACTTACAAAGTAGCCAGGACAACTTTTGGATAAATACATTTATTAGGAAGTTTTTACTTATTTCATGTTAAGATCTGTCACTGCAACTTCCACTCATTGTTTTGAATTCTGCCTTCCAGTGCCAAAAAAAATAAAGCTAATCCCTTAAAAATGCACTTTATTGGTGCCCTTCGTCTTTATATCAAAGTCATTTCGACCCCTCCCCACACAACAAACCCTCTTGTGACAAAGAAAAACAATTAAGAAAAAGAAAAATATTCTATATAGTGACTATATCTGACAGTGAATTAAAAAAATTCTGTCCTAGTAATTATATCTACTATGAGGAGAAATTATTGGGAGGACCATCAATGATTTTCTGACTCACTTTTTATGTTTTTTTCATTTACAGTCCCAGGGGTGGGGAACCTGTGACCTTGAGGCCATGTGGCCTTCTAGGTCCATAGGTGAGAACTTTTATTAAGGGGATTTGTTCTGTGAGGTTTGAATTCAGTCAAAGGGCTGCACTTGAGGACCTAGACAGCCACATGTGGCCTCAGGGCCACAGGTTACCCACCCCTGATTTAGACTGTGACAGATTTCATCTTTTCTTTTCCGGTGAATAGTCCTTCAGACGCTTGAAGACAATGTTCCTAACTTGTTTAAGTTCCCTTTTCTCCAGGCTGGACATCCCCAGTTCTTTCAGGCAATGGTTTTTAATTCCCTCACCATTTTGTCACCTTCCTATGGACATGTTCCAGCTTGTCAATGATGACCCAGTGATCAATAGGGAACTGAGAGAATGAAACATGATACTCCAGATGTGGTTTGATCCGGCTAACAATAAAAGTGGATATTCATGTAATATCTTCCTTAGATAGTAAGACTGTCTAAGCTCACTGAGGCAGAAATTGGCTTTCTTTTTCTTATTTGCATCCTCTAGCACTTAGTGCAATGCCTGATACATAGCACATATTTAATAAATGTTTATTAGATTGAACTGAAATTACTTTAAAGTTGTTAATACATCACAAGGAATGATAGTTACTAAACTCATCATTATCTGTATTTCACAGAAGAGGAAAAAGAAGCCCAGAGAAGATCAAGTTTTCTAGTCACATAATTGCAGAGATCAGAATCTTGATTCCTAGAGAGAGGTAAGGTATTACTGTAACTCCATTTGTTCCAGACATTATCCTTCCATTAATGTATCCCAAGATGACATTAAGTTTTTGGGTTGCCATGTCACACTATTGACTCATATTAAATTTGGGAGGGGGGGGTTCTCTCCTTTTTTTCAGTTCCGAATTCTCTCCCTCCCTGCCTCCCCACCCTTACTCATTGAGAAGGAAAGAAATACAATACTCATTACACATATGAAGTCATTCAAAACATATCTTCATTATCATATTTAGTTTCCACTAAAACCCTCCAGGTTTTCTTATCTCAATTGTTTTCTAGTCATGTCTCTTCCATCCTGTACTTAAGAAGTTAATTTTTTTTTTAATTTAAGAAGAGGCCTTTATATTTTTCAGTGTTAAATTGCCTCTTTTTAGATTTGGCCCTTTACCCTAGCCAACTCATATCCTTTTGGATCTAGATTCTGTCATCAAGCTTCATTTACTCTATGTATTTGCAAGCTTCATTTACTCTATGTATTTGATAAGTATTCCTTTGTT
Organism: Potorous gilbertii; assembly: GCA_028658325.1. Classification (NCBI taxonomy): domain Eukaryota; kingdom Metazoa; phylum Chordata; class Mammalia; order Diprotodontia; family Potoroidae; genus Potorous; species Potorous gilbertii. The sequence goes on from CM053770.1 coordinate 663,290,863, forward strand.
ATATACATCAAAAAATTAATAAAAATACCAAGCAGAAATTGAATTAGAATAAGAGCTATATATGTGTGCCAAATTGATTTTAGACTCAGAAAACACTTGAGGCAATTTAGAAAGTTAGGTTTTACTCTGAAGGAAAGTCAACAGCAGATTACGTAGGCATATATATGGCTAGTAAAAAAGCAAAGGCAATATTTGAGCCCGGATCTTCGGAGTTCAAATCCAGCGCCCTTTCCCTGGTAACACTACTTGGATCAGCAAACGTATGGTGGCCCTGCTAACACCTGATTTATTATTGTGTTGATTGTCTAAATTTAAGAAAGTGTTAGAGGAAATGTTATTAATTGAGATTAAATTTAGAAGTCTGGTGTAACTATTCCCCCCTCCAAAAAAAAAAAAACAACCTGATGTTTAAACATTTACAGGAACTCTCCTGAAGCCCTAAAGCTGGAACACTCATAGTTAAGGTTAGATTAAGTAATTTGATTAATTGATTAAGATTAGATTAGTTAAATTATGTTCAGGAAGGGTTCCTGATCATAGCAGAGAGTGCCTGAGATGAGTCCTGAGGGAGGAGAAGGATTTTACAAGACAAAGATGAGGAGAAATAACAGCATTCCAAATATGGAATGAGAAAGTTTTCCTAGAGCAATTTGTTCTTTACCCTTTGGTAGTCTAGTAAAGCCTATAGACCCCTTCTCAGGATATTTTAAATGCATAAAACAAAACACATAAGATTGCAAAGGAAACCAATTATATCGAAATGCAGTTATCAAAATATATTTTTAGAAACAAGATTATGAATGCCAGGTTTAAAACCTCTGATTTAGATTAAAATGATGAAATCTTTAAGAGAGCTCCAAAATATGTTCAAAACCTAAAATTTCTTTTGAAAAGTATTAAATAAGGAAAATTATTTTAGGTGTTTCTGTGGGATCTTAAGGGGCTTGCTTTTTTTCTGGGATTATAATTTGGGTCTACCAGCCACTGCTGCTTTATTTATGAATAGGACAGTAGAAACAGAAAGAAAAGCATTACATTAAAAAAAATTGGCCTCAAGGGACAGAAATTATTCCAAAAATGAAAAATGAGGTAAGCCAACTATTGATTAATCCTGAAAAAGTTTTCTTACCACTGTTACACATTACATTTGGTTTGATGAGAATTTTTTCAAGGCAGTTGATCAAAAATAAATCAGATTCTCTTTATGTGAGAAATAAATTTCCAAGAAGCAATGAAGTTCAAATCAAAAAGGGGAGATTTGTGGGTCCTAATAAGAGAAGTGATGAATAAGAAAATTGAAGAAGCTCCACGGAAATCATCTAAAGAGAAGAAAAATTATTTTAGGAAACTGCAAAGCAGAAACTTTCCAAGAAATTATTAGTATTCTAAGCCCTATAATGTTATAGGTTGTAAAATGTCACTCAAGTGCATTTCTTGGTTTCCTTCTCCCATGCCATTGGTGAGGAGCACAGGAAATGTTTCTATCAAGTTATCTGCTCAGTGAAAAGGTGACATTAGGGCAAGTGGAGTCCAACCATGCTTGATAACTACCCTTCATTGCTGAGGAGGGATATTTCCATTGGCAAAATGCGACAGGAAATCATTAATAACTACCTTTAGATTAGTTAAACAAACAGCATTTTTTTAAACTAATAATAGTGATTTGCATGAAAATGGTAGGAAATCCTGAAGCTACATTTGAAATCAGCACAAAAAAATTGTAAGATTCACTCATTTTTATGGATGTGATAGACAAAAAACTAAACAAAAAAAACCTTCTTTTGGTTGTTTTTGTCCAATTTTACTATCCCTTTCTCCTCAACTCCCACTGCTGGTCAGTAGCCAAGTTGTGCCCCTTTTAACTCTATAGTTAAAAGTTATTAACTCTGTAGTTAAAACTCTAAAGTATTTCTCATTTCTGTTTCTTCCTCTTTCTTTCCACTGCCTTTATCCTTACCTGCCTAACTGAACTACTATGGCATCTTTCTAATCGATTTTCCTATATCCACTCACTCTAGTCAATACTTGGCCCCAATGTCAGAGTAATCTTCTGAATGCATGCATCTGACCATGTTCTCCTCTGCTCAAAACCCTTTGCAGGCTCCCTTTTGCCCACTGAATGAGATCAGACTGTAGCTTGATTCTGAAGCCACTCAGTAGCCTGACACTGCCTCACCTATTAAGTTGACTTGCCTATTACTCCCACAGAACCATAGAATTTCAGAGTTGGAAAGGACCCCAGTGGTCATCCAGTATAACCAGACCATGAAAAAAATCCTTGTTCCAGTACCCATGCCCCCATAAGAGGCCATATTGTTCAGACTTATGCTTGAAGACCCTCTTTTCCTCCCTCCTTCTCAATAATGGGGAAGCTACTTCCTTACAAAACAGCCCAATCCAGTGTGCACACCTTCAGTTGTTAAGATATTTTTCTGAACATCCAGCTTCAATTTGTTTCTTTGCAACTCCTAACCCCCACCCTCCCTAGTTTTGCTTTTGGAAACAAGGAGAACTTCTCTCTCCTGCACATGAAACTCCTTTAGTACCAAAGAAAATTACCATGGTTAATATCCTTCCTAACTGTGGCTACCCAGACTGAACACAATACTTTAGGTGTGGTATAACCAGAGAAGAATATGGAACCATGATCATTAATGGCTCTTTAATGCAGCCCAAGATCCCATTAAACATTTGTGGTTGCCACATCCGAGCACCGATTCATATTGAACTCACTATACTCTAAGGTCTCCAGATCTTTTTCAGACAAGCTTCTGTCTAAACTTGTCTTGAACTTGTAAAGTTAAGTTTTTTCAAATGTAAGACCTCTAGTTTATATTGAATAAATTTCACCTTATTAGATTCAACCCAATCCATTTCCCTGTCAAGATCTTTTTTGAGTCTTGACTTTGTCATCTGATGTGTAAGCGACCCCTCCCAGCTTTGTATCTCATTTAACCTTGATGTTTGCCCTGCGAGCAACCATTGGGAACCTTCTTCCAAGCTGTCATGGGAGCATTATGAATTACTTTTTAAGTTTAGTCATTTAACCAATTTAGGAATCTTTCCCATGTTTCTCCATTTTTTTTTTTATACGAAGACCGTAGTTCTTTATCCAGCACAGGTAACATTTAGTTAAACTAGCTCTACTGTATTCCCTTTTCCAGGGAGGCTCTCCCAAGACTTCCTAAATCCCATTTATCCCAATGACAGTTTATTTGTACGTCATTGTTTGCATGGTGTTTCCCTCATTAGACCAGGGACTCCTTGAGATCAGGGACTGTCTTTTACCTTTCTCTGTGTCCCTGCCAATCAGCACAGTGCCTGGCACATAGTAGGCACTTAAATAATTATTCACTGACTGACTGATTAGTTCAGTAACCTAGTTAAAAAAAGAAATGGAGTCAGTCTGGCATGAGCAGTGCTTAGGGAATCCATGCTGGCTTTGGTGACCACTGCTTTGTTTTCTATAAATTGTTAGAAGCAGGGAATAGATTGGGTGACTTCATTGATGGAGGGAACTCCAAGGAGATCAAACCTGTGCTGAAAGTGCACGTCAGTGCGTTCTCTGAAACTCATAATCTTAGAGAGATGGTCACCCACAGTGACGAGAAGGCCAGGGATTTGCTCAGAGTCCCACAGTCAGTATGGAGCACAGGTGTGGCTTGAACTCAGGTCTTCACGACTTTGAGACTAGCTCTTATACACTACACCATGCTCTCTGTCCAGTAATCATCTCTTTAATAATCTGTTGTAGAAGTTGGCTAGGAATTGAAGGTAGGTTCACTAGTCTATGGTTTACATATTCTATTCCTTTCCCCTTTCTGAAAATTGGAACAATATTTACCCTTCCCCAGTTTTTCAAAATCTTTCAACTATCATTGACAGTAATTCAGATGTCATAGCCTTTCATCTTTTTGGTGGCCCAAAAATTCATCAAAAGCACTTAGTAGAATTCTGCCTTGCTATCTTCTTATTTACGTTACCCACAACCCACAGGGGAGGGGACACCCTCTCCCATCAAGGGCTCTGGATATAGACACAAGCCTACCTGTCTTGAAGAAGCCTGATCCCACAGAAGGGACTGGACCTTTTTTCATACTCTAGCTTTTTCTCCCTTTCCCCATATAAGGGACAAATTTGGCTCATAGCTGAAAGAGATTAATGATGTTCTTACTAGAAAAGTCACTTGATGTACCAAGTAGTAAATATTTATTTCTTCTACCAGAAAAGAAATACTTAAAACACACAAGACCCATAAGCACACATGAAGGCATTCTTAAACATAAACCCATTACTTCTATGATGTTTTACTGAAATGAGGGAAAGCCTGGGACTAAGGATGCAAAGGCTGACAGAAACCCATAACAAATACAGAAAACCGCATAAAGTCCTCAAAGGACCCATAAAAGTCTGTAAACAGACACAGAAATACTTTATTATACCCTCTCCTGGGAGATAAAGCTTCCTGGGAGACTTGTGAGCCTGCTGAACAGATTTCATTTTCTTCACTGTCAGCATTATTTGAGGAACAGGACAAGTTCCAGATCATCTGACCAACGAGAGGAGTATGGCTCACCCTCCTGGTGATGGTTATGAGACACTCCATCTTCAAACATGGTCTTCAATCATCGTCGACATCCTAACACCTGGTAATGGGGACTATGAGGAACAATCAGCAGCCTCTGATTGCGTGTGCCCATTAGCAAGGACCTTGGGGATAGGCCCCAACAGAAAAAGACAGGATGCAGGTCTGGCCCCAACTTCCCCTTCTTGCCTTAATAGAGTTCCCAGCTGCTTTGGAGTCGTGATGCTGGTAGATGCAACCAGGCTACTCAGTAGATAGAGCTCTGGGCTTTAAGTCATGAAGATCTAAGTTCTAGTGTTGAGACCCTCAGCAAGTCACTTAACCTCTGTGTGCCTCCGTTTACACAGCCATAAAATGAGACTAATAACAACGCCTACTTCCCAGGATTGTGAAGATCGACGATCGGATGAGATATTTGTAAATTGCTTAGCACAACCACTATTTTCTAGCTACATAGTTAGCCCTTAATAAATTTTTGTTTCTTTCCCTCCTTCCCTTTTTCCTTTTTCCCTCTCTCAACTCCCCTCCTTTCCTTCTTTTCCTTCTTTCTTTTCTCTCCCTCCTGATTGTTCCTGATTGTTCCCCTTTTCCTCCCTTCCTCTGCCTTCTTTCCTTTCTTTCCTCCTTCCCTTCTCTTTCCTTCTTTCCCTCCTTCCCTTCCTCCTTTTCTCCCTCCCTTTCTTCCCTTCCTTCCTTCTTAATGTTGCATCCCTATGGTGTTCCTATAGCTTCATCACAGATGTGATTAAACTCAGCTTCCTGAGAGAAGGGACTGGTTTTGGTTTGTATTCTTTCTTGCATCCTTAGTGATTGCTTGCACCATCCCTGACACATAGTAGATGTTTAATACATGCTTTCTGACTGACAGATACCCAGCATTTAGCCCAGTGCCCCACTTATAGTAGGTATTTGAGAGATATCTATTAAACAAACAAATAAATTTCAGTTACCCTCATGATAATGAAACATTGGGGAAACTGGGGAATGAAGGGAGCATTTGAGCCACTTTCAAATAAATACATGAAGAGTCGTTGAAAGACACAGCTGTTTTTCGTTATGATGTTTGTGTTAAGAATGTCCTTGCTAAACCTTGACTTAAAAAAAGTGAATTATCTGGTCTTTTCTAATTAAGATAAATTTTTCCACCCCTAATTTCAGAAAGTAAAAAGTTATTTTACCTAAATGCCAGGCCTAGCATCAATAAATTGAAATGTCTAACCGAAAGGATATAAAAATACTGTTTTCTAGTATTCTGCTTTATAATTTTTCTATAACATACATGAAATGTCACAGTTTGCATAAATTTATGAAACTGAGATTTATAAGTCCTTTCTGAGAAAAGTGTTAAATAAAAAAAGTAGCCACAGTAAATCAGATAGCAGAAATACCTTCCTGTATATCAATGAGCGAAAAAATCATTAAAACACCAATATTTCTATTTTCGCTAGTGAAATACATTTTCACTAAGGGAAAATGAAAGACAAAAAATAGCTGGTACTAGCCTATAGAAAACACCATATAACACTTTACAGATTCCATTATGGTATTTCAGTGTAAAGAAGAAATAAATAAGCACCATGAAAAGTCTCTTCCAAGGCAGTATCCCCACCATCCCTTTTCCCCCACTTCCAAAGGCCTCTCATGGTGATATGACAACAAGCCTGGGTTCTTGCTGGTTGTTAAGAGTTGAAGCAAAAGGTTCTGACATGTCTTATTAGCCTAAATTCTGCCTGCTGATAAATTATATGTTTACCATCTGAAGGTCAGTCTAGTTAAGTTCAGAGATTTGCTACAGGGAGATAAACTTTTTGGCCACAGCAATTTTCAAAAACCATCTACTAAGTGATACAAGTGATTCAGTTTGCATTGGTGAAGGCATTAACCACCCTGACAACATTACATCCTTGAAGGATATATAAAGAATAGTACAGCTACTATGTATCTTTTAGACATAATATTTTATACTCCAGAAGATCTGTGATCTCATCAATGTGGATATTCTCCACCATGATGCAGATCCCATACTATCCTGGTAACAATTGTCTAATTCCTGTAATAAATTCCTTGGTCTGACCCAATGTACTAATCACCTTTCTTTCATCATCCTGACATTTCAGAAATACTAATGGAGCATGTGGAACATTTACTAGTTGCTCTTCACCCTTACTACTTGTATTTGCTACTACACCCCTACCAGTTTCTCTGATGACATTTGCTATGGTATTTCTTGATTGGTAATATCTCTGCTATGGTCTCTCTCTTATGGGCTAATATGAGATCTGTGCAATAAAAAAGGGCAAAGCAAGATGAGATATAAGAATCTGCAACAAAATCTGCAGTTACAAAACTAGGTCAGCTGTATTCCTAGAGATGTAAAACATTTCAGATATATGCATGTATATAATATATATCACATATTATTTTATGCATATGTGCTATTATATATAGTGTATGTGCATGTGTACTATGTATGCACACATATGTATGTATATAGAGATTGTTTTAAATGGAGAAGTCAAAAATATATTGTAATTTAAGTTATATGGGCAAATGCACTTCAATCCTTCACTCAACTTTAGAGTAGTTTAATGTTCCAAAGGTATCCAGAAATTATAATATTCATCTCATCAACTTTACTCACACTTCAGGGATCAATGGATTCTTCAATATAAACACTTCATACTAGGGGTTCTTAACCTGGAGTCTATGGATAGATTTCAGGATGTCCATGAACTTGAATGGGGAAAAAATTCAACTTTTTTCATAAATCTTTAGGTTTTTTTAGCTATATATTTTATTTTATGTATGAAAAGCCATTATTCTCAGAAGGGGTCCATAGGTTTCACCAGCTTGTTATATAGGGTCCATGATACAAAAAATGTAAAGAATCCCTATTCTAGATATAGTAGTACATTGCAACCCCTCCTTGTCTTGGTAGATGGTCTTTGAGAATTGTTGTGAAAAAAATTCTCCTGTTGGACAGCCTCTCTGCACTTAGCTAGTCTAGTCTTCAGAAAACACACTCATGCCATCATGACCATAGCCCCTCTAATTTATCAGGACCTGTCAGAGTTCCTGTTATACTAGCAGAAACTCCTGGAACCAGGGACACAATGAGGCATGCAAAAGGCTACTTGACATTTTTAGCACACAACACTCCCTCTTCAGCCTATGCACCTTTGCATGGGCAGTGTCCTTTCTCACCATTTTTTCTTTGTGTAATGAGTCTTGGTGGATGCTCAGATCACCTAAGAGGGGAGATGCCAGGGACCTGCTTCTAGGAGGACGTCCTGTATTGGCCTACCCTGCCAAAACTAGCTACATCTTTAATTCAACCACGCTAGATTGGGCTCTCTTGTCCCTGTATCTCAGTCACCCACAGCATGCACACCATGCAATAAATTAGGCAGAGAAAGAGAACATTTCCTCTTCCCTTGGACCCTATGACACTGGGCTTGAGGTTTTGGTCAATTTCATTTGTCCTTTTTGGTTCTAGATGCAGAGGGTGGAGTCCCTGGACCCAGGAGCTTGAGCCTTAGGAAACTCAGAAACTTGGAACCCAAAATACTCAAATGGAGATTGGGATCAGCCCATTAGGGAAACCCCACGAGGCTTTGGACTTGAAGGTGGTAGGACTGATGCTATTTAGGAAGTGAGTTAAGCTGTGATCCTATTTCCCTCTCCTCTTCAGAAACCAAAGGGATATATAACAGAGTATCCCTTCCACATATCAGACCATGGTAGATAGAGAGCTGGGCCTGGAATTGGGAAGACCAGAATCCAAATCTTGCCTCAGACCTTAAGCAAGTTGCTTGACCTCTGTGTGCCTCAGTTTCCTCATCTGTAAAATGGGGATCCAAATAATAGCACTTATCTTCCAGGTTTGAGTACCTTGGCACATAGTAAACACTATCTAAATGTTAGCTATTATTCATATATTTATTTTTGCTATACCTTTGAAATAAATTTTGTAAACATTTTGTAAAAGCTAACCTTGCTATTGTCATTAAATGGAACAGGGTACTGGGGACCCTTAAGGTTAGGAGAACATAATCTGTGGGGCTTGACCAAATGCAGAGACAAGGGACACCCCAACTCTTATGGGCAGGGGAGTGCCATGGGATATGGTTAAATGTGACAGACCTGTTCTCCAGGCAGTGGGGACCAAAAACTCACTGTAAACATTTGCTTCTCTTGCTTCCTTCAAGACTCAGATACCACCTTCTAAAGATCTTTTGTGATTTCCTGCCCCTCCTCCAACTTCCATAAAATTACATTCCATTTACTCTGAATTTATCTTGTGTAGTCTCCCCATTTGAATGTAAGTTTCTTAAGGGCAGGGATGTTTTTGCTTTAATTATCCCTACCCTTTAGCACAGTGCTTGACATCTATTTATAAATCAATCAACATTTATTAAGTGCCTACTATATATTACTATTGCCTGACTGGCAGAAGAGAACTTTGATGGACAGTTAGATACACATAACAAAGAAGAAATTACATTTATATTGACGTTTTTATCAGGGTTCAGCTAGGTGGCAGAGTGCTGGACCTGGAGCCAGGAAGACTCATCTTCCTGAGTTCAAATTCAGCCTCAGACATTTGCTACCTGTATAACCTTAGGCAAGTCACTTACTCCTGTTTGCCTCCTTTCTCTCACCTGTAAAATAAACTGGAGAAGGAAATGGCAAACGACTCCAGAATTTTTACCAAGAAAACCCCAAATGGGGTCATGAAAAGTTGAAAATGACTGAAAAACAACTCCACCACCACAAAAACATTTTTATCACATGGGCATTTTTGCTTGATTTCTTCCATCCTAATCTACTCATTCCCTGGACTTCATTGATGTAAATAGATATTTTACATATTGGAGCTACACTAACATTTCAAATCTAAAGTAATATTGCATATTGTTAGCTAGCATTTCAAATTATATATACAAACATTAAAGGAGTTAAAGATATAACTGTTAATAAGGTGAAAAAAGGGAGGTTCCCAAAAGTTTTGATTGCATTAAAAATAATAGCCATAATTATTGGAATTTTTAAAGTTAACATCATAATAATTGTGCTAATTTATTACTAATTAACAAATCTAGTTAAGAGACAAACAGCTATCCAAGGTTTGTCATGTGTGAGTTTCTCCCTGGAGGCAAGGCAAGCACTTTTGGAAACTTCATTAAATGTTTCAGACCATTAAGGTACCACTAATGAGCTAGTCTTGCAGTCAAGAAGACCTAGGTTCAGCTCTCACCCCAGACATAACTTTGTCGTCCTGGGCAAGTCTGTTAACCTCTGTGAGTCTCAGTTTCTTCAGCTGGAATGTGGGAAATGATAACCATACCTACCTCACAGGTTGTTGAAGATCAGATGACATGGGTGGACTCAGGGAGCAGATTGAGACATTCTTTTTGGAGCATGGCACATGCAGGATTTGTTTTTTGTTTTTTTCTTGACTAGGAAGATTTTTTTAAACAATTGTTTTCTTTTCTTTTTTTTTTCCAATGGGGAAAGAATATGGGAGGAGAGAAAATAGATTTTTGCTCATTAAAAAAAAATTTAAGTTTCATTTAGTTGACCATCTCTACTAGCTCTAATCTGTCCAGGTGTGTCCCTTACTTGTTTTCATTGTCATGGTCAGATACACCAGTAAGGTCAACATACGTCATCTGTTCCTCCAGAAACATGCAAAAGACATAGGTTTCATAAAGAAGGACTGAATTATCTTTTAAAGATCTCTTTGGCGATGACCCTGGACATCATTTTACTGGACTCTAGGCGATTCTTTGACCTATCCAACAGTTAATTTGTACACAAAATAAAAAGGTGATGTTCCAAAAGATTCAAATGAGATCATATCTGTAAAACACTTTATGAGGTTTGAAGATACATAAAAATGTTAATATATATATTATCTTTATATATATAGTATCTATCTATATATAACTATATATATATAACATATATATATATAAATGTTAGCTGTTAATTTAATTCAACAAGAATTTGTTAGGTATCACTTATAGGGAAGCAAGGACAAAATGGGAAAAATTTCATGCTCTCTTCAAACTCCCTGAGGGACTCGGTACATGTATAGCTAAGTAAATACAATGTGTGTGTGTTCATCCTTTGTTGCCGAAGACCATGCCATCAGAGAAATAACGACATGACTTGCACTTGACTTTGTTTTGAGTGAGGGCGGTTCTGTGCAGGTCACCAGCCTCACTTCTCCTCCAGAGCCATCTGAATTCAGTGACCAGATATTCATCAGGATCACTGGAGATGACCTAGGATGAGGCAGTTGGGGTTAAGTGACTTGCCCAAGATCACACAGCTAGTGAATGTCAAGTGTCTGAGGTGAGATTTGAACTCAGGTCCTCCTGACTCCTGCACTGGTGCTCTATCCGCTGCACCAAATCCAACATAATTTAAGGAGGGAGATAGTGCTAACTAAGAAAGTCTCCATGGAGAAGGGGATTTCTGAGCTTTCAAGTGAACTGAACTGTGGTGATGAATGTTCATGTGTATCTAGTGCTTTAGATTTGTACAATGATTTTATACCACTGTAGCCCCCTCTCTGGACACACTACCCCAAATCACTCTCTTTGAGTATGATACTAGGCTTTATTATTGTTCTTCGGTCATTTCAATCATGTCTGACCCTCCATGACTCCATTTGGTTTTTTCTCGACAAAGATACTAGAGTGGTTTGCCATTTTCTTTTCCGGCTCATTTTACAGATGAGGAAACCAAGGCAAACAGGCTTAAATGCCTCCTTTCTCTCACCTGTAAAATAAACTGGAGAAGGAAATGGCAAACGACAGCTAGGAAATGTCTAAGGTTGGATTTGAATTCAGGTCTTCCTGACTCCAAGTCTAGTGAGTCTTCTAGCTGAGGCTGATACCTCAAAGATGCATTAGAAACATTAGCTATCATTATATTATAGAAATTGCTATTTTCACTTGGCATGACTATTTATGTTTTTAACCCAACCTGAGATTTCATAGGTGTAAGGAAAGCCAGGTAAGAAAACAGCTTTTCCTAATATAGATCCTAAAACTATGGGGCTATTTGTGGTCTAAAGTAGTGGGAAATTGTGACTTCTACATTTATAAATCTACCCCAGGTCTGTGAATTGGTACAATCATTCTAGAAAAAAAAATTTGGAATTATAAAAGATAAAAAACAACCAAAGAGAGCAAAGAAAGAAGGAAAGGTCCTTTATACACAAAAACGTGTATAACAGCTCTTTTTGTGGTGGCAAAAAAAACAAAACAAAACCTTGGAAACTAAGCAAATGTTCCTATTGGGTGAGAAATGACTGAATTAATTGTGGTGTATGAAAGTGATGGAAGAAATGGGTAATTTCAAGAAGTGGAAAGGCTGATATGAACAGATACAGAGTGAAGTGAGTAAAATTAGGAAGGGCAATTTGTACTATATATTATATTATATTATATAATATTATATATTATAATATTATAAAAAGGAACAATTTTGAGGACTTTTATAAACAGAGGATGAGTGAAACAAACAGAATCAGGAGAACAATATATACAATAACAACAACACTGTAAGAGCAAGCAACTCTGAAAGCTGGAGAACTAAAGTCCGTTTAACGACCAGTCATGATTCCAAAGGATGGATGAGGAAATATTCTAACCATATCCATTACAGAGAGCGGCTGGATTTCAGGTACAGAATAAAATTTTTTTTACACATATACTTTTATATGTATACATATGCATAAATATTGCTTTTATACATGTACACAAATATTGTACATACATGCGCATATACACATATGCGTGTATGTATATTAATGTATACATGTTTGCATACAGCCATTATTTGAGGGACTTTGCTTTGCTTGACTTTCCATATTTGTTATATTTTTCTTTTCTTTTTCTTTTTCCCAATGAGGAAGGTGAGAGAGAAAATAGATTTCGTTCATTTCAAAATAGAAATGAAAGGGTTCTAGATTGGAAATTTCTCATGTACTTTCAAATGAGATCATTTGTATTATCAGTTTTTCTTAATTATTTTTATTTTATTTCAAGAGGCCTCTCAAAGTAGGAGTAAAACCATATACCATAAAAACAAAATATAGCAATAAAACTTTTTAAAAATCTACATTGGCAAAAATATAGCATTAGAGTGATCAGGGTTTAGCTAATCCAAGTCTGTCAATATTCAGGTGAGGACTCTGATGCCCAAAGGAGAGGGTGTCTTTGCCTAAGTCCCACAGCTAGTTAGTTATGGAAGCAGGATCAGTCCCCAGACCTTCAGACTCTCAGGTCCCTGTTCTGCTCTGCTGCAGGAGCTGCCTTGGTGAGGGATAAGTTGACCGGTGAACTTGGGAGGATCTAAGAAGCAGAGAGTAAGCTTACCTTTGACCACTAGTCCTTTTCCTTATGTTCTGAGCACTGACTATGGATGGTTTTGTTCTTTGTAGTTGGAGACAACCCAGGTATCAGTGTAGTTTCTCTGTGTGTTTGAAGGTAGGATCAGCTTTCAAACAACTCCTTGGGGGAAATTTTTCTCTTGTTTTTGTCTATATGATGTCAATTACCCGATTTGACTGAATTTTCAGTCTTCAAGCAATTGTTTTACATTGAAAAATAAAGCCTAATAAAGGATCAATTAAGAAAAATTAGTTGTCAGTTGAATATGGGGAAGGGTGGGTGAGACTTTAAAGGGAAGGCCAGAAGGTAGAGATAATCTCTGTTCTGCTAGGGGTTTTAGGCACTTAGCAAGAGTACAAGCAGAAAAGGGTGGGAGTCTCAGGGGCTCGAAGTCAAATACATACTAGATTCACAGCACAGTTGTAAATTAGCCCTGCATGCAGACTGGAAGCATGCTCTCCTCTCTTAGATTCCTGCCTTCCTTGCCCCATCATGCAAACACTCATTCACTGCCTTGCTGGTACTTGTCTCCGCCATCACAAAAATGACATTTGAATGGGAAGAAGAGCCAAATGTGGCCTGACTGCTTCAGTTCACAAATTAGCCAGGGCTTAGGGCTTACCCTCTCATTCCTTAGGAAATGGTTGAAAATTGGGCAAGGAATACATGTAAATGTGCTCTCCATTCTCATAATCTTTCAAAACTCTTTGGGGAATCATCTCCCATTTAGCACCGTCCTCTCTACTCCCTCAAATACCCCACAGTTCTTCAATGCAAACTTTCAGTAGCACATTTGATATTCAATTCTTGGTTATTCTCTTTCTCTAAGCAGAAATTTGATTTAATTTTAGCTGGAGGGCTAGAATGTCACATAAAGTTGTAATAGGAAAATGTGTAAGATTATGGATGTATTTAACTACTCATTAATATGAATATGCAGATTGCCTATTATAATTTTAAAGTTTCAACTCTTTCCTGAAGCTAGTTTAGGTCTCAAATATAATCCTCAGCTTGGTGGAATTATTTCATTAGCGACCAACAAGCATTAATTAGACAGACAGAGATTTATGAAGTACTGTGTGGCAGGCACTGTGCTAAGTACTGGGGATACAATACAAACAAGGAAGGTAGTCTTTGCCTTTAGAAAGGGAAATGTAAGGGGCCTACATTTGAATGGGAGATATCTTAAGGGGAAATGGAAAGTAGGGAGAGGACAGCTTGGCTGCACAGTGATGCTCAGGATGTGTTCGGTGACATAGCCTGGATCTGGGCGAGATAAAGCCAAAACTGGTTATCAAGACCCAGGGTGATTCCAGAGGTAAAGTCCAATTTTCAGGTAACAAAGAGCTAGAGATGATAGTGAAGGAGAGAAGGTGTTGTGTGGAGATGGCTGGAGATGACTAACCATGAACAGATGGCAGATTAATGACTGGGGATAGAAAATGAGGCCAAAACAGCCTTGATCTCCAGGTTACATTTTAATAGGAGAGATAACATATATGTACACATATATGTACAGTTATCCCTTCCACATCACGACCTTTCCCATCTTGGTTTTAACATATCACCGGTCAGCACAAGAGATTAAATGAGAATTTTGGGGGAGTTTTGAGAAAGTCACAGATAAAGACCAGTAGATAACACAGAATCTATGATCAAATACTTAACCCAAATGTTACAGTAACACACTGTAAATACCCATAAAAGAAAAAGAAAAAAATTCAAACTTCTCTAGTACAAAAGGAGGACCAAACTTTTTTATGAATATTTCTAGATTAGGCGAGAGAGGTGCCATACCCCTAATCTCCTATGATGCGGAAGCGGTAACTGTAAATATGTACTTATAAAAACTAGGGTTTCTTATCCCAATTCCCACTTAAACTGACTAATGAGATCCTTTAAAGACAGAGTAGCTATAATTCCCCTTCAGCATCCTAGTAGTACCCATGAGGGTTTGGGGGTTCTTCGTTTATATTATCAATGTGTTATCTTCTCTAATTCTAGAGCCCAAGTCCAGTTTGGGACTTGGTATAACTCCAATATCAATCACCAGTTATCTCTTCAGTATCAGTGCCAGTTAATATTTCCTCAATATCACTGATAATCATAGGTTAAAACACCAGTATCATTTAACCAATTAATATCAATTAACTTTTATAGAAGGGACACTATTTATTAAAAAGATATAGCAATAATAGAAGTACAATATATCCTGCTGAACTGGGGGCACATTTTTTCCCTCTACCACCCTGGTCCTTGGGAGGAGGAGTGGGTTTAGACCTGTAAGTTTATTTCCAAAATCAGGAGAGCCAATGAATGGTGTCTCTGAGTTAATATACTGCTGGGCTAGTTCATGCAGGTTGCTCTGTAGAGTCTTGCTAGTGCACTGGGCTCAGCTAGCAGCACACTTTGGCAGTGACTCCAGTTTCTAGACTTTTGGTGATTTGTTCTTCAAGGTCAATGTTTATAACAAATTCACTTGCTTGTCATGGCATCACCTCCCTGATGTCATGGTCCTCTTCAAGAACAAAGGACAGACAGCAATCTCTATACAAGTTTACAACCGTCTCCAATATTCCTTTGCCTAAGAGCAAGAAAGAAAACACCTAAGCAACAGAAGAGGTGGGTGGAAAAGGGTCATGCCATCAGCAAATGGAATACAGCACGCAGACCAGATACAGTCATAGAATACTTGTACATGCTCTGAAGTTCTTCTGGGGAATTGCAACCATTCTGGGCATGTTCAGAGGGACTGGACTTTTATTAGTTAGTCCTCTGTTATACAAGATGTGTGTGGAATAGAAAAATAAATATGAACACTTAAAATATATGTTATGGTCTAGAGCTATAAAAAGTATATAAATTCTCCATGAGAGATCTACCTAATGGAGCAGAAGTCTTTGCTGGTATCTTTCTTATTTCTTGGATTTCCATTCTTCCATTGTCTCTCTCCTACAACATTACTAGACTATTTCCTTTTCCTCTCAGATCATGGATGATATCTTTTAAGTCATTTTCAGAGGCATAGATGTCATCATTGGTGATACACCATAGTCTATTCACATTCACCATGTCCTTTAAGCCACCTTCAGTTTTGGTTCTTCAGAGACTGTGCTGTTCCATGATTTCTGGTCATGGAGGATCAATCAACAAGAAAAGATTGGAGGAGCTTTGGAGATAATGACTAAAGATCATTCAAATGTTGGGCAGTCTCTCAAACATGATCCAGTCCGTTTTCCTCCTGTTCAGTCTTGGACACAGCTCATTGCCCATTGGCACTGACTGTCCAACATATATAAACCAATGGGCTAATTCAATGGACTCTTCATCTAATTATATGCTATTATCTGGGTAACAGTCATTCTTTTTTCCCTTGATCTTTTCTGTGTAGATTTGTAAGCTGATTTGACTGAGGAGGGTTCTTTCTCTTTTGGTCTGGGAGATCAGTAGATTTGGATACATAGAAGATAGAATGTGGAGAATTTTGAATGTCAGATAATGAGTCTAGATTTTATTCTGAAGTTGGTCATCATAGATTTAGAGTTGGAAAGGATCTTACTGTTCACTACTACAACCTTTTCGTTTTACAGATGATATAACTAAGGTCCCTGAAGTTAAGTGACTTATCCAAGATCACACAGCTAAGTCACAGAGCCAGGTTTATGATCACAGTCAGTCAGTCAACATTTATGAGATGCTTACTACGTGCCAGGCCCTGTGCTAGTCATTGAGGATACAAAGTCAAAGACAATCCCTGACCTTAAGGAGTTCATATTCTAATTAGGAAGACAACATGCAAACAACTATATTCTAGCAATGTACGTAAAGGCTAAACTGAGGTTGATTAACAAAGAGATGAGAAGTTACTAGAATTAAGTGGGGGGAGGGTGTGGAGTTGGAAAAGGCTTCCTGTAGAAGGTGGGATGTTAGATGAAACTTGGAGGAAGCTAGGGAAGCCAGAAGGTGAAGATGAGGAGGGAGGGCATTTCAGGTCGGAGATGAAGTTTCTGGTTTGAATTTAGGGGCTACAGGGTCATAGATTTGGAACTGAAAAGAACCTTATCGGTTTTCTGGTACAACCCCGTGATTTTATTGCTGAGGAATCTGAATAGTTGAGAAAATTGCTCAAGATGTAAAGTAGTAGCAAAATATTGCAGAGTCTCAAATTTACAGATAAACTAAATTAGGTTATGTATAAAGCTTTGCTAAGGTTGATTGCACCTCCACATTTATGAGCTATGAGATGGCAATCAAAAGAGTCTATGTGTAAATTCTAGCATACATTAAAATATATCAGAAGGTACTAACATTTTGTGTTCATGGTAAGATAGAATTTATCAACATTTGCATTTAAGTTGTAAATGCAAAGGTGATGTCATATGAATGCATGCCTTGGTGATTCCAGTCGTTATTGAGGGAGATGGCATGTGTGCAGGAGAACAGTGAAGCAGGCCAGTGTGACTGGTATACAGAGTGGGGGAAGGTGGGCCAAAGCCATTCCATTCATCTAGAATTGTAGTTTGCAACCAGATGTTGAAGGGTTTTAAAAAACAAAGGACATTGGGCAAACAGGGAGGCATTGAAATGTTTGAGCAGGAGAGTGAGATGGTCAGATGTGTGTCAATTTGGCCACTGAATAGAAAATGGTTTGGGGAAGGAGAAAGACTGGAGACAGGGAAACTACTCAGGATGCTATTGCCATGGTCTAGGAAAATCATTTTCTTCTATTGTGAAATGAAATGGAGATGATACTTTCATTTCCTATTTCTCTGTGGTAGCATACATTAGAATGTAAGCACTCTGGAGGCAAAGAGGGTGGTTTGGTGTTTTTTGTTTTGCTTTGGTTTTTGCCTTTCTTGGTATCTGCAGTGCCTAGCACAGTGTTCATTCACTGATTGACTGATGAGATAATGTTTGTGAACATTTTGAAGCTGTTAAAGGTATCATATTGACATAAGCTATTATTACTGCATAGTATGGGTTGTTCATGTAAGTTTTTTACACACATATAAATATACTATATATACATATAGGTATACGCACACTATATATAGTGCAATCTCTCTCTCTCTCTATATATATATATGTATGTATGTATGTATGTATATCTCAGCTAGGTTGCACAATAGATAGAACATTGCGTTTGGAATGAGAAAGACTCATATTCCTGAGTTCAAATCTGGTCTCAGACACTTATTAGCTATGTGATTGTGGGCAAGTTACTTAATATTGTTTAACTCAGTTTCTCATTTGTAAGATGAGCTAGAGAAGGAAATGGCAAACCATTCCAGTGTCTCTGCCAAGAAAACTCCAGATGGGATCATGAAGAGTTGGACACAACTGAAGCAACTCTGCAACATATATGTGTGTATATCTATACATATGCATGTATATATAATGAACACATGTGTATACATATACGCATGTGTATACACACAGATATAAAGATATACATGCACACAAGTATATACACATACAGAGTTTGTCTAAATGTGACTTGAGTGGCTCAGAGGAGAATATTACAAGTTGGTAGAAATCTTAGGAATCTGGGTCATTTCTCTCCAAGGTAGGCGTTGAATCCTGCCTGGAAAGTAGCAAAAGAAGGGATCACAAGGCTGGCTTTTCCGCTCTCCTCAGAAAGAGAGAGTACTAGAGTAGAGTTATATCTCATTCCCTAAATATTGCTCGTCCAGGGGGGAAATGATTTAATTGCTTTCCTGATCACTGTTTCTTAAAAAGAAGGGATATCTTAAGCTTGTTTAACCAAAGGCTTACCTCTTCCCACCAAATGCTAGTTATACAAAAGATGATTATGAATATTAAATAGGGAGCGAATTTATTTATCCTAGCACAAAGCAAACAAAAATTAGAAAAGTTATACAGATTAGAATACACCAGACAATATACAGAAGTGATTTCTCCTGCTGAGAGACAGCTCAGTTCAACCAAGTAAGCTCAACTCAATTTCACCCATGGGGAAATTCCCCAAGTCTCTAGAGAGGAAAGCTGTAAATCAAGAACAAGCTGGGGAATAAATTTTCTCCTATATATTTGCCACCCAGCGTCCATTCCCTCTCTTTACATTTTTCCCCAAGGAGTGTCTGGAACCAGTATTTCCTCTCTTGAACCATAAAGGAGGAAAAAAGTCTCTCCCAGGGGTCTGCTGAAGCTAGCTCAAACAGGCGCTTGAGAGTAGATTTTAAAATTTTCAATCAAATTAAACAATGTTTTATCTATTTTATTGTTTTTTTCCATGAAACCAGCTCCTAGTTTTATTTATTAGGTCAATGGTTTTCTTACTTTCAATTTTATTAACTTCTTCTTTGACTTTCAAGATTTCCAATCTGGTGTTTAAATGGGGATTTTTAATTTGTTATTTTTCGGGTTGTTAAATTTTCAGTGAGAATATTTATACTTCAGAAAGGGGCAAATGTTACAAATGAGAACAATGATTTATTGTTTTGTTGATTGTCTAGGCTTAAGAAAGGGTTGAAGAAAATGTTAATAATGGAGATGAAGCTTGAAAGAATGTTATGTGTACATTTCCTCCTCCAAAAAGAGAGCCAGTTGTTAAACATTTAGTAGCATACTCTTCCCCAGGACATACACGTAGCCTCAAGTTAACATTCTTTCCATGAATGAGGGAAGTCTGCTGCAAATGCTTGACCTCTGAACCCAAGGGTATATTAGTGTGAATTATCATCAACATCATCATCCTCCTCCTCCTCATCATCATCATTACTTTTTTGTGGACCTGCGGCTTCATTGGTTTAGGAAACTTCCATCACAAATGAAGCTCATTAATTATCTATAAGATGATCAGTAAGGCTGTAGAAGGAGACACTGGCCTGGGGTCTCCTTACTTACTGGTGAAAGCAACTTTATCTGGGTGATTGCTGTGGGATAGATGCTGTGGGGCATCTCCTATTTGTTGAGTTGCTTTTACTGATCAGTTGAATCTTTGCAATCCCATTTGGGATTTTCTTGGCAAAGACACTGGAGTGGTTTACCATTTTCTGCTCCATTTTACAGTTGAGGAAACTGAGGCAGAGTGAAGTGAATTGCCTAGGGTCACACCTCTGCTTTATTGCTCCTTGTCCAATGGGAGAAAAATTCCTGCACTTCTCCACCCCACATCCCTCTAGAAAAGCTATAGGGATTACATTTCACAAAGTTGCTACCGATCTGGTTGCCAATGCAGAGTCTATAAGCTCATCCTTTTAAGAAGCCATCTTCATTTCAATCAAGGAAGCAGCTCACTTAGTAAACAGATACAGGTCATGCTCTTTGGAGACTTGTCAGAAAATCATCTGTGCATTGCAGCCAGCTGTGGACCATTTGGATGAAGAAAGAGATATGTTACTAAATTTAGCTGCTCCTAGGAAAGAGGGAGACAGTAACACTCTAATATTTTAAACAGCTGAGGACCCCAAATTCAAGAAAGAGAGGAGAGTGATCCAAGAGGATGTTTCTGCGAAGCTTTCCATGACCAAAGAGAAGAGTTTGGAATATAAGCAATTACTGTGTCTATCCACATACGTAATGTAGAAAGAGATTAAAAACTGGCTAGAAAGCATGACTTCCAAGAAAAAATGTCTAAAGTACTGTGGTTGTCTTTTGACCTATGGGGGGAGGGAGGAGACAGAACAAGGCAATATAAGTCCTTAGAAGAGCTATTTATAAGCACCTTTCAAATCAGCATTCCAGTATGATTACTGTGGTATGCCTACCTTGATATTCAGACAACAGTTGGCATAATACATTAAAGAGAGACTCGTGCCAATCATTCATTCTTCCTGGCCCAGAATTCTAATAACCCAACGTCCATAAGCAAGTGGAATGTTATTCCACACACCCTGTGCTCTCCATCTGTCAAGAGCAAGATCCAGATTCCCCTCCCCCCTAGTCCCCAGCGCTTATTTACAGAAAATCAAGGGCTTTTGATTAAAAAGATGTGACAAGAAAAATGTATGATTGGTTCCTTGTGCATTGGGGAAAGATAAATTACAAATGCTGTTTAAAAAATACCTTTAAAAAGTTTAAAATTAAGCTTAAGTTACAGTTATTTACTACATGATCGGATATTGTTTTGCCTACTTGGTCTGTGTCGGACTGTCACATGTAAGGTTTCTGAGATATCCAGAGGGAAGAGGGAAAATCAACAGGCTAAGAGATTGACTATGGGGTCTTCACTCATTCATTGCTTTTTAGCATATTTTAAGGTATTACAGTATCACAGTGTTGTCAAGATTTCTTTTTTATTTTCTCTTCTAGAATGTCTCTTTATCTTGGCCAACCTGGAGGTACAGAAGCTTCTCACAGCCCAATCCTAATGCTTGTTGGCATGAATGCTTTAACCTGCTCCATTTTCCCCAACCTGGTCTAGCTCAGTCCTCCTTACTCTGCCCAGTGGTCCTCTGCTCTGGGTCTCACTAGATCTGCGATAGTCTTGATGCAGACATCTGTTTGGCTTTAGATCTACTGCACCTCCAAGATCTAGAGTTCAAGGGATTTGCTAGCCTCAGCCTCCCCAGCGATCAGGACTAAAGCTACCATGCCTGGTGTAAATCAAGATCTTAAAAATGAATGAAGCCTATTCAATCATACTGCTGTCACTAAGAATATTACTTTAACTAATAGGAATGGGGACTGGACCTGTGATTTTTATTGGTAGCCAGATGGATACAGCCCTGGGTCTGTATTCAGAAGATCTGTGTTAAAATCCTGCTTCAGACACTGCTGTGTAATCCTGGGAAAGCCACTTAAACTCTGCCTCAGTTGTTACAGTTATAAAATGGGGCTAACAATAACCTCTCTGGGTTATGATAAGGATCAAATGAGATAATATTTGTAAAGTTCTTAGCACATACAAGGGGCTTAATAAACCCTTCCTTTTTGCTTACCTCCCTCCCTTCCTTCCTTCCTTCCTTCCTTCTTTCTTCCCTTCTTACCTCCCTTTCTTCCTTCCAGTGCAGGTTGGCATCTCTTTGGAAATTTACAGTCACAAAACTGCCTCGAAAACTGAGATTTGTCTAGGATTGCACAGCCAGTATCTGTCAAAAGTGTCATAACTTGAACCCAGGTTTTTCTGGCTTTGAGAGCAGCTCTCTAGTCAATATGTCATACTGCTGTTTATTACAAATGGTACTACCAATACTATTTTAATAAGAGCTAAAAGGGTTTTTAATTTAAATATGAAACTATATTTAGATAGCTTATATCATCTTTTAAAATATATATGTATTTGCATGTCATTTAACTTCCATAATAATAACTTAAAACAGTAGTAATTTATAGATAAATATGCATAGACTGGAGGTGCATACTCAAAATTTCACCATCATTTGGGCCAAGCACTCATTCTTCCTAACCTAGAATTCTAATAACCCTACATCCATAAGAAATGTATGGTCATCCAGTCCACAAGCTTTTATTGAGCAAGCATTTGCTATTTGTCAGAACCTGTGCTAAACACTCAGACTATAAATAAAAGCAGGAAGAAAGACAGTCTCTGCCCTTAGGAAGTGTCTATTCTAATGGGGAAAGACAACACATAAAAACATTTGAAAAGGCTGAAGGGGTGGAGGAAGATGAAAGTACCTGGGTCTGGGCAGAGTTAGTAAAAAGTACATCCTGGGAAGGAATGTAGACACAGATGTCCTGGGTGTCCTCCTTAACGTGGGGGTTCTGGGAGAAGCTGCCCAACTAGAGAGAGAGAGATTACAGAGTGGAGGATGCTTCTAATGTACCATTGTAACAATGAAAAACAGTTCCAGGGCTGGAATGAGCTTTGGAAATGAAAGAGTTTCTGGGTCATGGTAGAGAAAGATGGCAGGGCACCCATGAAGGAATGACAACATGCACAGTTGAATAAGTTTGGAGACCACTGGCTTATGGTCTTTGAGAGTTCTCTGGAGGGACTCAAAACCTACCCTTTAAGTGGTTCTGCCTCAAGACTCAGTGTTTCTCTTTCAGTCTCCTTTGAATCATTTAGAGTCCCTAAGGTGTGGAGTCTGTGGCCATGGGCCAAAACTTTATGAAAATACAGTAATCCTTCAGTGCATTTGGGGATATACCAATGTGTGTATTTCTAATGACATTCCAGATCACAAACCATCCTTGTCTTCTCATCCTGTCCAGCACCAGTCAGCATCCCTTTCTTAAGTCCCAAGGCATGGAGTAAAGGGAGAAAACCCAGTAACCCCATATTTATGTATTGATTTGCTTTGTAAAACACTGCCCTATTCTATTCTCCCTTCTAGTTTTCCCTTCAGTAAGTCAAGTGACCCATGAGATCTTTTGCCTAATCAAACAAATAGAATGAAATAGACTTTTCATTCATTCCTCTCTAGGCTGCATTCCTGATACTTCACAGGACTTTGTCCACTAAACCACAAAAACCTCTTTCCTTTGGAAACTCCGTCCACCCTTGAACTATTCCTCCCGTTGGAAGTTCCTATTACCCAATCAATCTCTCTAGTTCCATCAAATACCCCAATGCCCAAGACAACCATGTCTTCATTCCTCTTGGGGCTGCTTGCTTGACTGACTTTTTCTGCTTCATCTCTCCTCCCCACTCCCACCCTCCCTTCCCTTCTGTTTCCTTTAATGTCATTTCCTCTCAGAATATAGACTCCTTGAGGGTAAAAATTATCTTTCTTGTTGCTTGTGCTTGTATTGACAGCACTTAGCATATTGCTTGGCACATAGGAAGAAATTAATAAATACTTCCTAATGTGACTTGACCTTTCACTTCACCCTGTGTTTAAGTTTATCATCCATCCAAACCAATGGCTGAAACCAGGGCAGCAGATAGGCAGCCCAGAGGAGTTTTGAGTAGGCTGCTCTTTGATTTCCTACTATGCTGTCTCTGCATTTTCACCCAACATTTAATTGTTTAAAATAAGTGGCAACATTTTAAAAAGGGATCTTTTTTCACACATCCCAAGTACTCCTCATATGTTTCTTTCTTTTTTTGTTTTAACATTTTTATATTTAGTGTATTTTATTTTCAAAATAGCTTTCTTTTAATATCTTTTTTACATCTCCAAAAATTTCCCCAATATACTTCTCCCTCCCAGAAAACCCATATCATATGAAAAAGATTATTCTTAAATAAAAAAAAGGAGTAGCAAAATCAGCAAAGCTCATCCATGCATCAAAACATCTAAAAGTATGTTCAATGTACTACCTGTGGTCATCCCACCAGTACAAAATCATCCTCACATGTTTCTTAATGAGGCTGTGAGAAGCCTGTGCAGCTGGGAGGGAGGGGAGACTATGCTGAACATCAAGTTATATTTGTTCATCAGTTCCCATGGCAAAATGGTTCCGAAAGATGTATTAACAATTGCCCTGCCATCAGAACTTTTCCCAGACTTCAAACTAGTGGATCATTCCTCCTCTTTCTCTCTTTTTTCTAGGTAAGCCTGTTTTGTATAATGCAGATGTGTTTAAAAGAGATAGATTGGAAGGTCAAGCTTCTATTTGACTAAATAGGGACCTCTGGTTCCAAATTAGCTCCTCAGGACTGAAGCAAATGGAATAGAGGATAGCATTTATATAGTAAAGTGTGGTCCTATGAGCAACCAGTACAGCTAAGCTGTCCAAAAGTTAATTGTCTTCTGTGCTGTTTCAGCCACAATACTAATGGCTTATGAAAGAATTTGAAAGCAAATTTATTTTACTTCTCTGGGACCTGAGGGATAAATCTGAATTTCAAAAATGTCCTTACTGGTTGTTTTGCATAGTGTCTGGCACATGATAGGTGCTTAATAAATCCTTGTTGATTGACTTTCATACAGAATGCTTCTTTAGCTTTTTGCTTCTTTTACTTGCTTTAAATATTTTAGTTTTATTATTTTATTATTAAGCATTATCTTTAATTTTTTTCTTACACTAATTATTTACCAATACCCTCCTCCAAAGAACTCTTATAACAATGAAATGAAATCCAGCTAAAACTATCAACATAGCCCTCATATCTGACAATCTATGAAACTTTCTACATCTGTCCTCCACAACCTCCTTGATGTGAGGAAGAAACTAAGTTTCCTCATCAATTGTCCATAAATATAATAGCAGATGTATAAAGTATCCTAAGGTTTGCAAAACTTTCATATAAATTATCTGGAACTGTTGGAAAAGTAAAAACAAAAACCCCACTAGTTTTGGAGTGAGAAGACTTGAGTTCATCCCTGATATTTACACCTTGTGTGGTTTCATATAAGTCATTCAACTGATCAATAAACAATGCTTCAGCACCTACTATGTTCCAGCCACACATCCAGTTTAAGATGCCTACTGGGTATGGATGGAGGAGGGAAGGAGAGAGATAATTTGTAACTCAAAATTTTTAAAAAAAAGAACATTAAAAGTAAAGTAATAATCTAAGAAAAAAGACACCTGCCAGTCACGGTTTCCTCATGTGTAAAATGAAGAGATCGCCCTCTGATTGATTCTAAGAACTGGATAGCCTTGGGGTTCTCTGACATGATCATTTGATTCTGATAACACTCCTTTGAAGGAGGTACTATTACTATCTTCATTCTACACAGAATGAAACTGACATTTCATCAGTCATAGAGCTTGCTTTGCATCCAAAATAGGATTCGGACCCAAATTTTCCTGACTTCAAGTCTAACCATCATCCCTTGTTGCCTCTCCAGTCAACACGGGTCATCGCATTTCATCTCAATTTGGACTCATTTTCACTTACACTGCTGAAACTGTTGTGCATATTTTCCTCCCAGCTCTACTTTATTCAATTTGCACAAGTTCATACAAGTGTTCTCATTTCTCTGAATTCCTCCTGCTCTTTGGTAGAGTAATTCTTAAAAGAAAGTGTGAGGATGGATTCCATTCTAAACCTCACTCAGCACTATTGTCTATTTCAAACCTTTCCCCTCACTGTGTCATTTATTTTTGTCAAGTTCCTAAGTACCCATTTTTCAGACCAAGAAAAACAAACAAAAAAAAATCCTGACATTCCAAAGAATTCATACTCAATTACACAAGCATTTCTTTAATTGGAAACGTATATTTGTGTGAATCAATCAGTCAATGAGCATTTATTAAGTGCCTACAATGTACTAGGCATTGTGCTAGGCATTAAGGACACAAAAAAAAAGACAAAAGATAGTCCCTGCCCTCAAGGAGCTTATAATCAAATAGGATAAAAAATAACTTTTTGAACTTGATCAGTCTTCAAAATTTGACTTGTTGAGAGTTCATGGGACTATGTGAGGAAACCTACTTAAAATGTGAAGAAATTTACTTAGGGGGTTAAAATTGCTCTAAAAATTCTCTAATTGCATGCTGCGATGAGTAATGACAGCACTTTTAAACAAGACATTCCATTTACAAAAATAGACCTTAAAAAACTATGTGTTGGTCACATTTTTGATTTTGGTCCAAAAATATTTCCATTGTTTTGTTTTCAATTTAAACATTGGAATCTTTGCAAGAGCTAATCAGAATTTCTTACTTTGAGGAGTAGGGGAGAATTCTACATATTGTCTCTATGGAAATGAGCTGCATTCTTCTCCTCTTCTTAGAAGACTCTCTTGGAATCAATTAATATGCATTTACTGATGGTAGAATCTATACCATAGCAAGGACCATGTGGGACACAGAATAGAGTCCTGTCCTCAAAAATCTTGCCATTTACTTTGGGAGGGAAAAATTCACTCCAAGGATACTCTGAGACAATTATCAAATGGCTAAGTTTTATGACATTGATTTTGAATGCAACAGAAGTTAAGAGAGGGGAGAAATGAAAACAGACTAAAAGAATAAGCAATTTCATACAGTCCTTGTGACTAAAGGCAGAGATATAGGCTAGATACAACTGTACTCTTCCACTTAAGTAGATTTGAAATTAGTTGAATGGCTGGACCCAAAGCATGGTGTTATGGAGAGGATCTCAGTTTCTTCATCTGTAAAATGGGGAAAATAACAGCACTTTACAAGATTGTTATAATGCTCAAATGAGATAAGGTTTGTAAAGCACTTTGCAAATCTTAAAGTGCTATATATATGTTAGCTACTATCATTATCAATGGGAAGGTGTTATCTTTGAGGGAGGTCTCTAGTAGAGTTCCCATGGGATCTGTACTTGGTGCTATTCCGTTTATATTTTTATTATATTGTATAATATAAATTACATGCTATTTAATATACATTATATAATACATTATATTTAATATGATATATTATGTGTTTATTTAACATACTATATAATATATTTAATATATTATTATTTATTACACATATTTTATCACTTGGGTCCTGATAGAGATGGCATGTAATCAGATTTGTAGGTAATGCAAAGCTGGAAGCAGAAAGTGGGATCTGTGTATGTTCGTCCTTCGTTGCTGAAGAAGATCACGCCAAGACCTGAAGGAAGGGAGAGCTGTGGAAACCAGGAGGCAGAGGCAAGAAGAGAGAACATTCCTGGTGTGGGATGGGAGACAGCCAGTGAAAAAATCCTGGAGTTGGGTGATGAAGGAACAGCAAGGGTGTCAGTGTAGCTGGATCATCAAAGGAGGGGAGGAGAGTATGAGAAGTCTGGGGAAGAGCCTAAAATGTGAAAGACCTTAAAAGCCAGAGGATTTATTGCCTGGATTGTATATCTCAGAGCTGGAGAACTTGCTTCTTATAATGGACCAGGGGAATGAACCATCTTCATTCAGGCAATGGCAAAGTTTCCCTTCTGATTCCATCAGGGAGAACTCACAGCAACCCTGAGAGTTAGGTGTTTACCTATTTTACAGATGAGGAAACCAAGGCAGACAAAAATTAAGTGAATTGCCCAAGGTTATACAGCTGGTAAGTATCTGAAGTAGTTGTAAGCTCAGGTCTTAGCCACCTTGGGGAAATTAGTTGGCACAGTGGATAGAACACTGGCTCTGGAGTCAGGAAGTCACAAGTTCAAATCTAACCTCAGGCATTTAACTGTGTGACCCTGGGCAAGTCACTTAACCCTGTTTGCCTCAGTTTTCTCATCTGTAAAATGAGCTGGAAAAGGAAATGGCAAACCATGCCAGTCTCTTTGCCAAGAAGACCCCTAGTGGAATCAAGAAGAGTTGGACACAACTGAACTTAGTCACTTAGCTGCCAACTTCACAGGGTTGTTGAGTGGATCCTTTATGGCTAGAGGCGACATTATTACTTAGACTATCCATCATACACCATCAACTCAGATAATTTAGGCCAATGATACACTCCCCACCCATAGTAAGCATTTATGAAATGATATTTTAGCTGAATTCACAATAATTGCCCTTAAGATGGAAAAGGCAGTTTCTATTTTAGGGCATATCATCTGGAGGCAATAAATCTCCAGCTAACATTTCTCTTTGCCTCTTCAGACTCAGCCCATCTCAAACAAGTTTAAGTGAAAATTTCCCCAGATATTAAAAAGTCTTATTTTATTAATGATATTCTTTGAATATGATAGTCTATATGAATGTCTTCTAGATGTGAAAACTCCAGGACCCAAAGAGCATTTCTAATAACACAAGACTACAGAGGCAAATATATGGTCCCTGCCCTCAAAGAATATACGTTCAAATGGAAGAGATAACTTGCAAAAGCTTGTGTGCGTACAAGATATATACAAGATAAACTGAAGGCTGTGGTTTAACTATTCCATACATCAGTGCATCAGAGATCTCATGGATGTTGAGTGTTTCCCATGGTGAAGACAGCAATTCATCCTTCTATTTATCCTGCCTGACTCTCTCCCTGATCCTCCCATGTAACTCCCATGAAGGTTCTATTACAGACATAAAGAATGAAACAAGTCCTCCAGTCAAGAGGCTTACGTTGCAATAGTCTAGGAGATTAGATACTTTAATCTCTAAAAAATGAAAAAAAGAAAAAAAACTTTCCCAAGGTGGATGCTCTGCTTGATGGAAGGAAGGAAGAAAGGGAGAAGCAAGATAATTCCTCCCCTCAAGGAGCTTATAGTCTAAAGGGAGAAAGGTAAACACACAAAATAGAGCTCAACAGAGGGGGATGGGAGGTGAAGATAAAAGCACCCTGCTGAGCAGGTCTGACTTTGAAGCTAGGAACTGAGTTGGAGGAGAAGGGAGGAAAGCCTGAAGAACTCATCAATGGGAGAAGGGGTGGGCCTTTCAGAGGAACATTCCTGGTTGAGAAGGGCCCTGGGGTAGTTTAATGTTACAGAACATGGTGGATCTGGGAGTGCTGGGAAACTCCAGCATAAACAAGAGACAGGAACATGGTTTTAAATCAGAGCCAGGGCCAGGAGGGAAATGCTGCTACAGATCCCTCCCGCTTTTCAAATGACTGAATAGGAAAATCAAAATTTAGTAATATGGATCTACAGTGTATGTGTGTGTTTTTGGGGGGAGTGGGATTGAGGAAGGGAAAAGGTGAGGAGAGATGTGTCATTTCATTCAAGTTGTCCCAGCCAAGAAAGACAATCAATTATTCCAGAAATAGCCTATTCATAAAGTAATGAAAGATTATGCATATTATGTTTAGGTGTTGAACTCCAGGATTAGAGTTGGGGCTAAATGCTTATTGGTTAATTATTTCCATTTATTATAGTAACAATACCTGACATTTATAGTAGATTTATGAAACATATATAGAGAATTAACCAAGAAATTCTGGTCAACTTGATGAGGTTAAAAGGGTAGACCAGTTAGGGGATTTTGATGATATGTGAAGGACTCTCGTTATATCTCCTAGATGGGGACAAACATTTCCCAAGAGTGACTGAGGAGAGAGCAGGACTTTGGTCATAGCTCTTTATGGAAACTCCAGAGACTGTTTATTCACTGAGAGTGGTTGGACCTCTTGGTCTGAGGGATGGCATCAGATAGAGATACGACCAATATGGCTAAATGGAAGTTCTAGAATGTCAATCTTCTTGAGGAAAATGAAGAATTCAGTTTGACAAGAATTGATTGAGTCTGTTATGTGCTAGGCGTTAGGGTGAAAAGACACTGCTCTTGCCCTTAAGAAGCTTAGTGTCGATGTGGGGAACAACATTTGTAAAACAAAATTATTGTTACTCAATTGCTTCTCAGTCATGTCCAATTCTTTGCGACCCCATTTGGTGTTTTCTTGACACAGATACGGGAGTGGTTTGCCATCTCCTTCTGCAGCTCATTTTACAGATGAGGAAACTGAGGCAAATATGATAAAATGACTTGCCCAGGACCACCCAGCTGGTAAGTTTTGGAGGCCAGATTTGAACTCAGGAAGATAGGTTTTCTGGGTGTTCTGTCTATGGTGCCACCTAGTTGGCCCTGAACAAAAAATATAGACAAAGTAATTCCTGAAGATAAAAGGGAGGGCACTAGCATCCAAGGATCAGAATAGGCTTTCTGAAGGAGGTAGCACTTGAACTGAACTTTGAAGGAGTCTGGGGAGTCTAGAGAGCTGAAGAGGGAGGCATGAGGATTAGCATGAACCAAAGTGTCATGGTAGAAGATGAAGGAGTAACAAAGCACATTGGTTTGGCTGGAACATAAAGTATGTGATGTTCACTAAAAGCACTGAACTTAGAAGCATAGGCTTCAGCCAAACTGAGAGGAGCGTTACAAACCAATCAAAGGAGCCTATATTTTATCCTAAAGGCAACAGGGAGCCACAGGAGTCTTCTGAGCAGGGGATGAGTGACCTGGTCATATTTGTGCTTTAGGAATATCTGTTTAGCAGCTGTTTGAAGAATGGATTGGAGAGGCAGGAAAATCAATTAAGAAGGTATTTCAGTGATCCACATGAGAGGTGATAAGAGCCTGAACTAGGATGGTGCTTGTATCAGTAAAGACTTCGGCATACACAGGAGGGCCTGCTTTACAGATTCTTAGATCTGCTTTTCTGAAAGGAAAGGCAACTTTTGAGGGGTCGACAATCTACTTTAATCATGCACATATGTCATTTGTTTAGTTCAGGGGGAAAAGTCAGCACCCTGAACTTCAGAGAAACTACAAACAGAAATGACAAACAGAAAGACCAACAGACAGGGTTTCCAACTGCCTGACCATGGACAATACCTATATCATTACCAGAGAGAGAAGCACCTACATCTGGGTTTTTAAAGCTGGGCGGCGGGGCTCCTTACTGGCTACCCAGAGTCTCATCTGGCACATCAACCTTCTTACAAAAAATAAGCCCCAAAGAAATACCTCACCTCAGAGTATATATACACTTTTCTGGACTGGAGGACAAAACCCAGTGCCTCATTAGAAATTAACCAAAGGTACCAGAGGCTTATTATTGAGTGGGAAAGATCTTTAACTCTTCTCCCCACCCACCATTAAACTTAATACCTTACGGTGCTTTCCAAGTGTTGATTGGTTGATTGAGATAGAGATTACATATTTCAACCCTCTCATTTTACTGAAGAAATGGGAGCTTAGAGAGGTGTAGTCTAGTGTGATGCACAGATAGTGAATCCCACAGAAACATATTGGGGCTTATATGTAGGTAACCTTCTAGTGCGGTACCTTTTCATTCATGCCACAATTGCATTTGTCCGACCTTTTAAAAAAAGAAAATGCTTTTATATTTTCTCATTCCAGTTCAGGGGTTATGTTGGTGGCTGTTTTAAATCTCTTCTTAGACTGTGCTAAGATGATACTATATGATGGGAAGATGTTGATTGAACATTGCTTGGAAGTCATTTCCTCTCATCCTGATGTTTAAAAAGTTTAATTTCCATATTTCAAAGATGGATCATTTTTGCAAATTTTAGCCAAGAGAAATGGAGTTAGATTACATTTGCTGGGAAGAGAAGCTTTGAGTAACAGCAGATTCCTTAGAGTATATTATTAACCACCTTCTTCTTATAATTAATGCTTCTTCTCAGACAACTCTTCCTATCTAATTTCTGAGCTCTCACCAATAACCCTGCCCTCTTTTTGATCAAGTGTTTAATTTCCTTGAAAGATTTTCTCAGACTTCAACTATTGCTAAGGGGATTTTAATTTTACCCTAACCCTTTCATGGCTAAGTCTTGCATATCCGCTGTTTCAAATAGGGGTATTTCTATTCATCTAAGTAAATAGTTCAAGGATTTGGATTCAATAGATAGCTCGAAAATATTAGATCCGGATCAAAATAAAGGAAATGGAGGTTTCTAATCTCTCAAAGGGATTCTTTAGGATGTTGAAATAAGCAATTGATATCATTATAGAGCCTATCCCTGTGCCATTAAATGATGATCAGCGTGAATTAGAAGGAGGGAGATTTCTGCTGGCAATTTTTTATCGCTGTCATGGATTAATGGATCTCCTATAGGAAGAACAAAGGAAAGGTGTTGTTCATTTCAGGTAAACGTTTTCTCTTCTTTGGCCTATGCTTTAAAGTGTACTTTAAAGAACCATTCACAGGCATCTCAATTATTCAATGGACTCCACTTTCATTTTCATCATTATTTTATATTTTTCTCCTAGTTTGGGTCCTCAAGCAGGAAAACTTAGCCATGTGAATTTAATTTTCTCTCTACCTTTATACTTTTCTCCGCTAAAGGTTCTAAGATGTAGAATATAGTCTGTAATCTCCTTGAGGACAGGAAGCGCTTTGCTTGTTTTCTTTTCGTGGATCCAGTAGCCTAACTTCACCTGCATTTAGTAAGCAGGCATTTATTGTTTGTTGATGTAACAACAGCAAAGACAATGAGCATTTATTAACTTTTGAGAAGTAAGTTACTTCTAGGCTATCTCTTTTTATCTGGTCTCCTGGATAATCCACAAAATAGATAATAGGATTAGAAACAGCTGGATGTTGTCCCCCTTTCAGTGTCTCCAGGGGTGGGAAACCTGCACCTTCCAGGCCCTTTGTGACCCTCTAGGTCCTCAAGTGTGGCCATTTGACTGAATGCAAACTTCACAGATCTCCTTAATAAGAGGATTTCTTCTGTAAAACTTAGACTCAGTCAAAAGGCTGCACCCAAGGACCTAGAAGGCCACATGTGGGCTGGAGGCTGCAGGTTTCTCCTTTCCCATTCCCTCCCACCCTCATCACCTTACACCCAGGTTATTACAATAGCCTGCTGGTGCATCTAGTGTCTCCCCACCCCAATGGATCCTCCACTGAGTCACCAGAGTAATTTTGTAAAGCACAGGTCCAACCACATCATTCCTCAGCTCAATCAACTCCAGTGGGTTCCTATCACCTTCAAGAGCAAATACAAAATCATCTGTTTGGTAACTCAAAACCCTTCCTAACCTAACCCTCTTTTACCTTCCAAGTCTTCTTTCACCTTATTCCCTAATACATATTTTCAGTTCAGTTGCACCAGTCTCCTGGCTGTTCCACAAGCAAGACACTGCATCTCCAGACTCTGGGCATTTCACTGGCTGTGCCCCATGCCTGGAATGTCCTCTCCCTCATCTCAGTCTCTTGGCTCCCCTGGCTTCCTTTAAGTACCAACTAATATCATATCTTTTACAGGAAGCCTCTCTCAGACTCTCTTAATTCTAATGCCTTCCCTCTATGAATGATTTCCTAGTTATCTTGTTTGTAATATATAGTTTGCTTGTGGTCTCCCCCATTAGATTGTGAGCTCCTTGAAAGCAAGAGCTTTCTTTTTGTAGCCTCTTTTTGTATCCCCAGTGCTAAATACAGAGCCTGGTGCATAGTAGGTACTTAATAAATGTTTATATATTGAGCAACTGTTCAGATGCTAAATGTCTTTGTGATCTCCATTTCCTCTAATGATGCAGTCCTGGTCGGGTCTGGTCCATGACTTCCATTACATTCCAGTCAGAAGAGATGCATGTATGTGTATGTATATGTATATGTGTATGTGCACATGTATGTGTGTGTATGTGTATGTGTATATGTATACATATATATCCCACCCCCACTTCCAGCATTCCCTTTATTTTTGACTCTCAAACTATATAAATCCCAGGTAAAAATCCCAGTGGGTTAATAATAGACACAGCATGGAAGAACAATCAGCATTAAGCATACTTCTACTTAGGAGTTAAGTAAGAGGTTATTGCAGATCTTTAGTAAATTAAAACCATTTACATTTCACAAGTATTTTTGAATCTCACAAGTTTCCTATTTCACGCCAAGAAGAAAGTTCATTGACTAATGAAGCCTCACATGAAGGTGAAAGGGCTCAGTTAAGCAAATATTTAGCCTTCCTAATAGAATAATACCCACAAGCACAATTAATTATTCTGTTGATTGTCCTTTCCCATCTCCCAGGCTTAGGCAGGATGAATCAAAAAAAAAACTCTCTCTTTTCTAACAGCATTTATTTTGTTGTTGTTATTGTTTTGGAGGCAAATAGGGGTTAAGTGACCTGCTTAAGGTCACAAAGCTAGTGCATGTCTGAGGTTGGATTTGAATTCAGGTCTTGTTGACTTCAGGGCTGGTATCCCATCCACTCCACCACCTAACTTCCCTAACGATGTATTTTCTCAACATGATTGAAATGGTTTATAGATTTGTTCCATGGAAAGAATGCTGAATTTGTAGTCAGGGTACATGGGTCCAAATCCTCTCTTTGCAATTTGCCACCTGTATGACCTTGGATGTCACTCAATCCCTGAGGACTGGACTGGACAGTCTTCTGGTCTATGACCCCACATTTGTTGTGTTATAAAACATCCTCCATGTGTTCAGGTTTTGAGGAGATAGCAAATACAGGAACAATAAATTAATAAAAGGTTGATGAGGGGCTTCCCAAGCTACTTGCAAATTTACCAAACAAATAAAGAAAAGAGGTCCTTCAAAAGAGAGAAGCCAGGACAACCCATCCATCCTCAGTGATACCGCCGGAGTAGTATAATGTAGAACTGGTCATAAAATGTTTTTTTTTTCCATCACTCACCATGGTTTTACAAAAGGGCCTGGTGGATTGGAGAAGTTTTGAGTATGAAGATGCTCATCCACTAACAGTCTAATAAAACATCTTATTATTCTCCAAATCATTGCACCATTTTTTATTAGCCTCATGTAGTACCAAACCACAATGGAAAGAATATTGAATTTGAAGACAGAGAACCAAAGCAGGGGAAGAGGGTGAAGGGGGAGTTAAGGAAAATGACAAACTACTGAAGGGACTGAGGAAAAACAGGTACACTGTAAGCTTGGCCAACCATTTTGGAAAGCAATTGGAACTATGTTCAAAAAATTATTAAATTGTGCATACTCTTTGACCCAGTGATACTGCTACTAGGTTTATACCCCAAAGAGGTCAATGAAAGAGATATTTATAGTAATTATTTTCATGGTATCAAAGAATTGGACACTGAGAGGTTGCCCATCAAGTGGGAAATGGTTGAACAAGATATGATATGTGAATGTAATGGAAGACGATGTTGTACAAGAAATGATGAAGGGGATGATTTCAGAAAACCCTAGAAGACTTGTATGAACTAAAGAAAAGTGAAGCAAACAGAACCAGGAGAACAATTTATATAATAACAACAGCATGGTAAAGACAAACAACTTTGGTCAACACAACGATCCATCATGATTCCAGAGGAGTCATGAGACAAGCTACCCACCTCCATATAAAAATGTGATAGACTCAAGGTGCTGATTGAGACACTTTTTTCTTAAAACATGAAGAATACAGGAATTTGTTTTACTTGATGATACATATTTGTAATGAGTTTTGTTCTCTTGTTTTCACAAGGTGGGGGAGGTAGAAGGAAGCTATACCTGAAAATGACATGAAATAAAATAAAATAGGGTTGCACCAAGAGGGCTCTAAGGTCCCTTCTGTTCCTAGATCTTCCCTTTTTGCTCTCAATTTATGGTCCTATGAAGACCATACTGTACTTCATAATGTGATGTATTGATTTATATTGTAGAGTTTGAAAGTTTTCTTAAGTACTTCAGAAGGAAGTTGTATAATATTTTTTTTTATAAATTTATTTAACTTTTTACATTCATTTTCACAAGATTTTGGGTTCCAAAATTTTCTCCCCATTTGTCCCCTCCCCCCTCCCCAATACACTGGACATTCTAATTACCCATATCACCAATCTGCCCTCTCTTCTATCATCCCCCCATTCCCTTGCCCCACAGGAGTTCTTTTTAGAGGAAATCCATGGGCTGTGGGTTCGGAGCTAGCAAATGTGAGTCTTTCTACTCCGCCATCTTGGCTCCGCCCCCGGAAGTTGTATAATATTTAGATGTGAGAAGCACCCAGGGGAGAAAATTGAGACTACTATATTTTTTCTTTAAGAATAATTAATGTAACAATACATGAGAATCAGAAAGCTTATAAAGTTTTCTTCACTTGGGCAGATTCAGTCCTTGAATATCTTCACCCTCCCCCTCGACTAAATTCTGAAATCAGGTCACTGGGGTTCTCAGCACTGGCTTTTTCATTCCAGAAAGAATAGCTAAGCATCATTTCTATTTTCTTATTATCAAATGCAATTCTTTAAATGATGGGTTAGAGGTTAGTTGAGCACAGTTCTAAAGAGGGAAATCTTTTGAAGGTTTATATGGAAGAAAATTCTACTGATCAGCACCACACAGCAGCAAAAGCCCCAGGCATGGCCAACTTGTCAACGTGATTGTGATTGGAGGAATGTGGTGGGGAGATGTGGATGGTGGAGGGAAAGATGGGAGAAGAGCAGCTCCCACTTCTGACTTTAATATTTCTCTCTGATGACATCACTCACTTAGTTGCCAACATTTTAAAACTTGTAGCTATTTTTTACTCTCCCCTCCTTTACTTCTTATTAAGTAACAGATACAATGTCCTCTTTTGACAATGTAATCAAGATTCTCTCCATGCTGGTCCCCGCCTTTCAGCTGAGAGGATATAGATACATTTTCAGACTTATTTCACATTATGCCCCTGCACAAAATCAACAATTCAACAAATATGACTGGCTAGTTATTTTCAGAATCTGACATTTCATCTGTCACTGGCTCTTTGGAGTAGTCTAATCCTGGGCAAAGAGATGACAACAACCCAACCAACATCCTAAAGCTGGAGTTGGCTACCTCCAAAGGGCCAGAAGGTTTTACACATAAGGTATTAGAAAGACTCAGAAGACAGAATCATGGAATTTTGTATTTAAGAAATACTGTATATAACTCAACCTTAAAGACTATGTCTTGGGGAAAAAATGTATCATCATGTTGCCCACTTCCTGGAAGAGAGGGGATAGACTCAAGATTTATAATGAGATATGTATTTTTGATCGAAGCCAACATATTTTGTTTTGTTTGATTATGCAAATCATACAAGAATGTCCTTTGTCTTTCTTCCTTTTTTCCCCCCAACTGGGGGAAAGTGGGAGAGAGAAAGTAAATTCTTGTTCATACACACACATACACACACACACACACACAACTTCATTAAGTAACAAACATTTATTAAGTTCATGAGATGACTATTCTAAATAAATTTTTAAATATATTGGAGTTAGAAGTTTAGTATCAAGAGTGTGTCAGGAATTCTTTCAGGACTGACAAGAGTTCCTCAAAGAAATGATGAAGGGGGTCATCTAGATGAAGCCCTCTATGCTGTTCTGAATAAGTGCTCAGCCAAACCTGTATGTAACCTTCACAGGCACTTTGGGATTCACTTTGGGACAGCTCTAAATGTTAGGAAGCTTTTTTCTCACATCATACCTAAATCTGCCCCTGAAATTTCTGTCTACTTTTCCTAGTTTGGTCCTGGGACCAAGCAAAACAAGGTGAATTTCTTCTTTTACGTGTCATTTTGCTCATAAGAATATGAGCTTCTAATGAGCAGGGTCTCTTATTTCTCTGTTCGTATCTGTATTGTGCTCGGTTGAGTGCTTTGGACATAATAGATGCTTTGTTCATTCATATTTGATGATAGCTACTATTTTTCGCATTCCACCAATCTTTTCTTCTTTAGGCTAAAAGTCCCCAATTCATAGGAAAATTAGCTAGCATTTATAGTATAGTATTTTAAGGTTGGCAAAGTTCTTGAGAAATATTAACTCATTTGGTCCTCACAACAACCCTTTGAGGTAGGTGCTATCATTAGCCCCATTTTGCAGAAGAGGAAATGAAACAGGCAGAGGTTAAGTGACTTGCTTAGGGTCATACATCACACAGCTAGCAAGGGTCTGAATCAGGAATCGAATCCAGATTTCCTGTCTCCAAGTTCAGCTCCCAATCTCTAAATCAGTAGTTCTCAATTATTTTTTTTAATCTCAGGATCCCTTTACATTTTTTTTTAAAGCTTTCACACAGAAATACTTCAGAAGGTATAATTGTAAATATACTTACTCCAGCAACATGTGGAAGGTAGAATTCCCCTCTTTGTACCACCTCCATTTCTGGAGAGGGGTGGGGCATTAGGTTCATAGTTTGGCTCATTTCCTATGAGGCACTTTTCTAGTTCTAAGTCCCCAAAACCCTCTTCAGCCTTGAGTCCCAAGCATGCTGACTTCTTAGTGCTTCCATGGTGATCTGACTGGTGAACCATCCTGCCTAGGATTCTGACTCCAAGGTCATCCTGGATTGAACTCCTGGGTCCCAGGAGAATCACTTCTAGCACCTGAAATTACACTCCTAAAAATTATTGAGGACCTTTGAGAGGTTTCATTTCTGTGAGTTATAGATAGCAATATTTAGCCTATCAGAAATCAAAGTTGCTAAAATTTTAAACCATGTATTTATTAATTTTAAATACCATTAATAACAACAGTTCCCTGCCCAAGCTCCACTTAATGACTGGCTCAGAGTGATTATCAATAATAACAGTTTCTGTTTCCCTCCCAGCTTGACTTAGCTATTTTTTTCTTTTGTTCATTAAATGGGCATTCCCTGACTACTTCTTAAAGAGTTCCTGAAAAGGCCAGTCCAAAAAGACCAATATCTCCCATTGTATCCTGGGCCATCTCCAGTCATCCTGATGAATTTCTAGTCACAGGATCCAGATGGCCCAGGAGGAGAAAGGTTGGTGACCAGCACAGCCCTCCCTCCCTCAAAACAAAGTGCAAGTCATGTCATCATTTCTGTGATGTCATGATCTTCTTTGAAAAAAAAAGATGACATGTCAGGTGCTTAAGGAGAAGTATTTATGTCCTGGGGTCACTAGGAAAGAGGCAGGCAGTGGAAGGAGTCCTGGTCTCATAGACAAGGGAACTAGATGGAAGCCCTATGATTCTGGTAAGTGATCTTATCTCTGGGAACCTTGGTTTCTTTGCATATAAAATGGGGGTAACAGTACATGCGGTACCAACTTCACAAGGCTGTTTGGAGGAGCACACTGAAGAAATAGCCTGGCCTATGAATTGTAGAAAAGAAACAAAAGCCAACCTGGAAAACAACACCTTTTGCTTATCGGTGCTAGGTGGTGACGTGTATAGAGGGACAGGTCTGGAGTCAGGAAGGTTCATCTTCCTAAGTTCAAATCTGACCTCAGACACTTGCTAGCTGTGATACCCTGGTCAAGCCACTGACTCACATTTTCTTCAGTTCCCTCATGTGTAAAATGAGCTGAGAAAGGGAATCATAAACCACTTCAGTATCTGTGCCAAAAAAACCCCAGATGGGGTCACAAAGAGTGGGATAGGACTGAAATGGCTGAACAACAAAAAACCAGAACTTTACATAGCAGATGCTCAATGAACATTTCTGAAAGGAGATGAGGAGGGAAGGGGAAAAGTGCCTACTATGTATCAGGCACTGGACTAATTACTTTACAAATATTATTTCATTGGAGGTTAAGCTTTGTGCTGTTGTTTGCATCTTGCCTAATCCCAAAGTTGTTGGCTCTTGGAGAATTAGAAGATGACATTTTACTTAACCAAGAATGTTTGGGGAGGGGAAGGAAGGGAAGGAGCATCTCTGGACCTCAGGTGCCCCAAGTCTCCTGCTGCTCCCCTCCTCCTTACCTCAGGCACTTTCTCATTGGTGTCCGCGGGCGCACACACACACACACACACACACACACACACACACACACACACACACACACACCCCTATCACTCTGTGCTTTGTGAAAGGGCCAAAATCAAACAGAACTGGAGCTGGGGCTGGGACTCAATAAACTTGATCCTATAGAGTCAGGGTAGGAAGGTGGAAAATGCCTGAAGGATATATCTAAAACAATGAAACTTTTGGATCTTAAAAAGCATCAGAGTATTATTTTGTGAACTGACCTGTTAAGGCAGTCCAAGGGCTTTTTATTTGGAGAGATCATTTTAATGACTCGGGTTTTCATGGACTTTAATTTAATCATTAAAAAGAAACTTCGCCTTCCATCTGGCAACAAACATTTATTAAGCTTAAGAGCCTGCTTATGTTCCAGGCATTGTGCTAAGCTGTGGAGATACAAAGAAAGACCAAAGACAGACTCGGCTTCTCAAGGGGACCTACGTGCAAACAGCTACTTACAAGATACCGACAGGATCAATTGCAGATAATCGAGAGGAGGGGACAGAAAAGGAAACAAGCATTTATGTATCAACTACCATGTGCCAGGTACTGTGCTAAGTGCTTCATCCATATCATTTCATTTTATCCTTACAACTCAAGAGGTTTTACTGCTATTATTCCTATTTTATAGTTGAGGAAACTGAGGCACAGATTGACTGAGACCAAATTTGAACTCAAGTCTTGACTTCAGGCTCAGTACTTGTATGCATTATACTAGGCTTCTTGCAGAAGGCCGAAATTTTAGCTGGTCTTCATTTATAATTGTTCTACTAGTGCAATAAATATTGGATGAATTAATGAGTAAAAGTGGGGGAGGGGAGAAGGGAAGTGCTCCTAGGCTTTCAGTTTTAAACTTCTTTGCTCTTCAGGCTTTTTCTGCAGAAGTTGTAAACAAACACAAAATGGGCAAGCTCCTCTTGGTCATGGGTTCTACCTTACTTGGGCAGTTCCTCTAGAAAGACAATTCGAGGATATTCACCTCTGTACGGTCCCTTCCAAGTCTAAGAGTCTATGAGTGCTTAGACTAAAATACAGCAGGCCAGTCCTCTCAAAAATAACCCTTTAATGAGCACTTTCAGAAGCCTCGAAGCCTCTTATTGAGGTGGGAGGAATGGAAAGGGGACCTTAAAGAAACACGGATTGCAGTATTGGCAGTACCGCCAGTCTCCAGAGATTGTTGAGTGAAGAGCACGCCTTGACGAGCTTAGAGCACTGCAGAAATGGGGATTGCTGAGATTCAGAAACTCCAGGTTTGAGTCTTTCCCTTTTCACTACCCATGTCTATGTGACCTTGACTCCCATTGAGGGCAGGCACCATCATCCTTCCATCACTTGGGTTCTTCCTGGAGATATCCTGGATTCCCCAGCCTTCCTTACCACTCCTATCCAATTGGGTGCCAAGTCTTGTCTAACCTTGGCAACATCCCTGTCTCTCCACTGAGATCCACCATCTTTCAAGCCCTCATTGCTTTTCACTTTGACCATCACAACAGCCTTCTGATTGGTTTGCCTTTTTCATATTTTTCTCCCATCTAATCTGGCCTCCATAGTAGCTACCATATTATCCTAAAACAGATTTGACCACGTTACTCCATGACTTAATAAATTCTACTGCTTCAAACACAGACATATGTTCAGCCTTTAAACATGTTCATGACCTGTCCCCAAATACTTTTCCAACTTCATTACACATTTAGTACATTCAAGAACTATGATGCTCCAGCCAAACTGGCCTTTTGGTCTCCATTGTACACATGTCATCACCTACCTCCTTGCCTTTGCAAAAGCAGTGCCCCCTTGTCTGGAACGAACTCCTTTCTCATCTCTGCTTCTCAGAATCCTCAGTTTCTTCCTGTAATATGAAGGACTTTGACTAAGGAAGGACTTCTATGGCCCCTCTAGTTCTAAAACTATGAACAGATCACCCAGCCTGTAGCACAGTGCCTGAATAGGTGCTGCCCTCCCCACAAAAATACACATAGATTGACAACTAACTTTGTGGAGCCTTCGTTCTCTTATTTATGAAATGGAGACAAAAATGATTTTTGTTCCCTTCTCAAATGCAAACTCTTCTTCTTACTCCGACTTTTGAATCCATTGGTGTGTTTGTGTCTAAATGAGGAAACTCCTTTCATCAGGACAGAAAAGCACCTACTCGGTAACTTGGCGAGTGGCCACACAAGTTTCTGAGGGAGGACTTGAACCCAAATCTTCCTGTCTCCAAGGCCAGGGCTTTATTCATATACTGCCTCTCATTAATCATTCTTACCTCCTAATTTATCTATTTTATAAGCTCAGGTTTTTCTGCCCTGGCTTTTTAAAAAGAGATGAGAACAGGGTATTGAGTATTTTCCAAGTAAATAACCCTGAGAAGGTTGGACCTAGGGGCATTCTGGAGAGAGAGCCATTACATAACTCAGTTCCTGATTTCCTTAAGGAAAAAGACAGGCCACAGCAGAATAATACGATCGGCCTCTGGGCAGATGTTCCAAGCTACTTCAACTACCAGCAATAGGCTTTGTCCAGGGAAGCTGGACCATGAAAACTTCCGAAAGGGAAAAACCATTAAAAAAAAAATTTTTTTTTTAAAAAAGCTTTATGTCAAAGTCTCCATTCCCTCTAAGTAACTCAAGTAAACATCAAGTATTGTACTCTCAAATATTTTGAAATCTGGGGGAAAACAGTTTGTTATATTTGTGGGGTAGTTGAGAAGTGCATGTGCATACACTTTATTAAATTAGATTCCCAGAAAGGAAGGCTGATTCTCACCCTTCCTGTTTGACAGATAACTGCTTCTTAACAACTCTCCTCAACTGAGTGGAGCAGCCTGCAATCAGGAAGATCTGAGTTCACATCCATCCTCAGACTCTTACTAGCTGCATGACCCTCAGTGAGTCTTTTAACCACTGCCTGACTCAGTTTCCTCATCTGTAAAATGAAGGAACTCTAAGGTTCCTTCTTGATCTAAGCTGATTACCTCATGAATTGTGAACCACCTGCATCCCCTCTGATGGGTGCCTGAAAAGTGACCATCTAGCCCCAAATTGAAGACCTTCAGTGAAGATGGAGGAGGGTCACTCAACAAATAAGAGGCAAGACTAAGCTACAACAGAAATTCCCAACTTCTCCTCCAGATTTCCTAAGTGTAGTGGATATTTGAAACAAGGTTTCCATGAGCACTGAATCAAGTTAGCTCAACTAAACAGAAGGGAAACACCTTTTGACA
Source organism: Potorous gilbertii (assembly GCA_028658325.1). NCBI lineage: Eukaryota > Metazoa > Chordata > Mammalia > Diprotodontia > Potoroidae > Potorous > Potorous gilbertii. The sequence continues at coordinate 663,333,971 of CM053770.1, forward strand.
TAAATGTGGGCAAAGCTAGACTCTTTGACTCTAGACTAGACTCTAGAATGTTTATATCTTTCCAGAAAATATCAAACTCAATTTAGCCAAAGCAGAACTAATCCTCTTTTCCCCCTATAAGACCCTTCTTTCCAAATCCCCCTCTTTCTGTTGAGGGCAGCATGCTGCTTTCAATTACTCAGGTTCTAACCTCGGAGTCTTCTTGACTTTTCCCTCCCCCTTTGCCCCACATCCAATCAACTGCCGAATCTCCTTTTCAGCACCTCTCTCATCAGTACACTTCTTACTTATCTGGAGACCTCCCTGTTCCAGGCTTTCATCTGTCCTGGCCTGGGCTATTGCAATCACATCCTGATTGGTTTCCCTGCCTTGTCTCTCCCCACTTAAATCTGTTGTCCACACAGCTGATGGCTATTCCTAAAGTCCAGTCTTGACCATGTCTCTCTCTTCTCCTCAATAAATTCTAGTGGCTCATCTCTATGATGAAATACAAACTCCTCTGTTTCATCTGAAAAAGCCCTTCAGAATCTGGCCCCAGTTTATCTTTTCAGACTAATTACACATTCCCCTAGACTTCAGCCAAATGGTTTTTTGTTGCTGTTCCTGGTACTCGATGCTTTCCTTTCTGTTCTCCATCTCTTAGAACTCCTACTTCCATTCAAGGCTCTCAGCTCAAGGCCATCCCCTTCTAGAGGCTTTTCTTAATGATTTCCCCAAATATTGATGCCTTTCACCTCACTGTGAAGTTTTAAATTTGCTTATACTTACTTATAGTTTTCCTCTAGCAGAATGAAAGCCCTCTTGAGGGCAGAAAATATCTCACTTTTGTTTTTGTATCCCCACCAACCAGAACATAGTTGATTAATAAACTAAGAGCTGGAAGAGACCTCAAAGGTCATTTAATTGGACTCATGACTTGACAAAAATCTCCTCTACCACTTTCTGGACAAGGGGTCGTCTAGGCCTCTGTAGAAGATCCTCAGTACTAGGGAAGTCATCTTCTGAGACAGACCTTTTCTTCTTAGGATAGTTCTAATTATTAGAAGGTTTCTGCCTTTTCTTCCTTAGAACAGAAATCAGTCTCTCTAACTCAAACCCCTCTCACCTCCTAATCTTGCCCCTGGGGCCAGCCAGAACAAATCTGACTCCTTTTCCACAGACAGCCTTTCAAATCCTTGCAAATAGTAGAACATGTCCCCCCTGAGCCTGTACCCACTTGAAGGAAGATCAGAACAAGCATAGGTATAGAGGAAAACAAAGAAAAGAAAGAAAAGTATCATTCCTTACATTGTCAATTCTGACGGTGTCACCACCAGGCACTAGCAAAAGCATAAATGATTTATTTGAATGACAACAGCAAAGCTGATACTGACAATATGGTGATATAGAGACAGCTAGGAGATTCTCTGCAGCTAAGGACAAAAATGAAGCCAATGCCCTATGGCATCCAAGAGGCATGCAGGACCTTACCTAGAGATAGGAACAAGTGAGAAAAACCTCTGTCTGGATCCTCTGAGATTCCATGAATTTAAAACACTGGAGGGAGAACCTGGACAGGAGGGAGACTTGGATCCAGGGAGGGCTAGGCTCTCCTGTACGAAAAGTGAGCCTGAGTTGGTGTCTCAGCCAAGGGTTCTGCCAGTCTTCCTTTTAAATATTAATGATAAAATCCCTCCTGGCCAACAGCTTTATCCCAATCAGATTTGCTAAATGAAAGGGGTGCAGAATGTTCAACCAAATGTGGGGGAAAGGGAATTTTGGCTCTGCATTCTTTAGTGATGCCAGGAAAGAGTCCCATTTGGCAGCCTGGGCTGGCCTCCCTCTCTTTGCACAAAAAGCATCTTGGAGAAAGTTTAAAAGCACAGTATGGATAACATTCAAATGTGTTCATCAATACACGAGCACACACACACACACACACACACACACACACACACACACACACACCCCAAAATTAAATTCTCCAAGAGGATACCATGGTGCCAGGAAGTAAGTGCTGATGGCTGTTGATTCAGAGGTCCCAAGTTTAAATCCTGCCCCTCCCTTCACTTACTACTTGTGTGATCCTGAGCAAGTCATTTAACTACTTTTGGCCTTAATTTCCCTAACTTCCTTAAGTATAAAATAGAGGAAATATAAAATTCCCTCTGTAACTGTAAAATCTAATAGCCTGTAAGTCCTTTCCAACTTGAAATCTATGATGCTCTGATGCTCTATCTGAGGTCTCCTTCAATCTGTAAAGCTATATTCCTCCTTTCTGCAGTATTATAGTAGAATGGGGGTATGGAGTCAGAGGACTTGGGTTCAAATCTCAGCTCTGATACCACCATGAGATCTCAGTTTCCTTATATGTAAAATAAAGAACTTAAACTAGATGATCTCTTTGGCACTTTCTGACTCTAGGTAGATGAAAAATGGGCCTTTGTCAAGAGGAAGACTGGGTAACAATAGGGTTCTGACCATCTTGAAAACCCAGCCTGGTGGTTTGGTATGTTAGGACATCTGTGTACGAGTGCCCTGCTCTTCAAAACCCTGACTACAGTTAGTTAACTCCTTGGAAACTTAATTTTCTCATCTGTAAAATGGGTTTAACAATATCTACTTTACCTATCTCTGCATAGTGAAACTCAAATGATTTAATGTGTACATGAAGAAATGGGACGTCTTTGGAAACTTCAAAGCTCACACAGTACTTAGTAAATGCTTTTTTATTATTCATTTGCTCAATTTTTAAGGTGATTCTGCTGGTGGTTTGAACTCTAGAACTTGTGTTATGTAGACCTGTGCCATGATGACTCCTGATTAATGGATGAATACAAAATAATTTATTAAGTGACTATGGCATGCGAGGCCCTGTGCTAAACACCAGGATACAAATACATACAAGAAAGATAGTCCTTTTCCTCAAGGAACTTACACTCTAAAGGGAAATCAACAAATAAAGGAGACTTGGGGGGGGGCGGAGAACAAGCATTTAGTAATCACCTATTGAATGCCAATCATTGTGCTAAGTACTTTACAAATACTGTCTCGTTTGTTCCTGGCAACAATCCTGTGAGGTGAGTAGTCATGTTACACTAATTTTATAGTGTAGGAAACTAAGGCAGAGAGAAGTGAATGACTTGGTCACAGTTACACTGCTGCTAAGTACCTGAGACCAAATTTGAACTCAGGCCTTCCTGAGTCCAGGCCCAGCACTCTATCCTAACTTCCACATGTAGAACCATGGATGGTTGCAGGGTTTGGAAACAGCTGAGAAATGGTAGGTGGTAGCCTCAGTCTGGGCAAGTTAAGTTAAAAGCTTACTTATTGGAGCCCGTAGCCTCAGGCAGACCCTGAGTTCTAGTGGGAGATGGTGGGGAGTATTGTTAGAGAACAGATGGTCTGGTTTAAGAGCAGGCAATGATGGGGTACCGAGGGTGGCCAGCTTTGCTTCTGACCCTCCAGATTTTGCTCAGGAGACTCAGCTGCCTTTTCACTGTGGAACACCCATCCACCTCTATGACCCCCTTTGTCTATTGGTGAGTTCCACCATTTTGGGGAACAGCCCAGGCAGACCATCCTCCATTTTTCTTCTGCCTCTACTTCTGACTCTCTGTATTTTACCACTACTTCTGACCCATCCACCTTCTTTTCCCCCTTTCTACATCGCTCTTCCTCCATTGGAATGTAAACACCTTGAAGTCAAGAAATGCTTCTATTTATAGATCCAACGAATGGCACAAAGTCACTGCTTAAAAAAATGCTTGTTAACTGACTGCCTGATTGACTTAGTACCAGGACAAAGCCAGGTAAAACCTTACTGATTATTGCCTGGGGCACGGCAATTATCATATGCCTAGCAATGGAGTAGGCTAATAACCCAGGGAGCCAGAAATGGGGTATGTGCCAGGTAGGCCACCCCCATTGTCTTGACAGAAAAGGGAAGAAGATTCTGGCTGCAGGAGCCACCAAGAAACAGTCATGAGGTAGGCAGATGGTGGATGGTCTTGAGGCCACACTGAGTGGTAAGCCTAAGGAAACGAGGTCATTTTAGAACACTCATGCTCCATCACGTGGAAACTCACTGGACACACATTTGGCTCTCACTCTGACTCTTATGATCTCTTATATAATTTGTGAATTTTCTTTCTCCTGAATGCTGCCTCTGATTGACCTCTTCAGGATAGGGGCAGAGAGAGGGTGTACCATGAGCTGGATCCCAGGGGACTTCTGCGGCTCCTCACCCAGGAGCAAGGAAAGAACAAAAGCTGCCAATTCAGAGAGAGTTTGGAAGCCATGGGTTGGTCTTGTCTAGAAAGAAAATAAATGCTTAGCCCAGTGCCTGGCACATAGAAGGTACAATATGAATGCTTTTCCCCTTCCCCCACATCGTGGAGTCTTTTCTGGAAGGATGTGAAGGCTGAGCTGAAGGTCCAGAGGCATAGGTTAGAAGCAAGGTTTGGTCAATATCAGAATCTGTCTAGGGGCAGTAGGGTTCTCTAAGAGCATTTGATTTCACGTCCTAGGAGAAAGGTGTGTCTTTGGGCAAACTGATGAACTTGCCTAAAAATTGGGAATTGTTTTCGGTGACCTCTAAGGTCTCTCCCAGTTCTAAGTCAAAAAGCACTTACTAAGTGAACAAGCACTCATTAAGTGAACAAGCACTTATTAAGTACCTGCTGTGTGCCGGGCACTTGGCTAATATAGAAAGAAAGGTCAGAGTCTCTGCCCTGAAGAGAGCATCTGGTGAAACACAGGAGACAACATTCAAATGGCTTTGTACAAACAAGCCACATATAGGGGAAAAAATGGAGAAAATCAGTAGAGGGATGGGACCAGCATTAACAGAGGGATCTGGAAAGTGTGAGTGTGTGTGTGTATGTGTGTGTGTGTCTGTGTGTGTGTGTGTGTGTGCGTGTGTGTGTGCATGTAGTCTGAAGATAGGTTGAAGAGAGGTTACCAGGAAAACAGGCAGACTTCTGAGCAGTTTCTCCTGAATGCAGAGATCCCTCACCATGAAACAGTGAGATTCTTTTCCAGGACATGTAGGTGTGTACTTAGAAGCAAGGACCCAAGACAAGCCCCACCTTAGAATTTTCTCTAAGTGAGCCATAGCTAGACCACTCCCTTGCACTGCTGACTGGCTCAGTTTCTAAGGAAATGTTTGTCTCTAAGTGGTGATGATGGATATCCTGTAAATCTGCAAGATAGCCATGTTTAACTAGAACTTAAAATGGTTCACATTTACTTGAAATGGTTCAAGTTTGACAAAGGCAAAGAGAAGAATAGGAATAGTGATGGTGTATTGGGAGAGAGAGTGGATTGTAGAGAATGTCAGAACTGAAAGAGATCTGAAAAATTACTGTCTCCACTGATTTCCAAAGAGGAAGTTAGCCAAGAAATATTTGGGGGCCTGAAATAGGACACTCACAGGCCATAAAAATGCCAAAAGAATGCAGGATATTAATATAAAAAGATCCTATCTACCTCTCATGGAGTTTGGGTGGAGTATCAAAGATGAATCTTCATGATGATAGGAAAATGCTATTAAAATATAATTCTCTTTCCCAACTATATATCTCTGAAGCCATATAGTTCAACCAAAGCAACATATTGCAATAGATTGAATGCAGAAGCAGATAGGAGAATCCATCTTCAATGAAGTCAGACATTAAGGAGATTTCCAAAACTGTGTAAAACAATGCCACTCTTCCCACTAACTTGTTTTGTTGGGGAAAAAATAGTTATTTTACATAAAAATATTATTTATATTAATATATAATTATTTGTATTAATGTGTGGCAAAAATATAGTCATTTAACATAAAATATTATTATTAACATGCATTTAACAGGTAACAATATATTTTTGTTCTTATTGTTTAATGAATTAAATTCTAATTTTTTTTAAAGTTATATCCTTAAAAAAGAGAGAATGGACAGGAGCACCTTTTACAACTATGACTATGGAGAAGAATCCTTAATTAAGCAAGAGATAGAACTGATCAAAATAAAAAACAACAAATTTGAGAACTCAATTATTCTTAAAGAAACTAGGCATGAACAAATTTAATGCAGCCAGAACTAGAAGAGAATTAGTTAATTGGAAAGAATTCTTTGTAGAAAATATCTCTGATAAAGGCATTACATCTAAGATACATTGGGAACTGACACAAATATGTAAGAATTAGACATTCCTCAATGGGTAAGTATTAAAGGATATGAACAAGAAGTTTTCACAAGAAGATAAATAAGCTATTAAGGTCATTTGTAAGTCCTCTGACTATAATAATGGCAGAATAAACATTAAAAAGAATTTATATGTATCAGATCAACATAGATAAAGGAATTAAAATACATTTATTAAACACTCATGCAACACTTACTTTGGGGTAATTTTCGATTGTCCAGAGTGTGGTTACTAGCAGGGGTGTGTTGGAGCAAGATGACAGTGATTCATGAGAGCTGATAGTTAAAATTTCAATATAAGTGTTCACACCTTGGAAATAGATAAATGCTCTAAATTAGGGCTTGATTTATTGGGTTCTTGACCGTTGACTATCTTTTGCCTCTTTTAGTATCCCCAATTCCTGGCACATAGGAGGAGCTTAATAAATGTTCACTGATTGATTGATGATTGAAGAAAGTGATGGAGAATGTGTTAATAATGCAAATTAAGTGTGTCAAGGTTGCAGATTTATTTCAGAGATCTTATTGAACATTTAGTAGCATATCCCTTCTACTTTGTCTCTCTTTGAGATTCTAGGGTTAACCTTAAAGGGTTGGAGACGGCAGGGGTGGGGTGTCTTTCTTCTGGAATTATAATAATTCATGAGCCCCTATATGTGTACTTCCTTCCATGATTATTGGCTGATATCAGTCAGTTGAATCCGTTTTTAGAAGGTAGCATTTACAAAGGTAACATTTAATAATAAAAATAGCTAGTATTTTTGTCACACTTTAGCTTTGCAAAATAAAACATGAGCAATTGGTACAAAACATGTCCCTCCAAAATTCTGTGACATATTTTTCTCCCAGGTACATACAGAGTTCAGAGAAATTCTAATCTTCAGGATTAGAGAGCAAATATGACAAAGGAATAACTCACAGCTCATGGGAATGCTCTTGATGGAGTCCTCAAGATGGGGCAGCTTTTATTCCTTGAAGAATCTTGCTATATTCACTGTGTCCACTCTATGCTCATTGTCCAAAGCTGACACTTCCTCTGGCTATTGAAGTTCCAGGGACACTTTAAGGATATTCATGAAAAAGTTCCAAACCCCTGAAATTCACAAGATCCTACCAGCCAAGGTGGGAAGAGGTCTTGGGGAGGAGGCTGAGGTCTAGTTATTCTCCTCTCCAAGTGATTCCTTCTCCATGGCTTGTTTGGAAGTCACCAAATGTTCTTATCCAGAACTGCCTTGATATCTGATAGATGACTGACAGGGCATGATGAGGTTTCCTCAATCACTCTGAATATAACTACTGAGCAATATCATTCTAATTCATCCAATGGCTTTCAAAGACCTTTTTTGCACTTCATCTGATGTCTTTGATTGGCCAGGGGAGGGAATAATCAATGTCTAAAAAATAACACATGTCTAAGAACCAGATCTCCCAAGGGTGGGATGGGGAACCATATATACAACACTTTTAAGTTTAATTTGGGTTCTTAAATTTTTCTCCATTACACTTTTAAATCTAGGCACTCAATGTCATTGTTCAGTCATGTCCAACTTTTTATAACTCCATTATGGGGTTTTCTTGGCAAAGATACTGGAATGCTTTTGCATTTCTTTTTCCAGTGGATTAAGGCAAACAGATACTAACAACTTCATCAAGGGTCATGTAGCTGAAAAGCATCTGAGACTAAATTTGAGCACAGGTCTTCTTGACTCGATGCCCAGTGCTCTATCCACTGAACCAGCTAGCTGCATCTATTATTTACTATAGCACAATCATATACCACACATTGTTCAGCCATTCCTCAATGGACAGGCATCTCAATTTCTAATTCTTTGCCACTAAAGGAGCTGTTATCATTGTTTTTGCATACATGGATCCTTTTCCTTTGACTCTTTGGGATTCAGACCTAGTAGTGATATAGTCAAGTCAAAGGTTTATGCACAGTTTCATAGCCCTTTGGGCAGAGTTACAAATTGTTCTCCAGAATGGTTGGACAAATTGTGAACTGTGCAGTTAGCAGCAAGTGGGGAGGGAAGAGGGAAGATATCAGGAAAGGCCTCACGGAGGAGGTCTGTTTTGAACTGAGTTTTGGAGGAAATGAGGAATTCTAAGAAGCAGAGGTGTGGAAGACATGCCTCAGCAAGAAGATGGAGGGAGATCTATTGTGTATAGAGAATAGCAAGTTTGACTGGACCACCAATATATGTGCAAGAAATAGTATATAATAAACCTGGAAAGGTAGATTGGGGCTAGATTATGAAGGGCTTTAAATATGAAACAGAAAAGCTTGTATTTCAAACTTGGGTAACAGGGAGCCACTGGAGTGGCTAACCCTAAACTCAGTTAAACTGAGTTTACTGAGGCAGGGAGCGATGTGATGGGACCTGAGCTTTGTGTAAATTGGGTCATATGGCTGCTGAGTGTCTCAGGCCAGATTAGAAATCAAGTCTTTTTGAATCCCAAACCAGCCTTCTCTCCACTAGGGATCCAACCACCACGCCACAGCTTAGATAAAAGACACCCTGCAGAATCCCATCTCTGGGCTATGCCTTTATATAGTGCAACGGTGTTTGGAAAACTGTCACATGCAAGGTACTATAATAACCAGCTCCATCTTGGCATAAAAGGAAGACTAACTCTATGCAAGTCTGCTTTCTTATTAATATGGAAAATGCAGCGTTTTCATCATGAGATCAACTAAATATGATGGCAATGTGGATGCTCAGGACCCAGCAGGAGCTCAGCATGCCGAGCTTTCTTCCAGACCTCCCATGGATGTTTGCTGTCTAGAGGTGAATGCTCATAACAAATCGTTAAAATTGACATCTTATTCAAGGTCCCAGAAGGATGGGAAATGGGCTGCCCAGTGGAGATTAAGCAAATAAAACAGCAAACTCAACTGCTGGACTTTCTGCCAACCATCAAGTATCTAATGCCAGGAAAGACTTTGAAAGCAGATTAATCCAGGATCACACATGCTATTTTGGAAATAAGAATGGACCTTAGCAGGAGACTCCAAGTCAAACAGGTTGTTTTGGGAGAAATCCTGGGGGGCACAGAGGAGACTGTCGACTTTCAAAGGTCAGTCAGTCAGTCAACAAGCTTTTATTTAAGTACTAATTATGTACCAGGAACTGTGCTAAACACCGGGGGTGCGGAGAAAAGGTAAAAACAAAAAGAAGAGAATCTAGTCTATGATCTTTAGGAGCTAAGTTTCTTAAGGGGGAGATAATGTGTTAAATGAGTGAAATTCTGGAACCCTCCCAATTCAAAGGCACTAGATAGTAATGGGCCAGTTTAGAGAAGTACATCAATGACTGCCCTCCTAATAACTCAGATTTGTATTGTGTTCTAAGATTTATAAAACATCTCAATAACCCTGTAGGGGAGGGAGCTTAAATGCTGCGGTCCTGTTTTGTCGATGAGGGAAGTACAACTCAGACTGACTTGTCCATCCAACCTGTCCACCACTCAGCCATTTGTTGGAATCCAACTCATGTCTCTGGACTCCAAATTCTGCCCATATTCCCTGCCTACTTCATTTTACAGGACATTCCTAGAACCTTGAAGAGAAGATGTATCTAGGAGAAACAGCTAGGCATTGCTGTATAGAGAGCCTAGAGTCAGGAAGACCTAAGTTCAAATTTGACCTCAGTTATCTGGTTCTGAGCAAGCTATTTAACCTCTATCCACCTCATTCTTCATCTGTAAAATGTGTATAATAATAGCACCTACCTCTCAGGGTAGTTATGAGAATCAAATAAGATCATGTTAGTAAAGCGCTCAGCATAGTGTCTAGTATACAGTAGGCACTTAATAAATGTTTACTTCTTTCTTTCCTAATGTTAAATCCTTCTAATGTTCTTGTTGCTCCATCACAAATACGATTAAACGCCAAGCTTCCCAAGAGTGTGTTAGCTATTATTATGTAATTAGACTTGTTATCTATAAGAGACCTGACTGGTCAATGCAAGTGAAAGTTGGGATAAGAATCCCTAGAGTTTATAAGGACTCCACAAACCTTTAGCGATCATTTAGTGTAACCCTCTCATTTTACATAATTGAGAATCCAGGACCTACAGACATCAAAGATGGTAAGGAATGGAACCCGTATTAGAGCTCTGATCATCTACATGATCCAGTGAGTGTGAACCCTGTGTGTGAACACTTGGCCAAAAGCTAGACTCGAAACACCACTCAATTACTCACACTATATGGAATAGACTATCCTAACCTTGTTCAGAAAGTCAGCATAAATTTTAGAAGAAATTAAGTTGCTGGAAAGTGGGTTTGAATATAGGATGTCTTCCTTTGGAAAGACTGCAATGGGTTGTTTTCCTTTCAAAGATCAGGCAAAAATTTGGGAAATGTTTTCTTCATACTATGTCTTGCCTCCGCAACTAGGTTCTAAGATTTTTAAAGGGAGAAATTGTGTGGAAGGAAGAAGAATCGGAAGATCCGGGTTTGATTTTTGGTCATATTACTTTTACTACCTGAATTATTACAAACCTCTTTGAGCCTTGGTTTCCCCATCTGCAAAATGGGTATACTGGCAACTGTTCTTCCTACTCTCAGAGCAGGGGTTATCAAGAGAGTGAATTCTAAATCTTCAGGTGCTAAAGGCATAGAAATTATTTTATTTCTTTGGTCTATCTCACAGAAATTAGCACACAACTAGGTGCATAGTGAGAGGTCCACAAACACTTGCTGGATTCCATTGCTTGATTGAGACTAAAAATCTTTCTCCCATTTTTTCCTTCAGCTGCCCTTTCTCCTCTCCCCTGGGATTAGATTCCAGAGCAATCCTTGGTCATTTGAGTCTATCTTTCCTCTTCTCTCTTCCTGTTCCTTGTCTCTTAATGGATTTTTTGTCCTGTGGCAAGACTCCTCCTTTATCTGCTTCTCGTTCAGACATGGAGAGCTCTCTAAGACTCTTCTCAGTCACTGGATTTCAGTAGCTGAAATTCTCTTCTTGTCTGTACTACCCCAGGGCTATGTCTTATTGCCATAACTGGCTTAACCAATACATTATACATTTGAAAAATATGTGTTTCTTGGCATGTGCTTTCTGAAATGCTAGTAAATGATCCCATAGAGAATTTCCTTTTCTTTCTTAAATCTTTTTTTCTTTTCTCTTTGGATTTACTGCATTACCTAGACATTTTAGTTGTTTATTTCACTCACAGGTTTATAACTCATTGTTGTGAATCTCCCTTTTTCCTAAGGCTTTCTAGGTTACTGATAAAGGTCCGCTTAACTTAGCCTCTCTCCCAGTTCAAGGCTGCCAGGCTTTGGGAGCTGGTGTCCCTTCCTTCACTGTGTTAGCAGGAGGGAGAGCCGGCTAGAGAGGTGTGATCTCTTTGTAGCAGAGAAGCAAGGCGCTGGGACGTTGGTGACCTGGTGGTTGGCACCCTTTGTCTGGGTCTGTGCTCCCCTGGGTCACAGTCCTACTGGGGAGAGGTTCTGAGCTGTTCCCATAGCCAAGGACTCGGGCAGTGATAACTCCGGGTCATTATTTCATCCTCGAGGACACCTGAGTTCTTCCTAAGTCTCTGGGGTTTGCCTGTAGCGGAGGCTTTAAGACCCTTGCGGTAAGAGCTCAAGAAACCCCGCTGGTGTCCACGTAACAGATTGTGAAAAGAAGGAAAACCGCAACAATGAATGAATCCTCGCAATCCTATGATAACCAGAGCTCATATTTATTACTGCCTTAAGGTGTGCAAGGTGTTTTAGGTACACTATCACATTGGGTCCTCGATTTCCTCCAAACTCTGCAAAAATTCTGGGAGCTAGGCACCATGGGCATCATAAACCCCATTCTGTGGAGGCTCAGAGAGGTTTAGATGATTTGTATAAAGTCACGCAGTAAGAGCGTAGGGCAGGATCTGAACCTGGGTCTTCCTTCCTAGAAGCCCAGTGTTTTAACTGCTAAGATATATTACTTTTCATGACAAAAGTTTTCCTATGCCATTCAGCTTGAGTCTGCTCTGAGCTGATCAGCAAGTCACCCTGTGTGGCTGCTCCCTGCTGTCCTAGGCTGAACAAGCCATCTTTGTTCCTGCTGATGCAGCTGGCCTCCTGTCCTCTTTAGTCAAGTGCCTTCCTCCTAGCAAAGGTCAGTGTGCCACCATCCACCGCCACCTGCTTTCCGCCGTTTGGGTTAGGAAACCTAGGGCTTGTAAGAAATATCAGAGAGAACCTGGGGGACTCCTTTTTGCAATGCAAAACTGCCTTATGCTGCTTCTATGGATTTTACGGGTATTTTAATGGGTTGACCACTGGATGTTCTACCTAAAATGTTTTGGTCTGAGCCTCTGTGGTTGCTGTACCCCACAGTACAGTGCCTGGAACATACTGGGCACTAGATAAATGTTGATTGATTGATATTGAGTGCTATACTGCTCTTTCTCCCATGAGGCTGAGGGAGGGAGAAGTTTAATAGGGGATTATAATGTTATATCACATATAGTTACATAATATATAAAGGAGGATCTTCACTCAGATTTCATTACCTACAAGACATATTTACTGCCATAATTTTTTCATTTCTTTAAAATGATTTAATATTTTATTTCCCCCCAATTGCATGTAAAAACAATTTTTAACATTTTTTTTAAATTGAGTTCCAAATTCTTTTCCTCCCTTGCTCCCTTCCCCCATGAGAAGGTACTGCCATGATTTATTCTTTTCCCAGTCCTCCCATCCCGTTTGTTTCCCATTTCTTAGCATTCTGTTCCATGGGCATGCTCAGTAAAGTTCCAGATGCTCCATCGATCAGTTATTTCATAACACTTTTTTGTTTTCCTTTTTACATAGATGTCAGTTATGCTACCTTTAATAAACTGGCAAATTGAATACCTGCCACTGGGAGACTTGCCTTGAGTTTTACATTTGACTATGACTAAAACTTTCTTCATCTCAAAATGTATTGTGGATTTAAAATAACCCTCTCCAGACTGAGACCAGAGGAATCAAACTACAATTGTGTTCTAGAAAAGGGAATGTTTATGCTAATGTTGGCCCTAGTAAATGAGACCTTCAGGTCACCCTTATGGAATGCAGCCACCATACAGATGAGCTGGAGCTCTGGCTGGGGACTCTGGGACAGAGATGGGAAGAACAAATAGGGACTGTTTCAGAAAAGTGGGACATCCAAAAAGAATGAGGAAACTAGAGAGTCGGAGAGGAGAAATGACTGAATGGTAGAGGGCAGGAAGCCTCTTTTGGATGCTTGTCCTGGACTGTGTGCCAAGAAAGAAAGTAATTCAGGGACATTTCTGTGACTGGGGAAGAATCCAAGGGAGACACTGAGTTGAGGGTTCAGATGGCTGTGGGCAAAACAGTTCTGATCTGGAAACTGAAGGCCAAACTGGGGGCCAAGATCAAAAGAACTTTGCCTTTGACCATGGGGTAGAAGTAAGGATGAATTTTAATTGTCAAGGAAATACCCAATGGTTCAAGGATTTAGACTAAAGCTATAGCTTGCTACCGTTAGAGATAAGCTAGGAATGGAACTGGAGACAGTCAAGACAGACTTCATCATTCAAATTTTTCATTCATTTAAAATATTCAAGGTGGGTTGATAGATCACTTGTAGAATTCTAGAAAGATGCCTTAATTTGAGATAAGAAGCAGTATGGTATATAGTGGAGAAGGCGCTGGAGTTGGGAACAGGAAGACCTGGGTTCCAGTCCCTTCTCAGACACTGAGTAGATATGTGACTTTAGTCAAGTCACTTAACCTCTATGTTTCAGTTTATTCATCTGCAAAATGAGAGGATTGGACTCGATGTCATTGAAGAACTCTTCTCAATCCAAATCTATAACTTTATGAGATACTCTATTGGTTAGCAGCTCAAGACCATGTCTGCTGAGCATTTCTGTTAGTCATGTGGTCTCTCAGCTATTTTCTGCTACCATTTCCCAGGCTGTGTAGGCTGGTAAGCCTCTCTCTGATAAGGGAAACCTAAACCTCTTCTAGTGTCTATCTGAGGGCTATGAGTCATCAGCCTCACCAGGAAGTCGACAAAAATCAGTAGAATGCTTTAGGCTATGATTAAATCTATTTGGGGGACCATTTTTTTCATGATGCCATTCAGGTTTAGGAACCAGCCCATCATTTGAATGAGGTGAGAAAACTCCTGCTAAATGCCTTATTATCAATCTGCATCCCTCAAATCCAATTTCCATACTCTCCCAATAAGACTCCATTGGAGCTATGAGGAATGAGGCTTCTTTCTTCCCAGGATTTTCTTTACCTGAAATGTAAGTGCACTTGGGGCAAGAACCTCCTTTCTTTTATTATACATCTTTTCCAGCTCTAAGTTTGCTAATTTTCCAAAAACACGGATTTTTTAAAATAGATTCATTCCTCTATTCAAAAGATGATAACATGTCCTACATGTGTAATTCACTGTGCAGATTACAAAGATTTGCCCTCAGATATCTTATTGAGTCATTGTCCTAAGAGAAGCCCATGCCATTAGTTTCTGACCTCTAACCTGTCCATGCTGGGTCATAACCCTTATCACTTAAGAATGTGAACAACAGAACTTTACTTCCCACAAAATCATGGATCTTAACGTGTTCCTGACTTTGTGCTCTTATGCTCTTGACCAAAGTTTTACACTGAATTGACCTTAAATTCAATCCAGTAAGCATTTTTTTTTGGTAACTGTTGTTAAGTTCTTTTTTCAGTCATGTCCAGTTCTTTGTGACCTTATTTTGGAGTTTTCTTGGCAAAGACACTGGAGTGGTTTGCAATTTCCTTCTCTAGCTTATTTTATGAACAAGGAAACTGATATATCTATAGATAGAGAAAACTGAGGCAAATAGGGTTCCATGATTTGTCTAGGGTCACACAGCTATCTGAGGCCAGGTTTGAACTCAGGAAGAGTAGTCATCCTAATCCCAGGCATGATACTCTATCTACTGCGCCACCTAGATGCCCCTAATATAATAATATAATAAATAGTCATTTGCTAAGAACCAATTATGCTTCAGTTGCTAATTGACTCCAGCGATACTAAATCAAATGTCATACAGATTTGGAGCCAAGTTCTGGGTCGATGGTATGTATCAACACTAGCATGTGTTGAAATGGTTGATGGATCCTCATAGTCAAGCACTGTATAGAAAGGTATGGACAGATAGACAATGATTGAGGCAGGGATGGAGTCACATGCAGCCTCTGCCTGCAGTATCCCACAGGGCAGTGAATAGAGTGGGAGCCTGGCCTTGAAATGGGATGCATGCTTTGGTTGAACACCAAGAGCCACTGGGGGCTTGGGCTTCCATTGTGCTAAAGAGCCTGCTGTGACACCTGACATATCACTGGAACTGATGGAAGTTTCTCTAAAGACTAACCAGGAAGGCCTTTTCTGATGATGCCACAGGTTCCTGTGGAGTTCTCATCCCCTTGGTCCCAGTTCTGCCCTCCAGAGACAAGCACAACAAGCTGATCCCTTTTCTATAGGACAGCTTTACAAACAACTAAAGACAGCTGTGATATCCCCCCACACTGCCCCTTCCATCCCAAGTCTTTGCCTTGGGTTAAACATTCCTATTTCCTGCATCTGACATGGACTCAAGATCTTCTACCATCTTGGCTGTCCTTCTCTTGATTCTCTTTAGCTTATCAACACCCATCCCAAAAGGTGGTACAAAGCCTCCAGTTAGGCTGGTCACAGGGTAATAAGTGACTTACTTGTTCAGGATCTCAGGATTGGATACCTAGTAAACATCAGGAACAGGATTTTCACCTTGTAAGAAATGATAAATGTGAGGAATTCAAAGCAACATAGGAAGACCTGGATCATAGGACCATAGATTTAAAGATGGAAGGGACCTTGGGTATCATGTGATTGAAAAATATGGATAAGTTAAATGGATAGAACACTTCTCTGCAGATGTGGAATTCCTAGAAAAAAACCAAGATTCTCTAAAAAAAAAAAGTCAACCAACAAGGGAGTTTGGGGCCAAACTACTCAAATCAGCATGATTTCATGCTGTTGTTTTTCCTATGTATATTGCAGGTTATTGATCAATCATTAATAGTTTATTACGTGCCTGCTATATGTCAGGCACTGTGTGAAGCATAGCTAGGGGAAGGACTACGACCAGGTCAGGATGAGGCAGGACCGTTATAGAACTCTGAACTTTGGATTTCCCTCAGTCCTGTCCCCTGGCCATGTGACTTTGTGTGCTCCTCTGATAGGCTTTCCCTCAAACAACTTGTTGAGCATGGGCAGCAGTTTTCTGACCTTCACCTCACTGTAATGGGTCACACACACCCCCATCAAAGTATGCAAATAAAACTTACTGTTTTCCCACAGGCTTGACAATTTTGAAGGTGAAAATACTCACACTGAAAATTTAACAATCAGATCTCAGGAGCATGTTAGAAATAGCTCTAGGATACCCTGATTAGACATTTCTTTTAGTGCTACAGTCATGTGATTATTATTTTATGGTGAAATTTTGGCATCTTAGAGGGAAAAGACTTTATGGTAAGTCTCGAAATACAGATTCTCTTCGTTACTTCAGAAGATTCTATTTCGTTCCACCTGTACTGAGCACCTATTTTGTGAAAAGCTTTGGTCTAGGAGCTCAGGATAAAAAGAAAAAGAAGAGGAAATGTTCCTTGCCTGTCCCAAAGAAACTTATACACCACTGGGGATGGGAGGTGGGGCTTCAGATAAGTGACAGCAGGACATGGTGGAAAGAACTAGATTTGAAGTCAAAGGCTCCGGATTCAAATTCTGAGTCTTCTAGTTTACTACCTGTGTGACCTCAGGCAAATCCCTTTTCCTCTGGGTCTCAGTTTTCCTCACCTGTAAAATGAAGGAGTTGGACCAAATGATGTCTCAGCTCTCATCTAACCCTAAACCCAAGATCCTGTGTAAATACAAGGTACAGGCAAAATAACGCAAAGAAATTCTGGGAGGAAGAGGAGGTGAACAACCTGGAGACATCCAGAAGTCCCCTGAAAGAAAGGGCACCTGATCTGTTTCCTTTAATCAAGAAGTTATTTATTTAGCTACAGCTAGTGTGCCTGGAGTCAGGAAGATCTGAGTCCAAATCCAGCCCTGGGAGAGTACTTAACTTGACTTGCCTCAGTTTTCTTATCTGTAAAATGAGCTGGAGATGGAAATGACAAATTATTCCAGTGTCTCTGCTAATAAAACCCCAAATGTGATGGCAGAGTCAGGCACGACTGAACGACAATGTATCAGGGCACTATTGGGCACTGAGGATGCAAAGAGAAAAATGCCCCAGCCCCTGCTCTCATGGACTTTGCATTCTGTAGGCAGACATATACACATATAAGTATATAAAAATAAATATAAAACATTATATTTATATATAGTAATATGATAATATAATTATATAAGATATAGTTATAGGGTAGGCATTAGTTAAGGGCAAGAGGATGAAACAGGTGCAGAAGATGGCCCTTGAGTTAAACTTTGAAACAAGTGAGGGATTCAGAGAAGTGAGGAAGGAATGTATTCCAGGCTTGAGGGAACAGCCCATACAAAGGCTTGTAGGAAGGAGATGGCATGTCTTCTAAGAGGAACAACTCATTATATCTAGAAGGTTAGTCATATCTAGTCCAAATGTTAACCAGGACACTTTTCATTTTTCATTTCAGTTTTTCCTGGGATAAAACTCATGGATGAGAAAAAGTTTGT
Organism: Potorous gilbertii; assembly: GCA_028658325.1. Classification (NCBI taxonomy): domain Eukaryota; kingdom Metazoa; phylum Chordata; class Mammalia; order Diprotodontia; family Potoroidae; genus Potorous; species Potorous gilbertii. The sequence goes on from CM053770.1 coordinate 663,351,830, forward strand.
TAAGAAAAATAACAAATGAAGAGACAGGAAGAGTCGGTTGAACTGTCCTTCTAGGTGATCCTGGATTATTCCCCACACAGAAGGAAGAAAAACAGCACAAAGGCATTAAATATCCTGAAGCCCTCACTGGGAGTTCCGTTCTCTTAAAGAGATACCTATAGCTTGCTTTTTAAAATTCTTTTTTTTCTTTGTTCAGTCTCTCTGGAGTCATCCATTATTATAGCATTTTTTGTGGTATCAATTCTTACCCAACAGTGTTATTGCAAAAAAAAAAAAAAAAACCACTTTGAGCCTCTTTCTATCCCAGTAAAAATACAGCAGAGACACCCTCCCCCACACAGGGGACACTGCCATTCACTTTTTGTTTCAAATTCTTTGAAAAAAAAAAACAAGGGTGGGGGTAGAGAATGCCAGTCAGTCTAGAGTACCAAGCCCTTGGGTCTTCCAAGTCCCTCCTTTGTCTTTGGGCCCCAAGAATTCACCCACAGGATAACAAAAGGGCTTGGAGGACTTCACTGGAGTGGGAGACCCAAAAAAGGAAAAAGCATTTTGAGGACTTTGCTAATGTATCCCATTGAGAGCTTCCCGGGCCTAAAGGTGTCTTTTCAAAAGCCATTATGATTCAGGCAGGACGGAAGGTAATCAGCTGCTTTCCTGGAGCCCTCCACTTGAAAGAAGGCTGATCAGCCTGTCGGCCATGAGAATAGGAGAGACTTTGGGAGGGGTTGGAGAATTTTCCATAAATTAAAAGTCCACCATAATGTTAACAGTTGTTTAAGAAAAAATGGAGAGAAAGGAGCAACGTGGGCTTTGTGTGAGCTAAAGGTGACGTCGGGGGACTCTAGTGGTTTGGGGCAAAACAGCAAAAAATCTGGAGGACTGGCTTCCAGACATCTTTTCCAGGATGCTGGCTTCGCAAAAGTCATTGACTCTTCCTTGGGACCCAAGTCCAAGGAGTTAAATTCTCTGGGCTAGAGAATTCTTGGATTTGGAGTCTGGGCACTAGGAATCCTGTATTCTCATGGCCAAGAAGCCATGAACCTTTCTTAAACACATACACCTGCTCTTACCCAATGCTAAAAGTTCTTAGCACCATACCTGGCGCACAGTAGTACCAAAGACGGTTAATAAATGCTTGGGCTAGTGTTTTCTCTTTTGAGAATACTGCCTACCTCTCATTATCTAATAACAGCTAGACATTTGAGGTTTGCCAAGCTTATATCCTGCATGAACTTAGTTGTCTCTCCCTTTGGAATATAAACTCAAAGATTTACTTGTACTTTTGACTGACTGATTTACTCAATCAACCTTCAGCTCTTTAATTCTTCCCCACCTGTCCTTAAGTTCTGGAGAAAATAACCATATGGCACTTAAAGTATAGCCAAGTTTGGAAGAAATTGGGAAGTCGTAAATCTCGAATTATAAAGACAGTCAAATTCACAACTGCTTTGAGCCCAGGCTGGAAATGACAATTTTCTTTAAAACTTCTGAGTCAGCAAGACACAGGTCCAGCTTAAGTGACATAATGCAGAAGGCTTTATAGGCAGAAAGGAGTCACTGAAGAATTTTGAGCAGGACAATGACATGGAGGTCAAACAGAGGGAATAATGGGCCCATACATTCAAAGATATTCCCGGCAGCACTTACTGATAGCAAAAAAAAAAAAAAAAAATAGTGGATGATAATGACAATGAACTGTGGTACATAAGCTTAATGAAGTAGTGTTGTTTCATTAGAAAAGACAAATTGGAAGAACTCATGGAATCTTGGGAAGAAAGACTTTCTATTTAGGATGAAATAAGCCAAATCAAGAGAATGATTTACACAGAGGTCAGAATTCTGATCAAGGCAGGAACAACCTTAATTCCACAGTTAAACAGTTCTCTCAGTGGAAAGATGGTACACTATATGTAATGATATCAGCTAGCATTTAGATAGTGATTAAAAGCTTTTTACAAATATGGTCTCCTTTGATCCACAGCAATCCTTAGAAAGCAGGCTCATTTTTCAGTTGAGGAAGCTGAAACAGACAGAAGTTCAATAACTTGCCCAGGGTCACACCTTAGTAAGGGTCTGAGGCTGGGTTTGGACTCAGGCATTCCTGTCTCCAGACCCCAGCACCCTATCCATGCTGCTATGTAGCTGCAGAAAATACAAAGAAGGGTCTATACTTTAATACACTATTGGTTCTTCTTCCTATGGCCCTTAAAACACACACACACACACACACACACACACACACACACACACACACACACACCAAGCACACATATTCGCATTCTGGGGTCATGACAGGTAGGAGACAATTCTGAGGAGTGGAAATGTAGCAAGTAAGAAGCCAGCCCTCAGGGGAAAAAAAATTTGTTCTTCATTTCAAAAAAGGAGACTTTTTTCCCCTCCTTTCTCCTACATCAGTATTACAACCTCCTAGTTGAGTTATTGTGTAGGAGGAGACAGCATGCCCAGAAGGAAGTATGCCAAATTAGTGAAGACATGAGACAGGAAGTTTCATGAGTTGAGAGAGAGCCAGCCCTGGCTGTCATGAATTGTCCCCCAAAAGAGCAGGCGCAGGGAAGCTCTGAGCAATCTGCCTAGCAGAAATGCTGTGTCCAGGGGGTAGCAGCGTGAGAATACCACAGAGAGCCTTACACAGAGGATGGATCAGTTGCTTGAGCCATGTGTGGTCATCATGTGTGCCCCTCATTACTCGGGAGTATACTTGGCTGATGCTCACTCTTCCTACTGATGGCATGTGTCCTTGTGAAAGAGAGTACCAAGTTTATGGGAGGTGGCAGTCTTTGTTTAATATTGTTCTTTGCCATGTCATATTAGTAAATGCCTTTGCTTTGAGCTGTTTGTGTCTTTTGGTTGTCTATTAGAGGTATATCTACCAATAGGCAACCAAAGGACACAAATAGGGACAGCTAAGTGGTGCCATAGTGCATAGAGTGCTGGGCCTGGAGCCAGAAAGACTTATTTTCTTGAGTTCAAATCTGGCTTCAGACATTTACTAGCTGTGTGACTCTGGGAGCCAGAAAGACTTATTTTCTTGAGTTCAAATCTGGCTTCAGACATTTACTAGCTGTGTGACTCACCCTGTTTGCCTCAGTTTCCTCATCTGTAAAATGAGCTGGAGAAGGAAATGGTAAATCACTTCAGTATCTCTGCCAAAAAAAAAAACAAACTCCAAATGGGGTCACAAAGAGTCAGACAAGACTGAAAAAAATGACTGAACAAGCACCAACATATGAACTCATGAGCTTCATACAGCCAGAATTCCTTGAGTCTGGGGTAGCTGTCCCCTGGGGACCCATGGGTTGCCCAGAATTGGGATACTATATCAACATTGTTCCAAATGGTCTTACAGAATGCTTGGTTCCATTTCCATCTCCACCAGGAATGTTAGTAGTGTGGGTAACCAATTCTCCTTTAGACTAGACTTCAACATTGCCTGTTTCCACAAAAGTTAAAGGGATTCCATAATGGAGATTTTATGAGATCTAACGATATAAAAACTGTTTACACAATGTACTAAGGTCCCATAATGTATAGAAAAGATACTACTTTTCCTAAGACTTCCCTTAATCTCTTTCATTCCAAAGTAGGTCAGCCCTACCCCGACTCCCTCAAAAAAGGTAAGCACAAACCTGGTCCGTTGGTTTTAGAGTAAGGAAGGAATCAGGTGGAAGCAAGTCACTCCTCTAAGGACACTCAGTTGACTTCTTTGCTTTCCTTTAAATGTGTGACATGGCTCTGGTATTGAAAAAAAGTCTTTTCACCTTTTAAACTTGGCGATCATCATCAAACACAACCAAGAGAAGCATTTCAATTTTCAAAGAACAAAAAAAAAGGTTGTGTATGAAGTCACAAACTTCTGTTCTATATAGTTCAGTATTTTAAGAGGACATATTACATTTAATTAAGTAGTAACAAAATTGCCCTGCTTTTATGTGTCCCTCTGTGTATTTTTTAAAATGCTTTGCTGATGCTCTATTTCTCCCCCTTTCCCAGTCTCCATCACTGCCCTACGCAGGAGGTAGCTTGACAGGATAGATAGAAAGCTGCTCTAAAAGTCAACAAGGCTCAGATTCAAGTCCCAGCTCTGACGCATGCTGACTGAGGGACCCCAGGCAAGGCACTCATACTCTCAGGAACCCAAACAACTCTAAGACTTTTCCAAACCATGAGACCTGAAATCTGACCATCCCCTTCTAGTCCAATCTTGACCTCAGCCCCTAGGACTAGGGCTCCGGCACAGGAACTTTTGTCTTATCTTGCTAGGAATCAGAGTACCGCCGGTTTCCTCACAGTTTCTAAAACATTTTGCTGACTTTCCCAGCCCCACCTCTTTCTAGTTCACCTTTACGCATGGTCTTTACCTATTACCTTTACCTATGTATAATACACATACAATAGGTATGTATAATAGGTAATACATACCTATTAGAATGCAAACTCTTCGAAAGGAGGTCAAGTCTCACTTCCGAAAAATCTTTAGCCTTAGGACAAGGTCTGGCATACAGTAAGCACTTAACTGTCGAACGAATACTTTCATTCATTCAGAAACTGCGGAGCAGTTCCTCCTAGGTGGCTCCTTATGCCAGTCAAGTCTGAAGTCTAATCCTGTAACTACCCATTAACTTTCCTCTCAATAATCTCCCTCCCTTGACCATACACATATGTAGAGTTAAACAAAAAGGCCAGTTTAATCATGTTGACAAAGATTTGTCTCATTCTCTACCTCTATTCTAGCCAGTGGTCTCAAAGTGTGTTCAAGGGACCATTCAAGGGGTCCAAGAGGTCAAAACTATTTTCATAATAATATATTTTAGCTTCTAATGTGGAAAATATGAATAAATGTAGAACACAAAATGTGGCATGACCCAAAAGTTGGTAGAAGGTTGGCTTCATCAACCTTCTAAGTCATGACTGGTCACTGCTCTGACGTCTTTTAGAGTCATTTTCTTTTATATTATTGAAGACTAAAAGAATTTTCAAATTGTTTACACTCTGATGGGCCAAATGTTTTAATTCAACATAACTTCCCACAAAGTCAATTGCTGCTGTTTAGTTATTTTCAGTCGTGTCTGACTCTTCATGACCCCTTTTGGGGTTTTCTTGGCAAAGATACTGGAATCGTTTGCTATTTTCTTTTTCAGTTCATTTTACAAATAGGAACTGAGGCAAACATGGTTAATGGGATCACACAGCTAATAAATGTCTGAGGTCATATTGAACTCAAGAAGATGAGTCTTCCTGACTCCAAAGCCTGGCCCTCTGTCCACTGAGCCACCTAGCATCCAGGAGAAATAAAATAGACTGTGGCTAAAAGAGTTAATTCGCCTACCCAGCTGTGCTCTGATATTTCAATACATCAGTTGATCTGTTCTCACTGTCTGGACTCCCTCCTATGGTGCAGATAGCAGCCCATCCATGCTTTCTCATGCTGTGCCTCTCTTGTCCATGTCCTCTGTAGGGAATCCGTCCAATGGCCTGGTGACAAGGTTGAGGGGTGATGACCCCAAAATACCGACAGTCCGGGTCGTGCTCGAATGAATTCGACTCAAGCCTTCTTAAAGCCAAAGAAAACAAAGTTTATTAAAGATTCGCCAAATTGGGTTGGCTCTTAAAGAGCCTAAGCATTTGTGACGCTTGTATTTACAAGCGGGCCAGATAGAATCCCAGCTAGACAGAGTCTGAGCTGGATTGAATCTGAGTGCCTTCATGGAAGCCAGATGGAACTTAAATAGAGAAAGGAGTATAGGAGGGATCTGGGGGGTGGGGGGGTGGCCTGGTAGTCCAGGGTGATGGGAGGAGGGGTTTAGGAAGGGTCTTGAGGAGAAGTCCAAGGAGGGTCAAAGGCTGGAAACAGCTGGAGGATATCAGGAGATATCAGACAATGGAGGGTTCGGATGGGAAGCAGGTGGGGCAATCTAGAGGTAACCAACCGAGGTAACAGACAATGGCCACAGATTTGAGTATGAAAAGCCAGGTTCAGTGGAGAGATACAAGGAGAGCTCAATTTGAGTATGAAAAGCTAGGTTAAGTGAGGAAGTTCCCAGAGTCTGAACCCCATCACTGGGAGCCTACCTCTAGGTCTTTCCCTGGGTACTAATGGTGCCCATGAACTGTGCATTGGTGACATAAGCCTCCCATCTTTTTTTCCAATTCCCCTTCTCTTTGATGACATCCTTTGAGTCCCTTTCCCCACACAATTTTTGACTAGTAGTATGCTGCATCCCCTATACGCCCACCCTGTCCTTCTCCACCCTCTTTGAGTGACTCTGAAGATAGGTGTTAATCAGGGGGTTGGTTTAGATAACTCCTTAGGTCTCTTCCAGCTTTGAGTCTATCACCCTGCGAGCCAGAACTCTCTGACATACAGGATCTACAGCAGAATATTGATGTTTAAAGAAGTCTGAGGTGATTAAAATCTCCCTGCAATTTCCCAAAGGCAATCCCAGCCCACTTTCCTTGGTTCCACTCAGTGATGTCCCACTCTAAATCAAAAGCCAGTGATTTGAAAGGCCAGTCGAAGCAAGTCAGCAAAAGAGGGGGCCGAAGAGGGGGATGAAATGAGAGCAGAATGTATTTTTACCAGTATCTTTTTAAGAGAGGGAATAAAAGGAGACTGCCTGAGGCAGGTGATCCCCTAAATAAAACTCCAGATGCTTTTTGGAACAACAGTACAGATTTAGGAGCTGCATTACAAAGTGTTCCTGCTGGGTTCAGAGAACTAAACCTTGGCATCCAGACCACCTTGGCCCCATGCCGGAACATAGGCTGCCCTTCTATTCTGGACTGCACAAAGGTGGAGGAGGAAGGGTTATGGGCTGTCGGGGAACTAATCAGTAGAGGAGGCAGAATCAAGAGGTAAGTGGAAGATAGCTCTCTAACTTGAACTTGATGTTCTTTGGGGAGCCTCCTACTTGGAGACTCAATCAGACACAGGGAGTTGTGAACTGAATGAGACAGTCAACATAACAGCTAACAATAGCCAAGTACTTTATGTGTATTATCTCATTTCATCCTCACAAAAGCCCTGGGAGCACAGGTGCTATCATTGACCTCCTCTGACAAATAAGGAAACTGAGGCAGACCAAGGTTAAAGGACATCCCCCCAATGCACAGCTAGCAAATGTCCGAGTCCAGGTTTGAACTCATGACTCCAAGTCTATGCGCTAGGAACTGCTAAGTATTAGGGATACAAAGAAAGGCAAATACATGGTCCCTGGGTCTGAAAGATCTCACATTATAAGGGGGAGAAAACATACCCCCTCCAAATGGTTCAAATAAGATATACACAATATAAATGGAAGGAAATTTCAATTAATGCGAATTTTCTTTTCATTTCTGAAGTACCAGACAACATTGGTACAAATAGAAGGTGGACCAGGTATAACAGCACTCCTGGGGAAGGCATTCTTATTGGCTCTCTCCCACAGGAGAATATAATGGTGAAAGGAATGCATCATTGGTCATACTTGCCCCAGGTGATACCTGCTCCACACTCTGTGCACTCCTATGCCAGCAAAGTACCTGGTTTTCAACTCCTTCAAAGCTCTCATTTTGTTCAATCTAAGTCATCTATCTGTACATGCATCTCTTGGTCTTTTGGCATCTGTGACTAGGGAATTCATGCTTCCTCTTCAACCATTCAGGAGTATATTTAGAAAGCAAATTGATGGGTTTAAGAAGCATGTTGTGACCGAATCATAGAATATCAGAGTTGGAAGGGAGCTCAGAGACCGTGTGATTCAGTCCAGACCTCAACGTGAATCCTTTCTACAATGAAGTCAACATTCAGAAAAGGACTGTGATTTAGGTCACCCCTGAAAGGGACTTCAAGTTTAATCAAGACTAGAGTTCACAGTTTGGGGATGAGAAGACCTGAATTTGAATCCTGCCACAGGCACTTGAGATCTATGAGATCCTGGGCAAATTTTTGAGCCTTGATTTCCTAATCTGCAAAATGAGAGGATTAGACTTGAAGACCTCTATGTCCCCTTCCAATTCATATGATTTTATGAAGTGAATTTAAGGTCTTCTAATTCTGAGTCTAGTTCTCCTTCCCCTATACCACACAGCCCTCATCTCACCTTCCTTTGCCTTGTTTCCCTAGTGAACGTTGAAAGGAACCAGTCACAGGGCTAAAGGTTGGGTCATTGGTGTAAAAGAGAAGATTGGGAAAAAGAAAGGCACACATTCCAAATCCAGGGTCGGGGAGTGTCTAACCAGGACTTGAAAGCAGCTGCCATTGGCCTAGTCCTCCAAGAGGGGCTTTATTTTGTTGCCACCTAGCAGGCAGTTGATTGTTAACATTGATGTCTGAACTGACTCCTTTCTGCTGTAATAAAAGGAGGCAGGGAAGACAGATAGCAGGGGACTCAGGTGTATGGAAGGTCCAATCCATTTCTGCTGGGATAATTTGTAAAAGAATTAACAAGTCCCAGAATAATTAAAAGCTCACTGTTGGGCATATCCAATGGCGATCATTGTTAGAGATGAGTGTTTGTTTTATTGGACATATTGTTTAGTGAGTTCCAGTCCATGAGATTGGAACAGATCTGAGTTTTCTCTTGACAACTTCTTGGATTTCTTGAGATTTCAGTGTCCATCAAGATATGCATTTCACATGTTGACATATTTCTGTACTTGGAAAATTTGCAACAGACATGACCTAATGCATTAGAAAGACAGGTGGGGGATTAAACATCAGGTAAAATGAAACTCCCTGAGGAAACTGAGAGAGCCCAGGAAGGTCTTTGTTTATTATTCAAGTTCCAAGGCAAATATCTAGCTTCCTCAGCAAATGGCTTCCCGCTTACAGGAGGTTCTTGCCCTCCATGGTCTGCTCAAGACAGATAGCACAGGTAATGGCAAGAAAATTCGCCCAGGCATTGGACAACCTGGGGTAGAGGTCCAGCTCTACCAGTTAATAATTGTGCCCCATCTGGTCAACAAACATTTATCAAATGCCTACTATGTGCTAAACAGAAAAATACAAAGAAAGGGGGGGAAGGGGAATTCTAAAACTCAGTCCTTGACCTTAAGATGCCCACACACTAATGAGGGAGACAGCATGTATATATGTATGTATGTACACAAGATATATTCAGGATAAATTAGAGATAATTGACAAAAGGAAGGTGGTAGCTTGTGTGATTTTGGGCAAGATCATCAAAGGTCCATCAATTGAGATCTGTAAGGTATCTGAGAGACTCTAAAATCCAATCTCTCCCTCTGCCCATTTAATAGATAAGGAAAACAAGTTCCAAAGAGTGAAGAGACATACCTGAAGTCACACAGACAAAATGAAGATTTGGTTCTGCATGTGAGAGGTAGGTAGGAAGAGAATATATCCTATCTGTTATGTATAGAGGAGCTCTAAGGAGTGGTCTAGCCCACCAAGTAAGGGTCTGAAGCTCTGGTTTCAGAAAGTTTAGCCAATTTTCCTAGCTGTCATGAGCCCCTCCTTCCTCCATTCCTCCTCATCCTCTCGCTTTGCCATGGCCCAGGAGGTTCTACATTTAGGCTAGAGTTTTCAGATATAAAAGAATTTTGTAAACTTATCACTGATTTGGTATGTCAACTTTTACACCCATCATAAGTTTACTTTTTAAAGTAAACTTTTTAGTATCTCATTTACTATTTGAAATTTTCTCTTTCTCTGCTTTGCATATGTAACATGGTTGACTCTGGCCCCTTTCTCTCAGGAACAGGCTGGTTTCATCTGCCCTTCCCCCTCCCCTGTCCCCTTCCCCATTTTAGGACACTGAGGGGTATGTTTGTGTCTTTGTCCTCTGCCCTTGACTTCAGCTTTCACCAGATACTTTTCACTCATTTTGGGGGGCCAGTGACTAGCCTCCCCCCAGTTCCATTTGATCACTTAACATCAATTAGTCTTTACATAAGGATATTTATTTAAAAGTCATAGCAAACACTAATATACAAACATTTCTTTCAATATCTTGGGGGCATCCACTACTCTCAGTCCCCAGAGGCGGGAATTAGGCTAGAAATTCCACACAGTTCCTTAACAGCATTGATTCCACCAAGTTCATATCCAAGGGCATTGTCACTGTTGGCTGTCACTGGGCTAGAGTCCCAGACCTGTATCTGTTCCTCCAGGTGTTGATACTGGTTACAACACCTGGCTTAGATTTCTGGACTCCTGGATCCCCAGAGTTTGAACTTTAAGCCCAGATTGGAGACTTTGCTCCATGTATCTAGAAAAGAAAAAAAAGTATGAACATAAAGAACAAGAACCCAGGCCTATTTCTTGAGGTCATCTAGCCTGGGTTGAGGAGAAAGCCACACCAGTTTCACAGAGGAAGCTATTAATGAAGGATCTACCTCATTCCTTCAGACAAAATACACAAAAAGCCTTGGGCCAATGCTGTATAAAGAAATCAACAATTTCAACTGTACAGCCAGTGGGAAAAGACACTTCCTAGTCATGTATTAGGCCAACAAGAAACAATTGCAGGATGTCCTAGACCTCACCATTGTCCTCATAGCAATTCCCTAATGTCCTCCACATGGATAATGCTATCTTGCCAAACTGATAGGGTCAGTATTACAGCATTACTCCCATAAAGGAAAACACATTCAAATTCGAGTTTAGAATCTGTTTACTGTACGAAGTTGAAAGATCACAAAGCATAGTACTGATACTCCCAAGCTACCTCTCTGTTGCTTTTAGTGAGAAATGAATTCCCAACTCTCATCACAGCTTTTCTCTCCCTAGGGGAGTTAAGGGTCCCACAAGCCTTTAACAGAAAAGAGATGCAGGAAAAAAGAAAATAAAATACTACTTGTTAACTATTAAAAAAAAGAAAGAAAGAAAAGAGATACAATCAATTCCTCAATTTTCATGGGGATAATGTTCCTAGAAAATGGTGCAAAAGTAAAAAAAAAGAGAATATTGATACATATCGGAAACCAAAAGCTTTAATCTTTTTCTAGCGATTGCTGAAAATGCAATTTTCTGCATATGCTTCCTTATTCCAAAATATTAATTCTGATAACAACAGAGTGACCACAAAATAACTCATAAAATGCATTACATGAAATAAAATTGGTAAAGTGCAAAATATTTTTCTTGCTAGTACCTTCTTCCTTTTTTGTGGATATAATATACGGATTAGTGAATGGCAAACTTGTAGCCAACAGTGGCTACAAGTTAATCTTATCTTATCTACTTATCTTATCATACCAGCACAAAGTTTATCTAATACCTTTATTTTCTCACTAAGCTGCATCACATATTGTGCTCTCTTTGAGCCTGAATGACTTACACTAGGCTTTGGGGGCAAAATTATGGCATAAAACTTGTTTTGAAGGCAAACAATGAAAATATGCAGTGAATGCTCATTACTCTAGGATGGTAGGGTGAACTAGATCAGTAAAGCACATAGTAGGACACCACCTGTGTGCATCAAGTCTCTCATCTTTTTATCTACCACCCTTAGCCACAAATGTGTGTGGCTGCCAACAAAAAATGAAAATGAAGTTTTAATAAAATCGTGGGAATGCTTGGAGTCACAAAAAAGTTAAATGTGTTAATTGTTGAAGATTAACTGTATTGTTCATGTCTTTCTCTTAATATCACAGTCCTACCTAAGAGAAAAGGACAGTCTCACATAGTGGTATGAATAGTGACATTCTGATTCTTACAGTTTGACTGAGCCCTAGGTCAATCTAGTGTACCAAAGATCAGGGAGATCCTCTTGGAAATTACCTAGAGCCATCCTGCAAAATGAGATTTTGCAAATTTATACTGCAAGTTCATGATTAGTGCTATGACTTGAATGGGGCATCGCATGTGTCTCAGTGTAGCCAACTTTCCCTGGCAGCTTCTGTGCCACCAGACACCAGGTGCACAAGGGGACAAGAAGGGATTTCTGCTCTCATGTCCTAGGCAGTGTGTTTCTCGTCCATCTCCCTGTGAATAGCCCGCCATGCAGTCTCTTCCCTGGGACCCCATTGGAGGGTGAAGTGAAAAACTCCAAAGTCTCCATTTCAGGACAGACCAGAACAGAACATTTCCCACTAGCCAAGCACTGGTATTCTCCATCATGTTTCCTGCCCCACAGCTGGGCACCTTCCTTCCCCCTTTTTGGCTTCCGTTTGTGTATTGCCTTCCTCAATTAGACTATAACCTTTTTTAAAAAATTATTTTATTTGTTTTCAATTTTCTACAATCACTTCCATATATCTTAGATTTTTTCCCCTCCCTCCCCCTCCTTCCCCCCTCTTTCTAGACTATAAGCTTCTTGGGGGTGGGATCTCTTTTATATATTTCTATTCCTAGCACTTAACGCAGTGTCCAGCACATAGTAAGCACTTAATAAAAGTTCATTGACTGACTGACTGCCATCTCCGACCTGGTTGCTGTCCTGCAAGTTTTGGGGATCTAGTCCAGTCTCACCCTAGGGGTGTTCTCAAGCCAGCTCCTGGCCAATTATTAAATTTTCAGCGCAACCATTTACACCTCTGAAATGGCCAAACACTGCAAATCAGGACTTGTTTTTTATTTTATTGATTTCTAGACTTAAAGAAAATATTAATAATGCATATTAAACTTAAGTATGCCAAGTATACTTCCCTGCCCCCCTCACAAAGCTGGTAGTTAAACATTTAGCAGCATTCCCCTGTTCCTCCCCCAATCATCTGTCTTTTTTAAAATTAATTTATTTGTTTCAATCTGTCTTTTGTAAAGAGCTTCATGTTCAACTAATCAGTAGATGACTTGCCCATCACTTTGCTCTCCATCCTTGGCTTCCACTTTCAGAGTGCCCAGGTCTAAGAGACAAGCCAGAGAATTGTGAATACCGCATCTGCTCATGTGTTGTATTTGTACAGGGCAGAGCCAGTGAAGTATCCACTTATCTCAAATGAGACAAAAATGAATTATTGCTGTTTTGTCTTGTCTGACTCTTTGTGAGCCCTGTGGGGTTATCCAGGAGTGGTTGACAATTTCCTTCTTCAGTGAATTAGGCAAACAAATGCTAAGGGACTTGCCGTGTCTGAGTTTCTGATATAATATGATATAAAAATTTGTATCTGCGGTCAAATTTGAACTCAGGTCTTCCTGACAGCAGGCCCAGCACTCTATCCACTGCACTACCTAACTGCCTCAGACACTTATGCAGAACTTTGTAAATTTGAAAGTGGTCAATGACTGCTTGTCTGCCAACATAACAGGGCCACTATGAGAATCAAATGGGCTAATGTGAGTGAAAATACAATGGAAATAAATATAAATGGTTATAGTCCATAATCGCTCACATTTCTATGTCTTAAGGTTTGCAAAGAACTTGCCTCACAATAATTCTGAGGTGAATAATATCATTATCTTTTCTTACAAGTGGGGTAACTGAGTCACGTAGAGTTGTTTTTTTTTTTTAGGTCACTTTGTCACAGTCACACACAGGTAAGTGTCAGATCCAAGGCTTGAACCTGACCTTCAGTCCTGGGCTCTCTACCCTTGGCCATACTAAATATTACGATTAATCCAGGTCTGCTCAAAACAGAACTCACATAATCTAAGTTTCTTAGCCTGTTGGACCATGGCATAGTGAGGGTCAGAATAACATGCGCTCAAATCTCTGTCAAGTTGAACTTTAGCCAATTTCCCCTCATGGATACACATTTTTGAACCACTTTATCACTTTTTAAAGGCTTTAAAACATTTTTTTCACCTGTGATTTCATCAATATAAAGAACTGGTATGAAAATTATAGACATCTATAATTTATAGCTTTAGAGCAGGGATTCTTCACTTTTTTTTATGTTGGGAACCCTTTAGGTAGTCCAGTAAAGACAAGGGCCTATGCTCAGAATAATGTTTGCCACCTACACTCATCATCAAGGAAAATATTAAATTTCAGCTAGACCCTAGTGAAAAGCAAAGAAATTTTTTTTTTGCTTCCAAGTTCATAGACTCCCCTCCCCAGTTCTGTCCGTAAGACTCTTGGGGATCTCTTGATCCCACGTCAAGAGCCCTGGTTTTGTAGAGCCACCTGGGGCACCAGGACATTTTGTGACTTACGTGAACTTCCATCACTATCCTATGTCAGAAGCTGTAGTAGACCACATGCCTTCCTGTCTCCAAGCCTGGCCCTCTCTCTCTCTCTCTACTCGGCCAGGCTATCTCTAATCAGTGCCCCCTAAAAATAAACAAAAAATGGGAGCTATGATGGCAGTGGATTAAATGTGGTGTTATGCCATTCCTTTTGAAATATCCCATCAGAATTGAGGATGGGAGGGTGCTATTCCACTGGCCCCACAGTTGTTGAGTTTATGTATAAGTATGACCTGGTTTAGTCTTAAAATTGCCCAAGATGATAGCACATGAAAGTGCCCTTATCAGGAAGCTCTGGGGCCAATCTTGCCTCAGACATTTACTAACTTTGTTAACTCCTAGCCATTTATTAACACCAACCATTTATTAACCACTTTGCATGTGACTGGCACTGTGCTAAGCACGAGGGGCACAAGGAAAGGCCCGGTCTTTGTCAGGAGCTCACAATCTGATGGGGGAGAGGAGGTACCAACAACTATGTACATACAAGGCTGTTATTGTCCTTTGTTCTGTAAGAGGACCATGACATCAGGAAGGTGATGCCTTACAAATGACTTGGGAATGAATTGGATTCAAATGAGGCAGGGCTGTGCCAAGTCACCAGCCTCACTTTATCCTCCAGAGTCATCTTGATTCAGTGGCAAGATAGAGATCAGGAGGGCTGGAGATGGTCGCCATGTACAAGGCACATGAAGAGTAGACAGAAGCTGGGTTGCCTGGAGAGAGTCTTCCAAAGAGGGTCAGCTTCTAGTTGGCTCTTGAAGAAAGCCAGAATTCTAAGGGGAGGAGAAGGAGCATTGCAGTTAGGGGGACAAAGCTGTACTAAACCTTGCATTGGGAAACCTGGGTTTGAATACTATTTCTGACACTTTCAGATAGGGCAACTCCATTGTTGCCTTTGTCTCAGTTTCCTCATCTGTAAAATGGGGTGATTGAACTACTTATCTCACAAGTTAGTTGTATAGAATGTCTTTGGTAAATCTTAACCTTCTACATATCTGTGAGTTGGTATCAATCAACCAACAAACACTTAATGTACACCTGCTATGTGCACACTCTGTGTTAGGTGCTTTTACAAATATCTCATTCAATCCTCACAACATCACTGCAATGTTGGTGGGTTTTTTTACAATTGAGGAAACTGAGGCAAACAAAGATTAAATGACTTAACCAGGACAGTTAGTACATGTCTGAGGTCAAATTTGAACTCAGGTCTTCTTGACTCCAGGCCCAGTGCTCTAGGGCACCACCTAGTGGCTCCTATAGTTGTAAACCTTTTGAAGTCAATATTCCTAGTCAATATTCCTTTGTAAAAGCGAATCCAATAGTTAGTAGTTAAATGAAATTCACGGACAGGAGAATCTCTTCCATTCTAGAGGAAACATTATCAGCGGGAACTGAAGCCATTTACAGAGAACCTAGATACCCTCAAAACTCTTCAGGACACTGGAGAACCCTTGGCGGGGCTGGGAAATGTGAAATATAACACACCTAGCCTTGGAGGCCAAAGTAGCAGTGTTACAAATATATCATGTAGTAATATAAAAAAAAACTTTAATGAATATAAATTATAAAATCCTCTACAAGCCAGTTTAGAGGAATATTATCGAATACTTGATAAATGAGAGAAAAGAAAATGGTCTGAAAAAAAGAATCAAGTTTTTCCATATCTGCGTTCCTTCCTGATCTGGTTCATTGGTGACCATAACTTCAACAAACTGCAGATGGACAATGAACTGGGACCAGAAATAAATATGAGAAAAAGAGAGTAGGTTGGATTTCATTTCGGAAACTGTGCAGCAGCTTCAATGAACTCAAGCTTTTCCCTGAAACAAAAACCGATCTTTATAGCAACGGAATTTTATCTGGTACTACCAGCTGGCATGTGATGTCTGGCATATGGCATCTCTGAAGAGTCAGATTTGTAGGTCACCCAAAGGCCAATGGAGAGATGTATAGTGGGTATAAATATTACTGATAGCACATAAAAGTTATCATCAAAGAGATGTATGGCCAGAAAGGGAGGTGGGCTGGTTTTGGAGGAAGAAGGAGAAATAACAGATGGGCAAATCACGTGCTGTCCTGGTAACCAGGTAATGTGAAGAGCCTTAGGGAAAGGCTCCCAGCCTGAGTGGACCCCCTGAGGAGAATTTATGGGGGAATATGGACAAGAATCACACAGAAGGAGAAGGCATGGAGAGATTGCTATTTATACTACTGGAGGGAGTACCCACAAAGACATGAGGATGGATTCATTGAACATTAAAGTTCTTAAAATCATTAGCCAAGGCCCTTTACTCAATAAATGTTCTGTCTGTCTATCTATGTTTGCCTATCTGCCTATCTGTCTCTTTCTGTATCTTACGTATCATACATTTATGTATTTATATATGTATTTACTTACATATCTTTAGTAAATATCAACAAATTTATACAAATATGCAAGAATTTTTAAAAAGGTATCTGAAACCATAAATTTTTCTTATTTGTGGTTTGTTTTTCAAAAATGTATACGTTACCTTTAACAAAGGAATAACTATTAGTTATTATGTATTAATCATCAGGAAGCATTAAGAATTATTAATAAGTGTTAATTATTAGGAATAAACATAAGAATAAGTGTTCGACGGAATGTTTACTCTAGAGTAGAGAAAGCTTCAGTGGGACATTGCATAGAATATTTGAATGATCACCACAGAGGGAGAAGAGGGATTGATTAGCCCTGCTCTGCTGAGGTTTCTAGGAAGAAAACAAAAGAGGCAGGAGTGTAGAATTTGGCCAGCTATAGGGAAGAATTCCCAGATAATGAACACTATTCTGAAGTGGATTCCGCCCTCAGCTTTGCCTTCTAGAACGCTCTTCCTTCAAGGCTCCGCTTGGGGAAGCGGGTACAGGGGCGACTTTTCCACGAAGTCTTCCCCGATTTTCCCAGATTAAATTCTTCTCACATGTTTCTAGAGTACCCTGGGCCTCTCTTATTCCCCAATCATGCTCTTCCTTGTATTCTGTTTATCAGTGGAGGTGTTATGAGCATCTCCTGACCACTCCCACAGATAATGGGCTCTTTACGGACATCCATTGGGTCAGTTTTTATTTTGACATCCCCAGCACCAAGTCAATTCCTTCCCTATAGTAGAAATATAATTTCCGCACTCAGCTCATGATTGGTGTATAGTAGGTGCTTAAACAATGCTTGTTGACTTGATTACATCTTTTGGAATGAGCTTCTTGTTACATTCATACATAGGCTGTCCTCAGGAAGCTTAGAAATAGCAGTGCTCCCCTTCTTACCCCCAAGCCACCAGACCTACTTCCAGCACAGCCCCCAGAACCATCATTAAGGGAGAAATCATCATGGAGACAAGTCCCCTTCCTTATCAGCATCACCAACAACCACTGACCAGTCACACCAAAAATAAACGTATCCCTCCACCCCAACCTCATCCCCCTGACCAGGTCTCCTGCATCCATCCTCAGGCATCATTCAGGAAAGCAGCTCCTACAGAGAAGAGATTGGCCATCCCCACCAACTGCTGAACAACTGCTACACACAGGGCAGGTAAGACAACTTGGCTGAAGAAACATGGGACACAGCCTGAGAAAGAGACAGGAGGCAGCATGTGCCAGACAGGGGAAAGAGAATAAGCATTTATAAAGCACCTAGTGTACGCCTGGCACTAGGATTCACAGTCATTATCTCATTTGTTCCTTACAGCAACCCTGGGAGGGAGGTGCTAATATTATATCCATTTTATAGTTGAGGAAACTGAGGCAAACAGAAGTTATGTAACCTGCCCAGAGTCACACAGCTAGTGAGTGTCTGAGGTTAGATTTGAACCTGAGTCTTTCTGCCTCCAGGCCCAGCACTCCATCCACTGCTCCACAAGCTGCCTCCAAGGCTAGTCAAATCATGACTACCACCTTGACTACCATTTCCCCTCAAATCCTAATTGGGAGAGCCCAGTATCCTGAACCTAAGAGTCCTGGGAATAACCAGGCCTCCAGCCAGCTGCCCTCAGTCATCATCCAGTGGAGATACAATGTGGCAATGTGCTCCTGCAGGGCCAGCAGCCCCAGGTCCTGAAGACCCAGAAAGGAAAGTTCTTGCCATCTAAGTCCTTTGGCTCTATCAAGTGACTCAACAACAGAAACTGATATCATTTAATCAATGGAAATGATATTAAAGAAGAATCAGTACCATTTGCTTTGCTGCTGAATCCTAAGAACAATAGGGCCTTTTCTCCTGATTTGCAGCTTCCACAGACAGACAGGTGTTGGAGTGGATAGGCCCATTAACCTGGGATCAGGAAAAGACTAGAGTCCAAATCTGGCTTCAGACACATACTAGCTGTGTGACCTTGGGCAAGTCACTCACTCCTGTTTGCATCAGTTTCCTCATCTATAAAATGTGTTAGAGAAGGAAATGGCAAACCACTTTAGTATGTTTACCAAGAAAACTCCAAATGGGGTCATAAAGAGTCAGACATGACTGAACAACACCGATAACAAAAGATAAATTATGTCACCTATGTCTGGGGTATGCTGGAACCAGCTCAACCCAGCTTGAGAACTGATTGTTAAATTTTCACTCTGAGTATTTACATCTTGGAAATTGACAAATGCTACAAATCAGGACTTGACTTATTATTTCGTTGATTGTCTAGAGTTAAGAAAGTGATGGAGAAAGTGTAAATAATATGAATTAAATTTAAAAGTGTACCATGAATATTTTTTCTCCCCAGAGAGCTGGTTGTTAAACGTTTACCAGCATATTGATACTATGTCACACAAGTTATAGAGCCAGGGTTTTAACCTGTGTTTTCTGACTCCAAAGCCATTGCTCTCTCTATTTCACCCGGATCCCTCTTAAGGAGAGAATGATCACCTTCAGTGGGGGGACAGCTTCATGGAAGACATTTCCCCAGACTTATGCCTTGAAGAACAATTTGCTTCTGAGCAACACTCAGCTGCATCTCTCTCTGGAAAAATGGGAGGAAAAAGAACTGGATTCCTGTTATTTGAAGGCCTTTGTAAATCTAAGTTTCACTGGTTTTGTTACGAGTCAACATTTTTCATAATAAGTATTCATTTTTTTAGAAGTATCCTCTTCCCTATACTCTTTAAGGAACAAACCTGTGAACTTGGCCTCAGTCATGATTTAATTAAGACTGTGCTCTAAGCTAGTACTGTAACTGCTGGAAGAGTCATTTTCATAGATTTTCATCAATGAATGTTGGCTTAGAAATTTGTGGGGGAGGAAATTGTTCCTACCCTTTGACCCAGTCTGGATATATACTCTGAGTAGGTCAATGGCAGCAAGAAAGGTCCTCATATAATAAAATATTCAGAGCAGTATTCAGAGCAGAACTAGAAACAAAGTGGTTCCCCTTAATTGGGAAATGGCTGAATAAATTGTTGTATAGGAATTTAATGGATGAATTCAGAGAAACCTAGGAAGACTTATATAAAGTAATGTGTATGTTCGTCCTTCATTGCCAAAGAAGACCATGCCATCAGAGAAATGATAACATGACTTGCACTTGACTTTGTTTTGAGTGAGGGAGGGCTGTGCAGGTCACCAGCCTCACTTCTCCTCCAGAGCCATCTGAATCCAGTGACCAGATATTCATCAGGATGACTGGAGATGACCCAGGATGAGGCAATTGGGGTTAAGTGACTTGCCCAAGGTCCCATAGTTAGTGAGTGTCAAGTGTCTGAGATGAGATTTGAACTCCTGACTCCTGCTCTATCCACTGCACCACCTAGCTGCTCCTAATACAGAGAAAAGGGACCAGAATGAGATCATAGTTACATGACTGTTGTTTTGTTTTCCAGTCATATCTGACTTTTTCTGACCCCATTTGGGGTTTTCTTGGCAACGATGCTGGGGTGGTTTGTCATTTTCTTCTCCAGCTCATTTTACAAATGAGGAAACTGAGGCAGATAAAGTAAAGTGACTTGCCCAGGGTCACACAGTTAGTAAATGTCTGAGGTCAGATTTGAACTCAGGAAGATAAGTCTTCCTCACTCCAGGCCCAACATTCTATGCACTACGACACCACTTAATGGTCCTCACAGTCACATAATAACAGCTAATATTTTTATAGCCCTTTAAGGTTTGCAAAATTTGACCCTCACAATAACCCTGAGGAGTAGGAACTCTTATTATCCCCATTTTATAAATGAGGACACTTTGGCAGACACAGGTTAGGTGACTCACCTAGGGTCAAGCAGCTAACAAGTGTCTAAAGCAGGGTTTGACCTTCGTAAGGTTTAGATCTTTCTCACCCCAAAGCCAGCATCTGAACTTCCAATCCATATTCCTTTTACAAAATGCCCTTGGTAGTGTAAATGAAAACAACATAGAAAGGCAGCAAAATTTAGATAATTTCCATGAGCAGTCTTGGCCATAGACAACAACTATCTTCTCATTAGAAAATGGGCAATTATGGGCCCAGAATATCACGCATATGCCACCAGGGGCTGTTGGTTGCTTGGTTGTTTGGCTTTGAAGGTTGTTTGTTGGGAGTGGGGGTAGGAACAGATCGGTGGTGGAAGTATATGGGAGATGGTTGTATGTAGAGACAAGTAAAAGATATCAATTGAAAATATGTTTTAAAAAATTTATGAGTGTCCCATGAAAAAGGAAAAGCTGGGTAACAGTGATGACTCATCATGAGAACGATTTTTTCTATTCCAGCCATTTCCCCTCTTATCAAAGTGCACTGTTGTGGCAAACTAGGCTTGAATCTCACTTTTGGCCCTTGTGTGATCATGGTCAAGTCAATTTGATTTAAGTCCAAATCCAATATGGCCCTAGGACCACAGAACTTGATTGGAATCCCAGCTCTTGCTGTCTTGGATAAGTCCCTTTGTATCTTAGGATGCAAAGGTTTCCTCATCAATGAAAAGAGGACTTGGATGAAAGGATCTCTTAGGTCTCTTCCAAGTCTACTTACCTATCAATCAACCAATGAGCATTTATTAAACACAAGAAATATGCCAGGTATTCTGCTAGACCCTGGGAATCCAAAGATAAAAGCAAAATGCTTTCTATCTTCAGGGAAACTAGATTCTAATGGAAGAGACAACAGGAGGACATAGATGCATAGACAAGATTCAGAGAAAGTACATAGAAGGTGACAGCGAAGGGTAAGGCACCTGCAGTTGGGAACACTGGGGACCAAGAAAGCAATCTTGAAGAAGGAGGCACTTGGGTTTAGCTTTCATAGTTTTCCATTTTACATACATGTTTAAAATATGCTTTCTTTTCATCCTGGACCTCTTCCGAGTCCTACCCCCACACCCAGCAGCACATCTCTGGACATGGCATTCTAGTTATTGACTAGAAGAAAACTTAAAACATCATTTTGTCCCTCACCCAGCCCACAAAGATATTTGTGGACTGTGAGTGTGGGTGTGGATTTTTTAAAATTTATGATGATGTCATTTTGATGTTTATAGCACTGGCATTGGCTTTTTCCACCACCGTTTTCTTTCCTCCAACCTCCAGGGCTTGGATTCAAGTGGAATCTTTTCCTATTGTCCTTTACAGTTGGTTTAAAGAATGAAAGAAAAGGCACTTACTACATGCAAAACACATTCGAAGTGTTGGGATAATAAATGGAAAAGAGAGTTCCAGTCTTCAAAGAGATTCTATTCTCCTAGCAGGAGGGTTCAGTCTTCCAGTGGAGGGAAAGACCCAGAGGTCTAGAAGGTCACAGGAGGGCAAATGGTAACTGTCTGGCATCTGGACCACCTAGAGGCAGGGTGGATGAGAAGGCTTTGGGTCCTGGATACCTACCTCCATGAAGGTCTGCAGGTGGTGATGGTGATCCTGGCAGGCTCACATAGCCTTCTCTCTCTCCCTTGGAGTACCTTGCTATTTAACTGGGTGCCTATTGGTGGCAGAGGTAGTGGCACTATTGGGCTAGGTCTCTACTCCAATGCTAACTTAAAGTTAGAATGTTCCATGCTTAAAGAATTAAGGGCCCTGCTCTACAGAGGAGTTAATTGTTCAGTCCCACCCCCCACACACCTCATGAATTACTTTGTCTCTTGGCTGTTTCACGGAACAGACTGAAATCAGCACCCACTAGGAAGAAGGGAATGAATTCCCTGGAATCCTGGTTCCATGTTGTCTTTGTGAAGGACTATTAGTCATTTCTGAAGCTGAGAATTGAGGACTTGATTACTACTTTCTGGATCTTTTAAATAGTAGCTGATATTTTATATATGGCTTTTAGGTTTGGAAGTGTTTTGCATACATTATCTCTTCTCTCTCTCTCTCTCTTTTTTTTTTAACACTATCTAAGAGATATTGCATGCTTCCTTCCTGCCAAACGTCTTTAATTATTTTTGTTGTTCAGTCATGTCTGACTCTTTGTGACTCCATTTGGGGTTTTCTTGGCACACATACTGGAGGGGTTTGCCATTTCCTTCTCCAGCTTACTTTACAGATGAGGAAACTGAGGCAAACAGGGTTAAGGGACTTGCCCAGCGTCACACAGCTAGAAAGTGTCTGAGGCTAAATCTGATCTCAGCTCTCTCGGACTTCAGGCCTGGTGTTCTATCCACTGTGTCATTGAACTGTCCTCTTTTCATTGTTATCATATTATAGCCTCTTCTTTTTTGGCCCAGGCCTAGGATTTCATCAGTGAAAGGAACTCTTTGGTGAAGATGCTTCTCTCTCCCAATGCCCAGCAATACAAATTTGGCAACTTTTCACTTTTATCTCAATGGTCCTTTGAGAAATTAGGTGATTCGCCTTGGGTCATGCAGTCTGTGTATGTCAGAGACCAGGCTTTAACTTGGGTCTTCCTAACTCCAAGGACTACTTTCTATCTACTTTTACACCATTGCTTCCCATGTGTAATGGAGCACTGATCAAGGCCAGCATACCTTAAGAACATATACAGCATTGTGGCCAGTGTAATCCCCCTGTGCAATGGAGGACATTTATATAACACATTTACATTTTGATTCTGTTACTACTACTACTAATAGCTAACATTTATAGAGTACTTAGTATGTGCCCAGCACTGTGCTAAATGCTTTACAGTTACTCTCTCATCTGATCTTCATAACAACCTTGCAAGATATGTGCTATCATATCCCCATTTTACAGATGAAGAAACTGAGGCAAGCAGAGGTTGAGTGACTTGCTCAGAATCATACAGCTAGTAAGTGTCTGAAACCAGGTTGGAACCCAGGTCTTCCTGACTCCAGGCCTGGCACTCTAATCACTGGGCCACTTAGTTGCCCTATCTTCTCTATTATTTCATTAAGTGAGTTGAAACAATTAATCAGGAATGTCCTGACCAAGTGTTTTCTACTCCACCCCACATCATACACACATTCAGATAACCTTACTTTAAAAGCAAATCATTCCAGAATTAGCTAATTTTCTTTCTGGTACTGGTAAATGAAGAAAATTCTGTAGATAATTTATTCAGATTTTAACAGTGTTTGATAAGGCATTCCATGAGATCCTTGTGAAAAAAGATGGAGAGGTGTGGGTTAGATCATAAATATAATTAAATGTTTCTAGAACTGCTTAGATGACTGAACAGAACAAAACACATGATTGCCACATGGTTCCATGTCGACTTAGAAGGTGCTTCCCCAATGGAATGCCCCAAGGATCTGCTCTTGGTCTTGTGCCATTTAATGTAATGACACCATCATCAGATTTGCAGATGACACTAAGCTGGGAGGAAGGGATACTGAACACAATGAATGCTAGAGCTATTTCAAAAGATTAATATAGGTTCAAAAATTCAGCTGAATCTAATAAGAGGAAATTAAATAGGGATGAAATGGAGAGTCTTCCAACTGGATTCCAGAAATTGACATCCTAAGTACAAGATGGCAGAGACATGGGTAGCCAACAGCGCATCCCCAAAAGATGGCATGTCCAACATGAGTGACGTCAAAGAAGCCAAGGGGAACTTGGGTTATGTGAAGAGAGCCTGAGCTCGCAGGACAAGGGAGACCATAATTCTACTTTTCTTTGCCTGCTCAGACCATTGGAGTACCGTGTTCAGTTCTGGGGACCCTATAGGCAAAACACATCGATAAGCTGGACAGTGTTTGAGATAGGCAGTTAGCTGTAAGTAGGAATATTTGCATCTGGGTCAGAGAACATTGATGGTGCCCTTATTTGGGGTAGTCTGGATACTCTTCTTTTTAGGATGTGAGATGAAGACGTAGGGTGCCCAGTGCTCCTGGTCAGCCTACCCATAGGAATCAGGTGATTTGGTAGCTTTCTACCAACTTGTTTTTATTATTTTTTTTGCGAGGTAATCAAAGTTAAGTGACTTATCCAGACTTACTTACACAGTCTACCAACGTCTTCTTAATTATTCATAATTAATCTTGAAATTCTGGTGCTAATGTCATTTTTTTTTCACACTCAACTTTCAGGAAGCCTGATTATTGGAGATTCTAGTCCTTGTTAGAGGGATAGAGACCATTTTAATTCTTACATCAAATAGATATTTTAAATGAAGGGTTTGAAAGAGGGCTTGAAGCCAACAACAACTCAATGCCCTCATCTCCTGCCTGATTTTTGTCACCAAGTGCTCAAAATTAGAATTGGAAGAGATTTTGTGGTTGCTGTCCTAGTGAGATTGAACTCTTCATGACCCTATTTGGGGTTTCCTTGGCAAAGACACTGAGGTAATTTGCCAGTTCCTTCTCCAGTTTATTTTACAGATGGGGAAACTGAGGCAAACAAGGCTAACTGACTTGCCCAGGGTCACTCACTAAAATCAGTCATTTGAATTAACCTGAGGTTTTTTTTGACACCTTTCTTTTATGTGTGAGTAATCCCTGGTTTGTTGTTCAGTCCTGTTGGATTCTCCATGAGTCCACTTGGGTTTTTCTTGGCAAAGATACTGAAGTGGTTTGTCATTTACTTCTCCAGTTCATTTTACAGATGAGGAAACTGAGGCAGACAGGATTAAGTGACTTACCCAGAGTTACATAGCTGAAGGGTCCCTTGGACAGCAAGGAGATCAAAAACTTTATTCTTTTTTTTTTTATTTCCTTCCCTTTTTTGTTATTTTATTTTATTTTTAATTATTTTATTTGTTTTCAGTGTTCTACAAGCATTTAAATTACTTGCCCAGGGTTACACAACTAGTTGGTATCTGAGACGGAAGCCAGTTTATTCTTAAAGAAATTAATTCAGGCTCTTTACTAGAAGATCAAATACTAAAGCTTGATACTTGGGTCATATAACAAGAAGATGGGACTCACTCACTGGAAAAAGACCCCGATGTCGGGAAAAATTGAAGGCAAAAGGAAAAGGAGGCAGTGGAGGATGAGATGATAGATAGTGTCACGGATACAATATACATGAACTTGGACAGACTTGGAGAGACAGTGGAGGATAGAAGAGGCTGTTGTGGGTCACAAAGAGTCAGATACGACTAACCAACAATTCTCAGCTTCTTTTGTGTAGAAGCATTGAGAGAATGTATGACCTGACCAGAAGAATGAGTATTTCTGATTGGAACAAATCAAACAAATGTACATTGAAATTGTAATATATGTTCATACATGCATATACATCTCTAGGCATATAGAACAGCATGTTCAATAACTAGGTACCTTATGTTCCCTTTACTACTTTGTAAAGGGAAAAATTTTGCCATCAGAGGATGCTTTGAATAAAAGTCTCCGTGGAAGTTCCCGAGACTTGTCTAGAAACTCGAGATGACAACTGAGAAGACAGTTACACTTGCTCAAGTATGCTCTGCAAGTACGTCTTCGAGAAAAATCAACAACTTGAAGAGACTCTGGGTGCTGCTGTTATTTCTTCAGATAAAACAAATATATTCAGCAAAGATGACATTTCCCAAGAGAAAACAAGCTGTAAACTAAAGGAAAATGAACATGGAACATTAGGGTTTATTTGGCCATAAATTCCTCTATCTTTTCTCCATCTTTTTCTCATGCAGCTACAACCACACATTTTTGTATATTTTAAGGGGGTGTTGAATGTATTTATTTTTCCTCAGGGGGAAAAGAACTATTTGTATCCCCTGCCCCTCTTCCTTAACTTACAACCTCTTTACATTCCAGTTTTTTACCTCGCTATCCAACTGAAGTTGATCTCTCAAAAGTTATCCATGTTCTCCTAATTACCAGATCTGATGACCTTTTCCCTGTCCTCATTCTTCTAGATCGATGTGCTATATCTGACACTGGTAATCATCCTTTCCTCCTGGATATTCTTTCCTTTGTTTATAAGGATATTTCCTTTTCTTTATTGATTTTTATGACATCATTCACTCCTAGTTCTCCTCCTATCTATCTGACTTTCAGGACAATCATTTATATTATGTTTCCTAACTTTGGGTGTTCCTCCAAGGTCCTTTCTTAGGCATTTTTCTCCATTTTTACCTCTTTGGTAATCATAGCAACCACCATGGGTTTAACTATTATTCTTATAAAGATGACTTATATTCATATTACACATATAAACATGTGTATATATATATGCATATATACATATGTAAATAGTTATCATAGGGCTACAAGGGCACCTAGGTGAGGCAGTGGATAGAGCACTAGACTTGGAATCAGGAAGACTCATCTTCATGAGTTCTGATTCGGCTTTAGACACTTCCTAGCTGTGTGACCCTGGGCAAGTCACTTGACCCTTTTTGCCTCAGTTTCCTCATCTGTAAAATGATCTGGAGAAGGAAATGGCAAACCACAAAGAACATCCTGAATGAGATCAGGAAGAGTCAGACATGACTGAAAAATGACTGAGAAACAGCTGTCATTGGTGTAATAGATATATTCTCACATGTACATATACATACATGCATATATGTACATATAATTATATAAATGAGTCATCTGCATAGGGTCAATAGTGACTCAATATGTATATGTGTGTATGTGCATATATACATATATCATTTACACAGGAGTAACCATTAAACCTATGGAAACTGATGAGTTTATAAGAGAGGTTGTATGTATATATATATGTATATACGTATATATGTAACTCTTGTAACATCATCAATTCTCATGAGTTTAATGTTTATCCCCATATAGGTGTCATATATATACATGTATATATACACACACACATATAGCTGTATGCATGTGTGTTCTGTACGTGTGTTTTTTTTCCAGACCCAATGTCTCCCTAAGACTTCAGTCCCATATCACTGTTGACTACTGTGCCAGTCAGATTGATTCCTGGAAACATCTCATGCCTTACAAATCACTATACATTTGCCCCTGAACATCCCAATTTCATTAAAGAAGCGTAGGTATAAATGCTTGCAACAATCCTTTCTTGAGAATTCTCTAAAGGACAATAGACCCTGTATAGAATTCAACATGACAACTGAGCTTATTATGTTTCCCCCCCCAAAACCTCACCTCTTATCAGCTTTCCTTTTTCTGTCAAAGGTACCATCAGGTACAATCAGGTTCCTGTCCCCTAGGTTGGTAACCTTGGTGTGTTCCTAGACCAGGGATGGGGAACCTGTAGCCTCGAGGCCATGTGTGGCCTTCTTGGTCCTCAAGTGTAGCCGTTTGATTGAATCCAAACTTCACAGAACAAATTCCCTTAATAAAAGCCTTTGTTCTGTGAAGTTTTGATTCAGCCAAAAGACCTCACTTGAGGACCTAGAAAGTCATATGTGGCCTTGAGGCTGCAGGTTTCCCACCCCTGTTGTAGACTTCTTACCATTCCACAAATATTCAGCTGGTTACCAAATCTTGTCGTTTTTACATTATAATAAGAATTTGAAATCTCAAATATGAGAATTTGCTGTTTGGACTGTGTGAATATTGCTGCACCAGCCAACTTTAGGTTAGGATCCATATTTTCCCCTGGCTTTAGAATTGCTGTTGTTGTTAATAATCACATAATTTTCAAAAAAGCAATAGATTAAACATGTATGTATATATTAGACATATAGATTACACATATATGTGTATGTGTACATATTAGGCATACACAGATCACACATGCATATGCACATACACACGCACACACATCTTAGCTCCAACTCCAGAAAAGCCCAGAAATTACATCCTTTCTTTTTCATCCCAAGCTGGAAGAGGTTCATCTCTTTATGATGGAGACTTTGCAGGTTCCAGCCTGGTATGTGGGGACATGGGAGAGATCCACCAAGGCTCAGATCTGGGAGTACCCAGCATTTATTTGGCAGAATAATGTGCATACACATTGCCCTATTGCTTGCTTGTATTATGGTCACTGTCATATCTCTCCAGTGTCCAGGGTAAAGAGAATAATGCTTTAAAGAGAGGGATTCTGAAAATCTCTTTTTTTCCCTTTCTGAAAGTTCCTGGTAAGGGGAAGTCAACTGGAGTGAGACTGGAGCCGTGATCATACTGGAATTCACTGTTTTCATATTCCTTTTCCCTTGGAAGAGATTCCGTGTCAGCCCTTCCATTCAGTTTGGGGAACAGAGAAAGCTGCTCCTGTTTATTTCCACTTACTCCAGAAACTGGAAGCTGCAGAGAAAGCCATATGGACAGTGGCCACTGACTCACCAGGAGGGGCTGGGAATCAGAACAGCCAAACAGGGACCATCATGCAGAAAGGCAAGTCCAGATCAGGTAGGGCAGGTAGATAATCTGTGGTAGTTTCTGGAAGACTGGTGAAGAGATTGATTGGAGCCCCAGTTTCTCTCTTATTAACACTGTTGTAGTCTAGAACCGAGGCACCAATATTTATTAGGCACTGATATTTATTCACTTATTTCCTTTCCACGACCTTCTGAGTATAGAAGGAGTATAAGGGATAAGGTTACATGAAGGTTCCATGTAGGATGGTTTGGTCTGTTTGTTTTTGAAATAAACGATGTGACTATGGAAAGCTGCTCGCCTGCGTAATATAAATGAATTGAGTCAAACTAAGTTAAATTTTCCAGCCATAGAAATTTCTCTGATTTGTATATTGTTCAGCAATAATTCTGTATTAGTCATTAGACTGGATGGAATTCAGAACCTGGTCAACTAAGGTTTCTTTCTTGTCCACCCTTTTGAAGTTATTCATTTTGGAGGAGTGGACGGATAAGCGGATGCAGCACCAGACCTGGAGTCAGGGAAAACTGAGTTCAAATCCAGCCTTAGACATTTGTTAGCTGTGTGATCCTGGGTATGTCTTTCACCTCTGTTTGCCTCAGTTTCCTCATCTATAAAATGGGGTTAATCCTAGGGTTGTTCTGAGAATCGGGTAAGGTAGTAACTGTAAAATGCGTAACCTAATTGTAAAGCACATAGCTATCACCATATAAATGTTAATTTCTGTTATTATCCAAAGGCAAGCCTGCACATGTGTCAAAGAGACCTTGATGGGACCACTGGGCTGGTGGCTTGGGTATAGCACCACCTACTGGAAAAATTACGCTTGACAATCCCTCTCTGGCTAATTGTAAAGTAACCCTTTTTTTCCTGTAGGCTTAAGATAGACAAGATATGAGCTGGTACAGGCCATTATGTAGGACTGGAAATATCCACCAACTGCAAACAGATTGGAACTGTGCCATACTATATTTTTTTCGCATCATGAATTACAAAGTTGATTTGAGGATGTATTTTGTGATGCTTGTCCCAGGCCCCATAATTGCTAGTCTCAGCTTTTTTTGGGACTCCATCCCTCTCCATGTCTGCCTGCTGAAATAATTTTCTTCCTTGTAGGCCCAGTGCCACCTCCTTCATAAAGCAGAAGAACACTCAACTAATAGTCCTTTCTCTATGCTTGAGTTTTCTTACAGCTTTCTGCCTGCATTTCTGCTTTGATCTCATCACGTGCTATTTTGTGTCAGACTTACTTGTGTACACATCTCATCTCTGCCTTCTTGATTGTAAACTCCTTGAGAGCAGGAACTGTATTTCCTAGTGCTGTGCACACACCGTACTTAAAAAGTTTGTTGAGTTGAATTCCCAGACCATCCATGTAACCTCCTGGCAAGTATTAGTGTCTCCTTTCTCCCTATTCCAGGTCCTCTGTGATTTGGGTCTGGATATCCAACAGCTATAAAGGATAATTTTACATGTATGGATATCAACTATCCTTGTTTCATCTGTTTTCCTAGCAAGCAGTTCTATTTTTGCATAATCAGTTCAAAATCTTTGAAAAAGAAATGGAATAAGCTTTTATTAAGTACCTACTATATACCAGCCATTCTGTAAGAGTTTTCCAAAATTTGGCCCTCATAAAAATCATGGGAGGTAAATGTTATTATTTTACAACTGAGGAAACTAAGATAGACAAAAGTTCAGTGACTTGCCCAGGGTCACACAACTAGTTAAGTATAATTTGAACTCAGGTCTTCCTGACTCCAGGCCTTATACATTATATCTCTCAACTGCCTCTAAAATCTTAAGTGATCAGTCATTCACATTCACAAGAAGTGGTGGGATGTAGAAGACAGAGGACTAGGCTTGGAGTGGAGAAGATGTGGGTTTGAATCCTGTCTCAGTCACCTACGAGCTGTGTGACCCAGACAAATCATTCATCTGGATCTCAATTAGTCCCTCTGCAAAATGAAAGGTAGACCTTCATAACCTCTAATGTTCTGTTTATGATCCTATGATCTGGGAACATGGGTAGGCCAAGGAAAACTGAGGAAGGAGGGCTGTTGAAAATGAATGCGTTCTCAGGCTCCTGGCAATATGGCGGCTGGATGGGAAACCCAGCACAAAGCAAGAACAATATCTCTGAGCTGGACAGAGAGTAGTTGTTACAATAGCTCACATGCTTCACTCCTCAGGAATGATATGATGCCACTTTCAATCCAGAGACTGAGGAAGTATGGGTAAAGTCCCTGTTTTTGACCTAACACATCTGCTTATTTGCTTTGTAGTTTCTATTAGGCCATCAGCTTCTGGGCAGAGCTATAACAAAGTAGAAAAGGTCAGGAGGCGTGTGGATTGTTAGATACCGGGTGGTGGCAAAGAGAAGTGGGTGGGTTAGGGCCTTGTAATGTTGGAGCTGGGTCACGGAATAACCATCAAGTTTGTGAGTGAGGACTCTGAGTCACTAAGATAAGGGTTGATTGTATTCATTCTCCCATGTTTCGTAAAGCAGAGAAGTATGTAGTTATTTTTTAAAACATTTTTTATTGACATCTTTTGTTTCTCTATCACTTTTATTTACAAATATGTCTCTCCCTAAGAGCCATCCCTTATAATATAGAAGTTTTCAAAGGAAAATGAAAAAACTGCTTTCAGGCAAATGAAATCATTCGTCTCCTGAGCCCAAGAAACAACAAATATTTAATAAGCTCCCACTGCATCCAGAGCACTCCTCACTTTTGGAACTGAGGTTGGGGATGGGGATATAATCCCTTTCCTTGTGGAATTTTGAGCTTAGTAGGTGCTTAGATGTAGAAACAGAAAACTCTAGGGCACAATAGCACATGATAAATATATCAGAGAATAGAATGCTCTACAGGTCTGAGAAAGGAGAAATCCTTTACAGGTGATTACTAACAGAGGAATGGAAGTGGTTTTTGAGATGGTTATTTAAAAATGGGTAGAAACCCAAAAGGCAAAGAGGAGGAAGGAGGTCCTTCCAGTCACAGGAAGAAACCTTTTTGGCAAAATTCTTGTTTCCTTAATGAAATTTTTATTTTTTCAATTTATTGAATAAAACAAGCATTTCTACAACATAGTATAATGAAAAAGATGATTGCGTGTGAAACTGCAAATCTACTATATAAAACTTACTATTCCTTTTAAATACATAATAAAGTTATCATGCAAATTTTTTCTTCCTCTCCCCCAAAATTTCCAAAGAGTTATTTCTGTTTGTCCACAAAAAGTTAAAGGTAAAAAGGAATAAATGAAGGCTCTCCTTGGATAAAGGCCTAAGTAGTATGTTTTTCAAATTTTCAGATAGAGCAAAGCTGGAAGGGATGGCTGACCTGTTGGACAATTCTCTGGGGTGCCACTGTCTCTCAGAGACTGAGGGGAATCTGTGTGTGTGTGTGTGTGTGTGTGTGTGTGTGTGTGTACATGTGCGAATGTATGCCTGGCTGTATACATACATGCATGTAGGGAGGAAGGGGTAACAGTATTGCTCTCCACTGTAGCCAATGAGCCCCCACGAATGTGCTTCCCATTTACACAAAATCAGTCAGATGCTGTGACAAAGCATTTACTAAACAATATGACAAAAATCAACAATAATTATAGCATTTACTAAATAGAAGGCAAAAGAAAGGCAGCTAGGTGGCACAGTGGAAAGAGTGCTGGGCCTGAAGTGAGAAAGACTCATCTTTTTGAGTTCAAGTCCAGCCTCAGACACTTATTAACTGTGTGATCCTGGACAAGTCATTTAACCCTGTTTGCCTCAGTTTTTCATCCGCAGGATGAGATGGAGAAGGAAACCACAAGCCAGTGTAATATCTTTGCCAAGAAAATCCCAAATGGGATTGTGAAGAGTCAGCTGCAACTGAAAAATGACTGAACAAAGGTAAAAAAAGGAATAATCATGACTTTTACTCACTAGAAAACAGACAGAAATAATAAAAAGTCTCTCAATAGAAGGAAAAACCAGGAATAATTAAAACATCACAGTCCACATTTAAAACTATGCCATACTTTTCCACCCACAGATCCCTCTGCCCCATGGCCATTGGGTGAATATTTTATATTTTACAGAGTCCTTGACGTTATTTTAATTTTTGTTGAATACTCTTATCAGCCCCTCCTTTTCTGACATTCTGGGTCTACAAGCAGCTAGGAATTAGTAGTCTTGCCACAAAGGCTATGGTTCATTTTTCTGTTAGGCAAGATTTTTGAGAAGCAATGTCACATGAAAAAAAATTCTGGACTAAGAGTCAAAAGGAGTGAATTTGAGTTCTGTCTCCACTACTAACTAGCAGTGTTAACTAGCTAGTAACTAGTTGGACAATTACTCAACCTATCTGGGTCTCAGTTTCCTCCTTTGCAAAGTGAAGGAGTGTGGCGATCTCTTAGGTGCCTTTTAGTGACAATATTTCACCATTTATACTACATATACATTTATATAAACATATACATAAACATACCAATTATACTACATATTTATGGTAAAGGTCTTTCCAACAATAGAGTTTTACTAGAACACATCTTCATTAGCATGGGGTATTATTAGTATTATATTAGTTCAACTGTGAAATCTGATATTCACAATAGTCTTTGAAATTAAGAAGAAGAAATGGTTTTACCCTTAGAAAAAGCCCTACAGACAAAACCCAGGGCCCAGGAGAGTGAGGAAACCTGGTTTACTTTCATCAAACACAAAACAAAACTTTGTGCTTAGCATCAGGGATGTCAGAACTAGGAGGCAGAATGATAAAAATAGCTCGTGTTTACATAAAATCTAATAGCACCCAAAGTATTTTCCTCACAACCATCCTATGAGAAAGGTAGTGCCAGTGTTACCCATGTTGCCATGGAGACGATACTCCAGCACATGCTGCCTCAGAGTCCACCATCTAGGGATGTCTTGGAACTGAAGCTTCTGGGATGTTCTTTGTGAATATTTCTGGGGGAAAAGGAAGCTGAATGGAAAGTTCAGAGTTGTTTCTCCATCTTGGAACTATCTGGGCATCTGCCAGGTTTTTGACAATGATGGCATTTTTTTATGGATGTGTGATGGATGGTATTTATTATGGACAATGGTTTGTGAGCTCACCCAAGAGCCCTTTCAGAGATAATTCCCTTCTTTCCTACCTTTGTGGCAGAGAAGAAAGCAAATCTCGTTAATTACATAAGTTTTCTGAGTTGTTGCCTCACCCTTCTTCCCATGAGGAAAAAGAGTCTAAAGCAGGAAAATCTGATTTCTGCTACAGCTCATAGAACCCAGCACTGGCTGCTATTATACTAGGAATATACTCCTCTCCTTTCTTCTGTTTCTTCATTACTACCATTTATTTTCCTTTATATAAAGAAAATCTAGTGGCTTCTAATGCTGATTGTATGATAACTATTGGCATGGATAGAAGTTTGGGCCAGCGTGTGGGTCTGGGTAGAGAACAAGGGAGGATGTTTCCTGCTCCAGCTGAGGCACTGGTTTGTGGCTGAGATATTAATCTTTGTCCAGGGGTAGTCAGTCATAGACCCTTTGGAGATAATTTGACATAGTGGACCCAAGTCAGCTCAAGTTTATAAGTAAGAAGAATTTTAAGTGGGGAGAGATTAATAAAGTGAATAAGAGATATACACTGTATGAGATAAATTTGGGATGTGGATTCATTTTCGTATCCCATGGGTCCCTTCTTTGATCCTGTGCGGATGGATACATTGTTTCTTGACCTCTGTTATAACTCTGGGTCATCACCCATCATCATGGTAGCTGTAGAAACCCAGAAACTCTCCCAGCATTTGATTGATTACTGAGGTCAGAACTGAGTAGATCCTTCTGGGATTGTTCCCAAAGAGTTCTGGGAGGGATATGCCCTAAGAAGCAGGAAGAGGAATCAATTTTTAAAACTTGGTTCATGTTCTCCATCTTGAGAACATATGGGGAGGTGCAGGCATGCTCCTCCCTCCACACTCTCCCTAAACTTTTTCCGTTAAGGAAGACTGACCACTAGTGGATGGCTGCTCTGGAGTGGCTGATGTTGGCAGGGAGGGCAAGGGCAGAGAGGCACTACCAATGCTGAAAGGACCTGGTTTGCTGAGACTGCCCCTCCAGAGGCGTTCTCTGGCCCCTGCCTCAACCTCAACTCCAAGCCACAGAGGAAACCACTGCTTTAACTGCCTCCTTCTTTGGTGTCTAAACAGGAAAAACTGTTACTTGACTTTGAAGTCAGATGTATTTGAGACTGATCACCATGGTTCCAAGGGATGGTGTTGGCCAGTCCTTTTGTGTTCCCCAATCTCCCTCAGAATTCCTATCCCTCCCTGATACTGGATACCCCACAGCCAGCTAAGAGAATCAGTACATTAACCTATGGTTGTGAGCTGTCATTTAAGGGACAGAGAAGAGAAAAGTGAGTCTAGAGTGAGACCAGCAGATTCACCCAGCATTGACCACAGAGGCAGGTACAGGGGGGCCTTTTCCCTGGGGACTCCCAAACCTGATAGAATTGCCTACAAATATTTCCTAAGTCAACTCCAAGTAATGAGCAAGGGAAAATAAGAGTGAGAGATTTTAATTTGGTTCTGCATTCTTCTAGGCTTCAGGCTTTGTATACAGTATATTTGGGTAGACCCAAAAGCCAAGGGATGGAAAAAAGTGGGATAGAAAATAGAGATTGCTACTGTGGGCTTTCCTGAGTTCCCCTAAACACACCGCACATGAGGACTTCTCCCACCACCCTGGCGATCTATTCAAGATGCTGCACAGTGATCTATATTTCTATAGTTATTGTTACAGTTACCATCATTCATACCTGGGCGGTGGGTTAGGATTCATTTATTACCCACTAATATCCTCTATAGTTGCTATAAGAGTATTATTTTCCTGATTTTATAGAAGAAACCAAAGAAGTTACATAAGTTAACAAGACGACACAACGAGGTAAATAGCTGAGTTGGAATTTAAACAATGTGCAAAGTACCTGGCACATAGTAGGTGCTTAATAAATACTTATAGATTTATGGATTAAAGCAGGTCTTCTGACCCCCCAGCCCAGGCCTTTTTGTTAGCTGTGACCTAGAGAAAGACATATAGATAGGTGAGATTTAGGGATGCACTGGACCCAGTTCCAAGAGGCTCCCAAGAGCTAATTGTTAAATTTTCAGTGAGAGCATGTACCCCTCAGGAATCAGAAAACACTACCAGTCAGGGTTTGTTGATTGGCTAGACTTAAGAAAGCGATGAAGAAAATGTTAATTCAGAGTGAACTTCAAAGTGTCCTGCATACAATTTTCTTTATCTGTAAACCATAAAAGACTTATACACAAAGGAAAAGAGATCGTGTAAGTTAAAAATAAAACACCATTGGAAAAACTGAAGGAAAAAAAAACCCCCACCACAACCCTGTCGCAACCATATGCCATTAGCCACCTGCAGGTTACAAGTGGGAGAGAGAGGTCACCACGTGATGTGATTGGATGATTGTTGGACCTGAGGGCAGTCGATGAGGATTCAGATCTCAGTTCTGCTCTTTATTACCAGGGCGACCTTGGGCAAATCATTAACCAACCTGAGTCTTAACTTGTTCATCTGAAAAATGATTCCCAAGGTCCTTTCTGGCTTTGGAGCTGAGATGCTCACATGTGCTACCTGTGTGACCTTGGAGAACTGTAATAACAATGACTCTTTAAGGCTCACAAAGCAAATATTATACTCACAACAACCTTCAGGGGTACATATCATTTTAACCCCCATATTACAAAGGAGAAAATAGAGGTCAATAGATGTGTGTCCAGAGTAACGTGGCCAGCAAGTGTCTGAGGTGGGATTCGAATTCAGGTCATATCGACTTCAGGTCTCCTGGTTTTTCTGCAGCGCCATCTAGTGACCATGCATTGTATACCTCTAGGTGCCACTTCCCTCAACTTCAAAGTGAGGTCAAATTATAAAATAACCCTTCAGCCCTTAAAAAAACCAGAAGTGACAAGGAGTCAGCTTCGTGGAAGGGATAGAGCTTTGGGGCTGCAGAGTAAGGGAGATTTGGGGTTGAATCCTGGCACTGACATTTACCAGCTGTATTATCCAATGCAAGTGGCTTAACTTCTCTGGGCTCAGCTTATCTGTAAAATGGGGAGAGTAGTGACTGTACTGCCTGCCTCACAGAGTTATTTTTCTAATAATTAAATTTAAGTTTTTACACTAAATTAAAATTAGCTTTATTTTAAATTAACTTTAACTTTGAATTAACTTCATTTTAAATTTTAAATAAATTTTAATTTAGTTTAAAATTAAAATCAAATTAAATTTATCCTGTCATTAATTATTTAATTAAATTATTTACAATTATTTAAAATAAATTAAATTAGTTTTTAATTAACAAATATGTTCTCCCTCCAACCTCTCCCTCCCTCCCTTCCTGCCTCTCCCTCTCCCTCTCCCTCTCTCTCCCTCCCTTCCTCCCTCTCTCTCTCCCTCTCTCTCTCTCTCTCTCTCTCTCTCTCTCTCTCACACACACACACACACACACACACACACACACACACATGCACACACAACTTTGTAACAAATACGCATAACCAAGCAAGACAAATCCCATCACTGGTCTTGTCCAAAAATGTGTGACTCACTCTGCACTCACCTTGATGAAAGTGTTTTGATAACTTCAATTCTCCCCAAACTCCCCTATTTCTGTTGCCCATGGCACCTTTCTCCCCATCACTAGTTTCACAACAGCGGGCTCATCCTCCACCATTCCTTCCCTGGCATTTCCCCATACCCAGCCAGTGACCACTTTGTTGCTTCTGTGTTCAGCATCCCTCCCAGCTGCCACCTTCTAACTCCGGCCCTTTTCATCTTTATTCTAGACTCCTGCGACAGCTTCTTAATCGGTCTTCCTGCTCCTGGTTTCTCCTTCTCTGTTTTTTTTCTTGTCCATAGCTGCCTCTTTCTGAGGTTCAGGCCTGGTCATATCATTCTGTTGTTCAAAAAATATTCAGTGGCTCCTCATTTCCTGGAGGAAAAGTACAATAATCTGCAGGGTGATATTTAATGCCTTCTAAAATCTAGCCATTCTCTTATCTACCTTTCCAGCCTTATTTCAAACAATACCATTAACTCAACATTCCAGTGCAATTAAATTATGAGGTATTTGTTACCTAAACTCCATCCTCTATCTGTTTTTCTTTTCTTTTTGCATTTTATTTTATTTACTATTATTATTTGTTTTAAACATTCATTAAAAAAATTTTGAGTTCGGAATTATCTCTATTCCTCACATCCCTCAAACAAGAAACATGGTGTCAGTTACATGTGTGACATCGTACAAGGCATATTTCCATATTAGTCATGTTGCAAAAAAAAGAGCAAGAAAAATAAAGAAAGTGACAAAATTCTGCTTCCATCTGCATTCAGACACCATCAGTTTTTTCTCTGGAGTTGAATGATGCCTCATCTTTATAAAATAGATTTTTAAAAAATTTTAATGAACAAAAATTTATTTTTTTCCCTCTCATCTCCTCTCCCCAACTGGGAAAAGAAGACAAACCAAACCCATGAGACAAACACACACAGTCAAACAACAAATTCACACCGTCTGTTGATATTCCATTTCTACCTCTGTCCAACTGAGTAAGCCAGCCCCTATACTGGGCCTGGAATTCACTCCCTCCCCAGCTCCACCATTCTGAATCCTTGGCCTTTCCTCAAGGCTTAGCTAAGGTATAGTTTCTGTTGTGAATGTACATCACAGGGTAGCGGCTAAAGGACTCCATGAAGTCCCAGTAAGCATTTATTTATAAATTAAGTACATGTGTTACTGTACTCATTCATATTTTTAAACTTACACAAAAACAGACATTTATAAAAAGATATAATCAGGATGAGAGTTGATGCACTGGATCACTGGAGTTCATTGAGTAGAGGGTAATGATATTTTAGGGAAGTCACTTGGGCAGTCCTACAGAAGAGGGAATGGAGAGGGGAGATACTTGAGAGGAGGACACCAAATAGGGAGTTGATACAATAGTCCAGAGGTAAGAGGGTCTGAATGAGAGGGGTGGCTGCATGGGGAGAGAGAAGGGGACGGATAGCAACAGTCAGTATAATAATAACTATTAACATTTATACAGCATATACTATACTCCATTAAGTATCAACTCATTTGAGTCTCATAACCACCCTGGGAAGAAGACATTGTTATCTCCATTTTACAGATGAGGAAACTGAGGCAAACAGAAGTCAGTGACCTGCCCATGGAGAGAGAGGTGGTAGAGGTAGGAAAAGCAAGTCTGGTGATTGTGTATAGAGACTGAGGGAGAATAAGTCCAGGGTGACTTCAGGAGTTGTGACCCTGAGTGACTGGAAGGATGATGCTGTACTTGAGAGTTCTGTAACAGGAAAGTTCATGAGTAGGGTAGGTTTGGGGGAAAGGATCATGGAATTAAATGTCCCATGCAAACCACAAGCTTCCCTGTTTTTCATTCTGTGAGGCTCATTCTGACTCACCAAAAATAAAAAGGACAGGTCGGGGGTCTCATTCAGTGACCAACGCCTTAGAAGATAGAACCTCCCCGCTGAGGGGCACCTGCTCCAGCCACTGGAGGAGTTGAGCTCAGGAAATGCTGCCTGCCCAATTACTGGAACCCGGGTAGCTATTAGGTCATAACTTTACAGGACAGCAGATACCTGTTGCACCCACTGGATACCAGGGATAAGAGGG
Organism: Potorous gilbertii; assembly: GCA_028658325.1. Taxonomy (NCBI): domain Eukaryota; kingdom Metazoa; phylum Chordata; class Mammalia; order Diprotodontia; family Potoroidae; genus Potorous; species Potorous gilbertii. Next base: position 663,391,214 of record CM053770.1, read on the forward strand.
GGACAAGTGTTGAACAACAACAGGTGAACCGGAGGGTGTTGCTGCGCTGGAGACAAGCCTATAGTTGCAGAGAGAGTGTGATACAAGTCCCCCTCTCATCCTCTGCTTTGTTGATCCCTCATCCTCAGGGTCACTCCACAGCATCCTGAGTAGGTACTCGTCGCTTTTCTTTGGAGACCCCTACCTGGAGACAATGAGAATTTAAGAATTTGCCAAAGGTCATAACGCCTATAAAGCGGCAGGACTTTCTGACCCAGAGGTTGGCTCACTAGCCACTGTGCCAATCACTTCTCATAGGAATAGGCACTGGATCTGTGATTCCATTGGTGGAGGGAACTCCTGAGTGAGGAAACTCCTTCCATTACAGGTTGGTACTTTCTCTTCAAACTTATTATCTTAGGGAGCTGTTCAGACCATTGTGTGTGTGTTTGTCCATTGCTGAAGAAGACCATATTATCAGAGAAATAATGACGTGACTTGCAGTTGACTTTGTTTTGAGTGAGGGAGGGCTGTGCAGCTCACCTCCTCCAGAGCCATCTGGATCCAGTCACCAGATATTCATCAGGATGACTGGAGATGACCCAACATGAGGCAATTGGGGTTAAGTGACTTGCCCAAGGTCACACACTAGTGAGTGTCAAGTGTCTGAGGTGAGATTTGAACTCAGGTCCTCCTGACTCCTGCGCTGGTGCTCCATCCACTGCACCACCTAGTTGACCCAATGCTCAATAATAGTGAACCATGAAAGACAATTTGTAATGAAAAACTAAACAGTATGATACAGACTATGTAAGTTCAACAGGAATCTAAAGCAAAGGGGATCAAAGAGGCTAGAATGAGTCAGAGAAGGTTTAAACAGAAAGAAAGCATTGAGAGGCTAGGTGAATTCCCTAAGATCACACAGCCATTGTATGTCAGAAACAGAAACTGAATCTAGGTCTTCCTGACTTGAAACCAATTACTCTTTGTAGGTACTTAATAGATATTTGTTGTTTTCTCAATTAATTTTGGATTTTTAGAATCCCTCTGTCTCTCTCCCCCTCCTTTCCCACCCCTCCCACAATGTATCCCTACATGTTGAGGATTGACTAAAATTCCTATATCAAAGATGGGGAAAGGCTTTTATTCTTCAGTTAGAGCTAAAAGATTTAACATGCAAAGGCAAAGTTTACCAATTTATTACCAGAACTTCACTTATATTAACACACTAAATCAGCAGCCTTAAGCAACTCTTCTACTTTGGGATGGGGAGAGGATAAAGACTCTGAGATTCTGAAGGGGTGAGAAGGGGGCACTACCTGAGGAAAGGAGGAAGGGGAGTGGAGAAGGGAGCAGAAAGGGGAAATGAGAGGTGGTTAACAAAAGGAGCTTACACCAGATCCTTTCCAGTGGTAAGACTGGAAAAGAGAAAGGCACTGACATGCCCATCTTTCCCTCCTCTGTGCCAGCACACTTTGAATGAACATCGGCTGATCTGTGCTTGAAGTATAAGACTGGTAAAGAGCTGCTCAGGGAAATAACTTATTAAAACTTTTTTTACTTCTGTTCATACTCTTCCCCATCTCCCAATAGTAAATTTCAACCCCATTAATAGTTAGAACTAAGATTTCTATACTGATAATCTAAATTGTGAAAGTTTACATGGTTATAAAATTCCATGAGAAATTAGAAGGCACTTGTCAGAGCAGGCATGTAGGAATGTTTGTTAAACACATGAATGAATGAATGAATGAGTGAACGAATGAATATTAGAACACTTCATGAGATATCACAAAACAGCAATACTCATTTAGAGAAGACATCTCCCCTCAAATTTTGCAGGGCTGGGCAGTCATATGAAGACACTGCAGATTTTTAAAAATTTTATGTGTTCATGGGTTTCATTGAATTCTTTTTATCATCTTCCTCTTAAACATTTTTAAAAGGTTTTTTTGGTTATGTGAAATTATCTTTGGAAGAGAAAGAGAAAAAATCTATGCAAAGAAGAAAAGATAAATATCTATTTTCTACATTTAATTTTTTATTTTCCTCAATTACATAGAAACAAAAATTTTTTAAATTAATTTTTTAAACATTTGCATTCCAAATTCCCTCCCTCCTTGCTCCATTCCTTGAGAATGCAAGCAATTTGACGTAAACTATACACGTGCAGTCATGCAAAATATTTCCATAATAGCCATGTTGCAAAAGAAAAACTAGACTGAGAAAACCCAAGATAAAAAAAAAAAGTTTAAAAGGTAAGTTTCAGTCTGTAGTCAGATTATTTCTTGGGAACTGGATACAATTTTTCATCATAAGTCCTTCAGAATTGACTAGGAACATTGTATTGCTGAGAATAGCTAAGTCATTTACAACTGATTATCATACGACTTTGCTGTTACTGTTTCCAGTGTTCTCTTGGTTGTGCTCACTATTTATCAGTTCATGTAAATCTTCCTAGGTTTTTCTGAAACTGGCTCATCATTTTTTATAGCATAACAGTATTTCATCATAATTATATACCACAACTTACTTAGCTATTCCCTAACTGATGGGTATCTCCTCAAAAATTTATTTTAAAGCAGTTCTTTTATATAATACTTTATAATTTACAAACTATAGTCATCTCTTAAATCTCAAAGTGGTTATTTGAGCCCTGTAAGGTATATACAGTACATATATATATATATATATATATATATATATATATACATATACACACATACATATATATGTACATATACACAATATACGAACACATATAATAGAGTATATATTATATGTATTAACTATGTATATGTATTTGTTTTTCAGTTGTGTCTGACACTTTGTGACTTCATTTAAGGTTTTATTGCCAGAGATAAAAAGTGGTTTATTATTTTCTTCCTCAGCTAATTTTACAGATGAGAAAACAGAGGCAAAAAAGACTTAGTGACTTGCCAAGGATCACACAGCTAGTAAGTAAGTGTCTGAGGCTAGCTTTGAACTTAGAAAAATGAGTCTTTCTGACTTCAAGCCAGACACTCTGGCCATTGTATCACCTAGTTGCCCCGTGTATATGTGTGTGTCTGTGTGTATATGTATATATACACACATATACATGCACATATACATATACACTTATACGTATGCATATGTACATCTATGTATATGCCATATATGGATATATCTCTATCTACATATAATTGTCCCTATTTACTAGTGATAAATTAAAGACTTAGACAGGTCAATTGACTTACTGTCTAATACACAGCAGTAATATATGATTGAGTGTCATAAACAGTAAGGATCCTTATTGAATTTAGAGGTGGAAGATATCAGTTTGGCCAAAGTAGACTTCCTGGAAGAGGTGGAACTTGACCTGACCTCATGGAAAAATAAATAGGACTCACAAAGGGTAAAAGAGGTTAAAATTCATGGCCAAATAAGAATCGGACAATTTTCCAAATTATCACAGAACTAGAGTCCAATCCCCCCATTTTATAGATGAATAACATGAAGTGCAGAGGTATGAAATCATTTGCCCAAAGTTGACTGAGGTAGTAAGAAACAGAGCCAGGTTTCAAGCAAAGGTGTTTAGTTTCCAAATCCTTAGGTGGCATGACAGATAGCACTGGACCTGGAGTCAAGAAGACAAGTTCAAACCCTAGCTCTGTGACCTTAGGCAAGTCACTTAATCTCCGTTTACCTCAGTTTCCTCAGTTGTAAAATAGAGATACTAGTAGAATCTATCTCCCAGGGTTAATGTAATGAGCTTTGTAAAGCAGTTAACATAATGTCTGGCCCATAGCTGGTACTATATAAATGTTAGTTAACACGTCCTTTCTATTAAACCACTAGATTATATAGACTGAATGGTGAATTTTGAATTCAAAGTACTTGACTGAGTTAAATTTGCGTTTTTCTTTGAAACTGAGACTCAAACATTCAGGAGTCTTGTTTTCTTCCAGAAATACCTCCAACTCAAACCTTCTAGAGATCCTGAGCTTGTGTGTACTGGGGTATGTTACTTCCCTTTAGAGAAATGATTACAAGAATATGTATGGTGTATGTGGGTTTGATTCTTTTTAAATGTTTGTTTATTTTTTAAAAGATTTACACAAGCTCTCCAATGAGCCAGTTCTCTCCCCTGTTGCTATGCAAATATGTTACACTTCTGATGAAAATGGAGCTCCTGTCTTTTCTTCATAATCTCTTAGCTCATGAAATGAAGCTCTAGTCATTTCTGCCGAGCAGGTAAAACATCTGGTATACTCTTAGGATTAAATCTCTACCTGTCTAAGAGACTTCTCAAAGGAAGACAGAGGCTACAAATAGAAACTTATTTTTATTTCAAAGCTTCATGGCTCGACTTTAAAAAAATTTTCTCTCTGGCCCATTTAAATGCATTTCAGGGAAAGAAGCTTGCTAGTAGGGAAGTCATTTTGTGAAAAGAATTTGGAAACCCCAGAGAGGGAGGCCAGTGATTTTGTTGCTGACAGAAATGCCATGACAAAATCAGGGCTATAGAATAAAGGAACTGGGGCAAGAAGGCCTGCTAAATTAATGTTCATGGCAACCAAGGGGATTAGGTGTTGAAGAGAATTTTGTCTCTTGAGCTGATCTATCAGTTGCTCAGCGTGAACATTTTTATATTGGAAATCAACAAACACTATAAATTAAGACTTGAATTGTGTTTTGTTGATTGTCTATACTTAAGGAAGTGATGAGGAAAGTGTTAATAATGCAGATTAATCTTAAAAGTATGTCCTGCTTACTTTCACCTGCCCCCCAACCTCAGCCAGTTGTTAGGCATTCATCAACACATCCCTGCCTTAGCTCCATATTGCTTTGTTGAAGCTTTGCTAGGTGGAGTCCTGGGATGTTTGAGCCAGGTTGAAAGTAATTTTTGAAACCCAAATCAAATAGAAAATTGGAATCATGCATTCCAAACACGGCAAAAAAAAATAGATTAAAAACAGATTTTAAAATGCTTAATGGCTTTTCTGATTAACTAGCTGGGTGCTATTGGCTGAGGGATCTCCTTTACAAAAGAGTTAACTATGGTACCTAACCACAGGTACCATATTCTAAGGTATGAGGATGAGTACTAGCCCAAAGAGCAGGAGGCTAGCACAGATCAGCAGCAGCAGCACTGGCTGACCACTAGAAGATTCCAATTCATCATGGAAGGAAACTCATCCAAAGATAGCACCAGAAGACGTAGGGAGAGCTGATGAGTCAGCAGTGTTTCCCTGGATATTCGTGTTCTGGTCATATATATTCCTTACTTGTGTGCCCTGCCATACATAGCCTCTGGTCATATATGTTTCCTATGTTTGGCCCTCTCCCATTTGTGGTGTGGTAGCCTGTTGGAGAGTATATTCCCACGTGTATGGGAGAAAAAATTTTCAAGTCATGTATCTTGTCAGATAACTCCACCTGCTGAGATGGGTACCTCTCATGGATCAAGGCATATAATCATGCCCCTTTTCTGTAGATCTTGGGTTCTGACCTCTTGCTAAAGGACATACATCAGCAAGAGGTTCCCAATTGGGGCTTTGTCCCTATGATAAGGTGGAGGTGAGGATGCATCGTTTTGAGGGTGATTAGTGATTTCTGCAGAAAAAGACATTTATCCCCTCTGTAGGCGAGAAAAGCTATAGAAAAAATTTACCCTCCTCTCTTTTGCCTGTCACTTTGGGACTCTGACAATTTTCCCTTGGACTTCTAGCTTGGAGAAAAGGGAAAGAACCAAAGTACAATTTTGATAGGGGGAAGGTCAGTCTAGAGTAAGAGTGAGGAGTAAGATACTCTACATGCTCTTTTAGTGCGTATGTAATATCAAGAAAGAGGAGCTAGGTAGTACAAGGCCTGGAATCAGGTAAGACTTGAGTTCAAATCCGGCCTTAGACACTTACTTGCTGTGTGTCCCTGAGCAAGTCATCTAACCTTGTTTGCCTCAGTGTTCTTATGAACTGGAGAAGAAAAAGACAAACCACTTCAGTGTCTTTGCCACAAAAACACCAAAAGAGGTCACAAAAAGTCAGACATGACTGAAAAACGACTGAACAACTGTATCAAGAGATCTTGAGAGACTCATCCCCAGAATATTGGGTAGACTGACTTTGGAAGAGATATGGGAGGATATGGGCAAGGGTGGGCAGTGATCTGTACTATTGAAGAGGGACTTACATCGACAAGATCCCAGATCTACTGAAGTAAGTATTTAGGGGCCAAAATTCCTCACACTGGGAAAGGGAGAATATAAGTTGTTGACAAAGAATTGAAACCCAAGACAAATGAGATGATTAAAAAAAAAAGCACTTCTTCCAGTCAGACTAAGTTGACTAATCCAAGATGAACTATATCCTAAGCTACTAAAATATTTGGGGTGTATTTAATTAGCTATTGGCAATACTTTTCTAGGAGAATAAGAGAGGTCCTAGAAGACTGGAAAAGAGCTGACGTGGACCAAAGTCCCATTAATATGCGAGCCCCTGGAGGGCAGGGACGCTCTCATTTTTTCTATTTGTATCACCAGTATGTACCACCGTCCATTGCACACAGTAAGTAGTTAATAAATGCTTCATTCATTCAAATCTTCTAAAAACAGAAGACATTGGATTCTTCAAGCTATAAATCATTAAACTTGACTTCAGTGATTGTCAGTCTTACAGTTTGGTTATTGTTGGTTCAGACGTAGATCCTCATAGATCACATAACAATTAACAGAAAGATTCCTATAACTATAGAATGAAAAGGTGATGATTCAGCTGGGTGTAGCTTCTGTTGGGTGGCTCTGATTGGCCGTGCTGCTGCGCCCCTCAGAAGCCTGCAGAGAAGCTGTTGATTTCTCATGAAGTCACTTTTGGACGTGGGCCACCAGAATGTCTTAGTCATTGTTTGAATCTTAGCCCCCTGGACTGGTTACGTTTCAATAATGGTTTCAATTATCTTTTAAGGAAAAATTAATCTAGCCTGAATAGGGTATGATGATGAAACCAGCATCTATATAATGCCCTAAAGTGTGCAAAGTGCTTTACAAATATAATCTCACTTTATCCTCACAACAATCCTAGAAGATATTAAATACATGTTAAATATATTTAAATAAATATATGTTAAATACAATTCTCATTTTATTATTGTTCAGTCATGTCCAACTCTTCATGACACCAATTTCCCATTTTCTTCTCCAGCTCATTTTACAGATGAGGAAACTGAGGCAAACAGGGTGAAGTGACTTGTCCAGGATCACACAAGTAATAACTGTGTGAGGACCAGGAAGGTGAGTGTTCTTGACTTGAGGCCTGGAACTCTATCCACTGCAGCACTTAACTGATCAATTCCCATTGTATCGATAAAGAAAATCAGTCAGACAGAAGTGAAGTGACTTACCTAGGGTCACACAGCTAGGAAGTGTCTAAGACTGGAAATAAACTCAAGTCTTCCTGACTGGTCAATGGAGTCAAACTCAAATGGAATGAGAGGTCATTAAGCACACACCTGTAGGTCACATATATTGACTTAGTTTTAAAATGTAATATTATCTATGTTTTGTTATATTTTTATTTATTTTTGTTACATATTTTTCAATTATATTTTCATTTTTGAGCCACACTAGAGAGCACCTCAGAAGGTATGTTTGACATTTTGGCTTTAGGCCTTTAGGAAAAGCCAAACTGGCCTAGGTGGCAAGGTCTTAGGGAAACACAAGTCCAGCAAAGACCCTCATAGAAATTGTTATCACTTCAGTATACTCTAGTTGATCTAGGGCACTAGCAAAGTTCTAGAAGACATTTTGAAAAGCCTTTAAAACTATTATGTCTCTCCTCTCTCCTCCTCCTCTAGTGCCACAGAGTGAGGATCGGCCGCCGCAGCATTTACCGTCCCTGGAACCATGGCTTCTGGAGTAACTGTGAATGATGAAGTAATCAAAGTTTTTAATGATATGAAAGTAAGGAAATCTTCTACACAAGAGGAGATCAAAAAAAGAAAGAAAGCAGTTCTCTTCTGTTTAAGTGATGACAAAAAACAAATAATTGTAGAGGAAGCAAAGCAGATCTTGGTGGGTGACATTGGTGATACTGTACAGGACCCCTACCCATCTTTTGTGAAGTTGCTACCTCTGAATGATTGCCGATATGCTTTGTATGATGCCACATACGAGACAAAAGAGTCAAGAAAGAAGACCTAGTTTTTATATTCTGGGCTTCTGAGTGTGCACCTTTAAAAAGCAAGATGATTTATGCTAGTTCTAAAGATGCCATTAAAAAGAAATTCACAGGTATTAAACACGAGTGGCAAGTAAATGGCTTGGATGATATTAAGGATCGTTCAACGCTTGGAGAGAAATTGGGAGGCAATGTAGTAGTTTCACTTGAAGGAAGACCTTTATAAAATGACAGTGAAGTGCCATCCGGAAATAGCTTCCATTTCTGCAGCTCCATCAGTTGGAATAGTGTTAGGTTTTTGTCCCTTACCATACCTTCCCAGAAAACATAAAAGAAGTCAATAATTTAAGCAGCCTACCAGTGATTGCCATTAGACTGTTTCATCCTGGTAGGTATATGTAGAATCCGAGGAATGCCTTCACATCACATTTTAGCCAAAACAAATGGCATTATATGCATCCCTTGCAGAACTAAGATGAACATGATAGTCAATATGAATAGCTTAGAAAACTGCAAAGGGTT